>CM053624.1:227459535-227552992 GCA_028646595.1 Phalanger gymnotis | reverse complement strand
GATAGAATGGGGTAAATTATCTCACATAAAAGTGGCAAGAAAAAGTTCATTGGAAGGGAAGAGGGGGCAGGTGAGGGGGAATGAGTGAATCTTACTCTCATCAGATTCAACTTGAGGAGAGAATAACATACACACTCAACTGTGTATCTTACTCTACAGGAAAGTAAGGGGAAGGGGATATAAAATGGGGGATGATAGAAGGGAGGGAAGATAGGGGGAGGAGGTAATCAAAAGCAAATACTTTTGAAAAGGGACAGGGTCAAGGGAGAAAATTCAATAAAGAGGGCAGGATAGGATGGAAGGAAATATAGTTAGCCTTTCACAACATGAGCATTGTGGAAGTGTTTTACATAATGATACATGTGTGATCTATGTTGAATTGCTTGCCTTCCTAGGGAGGGTGGGTGGGGAGGGAAGAGGGGAGAGAATTTGGAACTCAAAGTTTGAAAAGGAGATGCTCAAAAAAAAAAGTTGTTTTTTGCATACAGCTGGGAAACAAGATATATAGGGAATGGCGCATAGAAATGAATCTTGCCCTACAAGAAAGTAAGGGGAAAAGGGATGGCAGGGTTGGGGGAGAGTGAGGTGAAAGAAGGGAGGGCTGACTGGGGAAAGAGGCAATCAGAATATATGCCATCTTGGAATGGGGGGGAAGGTAGAAATGGGGAGAAAATTTGTAACTCAAAATCTTGTGGAAATCAATGTTGAAAACTAGAATATTAAATAAAGTGATAAAAAAAATTTAAAAAAGGGAAAAGGACCCACATGTACAAAAATATTTATAGCAGCACTTTTTGCTGTGGCAAAAGAATCGGAAACTGGAGGGATGCTCATCAGTTGGGGAAATGGCTGAACAAGTTGTGGTATATGAATGTAATGAAATACCATTATGCTATTAGATATGATGAGCAGGCAGATTTCAGAAAAACCTGGGAAGACTTATATGAACTGATGCTTAGTGAAGTGAGCAGAACCAAGAGAACATTGTACACAGTAACAGCAACATTGTGCAATGACCAACTTTGATAGACTTAGCTCTTCTCAGCAATCCAAAACAATTCCAAAGAATTCATGATAGAAAATACTGTCCTTCTGTTTGTTTTTTCTTTCTCATGTTTTTTCCTTTTTTGTTCTGGTTCTTCTTTCACAACACGACTAATATGGAAATATATTTATTATGATTGTACAAGTATAGCCTATATCAGATTGCATGCTGTCTTGGGTGGGGAGAGGGAAAAAAAATTTGGAATTCAAAATCTTGTAAAACTGAAAGTTGAAAACTATTTTTGCATGTAACTGGAAAAAAAAATAAAATACTGTTAAGTGGGGGGGAAATGTCAAGTTTGTATGCATGTTTGTAAATGCTCTTTTTAAGCATTCCCATTGTGTATGGGAAATAAATTCCTGTCCCATATCTGATTTGTATTACACATTGAATACCCTTCTACTCTCATAATAACCCTAGGTAGATGCCATAACCTAGGATTTTAATAAATTTTCCCTGGGGCATCCAGGGTAGAAGTTTTATGAACCAAAGAGTGTGAGAACATTGCCCTATCATTCATTAGAGGACAGATACCCCAAAGAGCAAACACAATGCTTGGGTTCCAAAAGAGAGGAAAAGGGAGTGATACAATACTCTGTGACAGCTTTTCAATGTTAAAGCACAATCAAAAATGTAAAGTTTGAAGGGATATTAGAAATAATCTAATGATTCCATTTCCTTCATTTTAAAAATGAGAAAACACAGACCAGAGACTTGTCCAAGGGCACAAATCAGTCTATAGCATTCACAATTAAAACCCACAGCTTCTGACTCCCAGTCCAGCAATATTTTTGCTGCCTCCATATTGACAGTAACTCACCCTCAAGTTGGGGGTCTTGAAGACCACAAAAGGAGGGTAAGGCCTGGTCAGAGAATAGATTTGTGGGGGGAAGGGTTTTGTTTTCACAGAGTTGAAAGTGACCTCTACCTCACTCCCTGCCCCCCCCCCAGCTTTAGCAGAAACCAGGACTCAGGTGGGTGGAGTGAAAGGTCAGAGGCTTGTTCGAATGAGTAGGCAGTCAGGGGGTGGTATCTGGCCAATGAAGAGCCTGGCGGGAAATTCAAAGAGAAAGTCAATAAAAGGACTGACATCTACCTGAGTCCTTTGCACTCTCCTGTACTCTGTTCAGGGGATGTGCCCATTTATTCAGACAGAATAAATGTAAAACATAACTAAAATGCCCCCGTTTGGGTAGCGTCTTTTCTCATACCTTGAGAAGCCTCTGAATTTAATTTGGGGAAGGGTCACTGTCCCACACAGATTCATTCTACTTCAAAGTTCCCACCCTACAGCAACAATACAACCCAGTTTAGGGGATGAATATGACCTAAGACCCCTTGCTTGGTTCCTGGTGCCTCTTTTTAATCTCCTTCTTTATCTAGCTTCATTTCCTGGCCCTTACTTGTCCTTTTGTTGAGGTTTAGGTGTGCTGGGACCCCAAAATAGTGACACACGGATCCTGCCCCAATGAATTCGACTCAAGCCTTCTTTCAGCAAAAGAAAAACAAAGTTCATTAAAGATCTGCCATATTGGGTAGACTCTTAAGGAATCTGAACATTTGTAATGCTAATGTAAGCAGGACAGATTGAATTTAAGCACCTTCATAGAGGTAAGGTGTATCTTACATACAGAAAGACTGAAGGGAGGATCTAGGAGTGGCCAAGTAGTCTGGGGTGACTAGAGAAGGTGTCTAGGGAGGATCTTAATGGGAGTGGCCAGTAGACTGGGGTGACTGAAGCCCGGAACCAAAAGAATGGAGTTTTGATAGGATCTAGTGTGAGAAGTAGCCAAAGGCTATCTGGAGATAACAGACCTGGGAGGGCTAGGCTAGGTTGAGGGTAATAGAGAATGGGGCATGAAAGGCTTATAGACCTCAGGTGAATGCCAGATCAAATGGGAAGATTCAAGGAGAACTCAAGGTGGAGTTTTCCAGGGCCCATAGACAAATGAGACCAATATTCTTTGCCCGTAAGGGGCAAAGGTCTAGGCTTGGGCCCCTACCCCATCATTTTCTCCTATCCTTTACTTGAATTCACATTCATTCATTCTGTTTCTCTCTCTCCATCTCTCCTTCCCACTACTCATCCCTCTCTCCTTTCCCCTCTCCCATTCCCTCTTTTTTCCCTCTCTCCCCCAAGTTCTTTAAACTGTTGTTTAGTGGAATCCAGGGTCTCTCTGGCTCTTCTGAAAGAGCCACAGTTTGTTTATTCACTAGCAATTAACTTTTTATATCACCTGCTCAGTCATCAGGCTATATGAGGTCACCCTTAGGTCCTGGGGTAGGGCAGGATTTGCCAGTCTTCTCTAACTTGGATCTTGTAATGGTTCTCTTTTTCTTCTACTTCTTTTGTGAAATCTCAGACCCCAGGAAGTCACCAGAGGACATATCACATGTGTGGTACATACTGTAAGTGTCATTTCCCTATTTAGAATGTAAATTCCTTGAAGTCAGGGACTGTTTCTTTCTTTACCTTTTTTTTTTGTCCCAGAATAGTATGTAATAAACACTTGTTTATTGACTGTTGTCCCTAGCTACACCATTTGTCCCTCCCTCTCTCTCTAGAACTTTGTTTCAATTTCCTTATGTGTCTGCATTTTTCTCCTTTTTAAATTTCCTCCTTTCTCAGGCTGCAGATTTCTGTGTACGTGTATCTGAACATATGTCTGTGTATCTCTGTTGAGGGTTAGGAGTGCTGGGGCCCGAAATAGCCACACGCACATCCTGCCTGAATGAATTCGACCTAAGCCTTCTTTCAGCCAAAGAAAAATAAAGTTTATTAAAAATCCACCATGTTGGCCAGACTCTTATGGAATCTCAGCATTTGTTAGGCTAATGTAGAGGGGCCAGATGGGATCTGAACACTGTCATGGAAACAAGATAGATCTTATATACAGAAAGAGTGAGGAAGGGATCTAAGGGTAGCCAAGTAGTTACCCCAAGTGATTAGGAGTCCTAGGGAGGATCTTGATGGGAGGGGCCAGTAAACTGAGGTGATTAGAGGTAGGGAACCCAAGAAAATGGGATTAAGGGTGGGAAGCAGCCAGAGGCTATCTGGAGATAACAGACCAAGGGAGGGATAGGCTAGGTTTAGGGCATAAAAGGAAAACGAAAGGCTTTTAGCCTCAAGTGGGAAGATTCCAGGAGAGTTTAAGGGGGTTCCCAGAGCCTGTAGTCCATCATTTCCAATGTGTGGACAACATGTATAGCTATGTGTATGTATCTTACACATGTGTACCTATGTTGGGATACTACGTCCATGTAATATTGCACATACTGTCCTGATGAGTTTTTCTTGATTTCGCTGAACTGCCCTTTTTTCTCTTTGTTTCTATTTACTAACATAGAATGGACTGCTTGATAGGGGAGAAGAGAGTAATATATTCAGAAATGAATATGATAAAAATAAAACAATTTTTGAAAATTTCAATAAAATGTCGATACTTATGTATGTACTTATATGCAGATATCTACAATTCAACAAGCCAACCAAACTCAGACCCATCAGACTCTTGGTTCTGAGGAAACAAAGACAAAAACAGTGGTCCCTGCCCTCAAGGATCTAATATTGGAGAAAAACAACATGGACGAAAATGGGAGACATGTACAAAGTGGATGCAAACTAGTCTCCTGTCAGGGAAGGTCTGTGACCTCCGGGAATCAGGAAGGGCTTCTTACAGGAGGCAGTACTTGAGCTGATGCCTGAGGAGAGCTAAGCATTCTAAGAGACAAAAGTGAGAAGGAAGAGTATTCTAGGCATAGCCAATGGAAAGTAAAAGTGGCAAGAAATGAAATATCCTAAATAGAGGACTAGAAGTAAGCCAGTTTGCCTGGAACACAAAGCTCATGAGGGGGAGTGATATGAAATACATCCATGTGGAAGACAGGTTGAAGCCAGATTCCCAAACAGAGGAATTTGTATTTTATATCTTGAGGCCAGAGGGAGCCATTGATGCTTCTTGAACAACAGAGTGTGTGAGGTAAATAAAATGTGAAGACTTCACAGGGAAGATATGTATAAATATGAATATATATATACTAAGAAATGTTTAAAAATCAAGAAATAGGGAAATAGAGAAGTGGAAAAATTCTGAGGCCATGAGAGTCTGATGGCTCAGCCTCTGGGAAGGTTTACCCTGAAAGTTTTTGTTCTTTCTTCTGGTTCTAGTTTAAAGATTTGCTCAGTAAGAATAGGGTCACTGTGACCTGCTTTCCTTTACTATAAAAGTACTGTAAAAGAATGGAGAGGGTCTCCCCCTCCCGTTATCCTATTCTCCTTTATATTTACAGATGTCACCTCAGTTGTAATCATTAACTAAGGGAATGGGAATTGGAGTTTCTGTGCCTTGATTTCCCAGTTCTTTGTCTAGCTTTCATGCTCAGATTGTAAGCCTGCCTCCCAGCCAATGGTGAGAAGGGTCAGAGGTGGGTGAGAATTCTCTTGCATTAGGTATAATTATTGGTGCTTTGCTCCTTGTAAAGCGCCTCCCTTGCTAGATCTGTTCTGGCAGAAGATGCCCTATTCTTGAGAATTGAATAAAATTTATGTCTGTTCCCACCCTGAGATGGCTCCTTATTATAAATTAACTTTTTAATTGGTGAGGGTCTTTCATACCACACAGGAGTAATATGGTCAGACCTGAGCTCTAGAAACATCCTTTTGGTAGCAGTACAGCAAATGGATTGGAGAGAGGAAAGACATTCTATTGCTCTGAATGGAATGAGGATAAGTTAGGAGGAATAGGTTTAAGGGAAAGGACCAGGAGGCTGCAACTCCCACTCCCACCCCAGGACCTAGGATTCCGGCTTCCCACCCTGTTTTGGATGTATGAGGTAAAAGTGAATTGAATTGACTCTGGAACATCCAGGTAGAGATGCCCACCAGGCAGTTAATGACTGAATGTAAGCTCCTTGAGGGCAAGGATTTTCATTTTTTCATTTTTATTTTGATCTGTGGTGGGCACTTGGCACTGAGTAAATGTTTGTTGATTAGGGATTGAGATTGCAACTTGGGAGAGAGATGAAGGCTAGATTAGGAAGTCATAAATAGAAACAGAGTGGAAGCCATAGGAACTGATGAGCTCACCCACAAAATATAGAAAGAAATCAGGGCACAGGACATAGCCCTAGGGACACACATATAGGAGTCAGGACAGAGATACTGACCCTGCAAAAAGAATACTAGGAAGGAACAGCCAGACAGAGAAGAGGTTGATCATAGTTTCAAATGCTGTAAAGAGGTCAAGAAAGATGCAGACTCAGAAAGCTTGGCAAGTAAGACATTATTGGTGGCCATGGAGAAAGTAATTTCAGTCTCACTAGGGTCAGAAGCCATATTGCAAGGGGCTGAGAGGTGAATAGGAGACAAATAAGCAAAGGCAAGGAATATGGAGAGCTTATTCTGTTTGGCTTCGAAAGGGAGAAACAAGGATGAACAATGGAAGGAATTCCCTAGCCCACTATGCCTGACATGTTTATATTTGAATATGCTTGCCCCTCTGTCTCCAGGTCTCTCCTACTCCTCAAAAATGTCTGAGTCACAGGTCAAAAGTTCCTAGCATAAGACAAACTATTTTCCTGTAGCTATAAACCTCTGCCTCTTGAGATTTTAACCCTAGAAGACCCAGATAAGGATGCCAAGATCAAAATGCTCTGGCTAGGGGTGGCTGGGCTGAGTAGCAGCAAGCAGGATGGAGTGGAACAGCTGGCTCCCTCTACTTCAGTCCTATCAAAAGTTGAAACCACAACTTGTTGACTTGGCTGGTACTTTTCTGGCCTGCAGAGCAGGAAGTTCTTGGTACCCCCTGGGCAAGTAGAACAGGCCATGATTGGAAAACACGCCCATATGCACATACGCACGCACACACACACACACACACACACACACACACACACACACACGCACCAGATATGAGTTCAAGAAAGCACCCAAGCTGGGGTGCTGGCACAGGAAGCTCTGAAGGGGTGGAGTTAATCATTCTCAGACCTGCCCACCTCTGCCTTCTCTAGGCCCTGGGGACAAAAGGACAGTAGCTGTGGAGCCCTGGCATTCTGCCCACTGCCCCAAGGCCCAGTAAGGGAAATGGAACAACTGGGGACTGCCTGGCTCTTGCTGTTGCTGCCACTGCTGCTGCCTATGACAAAAGGTAAGTCCTGACCCCAAAGTACCCCTGTCCATAGGACCCAAGCATCCCTCTGGGTCACTCTTCCTCACTTTTCAATGCCCTTTGTTCCAGCCTACCCCAGTCCTACCACTAGGGCCTCGATGCCCCTAGAGGATCAGGTACCCTATCTCCTCCCAGGATTCAGGGGTAATATCCCAAGTCCTTGTTCTCACCCAGGTGTCTTGTCCTCTAGGATGGACTAGACTGCCTAAGATCCTGGCATCTATCCCTAGTACTCATTCCCCCAGGGTTCAGCTCTACCTCTGTACCTCAGCTCTAGTTGTCCACAGGACAACCCTGAGATCACTCCCCTATCCAGATGTCCTACCCCCCTTCTCCTGTATATAGATTGGGACCCAACCTGCTCCAGAAAGCTCCCTGCCATCCAGGGTGCTGGAGTCCTATACTTCCCTCTATCTGTTCGGAGATCAATTCCCACAGCACAAGGATCTCTGAGAAACCAGTAACTGAAAACTAAGACACCTACATGACTGAAAAATCAGTGCAAGGAAAAGCAAAGGGTGATCTATAGGGATGAGGGGCAGAAGAAAGTAAAAACTGAGGTCCAGAGAGTGACAATAGAGAATCTAGATGGAATGCTGAGGCATCTAAATGGGGGTGGGGGTGGGAATAAAAGGGAAGATGAGAGACTGAGGGGCAGAAAAAGAAGCAGGGTAAAATGAGCAGATGAAGGAGAAGTCCCCAACAGCCCAGCTGGACACCCTAATAGGCAGCCAAGTTAATTAATCATTACACTAGCTCAAGATCCCTCTCTACACTACTTGCCATCCTGTCCTTTCCTTTGCCAGGTGAAGAAGGTCATTGGATAAGTTCGGGTAGGTCACGGGAGCCTAGAAAGGGGATAGTGGGGTGAAATTAAGGGGAAGGTATAGAGGCTTTGGGGAGAATTGGAGGGTTTTGGGCAAATTGGGGCAAGTGACAGCCTTGGTCCCAAGTCTGCCTTCCCTGTTTAGGCTGTGGTCAGCAAATCCTGAAGAACCAAGTGAATGAGCGAATCGTTGGAGGCAAAAATGCCCATGAAGGGGCATGGCCTTGGCAGGCCAGTCTGAGGCAGAACAAGGCCCACATCTGTGGGGCCACTCTCATTTCCCCTAGCTGGGTTCTGACAGCAGCCCATTGCTTTCAACAGTGAGTGACCAGGCCCCTTCTCATTCAACCAATCACCTCTTCCCCCCAAAACTCTGTGACACCATCCAAGAGTCAGCTGTACCAACAGCTAAATTTCCCAGAGTCCTTTGATCCAGTCCACAGACACAACTGTGTTCAAAACTGAAGCCCAGAAAGGGGGAACTATCCTGCCTAGAGTCTCATGACCAGTTACTGACAGAGGTGGAATTAGAAATCAGGTTTCCTGACTTCCAGTCCACTGCTCTTTTTCCTATCATATTCCCTTGTCTGAGATGTCTGCAGGTCCCCAGAAGTAGCTATGTAGCCAAGCTGGCTGCATCCTGAGCTAGAAGCAAGATCTTGGATTAGGTTCTCTGTGATTGGTCTCAGTTCCACAACTCACTGGCTGTGGCAGGTGGAAAACATTTTTACAATTTTGGGCCACATAGAGAGGATAATCCAAATTGCTTTGAATATTTCTATAGAAATAGAAAATACTGTCTTTATAGCTGTGTTTAGCTACATTTTGTTGTTTTCCATCCTTCCAGTCATTTGGGGGTTGGAGGGGAGAGGGAGGCAGAGCTAGTCATTCCGGCACCCAAGACAAGTAGCACAAAACAGTTCATGGGGAAAGCAGCACTAAATGCACCCTCAAACCAACCATGGGTGGAGATCTTCATGAGGCAGCTGCTGCTGGAAAAGCCCAAGAAGAATTAAGGTTGGTCTGGAAGAATGAATCCAGGATAAATCTGTGTTATCTGAGGCAAAACCCTGGTTGCCCTGCTCTCTTTTCCTGCAGGAAAAATACAATAGTATCTGCAGCAATTGCCCAAAACATTGGTCCCCAGTGGTTGGTACAACTTCTCTGTCACCAGGTTGGTCTCAGCACCATGCCACCTGCATTTCCAGAGAAGTTAGCCATGCTGAGACCCAGCTACCTCCTCCCAGATCAAGATATAAACAATCAGTCTTCCCGACAGTCCTAATTCCAACCCCTTCCCCGAAGTGAGAAGTCTGCCCCTGACCCTAGAGAGCTCACATACACTTGAGGCAACTTTCAGAGACAATGTTACTGAAGATCAGCTTATAGGATTTCCTGCAAAGCTTACTCTTACTCATGCTGGGCCTAGGGTTCCCCTCTCTCAACACACTTCCAGTCTTGGCCCAACAATTTCCCCCTGCTCCCATTCCCACACCCTTTGCAGGCCTTTCAAGGTGTCCCAGTTCCAGGTAGTCCTCGGAGAACTGCAGCTCTTTTCCAACCCAGGCCAGTCCATCTCAAGCCCAGTGAGCCAAGTGATCCTGCATCCAGACTACTCCGGGGAAGACGGGTCGACGGGGGACATCGCCCTCTTGAAGCTGGCCCAGGCTCTTGACTTTTCTCCCTGGATTCTGCCTGCCTGTCTCCCTGGGGCCTACAACCCCTTTCATACTAATGCGACCTGCGTTGTGACAGGATGGGGGAACCTAAAGGAGGGAGGTGAGCCTTGGGAGTGAGGGGGAGAGTGGGAGGTTCTCATGGAGGGAGAGGGGAGTTTGATGAAGCTTCTTCCCAGATCCAGGTTAAGTTCTCCAGCCCAGCCTCTTCGGGGAAATTCAGGATTGCAGCCGATAGCTCTCAGAAGAATGGGTGGAGGTGGCCCTGGATAATTCCACAAGGCAGATGATGCCTAAGTGATTTCTCCTTATCTCTGGGCTGCATATATTTAATAATGATACCTCAAGGTTTACAAAAGTGCTTTCCTCTCAACAGCCCTGTGAGGGAAGTAGTGCAAGTGGTATTATGCCAGTGAAAACTGAGGAAACAAGTTCAGAAAAAATGCCTTGCCCCTTCCTAGCTACTAAGACTGGAGCTGAAATTTGCACTATGCCCATGCCTGATGTCCTCAAAACCTTAATCAATAGAAAAAGTCCAGTCCTCCTGTTTCACTCTTCCCTTCTCTCCCAGATGGGGAGCTACCTATGGCACCAGCTCTCAGACTGGCACAGAACAGGAAGCTAAGGAGAAATACCGCCACTGTTCTCCCTTTTTGCTGAAGCATATCTTCCTTAGGTCTAGGGGACAGGAGTTCATCTTAGTGCTCTGAAATAAAAATGTACATTTTCAATTCACCAATCTTAGCCCAGACCTGCATTAGGTGCTAGGGAAGACAGGACCCAGGTCCCACAGTCCTGGTCCTCAGAGGCGCATAATCTGGAACATAAAACTCCCAGTAGGAAAATTACACAGTAGAAAAGGATATCTAAATCAATGTTAAAGTGAAAGATTCTGGTTTTTAAATACCATCTATAGATGTTCCAAAAAAGCAGAGATTGCTCGGTAGTAGGGGTGATCAAGGAAGGCTCTAATGGAAACGGGCCAACATGAAGTCCTGAAAATATCCCACCCACCCCCCAAAAAATGGAAGTCCAAGTTTAGGAATGGAATGGACGTAAACCCCTGGCATGCTCACTGGACAGATTTGTGCTGGGAAACAGTAATAGCTGACATTCACATAGTACTCTTTGTTTTGGTGAGGAAGTTGGGGTGAAGTGACTTGCCCAGGGTCACACAGCTGGTAAGTGTCAAGCATCAGAGGCAGGATTTGAACTTGCGTCCTCCTGATTCCTGGCACTCTATTCACTGTGTCACCTAGCTGCCCCTCAGAGCACTCTTGAACCCAGATCTTCCCAACTCTAGATCTAGCATTTGATCTATTATACTACAAATCAGTAGGAGAGCTAGATTGGGGGTAGCCTGAAAAGGGCCATGAATTTGAGAACAGAGTCTGGGATCACAGTTGCCTAGAATCAGTAACTTGTGATTCATAGACTAACCAAGTTGAGAAATCTAATCACTAGATGTAAAGATCCAGGCCTTTCATTTTACCAGTAGGGAAACTGCCCAAGATGGAAAAAGGCAGGACTAGAATCCAGCCTTTCAAGGTGCTTCACAGCAACATCAGAAAAGCAGTTCCCACAGGGGCATTTACACTTATCTGTCCACTCCTCCCCACAACTAGCCTATCTTCTTCCTACCTTCCCGAAAAGAGCAGAGGGACTAGAGTTCAGCTCTCTGCTCTCTCTCCCATCCCCCAGTCCAGCTGTCCTCACCATACCCCCTGCAGGAAGCAAAGCTGCCGCTGATCAAAGCCAAGGAGTGTGACAAGATCCTGAGCCACAATCAGCAGATCACCGATTCGATGGTCTGTGCTGGCTACCTGAATGGGGGTGTGGATGCCTGTCAGGTGAGGGCACAGATGCCAGTTGGGTCTCCTACAACTGTTGCCTGTTTGGGGGAGGGAGGGGCTGAGGACAGACCCTGGGAGGAAACTATTGTAAAATCACGCAGTGTCAGAGCTGGGACATTGGAAATCATCTCTAGTCCAGGGATTATTAGCCTTTTTTGTGTCATGGACCCCTTTAGCAATCTGGAGAAACCTATGGGTGCCTTCTTAAACGCATAAAACACAGGATTACTCAAAATCCAATTATATTGAACTGCAGTTATCATTTTTTTAAAAAAAAGTTTACAGATCCTAGGTTAAAAAGCCCTAATCTAGTCCAGCCCCAAATTTTACAAATAGAGAAACTGAGGCACAAAGACAGACTTGGCCTAATATAATGTAGGTTAGAAGTAAGTTAATAGCAAAGCCAGACCTAAAACCTGGTCTTCAGACTCCAAGTTCTCTTTCTGCTATGTCAGCTAAATCCTATTCCTATAATTTTAGGGTAGTGATTCCGCATTAATTATAAAAAACCCTAAACTGAGTCAGGAAACCTGAATTTTAGGCCTAGCTTTGTCAGTGTGTGACCTTCAGCAAGTCATCTGAGGTTCAATTTCATCTTTTCAACGAAGTGGTCTCATATTCTCATAGTCTATATTTTGGGTGAATGGGCTGAGGGGTCTGATGTGGATGGCAGAGGGGGGTCATAGAGAAGGTGGGCTTGGAATTTAGGAAGGGAGGAGGAAGATAAGGGAAGTTAGAAGACTAAAAAAAACAGGTTCTTACTCAAGCCTAAACTAATAAGCCCTTCTTCCTAACCTCAGGGTGATTCTGGGGGTCCCTTGGTATGTCCCTATCTGGGCTCCTGGTTCCTGGTGGGAATCGTAAGCTGGGGCATCGGCTGTGCCCGACCCGGAAAACCAGGTGTCTACACTCTCGTGTCTGCCTATGGGGACTGGATCCAGAGCCACGCCTCAGAGGTGCAGCGGGGCTCCTATAACATCCAAGTGTGGAATGCTGCGGTGGCACAGACTCCCGGTCCCCACATCACCAGCCTCCTTCTGGTTCTGTGGGGCCTCACCAACAGCTGCTGCTTCCCTTCTATTTAACCCTGTTCCCTCTCCCCACCAGCCCGTGTCCAGATACATCCAAATTCTCTTTTCCTAGTGCCTTCCCTTTCTAAAAGGCCCTTCCTGGGTCTTCCTCCTCGCCAGCACATCTCCCACCCCAGAGCCCGAGTGTAATGTCCCCCTACCCGGGGCGGGATGGAGCTAGCACGTCAGTATCTAACCCTCCGTCTCTCTCCGAGATAGATGCCAGGAGAAAGGTTAAGCCTATGGGGCCCAGCCGGAACAAGTGCCACCAGCTGTCGCAGCCGTCATTGGGGTGCCAAGCAAGGGGGCAGAGGGGATGCGGATGAGTAAGAGGAGGAGGCGGGGATGTAGGCGCCGAGCTGTGAGCCAGAAGAGCCCGGTGGGAATTCCCGCTTTGCCACCGACTAGTGGGACAAAGCACTTCCTCTCCCGGGCTTCATTTTCCCTTCTGTAAAACGGAGCCCCAGTAAATTCCGAGGCACACCCATCTCCAGTAAGTTAAGAGTCTGCCAGGGGTCAAAGTGAGGCCTCCCTCAGCGAACTGAATGAGAAAAGTAAACAGTGAAAGCCTCTAGCAGCGTCTGTTTTCATGCACAGGGAGAGGGCGGCGCCTCTGGGCAGGAGCTGTGCCCAGGGACCTGGGCTTGCTGGGGGGGGGGGAAGGGAGACGCGGGTGAAAAGTCTCGAGAAAGGGGCCCTGGAAGAGCGGCAGCCCCAGGTCTCAGACTAGAATGGACTCTACGATGAACTGAGTGCCCTTTAGGGGACACTGAGGCAACCAGGCGCTAGCCAATGGCTAGCGGGGAATGGGGGGGCTGAGACACACATAAAAGAGCTAAGCAAGACAGGAGATAAAAAGACCGAGAGATTTGGAGAGACAGAGGCAGAGAGAGAAAAGAGACAAGGAAAGACAAGCAGAGGAGAGAGACAGAGAGGCCCAGAGACACCCAGGCAGAGATGGGGGGGGGGGTCACGTTTTTCACTCCCCAGCCTCAAATTTCTAGTGCTCAAACCACGCCTACAAACAGGAAGTACTTCTGTCTGACTTCGATCCCTTCGGTTTAAAATCAAACTTATTTCCCCTTCCCTCAAGCAGGCCTGACTTGATGGCCTGCTTGATGGCTTCCTTATCCTCCTCTTCTCTCCCCCACGCCCCCTCCAGGAAGCCTTCTCCGATTCAGGGAGGTGTGAGTTAACCAACCCGGCCCTATCCCAAGATGGAAGTCTGGGAGGTCTCAGAATGACCTTCTCATCATGGCGGCCGGAAGCACCCTCTGACTATAACCGAGAAGCCAGGTTCCCGCGTATGAGACCTTCTCAATATGGCCACCTTTAGGGGCTGCCTTCTGTTTAGTTCCGACTGTCGCTAGGCAGGGCCCTCCACAGCCACGTAGGCCAACTGATACCCCACCAAAAGTATCCCTTCCTCTACAACCAGCTAGTCAAGTGGTCCACGCGGGTCCCTATTCGAATATCCCTGGTGAGAGGTAGTCCAACACTTCTGGCCGGCCCATTCTATTGGTATTTTTTCTTTACGTCAAACCTAACTTTGCTTCTTACATCTGTCAACATACGGGGTCCACACCACCTCACTCCCGCATAGGCTTATCACTGGGGTTTTAGCACTGGCCCTGCTATATTTAGGTCACCTCCCCCCCCGCACCTCGCTTCGACCTCAGTAAGATGGCGTCGTGTCGCCGCCGCATTGTTTACTTCCCTGACTTTACCAATATGGCGGCCTCACTTCTACCTCTCCAAAGTAGCAATCGCCTCGTGCTTTCGAAACAGTATTCCCTAAGCCACTACCCCTTCCCGGATTCCCAGTTTTTCAGTAAGACTAACCAATCTGTCCATGTCTTCACCATGGGCCAACTCGGGACTGCGCTGTATAATACAAACCTTTACTAAGATGGCGACAGAGACGCACGGAAAAGAGAGGACGTCCGAGCACACGCCCGTATATTCCCGGCAAGTAATTTCCGCCGACACGTCCTCAAAGCATCCCGGGATTGAGGCGGACTGAGATTGCGCCGGGCAGTTGATTGGGGGGGAGGGAAGCTAGACACCGAGATGGTAAGTGCGGAGGGAGAGAAGCAAGGGGCGCCCCGAGGGGAGGGGTCGGGCTCTGGGCCTGCAGACTAGGGGCCCCGGACCGGGCTAGGGGCGAGGGGGCTGGAGACGAGGCGGGCCCCCGGGCCGGGCTCGGGGCCTAGGAATGTATGGAGAAGGCCCCGCTCTGAGCGGGACTGGAGGGAGAAAGGCTCGGATGCGTCCGGGGCTAGCTGGGTCGGAGAAGACTCACTCCCACCCCTGGCCCCCAGGACGTGTTCCTGATGATCCGGCGCCACAAGACCACGATCTTCACAGATGCGAAGGAGTCGAGCACAGTGTTTGAGCTGAAGCGCATCGTGGAAGGCATCCTCAAGAGGCCCCCGGATGAGCAGCGGCTCTACAAGGTTCGTAGCCCGTCCCGCCTCCCCCGCCGCCCACACTCGAGGAACCGGGTTCAGATAGCACCTCAGACGATGTTGTGACCTCGTCACTTAACCTCCTGGGGACTCAGTTTCCTAATCTGTAAGATGCGAGTGTGTGGTTTGGACCCACAAGGTCCAGCCCCAGGTCTGAATCTGAACTTCTCTCTTGGGGCTGGCCCTGATCATCCCGACTTAGCGGGGGTCACACAGCCAGCGTTGGAACCAAGATCTCCACACCTTTTTCCTCGGGAGAGAAGGCGGGATTATTTCAACTCAGTAATTTCTCCCATCCCATTCCCCCCGCTACCAGCCTCCACAATCCTTCCCTGGTAGAGACTTGGTCACCAGGGGTTATACTGGGTAACTTCCAGGAGCCAGCTATCTTTTGAAGTTTTCTTCCATTCTCTGCCATGGAGAAAGGACCTTGGCCCGTCCCCCCCAACTCGGAGCCGGCTGTGGCTGGTCATTGTTTATACATACCCTGTGGTCATCTTGTTGTACATCGCTACTGAGTGGCATCATCTTATTAAGAGGCTGCATGGTGGTTTAGAAAGAGTTCCAGACTTGGAATAATTAGACCTGAATTAGATTTCATCGATGTTACTCGTTAGTCTTACAACCTCTGTGAGATTCAGTTTTCTAGCCTATAAAATGAGGATAGTTATAGTACCCTATCTGAGGAAGATCAGATGAGATCATGCAGGCAAGGGGCTATCAACCATTGTCATCATAACCCTGTGTAGCATGCTCTCCTCCTGCCACCCAGAATGCCTACCTCTCCCAGCTTTCTTATGCCTCCAGGAGGGAATGCCATAGGACCACTCGTTTCTGGGCTGTGTGGTCTGTGCCAGCAGTCCTATCCCTGTCGCTGACCTCTTCTTAGGATCTCCCCACCATCACCTTTTTCTCCCCAGGATGACCAGCTGCTGGATGACAGTAAGACCCTGGGCGAGTGTGGCTTCACAAGTCAGACAGCCAGGCCTCAAGCACCAGCCACTGTGGGGCTGGCCTTTCGAGCCGGTAAGGAAAAAAAAAACAGGAGGGTGTCTGAGTACCATTAGAACCAAGAATACAAAGTTTTACCTGGAAATTAATGTGTGAATTGGTACTTTTGTGACATTGAGACTTTGTATCTGAAATACACAAGGCTGTATCTCTCCTGTATTGCACTACCATGAAACCATATACAGCATTTCCCTTGGACGTGTCGATAAAATTGCACTAATGGGTCTGAAAACTTCCCCTTCTGTGGTTCAGCTTTATACTTCTATGTTGTAAGGAAGATTGTGCTCATGGGTTCCCCATCCCCAGTGGCTTCTGTTTTAGAATTTTTATTATGTGACTCAAGGATCAGGTCTTTTCAGGGAACCACAGAAAAAACAAGTTTTAGGTTGTCCTCGCAGGGAGAAGGCATTACAGCAGCTGCTCTTAGCCTCAAAATGTAGTGATATGATAATAGCCTAAAGAGAAGCTTCTATTGGTAACATCTCCCATCTGAGGTTTATGAAATACTTTTCTCACAACTGAGGTCATGTGCCCAGGGTTGCAGTAATGCCATTTGCAGATATGAGACCTAGGGCACCAGTCTAGCTGGGCCCTACAAGAGTTCAGAATGTAGGTACCAAATCTGTCTGCTAACAAAGTTCATTTAGCCGTAATTGTCAGTCAGTCCAGTTGCACTGAACAAGCCTCCACTGTGCTGGGGGAGGGGGGTGGAGGGTGGGGTGCCAGAGATCTGACAGTCCAGTGAGGCAGATAAAACTTAATAGTAACTAGTGTAAAAGAACATCCCCCATTAAAATCCTACTGTGATGAGGAGAGAACTTTGTATTCTTGTAAACTGGGCCAGCAGAGTTCTGACAAGTTAAAATCCAGAATTTGTGGGCAGGAAACTTAGATGAGAATTATCCTAGGAAAAAGCTGGTAACTAAATTTGAGTCATGAGTTTGTTGGTTACAGCAAATATGGAAGGCTATCTGCATTGGTGTAGGGGGCGCCCATGAAAATGGAATCAGATTCTAAGTAGATCTCTAAGTACTCAATTGTGGCAGAGATAAGCAAGTGACATGGAAGCATTCAGGGGGAAAGGCAGATAAAGTTTAATGGTGAGATTTGAAACTAGCTAGGTTTAAAGAATGTCCAAGTGAGCCCTGCTAAAGCAGAGGCTTCCTGCTGGTGAAAATCCAGAAAGATGGGGTATCAAGCAAAGGACTTAACCCTAAGGCTCTAGGAACCTCCAAGGAATAAAGTGAAGAAGGTATAATCCTACAACCAAAATAGCTAATAGCTCTGAACCACTTGTAGCCACTGTGGACCAAAGAAGGGACATTCAGGGAGGCAAAACAAGGGATTCAACTGGTAATGGTTCTCTCCCACTCCACAGATGATGTATTTGAAACCTTGCGCATCGAGTCTTTCTCCAGCCCTCCAGAACTGCCAGATGTCATGAAGCCTCAAGACTCTGGAAGTGGCACCAATGAGCAAGCTGTTCAGTGAGGGCCTAAGGCCCCACACCCCCTATAGTGACCTAATACAATAAAAAATTTTGGTGTTAGGCTGTTGCCTCCATCTTCCTGTGGCCTCTTTTTTTGAGCCTCTCTTCCTTCCCAGTATTTCTTTTATTTTTACCTAACACTGGATTCCTTCTCATTTTGTCCCCAAACCTTCCCCTATTCTGTGTCCCAAGAGGTATTTCTAAATTCTCCTTGCCAGTGCAAGCTTTTCCCTTGTAATAATCAAATATACCTGGTCTCCCTCTCCAGGATTTCAAATACACCTTAGATTGTGCTCCCAGCCCTGTTCTCTGGGCAGATTACATGCCGTTTCCGTGGGTGTAGTAAAGTAGAGCCAAGGACCCTTGGCAGGGGATGGATACAAGATTCTAACATTATTCCCTGATTCCAGAACTGAGTTTAGTTAGGGAAATTATGCTGTGTCAACTGCCTGGGAGGCCTTGGAAACCTAGCTACTATCTAAATCAGTATCAAAAGGCAAAGAGAAAGGGGTCCCTGTGGACTGCATATTAACTTGGAAAATCATAAATTAACACCTACATCATACTATATTTTTGTTAGGCAATCTGGTTCTTTGGCTGGTCTTAAGTTCAAGGCCTCTGACCTAAAAGATCAATATAATCTTAAGTATAGACCATCATGCATACTCTGCTTCCCTCATCCATGCTGGTTCTAGGTAAACTAGAATTGGGTCCAGAGTAATACATGAGCTGAGGAGCAGTCAATAACGTAAGGAAACCAAAGACGGTTCCAAAACACTGCCGGAACTGATGGAATTCAACTTATTTGGAATCAAGATTTTAGAGTTCTACATCCTCAATTCTCTAAAAGCAATGATCCGAAAGTGAAGAACACTTGAGCCCTTAGGCAGATGTGGTACCTGCATAACCCCCAAAGAATTTAAGAGGAGAGTGGGAAAACAGGTTCCCTCCTTTTCTTAAGGGGCTCATCTCCAACACAATCACACCTACATGCTATGAACACTTCTTTCTACACAGTATGGTCACTCTGCCCCTTTACCACCCGAAATCCAACTGCAGCAGGAGCCTTATGGAGGACAGGCTATATAGTCTGTGACAGTACAAGATCTCAATGCCCTTATTTTGGGTGGGACAGTGACAGCATGAGCATCTAGATGGATTATAATCTGTACTATAGATCTCACACTACCTTTCTCCCCAAACACTCCTTTTCTGTATAGCTCCATTTTTTTTTTTTGTCTAGGATGGAACCATCTTTCCAATTACATTCATTTCCAACTTCATTGTCTTGAGATGTCTCACTCTCTCAGTCCACACATATCTTAACTACAAAGCCCCACTTCTCAGTCCACAATATTGCTAGCAACTCCTGTACATTAATAGGATCATCACATCTTTCCTGGATTGGTGCAGTGGTCTCCTCACAGTTGCCTAGTCTTTCCCCATTCCAATCCTTAGACAACGTCTAAGTTTTTCTACAGCATGGCCACATCGCTCCATTTATAGGGAAAAAAAACCACTAGAATATCCAAATATAAACAGGAAATTACTACTGCTTGTTGTTGCATTGTATATAATCTACTAATATTACTTTCTGAAAAGCTGTTTTGCATTTATGGATTTATTATGTTTACCTCAGTTTTATTAAAATATTAAAAAATTCAATTCCTTGTCTAAGTCTACCCTATCCCCAGGATTTTTCAGGAATGATGCATGTTAAATCATATTACAAAAAAAATTAACATTTTTTTCTATCATTACAGAAAATTTAAGTTTGTTATGCTTAGCACATCTTTTTAATTTTTTGGTTTTATAATGTACTAATACACTATTAGCATGACATTCTTAACTTATGCATATACTAGGGAGTACATATGTAAATTGTTCACTGATAAGCTACATCATCAAAACTGATTGCTGCTCTGGAAAGGGTAGTGCAAAAAACACAAGATGAGCCAAGTAAATCACAGCACTGACACAAGCTAGGGAGTTGCTTCAGCTGGATCATCATTCAAATGGGAATACAGCTAATGTATTTGAATGTTTCACATCTACCTCACAGGGTTTTTGTGCTATCTCCCCCAAAACTTTCAGTGACAAGTTAACAAAGTAGTTTACTTAACTGCCTATTAAGAAGTCCTCATGTTTAAACCTATTGAAGCCCACCTCCCTCTAATCTTTCATGCTATGGTCCTATAGTTTTAATTCTTCCATATGACAGTCCCGCAAAGCCATTTAATAAAGCACAGACTATATAAAATTTTATCCTGTCATCTTGTTTCCAGTTTACAAGAAATGCCTCCCGGTAGAGAAAAAGAGGCAAGGCTTTGAAGAGAAGGGAAATCACCAAGAGCTATGACCAAAAGGCTTGTAATTTCTTTCTGTCCAGCAGGGGGAGAACTACCCAGAGCACTTCAGACCAGCACTTATGAGAAAAAAACCCCTCTGTGGTGGAGATAACTTATCAGTATGGAAGGGCTAGAGATTCTGGCTTCTCTTCCCCATCATCCTACCCTGCTGAATAACCCAGATAAGCAGTCCTTCCACCTTCACTTTGAACAGAAAATAAATAGACCCCCACACCCAGCTCCTGCATTTCTCATTTTTATTTGACAGAAAAAGTCGCTCTCGCTGTACAGATTAAAAAAAAACCAAAATGCCTTTAAGAAACGTGAAGAAAAGTTGGGGGGAGGGGCCCATGGCCAATCTGGATGGGGGGGCGGCACATGGAGCTAACCAACTCATTCCAATCTAACCCTGCCCCCCAGGGAGCTTGCCTGTAAGTCCCCTCCACCCAAGTTCCAAACCATCAGCCCCTGGTAAACACAGGAGTCTGAGAGGGGTAAGAGGGCAGCAGCTCCCTCCTGTCATTGTGAACTCAAGGTTGGGGAACCCCAAAACTGTACCTTTCCCTACTCATACCCTCCCACCCCAAACCCCCCAAAACACGTGAACCAGGAAAAAACTCACAGAGATCAACATTTCACAGGAACAAAGAAAAAAAATTAAAGGGGGGAGGGGAAGAAAGGGGACCTCCCCCCAAGACGCTGCCAGAGTTCAAAGGAGAGGGAGGCAGATGGGGGTCCCCATCCCCTGCGGCTCTGTTAGGGAGATAAGAGGGGTGCTCCCTGTGGCTCCAGGACTTGGGGTGCGATGTAATTTCCCCAAAAAGGAACTATGGAGACCTGTAAGAGAAATGAAGAGATACTGAGTTCAAATCCCAACTTCCAGTTATATTTTCTATGAAAGTATCAGGGGGGGAAGGTAAGAAAGGAGTGTTCTGAATGTATACTACAGAGAAAAAAAGACATTCACTGAGGCTTAAGAACAGAGACAACTAGGTACATTAGAAGGGGCCCTGGGCTGGGTCAGAGTCAAAAGTCAGCACACTTGAACTCTAGGCCCAAATCTACCACGAACTAAGCTTCATGACCTTTGATTAAGCTAATTCCTTTCCCATCCTGAATCCTTATCTATAAAGTAAGAAAGTCAGGCTAAGGTTTCTTCCAATTCTGACAACCTAAGATTCAAGAAAACCCTTCCACATTCCCCTTTTGTGTATACCTGGAGGAGCGATGACGGACAGGTCGAGGGCTGGGTGTCTCTCTCCTACGCTTGTGGCCTGGGGAGCGGCTATCCCCACGTGGGCCCCGTCGGGATCCCCGCTCACTGCTACTGTAATACAAAGCAGGATATATGACGTATACCTGGAACCACCAGCCCATATATTAAGTCTGCCAAGACTAAAGATATGGGAAAGGGGAACAGCAGAGTCCAATGGCAATACCACTGGGAGGCAGTAAATAAAAAACACAAATTCTTACCTATGCTGGTCCCGCGGAGAGGGCTGTGGTGAAGGGCGGCGGCGCTCAGCAGGTGAGTAGCTAAGGGAACGGGAATCCCTAAGGGAATCTATGGGCTTCCTGGGGCTTCGGGATCTAAGGGGGAATAGAGGAGTCATCCAAGGCCCCCTCCCTAACACTTCTCTATCTTCTCCCTAATCATCTATATCACCATAAGCAGGTACTAGCTCTGAATCTGGTTTCCCAAATCCTTCATATAGTATATTAATGGCGTTTATATAAAAAAAAAAAACTTGGAACCCAGGCAGCCTGACTCCAATGTTCCCACTCGCCCATACCCCCAACATAGATTAAGCAGGAAGCTGGCATCCCAGGATAGGTTGGGCCTGAAAACCTAAGCAGTACTCACCTCCTCTCCCCAGGGGACGGCTTCTTAGGACTTGCAGGTTTGGGCAAGGCCTGGGGGCCAGGCTTGGCAGGGGAAGGAGAAGATGAGGAAGAAGAGGAAGATGAAGAGGAGGAGGAGGAGGAAGAGGACGAAGAAGAAGAGGAAGAAGAGGAAGAGGAAGAGGAGGAAGAGGAAGAAGATGAAGAGCTGGAGCTGGAGCTACTAGAGCGCCGTTTCCGCTTGGCTGGGGTAGGCTCCAGGGGGCGCCCCTCTCGGACAGCCTCCTTGGGGGCTGGGGAGGGGCTAGGGACCCTGTGAGAAAAAGATTTTTTTTTTTTGTCAGATGCAGAAGTGCCCCAACCCCAACCCTACCTTATTTGGCCTAGAGGAATGGCAGTGGAGGATTAACTGAATGGACTTCAGTCTCCCCAAGCATTTATTCTCTGAAGAATAGTGAGCTGGTATCCTCCAACCTCTGCTAACATAAGCACAAAGTTGGAGCACCACAGCACAACAGAAAAAAGGTTAAACCTCAAGATTTCCCTGACAGAGGAATCCAAGAACCTGGCTCAGGTGTGGAAGGCTGGGTTATCTCCTTCCTTGGAAAGAGGGAAGCCCTTGTGTGTATGGGCTGGGGAAGGGGCTGGCCTGCCTAGAGGCAGGGAGAGGGATAGGATGACCTCTGAAGATCCTTCCAGCCCAGGGAGTTCCTCTTGAGGTCTAACTGCCATCCCTCCTGCTGCAAATTTAAGTCCATTTCCTCTAGTTCTGTCCTCTGTAGAGATGGAAAACTATCATTACCCTCGAGAGAGTAAACCTTTGGAGACTTTGTGTACCCCCCACCACCCAACCGTAAAGATTAAGTTTCCCCCATCTCCACAGAGCCAAGACCCTCCTCCCTTGCATAGCTTACCCTCCCCTTAGGAAAACAGATATTCAGAGCTGGAAGGGAGCTTAAAATGTCATCTAGTCCAACTTCATTTTAAATGAGGGAGCAGGCCTGGATAAACCGCTTTGGTCAGGATTATACAGGTAGTCAAATAGAGCCCCAAAATTTGAATCCAAGCTAACTAAATCCAGCACTCTCCAAGAGTTTTTGCCCTCCCCAACATTATTTCCAGACTTTCAATTTAACCATTCACGTGGGAAAAAAAAAAGAAACTTTTATTAAGTTCCCCTCCCCATTCCTCCCTAAAAGCCCAACCTTTTCTCACCTTTTCAGCGCCACCTCAGGTTGACATGGGAGGCTAGAGGCCTCTGAATCGCTGGAGCTAGATCCAGAGGACGACGAGGAGGATGAGGAGGATGAGGAAGAAGAGGAGCTGGATGATGATGAGGATGAAGAAGAGCTCCTCCGCTCCTTGGCAGGCTGCAAGCTGGCCAGTGGGGAGGAAGGCAGCTGGGAGCCAGCTGCAGAAATTGGTTCTGCACCATCAGAGCACAGTCCTCCAGAAGCAGGACCAGAGAGGGTGCCATTATAATCACCAGCAGGAGGCATGGTCTTTGCCACTGTAGCAGGGGGTTGGGGCTGAGACCCTCCTAGAGGATGGGTCTGGGTAGACAAGGAATGGAATTGGTCTGAAACAACAGGTGGTAGGGGGGACCTAGCCCGATCCTGAGGTGGAGGGAGAATAGACTGAGAAGGAGCCAGGGCCATTCGAGAGGTAAGAGGGGGAGGAGGAGAGCCAGCACGCTCAGAAGCCATTCTAGATTGGCTTGGGGCAGAGGGTGGGGTTCTAGAGCCTGGGATTCCAGGTGGGGTTCTAGAACGGGCTCGCTCAAGATGGGGTGGTGAGGTTCTGCCACTGACTCGGTCATAGGCAGACAGAGCCATCCTTGAAGGGGTAAGGTTTGCCCCTGACAATGCCGGTGGCATTCTAGAGCCAGCAAGGCTTGCAGGTGCCAGACCGGGAGGTGTTCTAGAGCTCGCGAGGTTCACAGGTGCTGGAGCATGAGCAGTCCGAGGACCCACGAGGCCTGCAGATGCTGGGGCTTGTGGTGTTCTGGAACCTGCATAGTTTGCAGCAGTTGGTGGAGTGCCTGAGCCCGCAAGACTCAAGGCTGCTAGAGCAGCAGGGGTTCTGGCTCCAGCCAAGTTCACAGCTGCTGTAGCGGCAGGTGTTCTGGGATCGGCAAGGTTCACAGCAGAGGGTGCCACTGGTGTTCTGGGGCTGGCTAAATTCATGGCTGCTGCAGCTGCAGGTGTTCTAGATTCAGCTAGGTTCACAGCCGGTGGCATAGCTGATGTTCTAGCTCCAGCAAGGGTCATGGCTGCTGCTGAAGCAGCAGGTATTCTACTAGCAAGGTTTGCAGCTGGAGCCGTTCTAAGGCTCATGAGGGGGACAGGGGCTGGAACTTGAGCCATTCTGGCAGCCAGGCTTGCAGCTGACATTGAGGGAGGTGGTCGAGCTGTGCCAAGGCTAATGGCTGTCAAGGCAAGAGCAATTCTAGATTGAGCATGGTTTTCTGCCACAGAAGGGGTTCTAGGGTGATCAGGAATTCTAGGACCAGGTCCATCAAGCATAGAGGCACCAGCTTGTTGCAGAACAGATAATGGTGTTCTAGAGCTCCCCAAGGCCCCAGAAATGCCAGAGCATTCAAGCATTCCAGGGGGAGTCCTACAGCGGTCTAGAGGAGTTGGTGAGATGCTAGGGCGACTGAAGCAGCCCATTCTTGAGCTGTTGAGAGCCACAGGAGGAGTCCTGGAGCCAGAATGATTCCGGGTTGCTGGAGGAGTGGCAGACCGAGAACGATCAGAGGAACTTCCAGATGCAGAGCGCCGCCGAATGGCTGGAGGAGACCGAGTTAGAGAACGCTTGCCACGAGCTCGTGGAGTACGGGATCTAGAACGCCGGCGGATAGCAGGTGGTGAACGAGTTCGAGAACGTTTGCGGGTTAACAAAGGTGTCCGGGATCTGGAGCGGCGCCGAATAACTGGAGGTGTTCGAGATCGAGACCGACGCCGAGTCACTGGAGAAGTTCGTGAACGGGATCTCCTTCGGGTCACTGGAGAAGTACGTGAACGAGACCTTCTACGAGTCACTGGAGATGTTCTGGACCTTGATCTTCTGCGAGTAATTGGTGAGGTTCTGCTTCTAGACCGCCTTCTAGTCACAGGAGGGGTTCTAGATCGGGATCGCCTACGAGTCACTGGTGGAGTTCTAGACCTAGAACGCCTGCGATTTGCTGGTGTTCTGGATCTTGATCGGCGGCGAGTTACTGGTGGTGTTCTGGAACGAGACCTTCTACGATTAACTGGTGATGCTCTAGACCTAGATCTTCGTCGAGTAACTGGGGATGTCCTGGACCTTGACCTCCTACGACTTACTGGTGAGGTTCGAGATCTCGACCTCCTCCGAGTGACTGGAGGTGTCCTTGACCTAGAACGTCGATGAGTAGCTGGGGAAGCTCGAGACCGAGAGCGATTCCAAGGAGCTGGTGATGTTCGAGAACGAGAGCGCTTGCGGCTAGTGGGGGGTGTTCGAGAACGTCCCCGTCGACGCCGAGATGATGTCCGAGAACTCTCCTGGCGGGTGGGTGACCGAGAGTGATAACCAGAGCCTCCTCGTCGTCGACGGGTAAGACGAGACCTTGAACGACTCCGCTGCCGCCTCCTTGACGTTGACTGAGATGAACCAGATCTGTCTCGACGACGAGTTGTTCTAGTCTTCTCCCGTCTTGAGCGGGAACGTGAACGCTGGAGTCCCCGAGGCTTTGGTGATGGAGAACGGCCCCTTCTGGAAGCTGTCTTAGCCCTTGGGGAGGACCCTGACCGTCGACGACGTGAGGACCTTGACTTTTCAGTTGGTTCTGGGGATGAAACTGATGGGCTTCGGTGGCGTCTTGGAGGGGTCCTGGAGCGGGCTGCTGGAGAAGATGAAGCAGATCGACTTCGACGTGAAAGTCTGGCCTTCCTAGTCAGCTCAGGTGATGACCGGGAACTACGGCGCCGAGGTGGTGTACGAGATTTTGCCTTAGGCTCTGGAGAGGACCTAGAACTTCTACGGGGAGTTCTGGATTTTGGTTGGTGCTCTGGAGAAGACTCAGAACTGCTGCTCCCTGCAGGTGAAGGTCCCCTCCCTTTACTGGCTGGGGATGAACCTGATCGGCTTCGCCTAAGCAGAGTCCGAGGTGCAGCAGCTTTGGGTTCAGGAGAGGACTCTGAGCCACTCTGACCCCTAGGTGAAGCTCTTGGCTTATCATTGACTTCTGGGGAAGAAACAGATCTACTGCGCCTAGGAATTAGTCGAGGTTTGCTGTCAGCCTCTGGAGATGATCCAGAGCGACTCCTTTGCCTAACTGGAGTTTGAGTTGTACCTTTGGGTTCTGGAGAAGAATCAGATTCACTTCTTCCCTGGGGAGGTGTTCTGGGTTTTACATCAAGTTCTGGAGAAGAACCAGAGCTTTGTCTAAGTGGAGTTCTAGGAACACCTTTATGTTCTATTGAAGATTCTGAACCGCTTCTTTCTCTTTGCGGTGTCCGACATTTGTTGTTCAGTTCTGGGGATGATCCAGAATGACTCCCTTTTCTGGTTGGTGTATCAAGCATTTTTGATTCTGGGGAGGAATCTGATCCACTCCTTCCCCTTGACGGTGTTCTTGGTATATCTTTGATTCCTGGTGAAGAACCACAATGGCTCTGTCTTGAGGGACTCCCAGACCCATCTTTAAGTCCTGGAGAAGACCCAGATCTGCTCCTCCTTGATGGGGTTCTAGGTATATCTTTGAGTTCTGGAGACGATCCAGAACCACTTCTTCCTCTTAAGGGTGTATCTGGTGCACCATCAAATCCGCAAGGTGACTGAGTAATGCTCTGAATTGAAAACATTCTGGATTTCTCTACTTCAGGAGATGACTCAGAACTGCTGTGCCTAGATGTTGCAGATTGCTCATTTACAGTGAGACATGGACCTGACCCAAAATGACTTAGGGAAGCAACAGCTAAATCTTCATTGATTTCAGGGGACAAGGCAGATTTAATTTCTGTAATGATGTTTGTTCTGAGTTCTGAAGGAGATCCAGAACTATGCTGTTTGAATGCAGTATTATGTAGTTCTTTGTGTTCTGGAGACTGTGACACCACAGTCCAGGCTTGGGTCACTGCTGGAATGTCTGCCACATCTAAAGAAGGCTGTGGCAGAATCTGCCCCAGAGGCAGAGCCAGGCTTTCTTTTATTTCTGGAGATGACTCAGAGATGCTTCCACCAGCTATATCTTTAAGTTCTGGAGATAAATGAGGCAAGCTTTCATTTAACTGTATTTCAAATTTCTCTACCGTTTCTGCAGATACCTCAATGTGATGTGGCCTGGGTAGTGTCTCTTTGACTTCCAGAGCAGACTCTGAACCATTTCTTTCCCTTGGAGAGCTCCTAGTTATGTCTTTGTGCAATGATGAAGACTCGGGGCTACCTTGAACAGAAGGTGGTCTAGATTTATCCCTTGGTCCTGGAGATGTGTCAGAGAGAGTCTGCTTAGGAGGTGAACTAGCTTTCTCTTTTGGTTCTGGAGAGGATCCAGAGCTACTGAGTCTTGGAGGAGATTTAGAATCCATTCTGGGACAAGGTGAAAACTCAGACCTGGAAGTGCTCTGCTGTGGAGGTGGTGTTACAGATTTCATCTTAGGACTTAAAGATCCTGCTCTCTGTCTTAATGAAATTATAGATGCCACTTCAGGACTGGGAGATGAGGACCTAGACCGGCTGCCCAGAGGGGGTGTCTGGGATGTCCTTTTCAAAGATGGAGAAGATTCAGAGCAGCTAGGTTTTAACAATGTTCTAGCTATCTCTTCAGGACTTGGTAAAGATGAATCTGATGCATGACCTGGTGGAGTTGGAGATTCTGCTTTTGGCTGTGGAGAGCTAGAGCCCGATCTACTCCTTCTTGGGGGTGTTCTAGGCTTCACTTTGGGACAAGGAGAATGAGATCCAGAGTGACTCAGACTTGGTGAGGTTTTTGACTTACTCTGTGGGCATGGTGAACTTGATCGAGAATGGCTTTGCCTTGGTGGTGTTTTAGATTTTGCTTTGGGACATGGTGAAGTGGACCCTGAGTGACTTTCTCTTGGTGGTGTTTTAGATTTTACTTTGGTATCAGGTGAAGAGGACCGAGAATGGCTCTGTCTTGGGGGTGTTCTAGACTTCACCTTGGGGCAGGGAGATCTTGATTTGCTTTGCCTTGGTGGTGTTCTAGAAGTCACTCTACTAGGGCTTGGAGAAGAAGATGCAGAACGGCTACATCTTGGTGGAGTTCTAGATTTCACACTAGGACATGGGGAAGATCCAGACCTGCTACGTCTTGGAGACGTCCTAGATTTAACCTTCAGGTGGGGAGAACCAGGACGACTACATCTTGATGGAGTCCTAGATTTTACCTCAGGTCCAGGAAAAGAACCAGAGCGGCTACGTCTTGATTCCCCCTTGGCGTGAGGTGAAGACCCAGATCTACTTCGCCTTGGGGGTGTTCTAGATCTTGCATTTGTCACCGGGCTTGATCCAGAATTCTGTTTGGGTGGAGTCCCAGATTTTCCTTTGGGGAGTGGAGAAGAACCTGATCGGCTTCTTCTTGTTGGTGTTCTAGATTTCCTCTTTGGACATGGAGAAGACCCAGAACGACTTCGTCGTGGTGGAGTTCTAGATTTCTGCTTTGGGGGTGAGGATCCAGATCGACTTCGCCGGGGTGGGGTCCTAGATTTAACTTGAGGACGTGGAGAGGAACCAGACCTACTGCGCCTAGGAGGAGTTCTAGATTTTGCTTTAGGGCGGGGAGATGATCCTGACCGACTTCGTCTGGGTGGTGTCCTAGATTTAAGTTTAGGACGTGGAGAAGATCCAGAGCGGCTCCGCCTCAAGGACAGGTGAGATTTTGCTTTAGGCCTTGGTGAAGAGAGAGACCGGCTACGCCTCAAGGAAACACGAGACTTTTTCATTTCTGGACTGGAGTTAGATCTGCTTCTTCTCTGGGATGTTCTTGATTTGTTTTTCCGTTCTGATGATGAGCCAGACCGGCCCCTTCTCTGTGGTGTCCTAGAATGAGATCTTCCACGTCGGACTGGGGTTCTAGTACGAGACCTCCCTCGTCTGGCTGGGGTCCTGGAACGAGATCTCCCTCGTCTTGCTGGGGTCCTGGAACGAGACCTTCCACGCCTGGCAGGGGTTCTGGAACGAGACCTTCCACCCCGTCTGACCGGGGTCCTAGAACGAGACCTTCCACCTCGTCTAGCTGGTGTTCTGGAACGGGACCTGCCACCTCGCCTAGCTGGTGACCTGGTGCGAGATCTCCTTCGTACTGGTGATCTGGTACGAGACCTTCGTCTAGCAGGTGTTCTGGAACGAGACCTACCACGACGGGCTGGAGTTCTAGAGCGAGACCTCCGCCTTGCAGGTGTCCTGGAGCGAGACCTCCGTCTGGCAGGTGTCCTAGAGCGAGATCTACCCCTCCGAGCTGGTGTTCTAGACCGAGATCTTCCCCGGGTAGCTGGGGATCTAGAGCGTGACCTGCCTCGCCTTGCTGCTGACCTAGATCTTCCTCGCCTCTGAGCATTTCTGCTTCTAGACCAGCCAGGCCGTTGAGGAGACCTGGAGCGGCCACGCCTCTGGGGACTTCGAGATCGCCCCCAGCGCTGTGGAGACCGTGACCTACGCCACTGTGGGGTCCTGGATCGAGAACGACCCCTCTTGTTAGGGGTCCGGGACCGTGATCGCCCCCTTCGAGTAGTGGCCGGGCTGCGAGACCTTCCCACCCTACGGGTGGGTGTGTGAGATCTTGATTTGTCCCGCTTTGCACGTGCCCGTGAACGGCTGCTCTTGGTTGTGGGGGAAGGAGAAAGCTCCCGGCGAGGGGCAGGAGCTGGTACAGGTTTGGGGGGACTTTCAGGTGAGGAACTGCCATGTCGGGGAGCTTTGGCTGGTTGAGGAGATGCTGGGCAGCTTTCTGAGGAAGAGGACCGGGTAGGTTTCTCAGGAGACTTAGGGGGTGAGTGACCCCGGGATGGGGAGGGTCCAGCTGAGGGCTTCACTGGCTCCTGACTCTGGGGAGTTGCTGCAAGGGGTTCCGGGGAACTGCGATTTCGCTCGGCAAGGAGCGGGGTAGGGGCAGGTCGATCTAGGCCTGTGCTGCTCCTCTCCGGGGAGGGGCTAGTTCGGGTTGCAGATTTCTGGGATTAGAAGAAAAAGTAGGGATGGGAATGCATAAACACCAAAATTTCAGAACATGCTTTCTGAAGAAACCTTTTTTCCCTACCATCTTTAAGTGTCCCTAACTAGTCACTTCTCTCCTCTTAAGTTATAACTTTACACTCATATAGAATATGAAAAAAATAAAGCACATACAATTTTATACTTTAAATTATTATTTTTAACAGCAGTACGACATTAGCCCTTACCTCCCAATTCCACCAGATCCTGATCTCCCCAGTAATTTTCATCCCATGTGCCCACTGCAAACTTCAAGAATTCAAAGACTCTCATTTCTTACAATTGTTCCTATATCCATTTTCTAAATCCTAGAACTTCGATAATTCCATTTAGGAACTTACCTCCCTCTTGTCTTTTTCTTTTTCTTTATCTTTGTCCTCGTGAGGACTGCTAGACCGTTGGGTAGGAGGCAGCAGCTCAGGGCTGTGGGTTCGCTCTGTGCTGACGGCTGCAGATTCCCTGGGCGGAGCATCTCCCTCTCCATGACAACGTGTAGCAGGAGAGGAGCTTCGGTGAGTTAAGGTGGTTGTACGGGGTTTAGCTGCAGCACTTCTAGACCTATGCAAGGAATTTGGGGAAGGGGAGAAAATGGATAATCAGCTAGTGGGAGAAGAGAAGGCCCCCTCCCCATCTCCCTCTTCATCTACCCATACTTCTTCGACCGTATCACCTATTTTCTCAAGTTTTCTCCTAATTTTTTCATTGCTCTAACCAGAAGATTCAAACTACATTCAAACTGGAAATCAGTTCTTCCCTGGCTTGTACTAACTCCCTTGTTTCCCAATACAATCCCTCCCTTGGACCCTTTATTCAACCCACCCAGACTATACCCACCACCTGGGAATGGCTTCCCCATGCCCTCCACCCATTCCACTCCCTACCCCCCAACTCATTTCATAACTCACCTCAGAACCCACCTCCTCCAGGAAGCCTTCCCTGTTTAAGCAGGCCAGGGTAAGGATTCCTTCCTCCCCCAGGGAACTGCTGACAAACCACCACCCCCCCTAGCCTGGCAGTCCATATACTTCAGAACAAAACAAAAAAATAACAAAATAAAAACAACAAAAAGAGAAGGGGATATGTATATGTCTGTCCATCCTGTCGCTTTAGCCTGTCAGCTCCTAGAGGGCAGGGACCGTGTCTTCGGAATGCTCTGTGCAGCGCCTAGCACACCGTGGGCGCTCAATAAATATTAAATTAATTAACCCATTAGACCCATTCCCTCCCTTCCTCTTGGACTACCCCTTACCGACTGCGGGAGGTGTCAGAAGATGAGGCAGAGTCAGCTGAGGTTGAACGATGACCCCGGCGGCTCTTTGGAGCAGGTGACGCACTTCGAGACCTTAAAGAGAAGGTGATATGAGTATGGCCAAGAATGCTGATGTTTCCTACATGTGGTACCTTGGTTCTGCACCTCTCAAATTAGGTGTCTTCCCTCCACCAACACCACTACCCACAAGTGAGGCATTTTTTTTTTCCTCAAGCACAAGCATCCAGATATCCTAACAATAGTTCCCCAAGCTCCCTTTTCTCTAATCATAATCAACTTACCGTTTCCGTTTCTTGTCCTTAGATTTGCGTTTGCTCTTTGGAGTAGGTGATCTGAGAATATAAACAAGGAAATTAGTAAGATAGAAAAAAAAAGTAGAAACTGGAAACAGTTTACTGACAGTCTGGTGATTCAAAGGAGCTAAAGAGCGCCACTGAAAGACACCTACAGATTATAGGGTAACAAAAAGATAATAAAGCCCGTGCCACCAGTTACCCCTACAAGAAAAGGTGAACTCTCACCTATGCTTCCGTTTCTTGGACTCAGACTCTGACCTTTAAGTAGAAAGATAAAAATTAACATCTATTTCTCAAGGTTTTTTCATGGCTCCCAATCATGTCAAATGCCCAGGACTCATACCTGTGTTTCTTCTTCTTTGAACTCTTTTTTCTCTCCCTTCGAGGAGAGCTACTCTCTGACCTGCTAAAGATGTATTCAGAAGCAAAGTCATTGGATGGGTCACACCTTCAATATTCTGCTATGATCTACCCTCCCCATTCATAGTGCCCCCAAAAACACACCTTTTCAATGATCTCTGGTCTATTTGTACCTTCTAATTCTCAAGCAGACAAAAGACAAAAAGAAACCCCCTAAAAATACTTCATAAATAAATACTAAATGAACAGTTCCCTAACACCCTGCCTATTAGCTCTAAGTGAAAAAAGCTCTAGATTTTGATCCCCTCCATTCATAAACAAAAACACCCCCACTTCAGTCCCAACTTTATGAGAGAAATCCAAATACTCTATTTTCTAGTTCAGCCTACAAAAACTAAACCTGACACCACTTAATATGTCATCCCTAGAGCTCAGGGTCACTGATAGCCACATCCAATTTCGCAGCACAAGAAAAAGCTTTCCCTGACTATCCCAAAAAAGTCACCTTTCTCAACATAACTCACCGGCCTCTGTCTTTCTTCTTCTTCTTCTTCTTTTGCTTTGGGGTAGGAGAACGTGAGCTACTAGACTCCCGAACAAGACTAGAAAATAGAGGAAGAAAGTAAAATTGTTAACAAGGGCAGTTGCCTGGCACACTTGTAACCCAGGAGAAAAAGAGGCTCCTGGATCAAAATGCAAGAATTTCAGAAAGAATATTCTCAAGCAAAAATAGGGTAGAATACCTGGGCTTAGAGAAAAAGAGACAGATAGAAATGGAGTCTAACATATGAACACCTGTATCTTCTGAGTACCTGTAAGGTTTAGGAGGTTCTGGAGCTGGTTGCTTGGCCTCTCGAGCACGACGCTGAGGGTCAAAGGAGCTACCATCAACATAGGAATCACTGATACCAAAGGCAGCACGGAGCCGTTCATTCTTTTTCTCATTTAACTCTGCCAGCTGGTGAGTCTCAGTTACTCTGCAGAGAAAGAGAATCAAGGTCAAAGGTTGGACTGAAGCAAAGCTGGGACTGGGAGCCTGGGGAGGTTGGGAACAAAGGGCAAAGAAAGAGAAAGCACCAAAATGTGTGAAAAGGGGATCTAGAAAAAGACAGACATTGTAACAGATTAAAGAAAAAGGCCCTCTTACAATACATGCAAAGGGTAATACCACAGACAGGAGCTTAGTAGGTACGGGAAGCAGGACCAGTAGAAGCCTCTGGAAGGATAGAGTAGAATACAAGAGAAGCCAAATTTGGCCATAGATATGAAGATAGGCACAGAAGTGTAATGGCTGAAATGTCCACAAGAGGGACAAAATACTCACACAGGCCTCTGCCCTGGGGTCTCCTCCTTGCCCCCAGGGTTCACATCTTTTTCCAGCAACATGAGTCGGAAGGTCGCCACTTTCTCTTGGATCTGTTGTTCCTCGTACCTGCAGCACAAACTCCTCTGATTAGAGGTTGACAAGACATCCCCCCTTGGTCCTATATAATATTCCCTTTGTCTTCCAACAGGGTCTGAGTTCCCCCTCATACACACACCCTTTCCTCTCCACACACACAAACCTTTCACTCAAAGGATCCTGTCCCCCAATCTTCCGTCTAACTATACAAGATTCTCAATCCATAAGTGCTCCCTCCCCCTTGATGCCTACATTTTCCACGCACTACCCAGTTCCAAATTCTATCTATTCTGTCCCTTTCTTCCCTTCACACTCCTGTCCTGTCAGCATTCCATTTAACTCCAGTCCCTTTCGCTTTTTCACAATGTCTCCTGACTTTGTAGCTATCCCTAAGATTTGTTTCAATTTGTACCCCAACCCTAGCCACCTTCCTACACTTCTTTATCTAAACCAACACCTGCTTAAACTCTACACCTGTTATATTTTGTCCTCTAATGCCCTTTGCCCCCCACAAACTTTCTAGTAATCAATTTTAAAAAACTCAGTTCCCCTTTCTGTTATCTTCCCTCTGTTCCCAATACTCCATAACACCACAACTCTTCCATCATCTCCCCAACATTCCCAACTTTTCACTTAACTCTTCCCAATCCTTACTCTTTTCTATTTCCCCAACTCCTCCTTACATCCTTTTTAACCAATCCTAAGCCTGCAGCATTGTACTTCAATCTCACTCCCAGCTCCCTCCTGCTCTTCAACCACTCAGCCCTTAGCTCTCCCCCGGCCTCCCCTCACCCCTGCTCTTCCATCATCTCTTCCAGCTCGAGGCATCGCAGCTCGACGCGCCGCTTGCGCTCGTGGTCCAGGATGTCAGGGTTAGGCCGCTTCACCAGGGCAGCCTCCAGGCGCCGCAGTTCTTCCTCGCCCTTGTAGTCAGGCCGCTCGCCCCTCCGACCCCGCACCAGGGACAGGTTGCGCTGGACGTAGCCGTTGGTGCCGCTGCCCCGGGGCGTCGGCAGCCCGATCCCGTTGTACATGGCCCCGTGCCCAGGGGGCACCACCGCTCCTGAAGGCGAGCGGGGAGACACGGGTCAGGCCCCGGACCCCACACTAACCACCACCCACACAAAGTCCTTGTTTCTCTTTCATCCCTATTTCTCTGTAACATCCATAGAACCTCACCACCTCCAAAGCTTCTATGCTTCCTCTGCCCTCATCATTTGCCTTTTTTTCTATAACGGCCTCTCTTTTGCCCTTCTTGCACTATCTCTATTTCCCCAAACTTCCATGCTACTGAGATAGCCTCCCCCACCCCCCACTCTGCATTCTCCACGGACCTGGATCCCTTCCAGATTGCCCATTTCTGTCCTATTCCTCCACAAACAACAGGGACTCACATTCTTCTAATCTTATCAGTCCTTGTAGCTGCCTCTGGTCTCAGTACCGACAACCAACACTAACTCCAAACCTTTGACAGCTGACTGTGGCCTCCAGAAGAGGGCACCACTTACACAAGGCATAAATTTCAGAGGCACAAAAACTTTCCACACCCCCAAGTCACCAAGGGCCCTTCAAAAATGCAAGCTGAGGTCTGAACAGGGATTTACAACACCACAGAGTTATCTTGTAAGAGGCTCAAGGTTCTAGAAAATCAAGTAGACTAAACCATTACTGAGATAAACAGAAATGTTCTATGTAGTCCCAGACAAGAACTAAAGGCCAACATCCATATGAAATATAGTACCGGAATAGGTACTGCTCTTTCAATAAACATCGCCCCTCTTAACACCCACTATTTTCACATTCCTAGCCTCATATTGCCTCTCAGTATAATATCATAGCCATAAACCAAATACTTTCAATTTCTTAGACAACTTACTCAATTTTCTACTTAACTTTCTTTACATGGAATCCTACCTATGACTTAGAAAAACTAATCCCTCCCCCAAATTTTCCCCCCAAAATACTAATTATGTTAATTTCTCTACTACATTCCTGTCTCATCCCTTCTTAATCTGAAGACCCTTTTCTACACATTCGTTCCCCAAATATCCCCAGTTTTACCCTATCTCTCACTTCCAAGAGTATTTTAATTCTACAATCACTTACTCAAATCACTGTCCCCTACCTCTTACTCCCCCCTCAAACTTCTGACCTATCATACTGTTCTTTCCCTGGCATGACCTTCTTCCTACCACATTTCCTTGTCACATGCCCCCTCCCTTAAATTGTTTCCCTGTATATCCTGTTCCTTTCTCCCACCTTTCCAAAATGTCCTAAGGAGAGAAAAGATCAAATAAGAGAAACCCTAAGTAGTAAACTAAGGTATAGCGCCAAGTAGAGGGGAAAAAATGCAAAGACTAGGGTAGAAGCAAGGGAACTAAATATGTAGAACTGTAGATAATATATGCTAGAGTAGCATCCTGGGAAAAGCTAGAAAGAAGTAAAAGATAGTATGTAGGAAAGAGATTCCAAAGAGGAAAGACCTGCCCAAGAACTCTTACTCTGAAAAAAAGGGGCAAACCCTTATGGCCTGGGTTTTTCCTTGCCTCCAGGCCTTAAGGAAAAGGCAAAAAGTAAAAGAAGATGATAAAACCAGAGCAAAGAAAAGAGGAGGGGCAAGAAAGGAGAGAAGCAAGGCAAGTGAAAACAGGAGAAAAGGAACAGAAAACTTTTAAGTGAAAGGCTTCCCCAATAGACCAGAATCCTATCATCTTCTCGTCTCTCTCCTCACTCCTCAAAAGCCCAAGCCCTCTTTTCCCCTTTTACTCTCATTTCCACTTCTCTCCCAATGTCCTGGAGTTCTGTTCACTCACCCACACTTCCATACCATTTCACCCAAACTCCCTTCCATTCCCCTAGAGAGAGAAAACCAAGTGACTTCGTTTCAGGAAATAATAAAGAAGAATCACTGAGAAAAGAGAGAAAACTGTAAAAGGAAGCTGGGGGGGGGGGGGAAGACATCCAAAGTAGTGCTCAGAAAAGGGGGGATGTAAGAAAAGACTGCAGGGATAGGGGCAGTGGGAACGTAGGGGGAGAAGGGACATACAGAGAACATTATGATTAATCTGAAGGCTTTAGGAATTGTGGAGGGCCTTTATGGAAAAAGGTAGGAAGGAGTCACTGTAGGGAATCTCTCAAGAGAGGCACAGAAAAAAAAAATAAGAAGCCAGTAAAGGACTAAAAGAAAAGGATCTACCAGGGGAAAGAAGAGGTTACCAGGATACATGGAACGGGCCTGGGAAAAGGACACATGAATTAGCTTCAGAGCTAGACAAAACCCGTTAGTTGGGAAAAATCTTATTTCTGACTAATCAGAACAGCAATATGGAGCTATAAAATGGCACTAGATGATTACAATGGAGAGCAGCAAGTCAGGAAAAATAACTGTGCACGTAATGAAAGGGAATCAACAAAGAATCATGTTAGAGATGAACCTCAGAGTTCATCTAATCCACCCCCTCATTTTAGAGATGGAAAGAGAAGTGACTCGCCCAAGGTCACACAACCAGCCACAGGAACCCAGGTTTCCCAAATCCCCACTCAGTGGTCTCCCTTGTCATTCCTATTCTCAGGGAGACATCAAACAGATTGTGCGCTCTTTGAGGACACGGGCTCTTTTGCCTCCTTTTGTACCCCCACAGTTTAGCACACAGCCTGGCACAGAATAGCTGATTTATAGCAAAAAAAGAGGGAAAGTAGTAATCTTCACAGCTATACTGAACACATTATTTTCGTATGCCTCCTTTTTGAGATCTATAGCAGCTTAAGGCAGAGGTTTTCCAGTTCAATTTTTAAAAAATCTTTGGAGTGCCCAGTACAAAAGGCTACCAAAATACACATTTTTGGCAATTATGCAGGGGGAGGGAAGAAATCCTCCAAAATGCTAGATAAAGAGTATGGTTTCGGAAACACTGACTCTCTTTCACGGACCAATAACAAACACAACGGGTGGACAAGGGAGCAGTAAGCAGCTGATAGGAGGGCCGAGACAAAAAAGGCTAAGGGTTAAGAGGAATCTGAGGAAAGGGAAGACGCCGCGCGAGTACGGAGAGTGGGAGGGGGTCAAGAGCCTAAGCATAGGCCGAAGGGGTTATAACCCACGGTGGACGAAGGGGCCGAGCAGTAAAAATAAGCGGGGAGGGGAGCGTCAGAGTTGGCCTACTAGAGGGCCCGGCTCCCCCACCGGAAGGTGTGGGGGAACAGAATCGTTTCCTTTTGGAGGAGACGGGTTTGGCCACAAGTCGGAGTCACGGGCATACAGTTCTCCACAAGTGGCACGTGGAACGGGAAGGGGGGGTTAGTTACTGAAGCGCGCACCCTTCCCTCGAGCCTCAGTCACCACCACCACCCCCCCATATCCCCTCCCCCGCGCGCGCGAGACCGCGTTCGGTTGGCGACGCGCGCCGCAGCCGAGGAAGAGGGGGTGGGGGGGAAGAAGAGTACGCGCGCCTGAGTCGGCTACGAGAAAAGGGGGAAGTTAGGAAATAGAAGGGGATTGAAAAAAAGTAAAGAAGAAATGAGCGCGAGGCGGCGAGCGCGCGTGCGCGTGTGCGGCCTGGTCGGTTCTCCGCGCGCCTGGCCTCGCGCCGGGGCCACCGCGCGGCCGCCCCTCCCCCCACCGCCCGGCTCTCTCTCACCCGCTCACCCGCCGCCGACGACTCCTCCTCCGCCGCCGCCCGCCGGGTCGGGGAGAGGGGGAATTCTTCCGCGACTGCTTTGCGGGGTCCTGAGTCCTCCGGGGCCTGGAGTCGCTGCCTCGCCTTGCCTCCTCTTCTGCTCTGCCACAGCCGCCACCGCCTCCTCGCTTCCTCGGGGGCCGCAGCGGGCTCCGACTGCGCCACTCGCACCCCGCCTGGGCCGCGCTGCACGTCAGCACGACTAATAGAGGACGTCAGCACGCACGCACGCCGCAGGGATCGTCGGGAAGAGTAGTGTCTGAGGCCGTCTTCCCACGCTCTTTTTTCTGGTTGTCCGCGCAGTCGCCAGCCTCCAGTCTTTTTTCTTTATTTACCCCCCGACACTCCCACCCTTGCAAACTTTCGCATCGCGATGCTTTGAGGGAAGTGTAGTCCCGTGAGCACGTACGTCTGCTTAATACCACCAGGAACTCACTGCGACTCCCGTCGTGCACTTCGGGTTGGGAGGTGAGGCAGTAAGGAAAGCAGCGGAAATGTATTCTGAAGCTGGCCACTGGGGGGAAAGGGAGTATTGTATTAACGCCACATCAATAGGCTGCCCATAAGGCATTGAGAAGGCCTAAACCACAGTTCCACTATCCCCAGGGGAATTCTGGGAGTCGTAGTTTTAGAAGGAAGAGGAAATTTGTGTGTTAGCATCACCCCAGGAACAGGGGGTTGGGGGGGGATGGGCTTGCCATTTTGTCTGTCGCCATCTTGAGAGGCGATGGCCTGACTCTCATCGACCTTTACCCATAATTCACTTGGGTGAAATGTTTATGGGAATGGTCTAGAAACATATCCAGGGTGTACTCGATGAAAATAATAGAGAATAGGCAGGCTTAAAACATGATTTTCTACAGCAGTCCCAGTAATTAGGGAAGTGTCCCACTGGCCCGTAGAGCTTAATCACAGCCCCCAGCAGCTCACTCTCCAATAGTTATCTGTAGGTGCAATACATAAAATCCTCACTTTAACACTTATTCGTTACGTGACCTTGAAAGAGTCACTTCTAGTCTGAGCCTCATTTCCTAATATATAAAAGGAGAGTGACCATACCTTCAGGCTTCCACTAAATCCTATTTTAGGCCATATCAAACATCACCCCGGGTTCTCAAAGGCACAAGGAGCACAGTCTGGAATGTTCCAATAAGGTGTAAAAGCTTTGAGTAAAGTACAGGTGAGTGTTGTCTGCAGACCTTCCTAGCTGCCTTCACAAACACCCATTACCCACAAGCTGATGAAATTTTGGCCACAGGAACTCTGGAAATCCATCTCTTGAATTTGTGAGAGGTTATGATCTTCTTCGATAGAATGACTCTCCATGTAAAGTTAAAGATCCTTGATATTTGTCAATCAACACGTTTTAAATAACTGCTACATACATCATCAAAGGGCTGTTGAGAGAAGTCTTTTTTTTTTTTTTGCAGGGGGAAAATCAGGGCAATTGGGGTTAAGTGACTTGCCCAAGGTCACACAGCTAGTAAGTGTGTCAAGTCTCTGAGTCTGTATTTGAACTCAGGTCCTCCTGACTTCAGGGCCAGTGTTTTACTCACTGCACCACCTAGCTGCCCTGAGGGAAATCTTTAAGTGATATAGAAATGTGAGTTGTCATCATTTCACAGGGAAGAAAAACAATGGAAGTGCTACAGTTACATAAGGGTCAATTTTTAAAGATATCTCAAAGAGAGAAAAAATGGAAAAGATCAGGGATGGTATCATTACCAGAAAACATGATCAAGAAATAGCAGCTTCTCAATTCAACAGCCATTTATTAGATGCCTGCTATGTGCAAAGTACTACCTAGATGCTGAGAATACAAGGACAAACATGAAATTACTTTCTCATCTCTATAAAATATGAGATTGGTCTATACACATTTAGAGGGTGTCCTTAACTTAAAAAAAATAGGAGGGAACAAAGAAGCTCTCTTGAACAATTTTATACAGTAGATTTCACCTTCACAGTCACAAAATTGACTGAAAAGTACAGAGAATTCAAGATCCCACTTTGTCTACTGTTGATCCAAAGAAGCATAGTTTTCTTATAAGGAGTGCCCCCAGCACAGGTTAAGATCATATGATTCTGCGGGCAGCTAGGTGGCACAGTGAGTAGAGCACCGGCCCTGGAGTCAGGAGGACCTGAGTTCAAATCTGGCCTCAGACACTTGACACATGCACTAGCTGTGTGACCTTGGGTAAGTCGCTTAACCCCAATTGCCCAACTCCTCCCCCCAAAATCATATGATTCCTTGACAAATACCATCTCTAAATATTAATATCAAACGAATCATAAGACAGAGTGATGTTTGTTCACTAAAATGTCTTTTCTACTCTTAGTAAGGAGATTCTGTACAGAGTCTAGAAGAGGTATTCCCTATAGATGGTGAACTCCTCCAGATGCTCCTGCATGGAGATAAAATTGTACTGGAGTAGATAGTGTCTGGATTGACCTTTAAAACATGGGTAGGAAGTTAAAGGTGAAGAAGTAGAAAGAAGGTATTCCAAGTAGGGGAGCAAAAGTGTTGTAACAGTTTGAAGTGAAGTAAGATTATAGAGAACTGATAGGATCTGAGTTGGAAGGGAGCTTAAAAGCATTTTAATCTATCCTCCTTCCCCGTTTTGTAGATGAAGAAACTAAGACCTAAAGAGATTAAGTGACATCTAAGGTCACAAGGTTATTAAAAGGCAAAGCCAGGTTTCAAACTCAGGATTCCTAACAGCAATCCATCCACCATGTTCTCACACTATATAAAACTGAGAAGGTAGTGGCACCAGATTGTAGAGGACCTTGAATGATAGGCAAATGAGTTTGAACCTTGATCATAATCAAGAGAAAGCCTCTGAAAATTCATTTTCATAGTGTTTTTATGTTTATAGTACACTTTCCTCACAAAAAATCCTGTGAAGTAGTTGATGCATGTATGATTATTGCCATTTTACAGATAAAGAAACCGAGGCTCAGAGGCCTAAGTGACTTAAAAAAATTCACATAGCTAGTGAGTAGTAAGAGCTTGATATGGCTCAAAGGCTTCTGACGGATACTTTTCTGGACTATGGGATTCCTGAGACCGGAAATCGTGTCTTAAATTTATCTCTGTAGAGCACCCCTACATGATAGAGCTTAATAAATGTTTGTTGAATTGAAAGTTCATTTGGAAATGAGAAAGTCTTCAGGGATGTATTCTAATCATAAACTCAAAAATACCTGACCCTTGAACTAATTACCCCCCACAATAGCCTTTTCACACAAAGGATTTATCACAGAAGACACACTCAGTAGGCAGCATCATAATACTGTATTATTGTACCTTAGTAATGTCACATATTTAGATTGTAGCTTTCTCAAGTACTTCAAGAGCTGTGTGGGGAATCCCTCGACCAACCCTTTACCGAGTGGCTACTAGAGGGATGAGCTGGATTTTGTTAGTTGGAGATGAGGATTCTAATCAATTAATCAACAAGCATTTATGGAGATTGCATCAGCCTTGGAACTCAACACCTCACGAGTACTCACAGTACCCTCTGCTCCTCTAACTGGAGGGCTGGAAGGCAGAGCAAATAGTTCTTCCCAAAGCCTCCATTTAAAGAAGCCTCCCAAGCCGGCCATCTCTCTGTTTCCCACCAGCCGCTCTCTTTTGGAGTGAAATCTATCACCTATCCCATGCCTAGGTACCTTTCCCCCTACATGCTTTCCCACTCCCTCTTTTCAGCTTCCTTTTGTGTGTTGTCTTCTTCCATTAGGCCACTAAGTTCCTTAAGGTTAAGAACTGTCTTTCCTTCTTTTCTGTTTTTGTATCCTCAACACTTAGGAAATGCCTGATACATAGTAGGCATCTAATAAACATTTATTGACTGATTGACTAACTGAGTGCCCCAGCAAGTTCTAGGCATTGTCCTAGGTGCTGAGGATACAAAACCAAAAGAGAACCTCTTGCTGCTCTCAGGATGTTTACACTGCAGGAAGAGAGAATTTCATAGAAATAGAGAAAATGCAAGATGTGTTCAGATAGCTGTGAGAAAGGCTCTCTGGGTGAAATATAGAATCTGAGGAAGTAGTGGGAGATCAAGCTATTAGAGGTAGATGCAGTACTTTATAGGAGGTTGAACTTTGGGTAATTGATACCTTATGCCTCATCCATAAAACTAGTTTACCTCCCTTCTCTGGGCTACCCTTCAAATCCCACATTTTCAGGTTGAGTGTCCAGGGAGATAACTACCTTCGAGGTTCAAGGTATTCTATAAGTGTGTAATCCTAAAACTACAGCTCACCACCCCCCACCAGTGCACTTACCTTTAATGGTCAGCCAGTAGGTACCTTTAGCTCAAAGCAGAGGCATCTCTTGAGATAACATCAGAAGAACAATTGTAACAAAACATTCCCCCATAAACCTGGAGCTCAAGTCTTCCACAGCTACATGTATTGTCAGTGGGAAGAATGGGTGCTCCTATAGAGTACCTCAGCAGAGAGGCAAACACCCAAGGAACACATGTGGTCCAGGTACCTCCAGCACTGCAGGTTTCTCATGGCCTTCCCCTTTTGGAGTCCTCATACTGTTCTACAGCATCTCTCCTGGACAAGTCATTCATTCAGCCGAACTCCCTGGGTCTGTTCCTCTCTGCAGTTCAGCCTTCCACAACTAAGTCTCATTCCTTTATCAATGCACAACTCATACTCCTCAGAGTTCTCTACTTTCATGTCTTCGCCGTCTGGGCCTACTTCTATTGGGTTTGGTGTTTCCTACACTGATGTTCAACTGTAGTTCTCATGTAAGACACCATAGCAAGTGGGAAGGGGGACAATGAGAGAAATCTCCTCTGCCCCCACTAAAGTAAGACACACTTTCCTTTTTTTCTTCTATAGCTATCTCTTCTCTACTGCCAGAGATTACTCTCCTGAAAGCTTATGTCTCTTTATGTCTCAACTAAAACTCTAGAGAATATAGCTTGCTTTTTAAAGGGCCACCAGGGGGCAATCCTTTGGCCAGTCAATGGCTAGCTGCCCTCTAATTCTATATTTGATTGATGAATTTCACACCTTGAAAAGAGGTAAGGAAGTGCAGACATTTCTCTACCCTTCATTTAAGACGTTAACACTGTTGTCTCTGTTACCTGTCTGTGTTTTAAATAATATTACCAGCCAGTCTGGGGAAAAAGCAATTGTTCAGAGGTCTTCTAATCAATTGTGTTCTCGCTTTACCCCCAATTACACTAGTAACCCAAACAAAGGATGTTAGAATACCCTGTGGTACATCAGCAACTTCTGCAGACCTAGAGTTTGTTGGAAACTCTTAAAAAGTTGTGCCATAATACATAATACTACAACAGGATGTTATAGTATATATTATATATGATTATAGTATGTATATATGTGTTATAATATATTGGCATTATATTGTTTGGCTATGTTCCACAGGGAGGAGGCCAAGAATGGGAGTCTTTTGTTATCATTAGTGAGCTTATTAAAGGGAAGTAAGAGCTTCCTGTTAATGAATTAACGGAAAACCATTAAGTACTCACTGTGTGCCAAACACTCTACTTACTGCTAGGGATGCAAAAAGATAATAACATCCCCTCCCCTCTCAAGAAACTCACTTCTAGTTGGAGGAGACAACACATAAAGGGAAGATGCAGAGGCTTGAAGATCCTGAGGGTTCAGTGGCAAGATAGATGGATGTCAAGGCCCAGAAGTCCTCAGGATACATCAAGGTGTATTATCAAATATTTGTATCAGCCTTTGGGCAACCGACGACCAGCCAGAATAGCCATTTATCAGTCAGTTTCAAAGAACCTCAGACTTTTGTGGTTTCATCACACTCCCTCTATGTCACACACCCTATAACATCCCATAGGTGAACGTGATGTGAGCTTAAGACGGGTTCCTTTAATGTGTGTGTGTGTGTTTCCAGTGAGAAGGAAGGTGGTTTGCTATGTGTTCAAATAAGCAGAGATAATTATCCCTTTGGATGTTTATCTTTCTATGCCTTTGCCCCCAGATTCTGCTAAGTGGTTAACCCTCTATTTAACCCCGATAGGTTAAAAACTGTAATATGATCAACAAGTATTTATTTCTTCACATGTAAAATGAAAAAGGTGAGCTAGATGGTCTCTGAAGTCTTTTTCTAGATCTAAATCTGTTTCTATAATCACAATAACTGCTAGAGTTCACGTAGCTCTTTAAGGTCTACAAAGTAATTTACATATCTTCTCTCATTTGACCCTCACCACGACCTTGTGAGGTCAGTGCTATTATTCACTCCATTTTACAGATGGGGAAACTGAGGCTGAGGGAGATTAACTTGCCCAAAGTCACACGAACAGTAACTGAGGCTGGATTTGAACTTAGGTCTTCCTGAATCCAAGTCTAGCCCTCTATCTGCCATAGCGCGTATGATTCTCCCAGAACTTGCATTGTCCCTCCACGTTAAGGAGGAAATACAAAGAAGGACAGGGAAACCTAGCTGCCAGTTTTGTGAGTCTTGGTGATATTGTCATAATGATGGCAGCCAAATTGCCCAGGAGAACATAGTTCATTAATACTGAAGGCGTATATACACGGAGATACAACAGAAAGAGCGCTTCACTTAGTCAGAAGACATTCAGTGTAGCCCTGGCTCCTCCAATACTTACGTGCCTTATGACCATGGATAGGAACTTCCTTATCCATAAAATACGGAAGGTAAAATTCGTGCCACCTCTCTACCAAGATTGTTCAGAGAAAATGAAAAACGCTACATAAATGTGAGCCATTCGTGTTATCAGTTATGTAAGGAGTGTAGTTTAGTACACACCCAGATCTTCTAACATGAAAGCACTGCTTTTCTGAATTCCCACACCACATGGGTGGAAGTAGCCTTTTCTTGATTGCATAGCCCGTCTTTAAAACTAACAAAACTAACAGTCTCTCTTTTTTACTGGACACTCTTTTCTGCCATTTCCAGAGGGTAAAGATAACACACAGTTCACCCACAGCACCTGTACCAGGAACTGAATTAGAATGGGGATACCTTCTTCCTTTGTCTCTTTTTACCCTGTAGATCCCCCCAAATGGGCCTAGAGTGTCTCTGTTTTTGTTCTGTTTCCTTTGTCCTTCACTGTTTCAGGTATTGGAGGTAATCCTCTCTGGACCAAGAGTTTGAGCTGTGGTGATCTTGGAGTCAGGACTCCAGTCAATATGTTACAACCAGCCATCCCAGCAGGGAGGCCCCAAGAAGCCAGGGTGTCTGGGATACCAGTCCAAGGAGGATTTTGGAGTTGGAAGTTGGGGATGGGGAACAGAGCTAAGTTATGAATCTAATCTCCTTCCCTTCCTCAGAGACTGAGACAGTACGGGCAAAGGAGTATGTTTCTATATTTGTTTTCACAGCTTTGAAGTAAATGTTTCTTCGTAAAAGTTAATATGCTGTTAGTGGTTACATGAAATTGGTAGGGCTGGAGACTCCTACACTTGAGGGAACACCATCAGTAGGGGCTGGAGCCAACGACAGAGAGCCTAAGCACCTCTTTAGGGCTCTAGAGAACCCTGGGAGAGCAGTGAGATGTAACCTCGCAATAATAATAATAAATGCAACAAATGCTTCCTCAAGCAGCAAAAGCTAAAGGGCTCTAGTGTTAAGTCTTGAGACCTCCCATAGCACTTTGTTCTACAACTCTATAATGTTCTTATACATTGTAGATAGCAGCTACCTCTGTCTGATCCCCCTTCTTTGGACTAGAAGGCTAGAGTTGAATAAAATGCCATCTAGGGCATTCCAAATGCTCCTTCCTCTATATAAGAGGCTAATGTTCAGAAGACTGTGTCCTTGAATGCCCCTCTCAGGCTTCATTCCATGTACCTCTGCCATTGCCAGTGGTGGGTGGTTAGGAAGAAGAACCCCTCACCACAATTCTTCAAGAGCTGCGAGGGAAAAAGGTGAAGAGATAGTCCTCAAAAATTAGAGCTTCCTGAAGGGCTCTGTTCCTTCTCCAGAGCTAACTTCTAAAAGCTGACTCAAGTCCACTCTTCATGCTGACTGACTCAGTGGGGTCAAGTCACTCTTTAAAGGCCCAAAAGCATGGTTGGGCAGTTGCCCTCAACCAATGGCCAATGCCCTATTATGCTGTCAGGTTGTTTACAAAATTCCTTTATGTTCTAGTAAAGAGTCGATTGGGAAACCTCCCCTGTTTGATCAGGTGCTCTGATGCACATGCTCTATATGTGTAATATATGTGCAATAGTTATGCAACATATACATGTGTTATACATATATGTCATGTGTGTATGTTCAACATATCAATAGCATTTATTAAGTGCCACAAGTTAAATATACTTAGGCCTTACTTTCCTTATCTATAAACTCTATATCTATATACTGAGGGGTTAGACTAAATAATTTCAATATCCCTTCTAGTTCTTCATCCCTGTAGGGTCAACAGTCCATAGGCCAACCTGTGCCTAAAGAGGAATCCTCTCTACATCTCCAACATTTTACCTTCACACAAAGATCTTCAGTGATGAGTACCTCATTACTTTCTAAGGAAGTACTACTCTGACTATACTTCTCCATAACTTCCACCTTTTGCTCCTGGAAATCAAATAAATGAATAAAATAAAATGAAGTGTTGAACTAGGTGATCACCAAAGAACCTTCTAGTCCTAAGCCCTACAATTCTACTCTAGGCATGAGAATTTCTAAAGACATGAACTCTATACCAAGAGGAATGAAGTCCATGCAAAGATATAGAGATCCCTAGGTTCTGAATAACCCTGCCCAGCCCATTAATTTAGCCCACTTCCAGTTCAGAATCCCAGAGAAAGTCTATAGTCCTTTTCTATGTCCTCACAGCTTCTATGCCAAGTTCCAGATTGAGTTTTCAGCCTTAACCTTAAACCAGCACCCTCATTCACCCCCTTGCAAAGGATATTTCTTTTGCAAAATCAATTTAAACCTCATGTTTTTCTCTGTAAAGAAAAAAAACTAAAGTAAGTTGATTTTTCTCAAAGTAGCCATTGATTGGGAGCTGCTGCCTATTGCCTATGGAGGAGGAGGGGGAGAATAGCAAAAATGCTCCCCATCCCTTGATTTAGGGGATATTTATAAGATATGCAGGCTTGAAGAATTAGACTTCAAAAGTTAGACTAGAAAAGACAGGAGAATTAGTTTTCCCTTGGTCAGGGTTGCTTTTACTCCGCATATCTCAATCTAGACCTAATAGTCTTAGCCTTTGATTTGAGACAACTCTAAATGGTTTACTGATTTGCAGAAAGAAATGGGTAGATTCAAGCATATGGGCCATACGCTGCACAGTGTGGAAAGGAGCATTGGGCCTACCTTAGTAAGTTATGTGCAGGTTGACTTTAGAGATTATGTGCAGAAGTAATACAGGACAGTGTCACAACTAACCATCTCCCAAGGAGGAGAACTGTACAAAGCTCTCTTCCTACTACTTATTTATACAAGTCTGTCCACTTTAAGAAACCTCATGTAATAATCACTCAAACAAATATTTATTAAGTACCTATTATATTCCAGTCTCTATAATAAATGAACAAAAGTAAAGCAGTTGTTGCCCTCAAAGGAGCTTATATTCTATTGGGGGGAAAATATACCCCCATAACTAACTACGAATTATGGGATAGAGAATGAACCTGATTAGCATAGGAAATTCCTTCTACTGACACAGATTGGACCTTGTCTGCAATTTATAATCTCAGAAAGTTGCACAGAGCACTAAGAAAGAGGTTTCATGACTGGCCAAGGTCACGCAGCCAGTAAGTATCAGAAGCCAGGACTTGAACTCAGGCCTTCTTTGTTCCCAGGTCAGCTTTCTATCCCCCGGGCCACAGTAATACATGCCAAAGTGTGCATATAAGGTGAATCCAAAGTCATTTAAGGTGGCTCTACTAGCTTTGGAGACTAGGAAAGTCCCCATGTAAGAGATGCCACATAAGCTGAGCTTTAAAGGGAGTCAGAGATTCTAAAGTGCAAAGGTGAGGAAGGAGTATATTCCAGGCATGGAGTAGAAGCCTGCCAAGGCACAATGGTAAGAGATGGGGTGTCAAATGTAAAAATCAACAAGAAGGCTAGTTTGGCTGAAATGTAGAGTTTGTGACAAAGACTGATAGGTGACAAACCAGGAAAGGGAGGCTGCAGTTAGGCTGTCAAACAGAAGTTAATATTTTATCCTGGGGTAACAAGGAACCATTAGAGCTCCCACGAGGGGAGTCACATGATCAGACTTGTGCTTTCAGAATATCACATTGGCAGCTCCATGGAGGATGATTGGGAGAGGGGAGAGACTTAATGCATGGAGATTGCCACAGTCCAGGCACTTTTCTACATGGTATTCGTCACACCAAGTTCATATCCAAATATAGTGCTGCTACTGGATGAGCCCCTGTCTTCACTATCATTAGGATGGGTCCTGAAGGTCATGCCCGGATTCTCAGGCCTCAGAGCTGGATCAGCTGCCTGCAAATCCTGGCACAGATTCTATTGAATCACTAAGTTCCAGAAGTCCCCAGATATTCCCATGAGGGCATAGGGGCAAATGCTGCCTGGGATGGTTACTATATGCCAATTCAATATCCACTACAGTCTTCCCGTGGTTAAATATTTGCTATCCTCAGTAAATCTGTTGGAGTGCATTTAGGTGTTTTAGTCCCGCATTTAATACATTTGTCCATTTCCCCAATCCTGGGATCACTGGGAGGCTTAAGCATTATTCCTTTAAGTACCCTCCCAGTGCCTAGAATTAAAGAATCTCAAACAGATTCTGTGACACAATTCTTAATCAGTCTTTTGGGGGGGACTATGTTGATGGGCTTGGAGATCTTAATCACCATGGAATAAAAAGCTACACCAATTCAATAAGTAATAACTATTGTACAAAATTTATCAGAGGTCACTTCCTGCTTACTACTTAAAGAGGTCCTGTCTCACCCCAATAAAATGGGAGGGGACACGCAGGGGAACTGAAAATTGGAATAAAAAAACTCACAGTGAAAAATCAAGAAAGGAAAAGGAAAAACAGAGCTTTCTTTTTCGGAAAGAGAAATTCTAGTCCAGGGGTGGGGAATCTGCGGCCTCCAGGCCACACGTGGCCCTCTTAGTCCTCAATTGCAGCCCTTTGCCTGAATGGCTGCACTTGAGGACCTAGCCAGCCACATGTGGCCTGGAGACTACAGGTTCCTCACTCCTGTTCTAGTCCCAAGTGAACTCCCAGAATGCATGGGGTTCACCCCACAGGAATTAGGGAGCTGGGGTCAACAGAAAGTGACACCCCTCACCCTCAGATTAGAAACTAAACTGTCCTTGGTCAAAGCATTTCAGCAATATGGTAATCCAACTGAAAGGCAGACAAAATGTCTCCAAGAGTCTCTTCAACACAACAGTCATACAAAAATTTCTCCAGGGAACCCTGAACACATAGGATGATTCCACTGGAGGTCTGGACAGAAATTTTTCTCTGAGTCCCTATATATAAATATAAATTGTGTGTGTGTGTGTGTGTGTGTGTGTGTGTGTGTGTGTGTGTGAGAGAGAGAGAGAGAGAGAGAGAGAGAGAGGGGATCTTGTATTTTCCCACTGTATCCTTGTTAATGCATAAGACAATCCAAATGGAATTTCTAACTCATCTGATGATAGTATAAGTAAGTGGATTTAGTTCAAAGCATGCTTGGGATTGGCTAGAATGAGCCCCTCAAAAACTGGATGAGATCCCCCATCTAAGGGGCTGGAATATTGCACCACTCCTTGCTTTATTAAGGAACTCATCTGCTTGGAACTCAGGCATACAGTATGGATCAAGTTCGATCCTTGAGGAGCCTGGACTCTAATGAGAGGTGGGATAGGCTCACTTTTCTCATTCTTTTTGGCTCATTAAACCCTTTGTCCTGGCAGCTTGGGGAAAAATTATCTAAAGGTTAGGTTTAGGGAATGCAAATTAAAATAAGAGGTTCTACCTTCCACTCGGCATTTGGGCAAAGTTGACACACATCAAAAAAAGGAAAATGACAAATGCTGGAGGAGCTGTGGAGAAGCAGACACACTAATGCACTGTCACTAGAGTTTTAAACTGGTTAGCTATTCTGGGAAGCAAATTAGAGCCATGCCCAAAAGTTATTAAACTATGCATACCATTTGACCTAGCAACACCACTACTAAGGCTATATCCCAAAGAGAGCAAAGGAAGAGGAAAAGGACCTATGTATACCAAAAATATTCATAGCAGCTTTTTTAAGGCAGTAGCAAAGAATTAGAAACTGAAAATGAGGAATGTACCAACAAACTAGGTTTTATGAATATGACGAAACACTATTAAGAAATTACAAAGGAGATGGTTTCAGAGAAACCTGAGAAGACTTATATAAACTGAAATATAGTGAAAAGAGAAGAACCAGGAGAACAATATATACCACAATAGCAACAGGCTCAAGTTTGAAAGACTTAGGAGTGCTAATGGAGGCAGCGACCAATCATCACTCGAGGGGACTCACAAAGAAACATTCCACTTACCTCCTGTAACAGAGGCAAGGTTTCCCCAAAAGTGGGGTATTAAAAGGTATTCAATGTACAATATGATTCATGTATGAGACAGGTATTAATTTACACAAAAAAAAAGTGCTGAAACACTCAAAATTCTGTCGCACAGGAGTGTACTGGTGAAAGTTTAACAATGTATCTCCTGAAAAAAAGTTCTCACAACACACAAATTTCAACTGCATTATCAACACTTTCTTAAATCTAGATAATCAAAAATAGTAAATCAAGCCCTAATTTGTAGAGTTTGCAGATTTCTAAGGTGGAAATGCTCACACTGAAAATTTAACACTCGACTCTCAGAGCTGGCTCCAGTAAACCCCTTCTTCACACAAGTGGCAGTCACACTTAAAACAGGTAAAAATGGGTTCCAACTCTACCTTTACACTTACCCTATGAGACTGTTGTAAGGAAAGGACTTTGCAAACTGAAAAGCCATGATTATTGTATTTGTTGTTGTCATCATGTTTGTCCTTCATTCTCTAAGAGGACCATGATATCAGGGAGGTGATGCCATGACATGCAAGTGAATTGGATTTAAGTGAGGAGCGGCTGTGCAAAGTCACCAGCCTCACTTTCACCTCTAGAGCCATCTGGACTTAGTGGCCAGATACAGGTCAGGACAACAGGAGATGGCCCAGAATGCAGTGGGGGATCTTGAACTTTTCAAGTTAAGGTCATTAACAATTCTCAATTTGACTGAGGCAAGGCCCATTCAGTGATTATTGTATTTACCCAAGGGCAAAAGGGGGAGAAAGGTGATTTCTTTGCTGTTGAGGACTTTCCCTATACTCTCTGGTTTCTCTACTGCTCCTGGGTACAAAAACCCCAGAAGCATTAGGAGAGAATCATGCCTTTATTTTAGCTAAAATAAACAAGTTAGTTGTAGCATATGTCAACTCATCTCAGTAACCAAATATAAGTTACTTACTATAAACAACAAATGATTAACCTTGGAAATATTTCTTGCTGTTAGAGATATCTAATGTTAAATATGCTTCAGAAGAAAAAAAAAGGTATGTTAATAAGAGGATATTTTTCACTCAGTTATATTTTGTTACCTAACTTCAATACTTCAAACGAGGAATGAATTTATCTGTGTGAATATTCCCTCTGTTTGCCGAGATCACAAACCCTCCATGGTGGCTATGGCTAAAAACAAATCATTACATGGTGGCAGCAAGGCTCTTCAAACTTACGAAGGTGGTCCTTAGACAAAAAATGCACTCTCTATTCCAAGGTCAATACTTAGCAGCTTGATCAATACTTACCAGTGCTTGAACTCTGCTGGCATAGCATTTAAGAGTCCAAGATCACTATCACACCAAGATGAGGTGTCAGAATAGAACTTTATTAGAAAAGCAACATATGCATAAAATAATAAAAATATATAAATCATTACAGTTGGGGTTGATAGAAAATCTGTCATCAATTTTTTATATTTTAAGTAATGGATATATACTAAATTTTACAAATGTGTGAGTATATCTATATCTATGTATATATGTGTATATATAAATCATTACAGTTGGGGTTGATAGAAAATCTGTCATCAATTTTTTATATTTTAAGTAATGGATATATACTAAATTTTACAAATGTGTGAGTATATCTATCTATCTATGTATATATGTGTATACATAAAATATAGCTTTAAAAATTATGTTTTAAGATGATTATATCCCAAATGGATCTATTTTCTCCTAAAAGGTTGCTGATGACCAGGTTAGGGATTTAACACTCTGCTCCCATGTGAGAGAATTTCCATATAAAATTATATATAGCTGAGGTATCTTACAAACACACTGCCAACCAATCAGTTTGGTTCTGGATTAAAGCACGGGATACAGTCTTACTGTCACAGGCTTACTAAACAATCCTTACTGTCACACACCTGTAGTATACTGTCTCTAACCCTTGGGGCTTAAATTCATTGAACCATGCATACTATTCCATCGAGCTGAAAAGGGACATTAAAATATTAGAGCGCAGAATGTCAGAGCTGGAAGGGACCTTAGAATGTTAGAGCTGGAAGGGATTTTAGGATATAGACTATCCAGAGGTTGCCTTCAGGATTATCTACTCTAACCCCCTGTTTTACAGACGGGAGACCAAAGGCCCAGAGGAAGGAAGTAATTTATGGCCATGTGGTCCACAGTACTCCTCAATATAGCCAGAACCAGTTTAAAATGTAATTGGGAAATATTTAACATATAAGAATGCATAGAACATAGGTAGTATTACTGTTTAAAACAATCGATGTGCAGCCCTCAAGGATCCTCATGTAGGGATGTATGTAGCCCCCTTTATGTAGCACCCCCTCCAACTCACCCAACCTCTCTGCCTATTTAAGTTTGATACCATTAGTGTAGTCTAGAACTCAGGGCTCTTGACTCCTGACCTGGGGTTCTTCTTACTAGACCACAGTTACTCTAATACTTCTCCTATTCTACCCCTGATTCCATCATTCAGTGGCCAATTGAAGTTATCATTTTACCTCTGTTTCTGATGTCTGGAGGAGAATGTTTCTCTGTTGTCTGTTCTCTAGCTCTTCTCTGCCAAATGGTTTCAGTGGCTCTATATTAAAGCATAGGATATTCTCTTCTTTCCATTTTGTTCCTATTTCTCTATCAGTGAGCTGTGTCCTTTTCTCCCTTCCCTATCTATCATATAATGGCCTTAGTTTTTAAAATTACATTTTTAGCTATACCTTTTGTTTTTAAATCAGCTACATTTTTCAATGTATCCTTCTCCTCCCTTGATCCCAAAGTTATCCCTTATAATAAAGATTTTTAAAAGGGTGAGGGGAGGGGGAGAACTGCAGCAAAACTAACCAATATATTGATAAAGTCTGCCTGTTCTGTATTCTGTAGTCAGAATTGTTCCTCCCCTCTTCCCCTTATCTCCGCAAAGGAAAGGAAGACATGGTGATGGAATGGGGAGGCAACTTCTCATAACCCTTCTTTGGGGTAAAGCTTAGTGATTGTGATTTCTCAACATTTGAATGTTGTTCTTTCCACTTACGTTTTCATTTGCGCATATCATTTTCCTGGTTCTGTTTACTTCATGTTGTATCAGTTCCTAGAAGTCTTCTAGTGCTTCTCTGTATTCAAATGGCTCCAATACATCTTTAAAAATTATATTCTGAGATTATTATATCCCAAATGATCGCATAGCCATTTCTCCCCTTTTTTCTGTTTTCATAATATTGTTTCTTTGTATTAAATAATATTATATAATTATACTATATATTATATAATTATTATTATATAATATTATATATTATCTTTCTATTATTTCTTACAATATGTTTTAATTATGCTCAAGTGCCACCATTTGTTTAACCATTCCCCAACTGATATATTTCCTTCGTTTTCAAACAAAACTCCATTGCTTTTCACAATTCTCCTCCTTAGTTGTTACCCATCCACCTAGCCAGATATCTTCCAGCTTGAGATATCCCCTGAAGACTCAGGGCCTTACCAAACACATATGCATTTTATTTTATTAAGTTTTGTTGATATCTTTTTGTTTTTATGTCATATCTGTTTCCAAATATACTGACCTCCCCTACTCAGCAAATCTTTCCTTGTAAAAAAAAATTTTAAAGCAGTTCAGCAAAGCACACTAACATATCAGCTGTATCTAAGGATCGTGTGCCACATTCTACATCTGTAGTCTCCCATCTCTTCAGTGAAAAAAGGGAGGTCTATCTTCTCATTTCTTGTTGGGGTCAAGCTTGGTCTGAATGGGCATATTAAAGACAACTTTACTGATCCTCCTCTTCCCCTCCCCAGCTGCTAGTACCTTCCTTCCCAAAATTACTTTTTATTTATTTTGTCTGTAATTTGCATACACTTAAATATGTAAGTAACCTGCCTTTCAAGGAACAGCAGAGACAGGAAGCTGGGTAATAGATGTATATGACTGGGATAGGTTTGTGTAGAATCCTGGGAAGAAGAGAGAGATGCTTAGAGTTCAAGAGGAAGTAACATTCTCCACCTTGAAGAAGAGAAATATGTGGAGTGACTTGTTTTCTCCCCGGCATAACTAACCCAGACAGAAACATTGAAGAGAGTGTAGTTGTGTTATAATGAATTCTTTCCAGTTGGGTAAGATAACCCCGTCATAAACACTATCCCCTCCCTGGCCCCTGTCACTGCCACCCTGAGGGGAAGATCTCTCCAGTATATAAGCAGAAAGCCCTTCTGGATCCCTCAAGTCAGACCTTGGTATACATTAACTACTCTGATTAGCTGCTGCCCTCCCACTGAGCATTCTGTTTGATCCCCACCCCGCTTTGAAGTTCTAATTCATCATCTCTGATATATAGAACTTTTTTAAAGCATGCTAGCCTTGTCTGTGTGATCATTTGGGGGTAGAACCGGAGGTGAGAGGAGATGGACTTGGTCCAGAATGCACATAAGAGATTCACTCAATGCTCAGTTGGAGAGACACCCCCTAGGACAAAAGTAGGAGAACAGTGAGCTCTCTTGCCGGGAGCATCAGCCGCATCCCCCACTGAGCTTTAAGCTAGTGCAAAGAAACAGACAAGAGAGGTAAAAAAAGAACAGGTAGAATGCTATAATCAAACTCGCATTCATCCCTAGATACAACACCAGCCCAGTGTTAGAAGTCCATCAGCGAGAGAGAGAGAGAGAGAGAGAGAGAGAGAGAGAGAGAGAGAGAGAGAGAGAGAGAGGAAGCCAGGAGAGGAATTATGACACTTGACTTTCTCTGGGTTCTTCTGCCCCTGGAACTCAACCTTATTTGCTACAAATGAGCCATGAAAACTTCATTACAAATGGAGCCCCTAAAGCTCTATTGCACATTTATGTCATCTCCCTCCGGAATAGAACGGAAAGTCCTTGAGAGCAGGAACTGTCTGATCTTTATCTTTATATTGGAAGCCCCTAACTAAGTGCCCAGTGCCGGTGCATCATTAATACTGGATTGATTGATGATCCAGTCTGACGAAAGGAGTACATGAAGGGATAGAGTGTGAGATGAGGTTGGAAAGGTAGGTTGATGCCTGATTCTATAGAGCTTTGAATGCCAGGATAACAGAGCTCGTTCATTCAGCTAACACTTATTTAATGCCTATGATGTGGAGCTGTTTGGCACAGTGAGGGATACTCCACAAACAATGAAAAGCTTGTGAACATTGGCACTATACATGAGGAAGATTTACCTGGCAGGTTGTGAAAGATAGATCACAGGAGAGAGAGTTTGGAGGTAGGAAGGTAATTTAGAAGGTTATAACTAAAGTCGAGTGAGAAGCAATCGATCAATAAGTGTTTATTAAGCACCTGGTATGTGCAAGGAGCTATACTATGTATTGGGGGAGGAAATGAAGGCCTGAACTCAGGAAGTGGCAGTGAGGATGAATCACAGCATCTCTGGAATCTGTCTACTCCTACCCTGTTTAAATTCAGAAGCACAGAACTTGCTGAATTTAAGCATTTTTTCAGGGCAGGAATTCCTAACCCTAGTTTTGAACATCAAGGGAGAAGGAGAGCAAATTAGCTGTTTTGTGTGGGTGTGTAACCCTGGACTGGAACATTGCCACTACCTCCTTCCTTTGGCTTTATAAGAATTCCTGTCACATGATTTCGGAGAAGTTCCCTCCTTTCCCCAAAGGCAACTACATCAGAAGGGAGGGGAGCAGCCCCCAAACTTAACCCTGTCCTAACCCAATCCAATCCCCTTTGCTCCATTGTCGATGACAGACAAAGACAGGAACCTCAGAACCCTTAGAGGAGGGGCTTGGACCAGAGCTGATGGGAAAGAATCAAGAGCCTGAGAGTGACTAGAATACATGCTAGGGGGATCTGAGGCTAAGGGCCCAGATGACTGAATTGTTAATTAAAGGAGAATGAAAAGTGGGGGAGCTAGAAACTGAGAAGAGATTTTCTGGATTCTGAGAATATAGTGGAGCCAGGAAAGCAATGTTCAATGTTCCTGCTGCCAACCAACCAGCTGTATCACTTTGGACAAGTCGATTTCTCTCTACGTGCCTCAGTTTCTTCCTCTGTAAAATGAGACGTAAGGCTAGAGGAGGGAAAGAGGATAGAGTTAGCTGATGTCTGAAGTCCCTTCCAGCTCTGATGGTCTACATTTCCAAGTCAGAAGCCATTGATGGGAATAGGCTGGAGTTCACAGTTTGGCTTGTAGGAAGAAGGTGGTAGGGATAGATTAAGGAATCTAGAACATAAATGGTTAGTATTGTTTACTTGTCTTTGATTATATATATATATATATATATATATATCTCCTAGGTAAGTGATAATTATTGACTCCAATAAATTTAATATTTAGCAACTTAGTCTTAATCTTATAGTAATAGAGTGGTCTATAATAGTTCTCCAAATCTGAACAATTTTTTAATTCTTACATGTATGTTTTCACATCCATTATTTCATTTGGTCAAATCTGTGAGGCAGAGAGGGCAGAGAGGATCATTCCCACTGTACAGATGAGAAAATAGGTCCAGAAAGGCCAAGGTCATAAGGTCACAAAGTTAAGCCTTCAAAGCTCCCCTGCCCACTACTGCTCTTATGCACGTAGCCCAGATCTAGTAAACTCAGCACTCCCCTCTTCCCATGGCACCCTCCAAAAACTTTTCTGCTATTGTGCAGCATAAAGCCTTCTTTATTTAGAGTCCAAGGACCTGTGGCTCTGCCCCTTACTCCCTGTGTAACTGGGGACCAGCCATTTATTTCATCTTTCTGGTGCTCAATTTTACCTCTAAAATGAGGGGGTTGAATTGAATAACCCATCCCACTCCCCTTCTCTTTCTAAATTTAGAATCCTTTGCCTTCATATCATTTCCTCTCAGATTTCTTCTATCTTATCAGAAGGGAGTCTAGAGGAATTCTTGGTTCGGGCCTTGCCCTATTCGATAAGGCAAATTTGGAGAATAAGGCAAAAGTAGTTTATAAACACACCAAGTTAGGAAGCAACTGGGGTGCAGCTGGCCCCAGTTACAAACAGTGCAGGGCTTTTATAGACAGAAACAAACATCTTCCACATAAGGGCAAAAAAAATGCTGATTGGTACGCATAAGGAAATGGGTTTTAAGCCACCCCAATTTTTCCCCCTAAGTACACACATACAAGTGTACTTCTAGACTGGTATTTCCTACAGGTTATTTAAGCAAGTCCCCAAAGGTCAAGGAAGGTTTAACCAGGAAGCCCCTTAAACTAGCTTTGCACAACTAAAACTTAATTTTCTCCTGAAAAATCTCTTGTTACCCTCCCAAAGGCTGGCTTCTCCTCTGATCTACCATGAGGTACAGACCAGAAGAAAGAATCAACTGCCCATTGCTCCTTTCAGACCCTCTCTCTGCAACTACCTCTCTTTCTTTTTTTTTGGGGGGGGAGGGCAGGGTAACTGGGGTTAGGTGACTTGCCCAAGATCACACAGCTAGTAAATGTGTCAAGTGTCCAAGGTCAAATTTGAAGTCAGTTCCTCCTGACTCCAGGGCCACTGCTCTACTCACTGTGCCACCTAGCTGCCCGACCACCTCTTTCTTGAACATTCCTTCCAGTGGTGAAACAAATTGAGATTCATGACTTTTTTTAATCTAATATTTCAGTTCATAATAAACTTAACAAACATCAACAAACATGAACATTTCAATATATAACATACATCCAATATACAAAGAACAGAAAAAGACAGTTATGTATGAAGCTGTGAATTCCTATTAAGTAGAGTTTGCTTTATTTTTAAAAGCATTAAATTTACTCTTGCCTTCTCAAGGAGGGAGAGAAGGGAAAGGGAGGGAGAGAATTTGGAACTAAATTTTTTTTAAATGATTGTTAAAATGTTTTTACATGTAATTGGGAACTATTTAATGACATAATAAAACCATATTTTTTCAAAAAGCATTAAATTTAACACAGGAATAACAATACTGCCCCTTTGGCTGTGTCCCCTTCTGAACTTCCTTCTACTCTCTTCTGTATAGTTTTAATGAGTCACTTTGATGGTTTGTTTCTCTTCTCCATCATTATCACTACTCCCAATAATTACAGTCTTCTTCATCTCAGTCCCAAACCTTCTGAACTCTTTGGCCTCCAAGTTCCTAACACTCCTCACTTCCCTAGACTTCGGTCTCTCAAGCGTCCACAGGAGTGGTAGTAGCTGATTACCACCTGACTCTTCCTCCTCCAACTAGTACTGAAGTTACTACTAGCTGCTCAACTGTTAGATTCCAAAATTGTTAATTGTCAATCAGACCCACATTCTTTCCTCATAGTCTCAAGACAATGAGGGTAAATTCCTAGCAGGATCATGAAGTTAGAGCTTCCATAAATAGAATTTGCTTACCGTTTCCTCTAAACTTCAGCCTTTATCCTGCAATCTTAATCCTTGACATTTACTCACAAATAAAGAGAGAGAGGTTCTAAGTCTGACAGAAGCAATAGAAGCAATAGGTTGTTTGTGGAAGCAGAGAGGAAAAAGAAGAGGGGAGACGGATCTCAGTGAAAGTAGGGAAGGGACGGAGACCCAGCAAAAGCAATTTAAAGCGAAGCTACAGTTGGGTTGATACTGCATTCTGGCAAGGGAATGGAGTCAAGAGATTAGATGGGGAAGAGGGTTGAAGAGGAAAAAGTCAGCATTCCTGAGATCAAGGAGACAACAGGAACATCTGAGTGGAGATCTCTGGTCTGTGAGTTTATAAGCAAAAGTGTAGGCTAGCACAGAGATGAATTCTGCATTTAGCCTTACAGGATACTTGCCTACTCAGAAACAAGAGACAAGAACAGGAAAAATGTATAAAGGAACTCCAATTTTTAGATTTACTTTTGTGAGTATGATTACCTCCAAAGCCACGGATGAGATGGCCACCTCTGCCTGACTTCTGTCCTATCTAAGCTCCATCCTCTAATAAGAAGGGAATGTGCAGCAGGACTCTTGGGCTCAGTTCAGTTGGGATGTTGTTAGTTGTCCTTCATTATTGAAAAGGACCATGACATCAAGGAAGTGATGCCGTGATTTGCAAGTGAATTGGATTTGAGTGAGGGAGGGCTGTGTAAAGGCACCAGCCTCACTTTCTCCCCCAGAGCCACCTGGATCCAATGGCCAGATATAGATCAGGATAACTAGAGATGGTCCTGAATGTGGTGGGAGACCTTGACCTTTTTAAGTTAATGTCTTTCTCAGGTCTCTGTTTGACTGAGACAACCAAAGTTAGAACGATATAATAGGGGCTTCCCAATCTTTGTGTGAGGTTTACTTCTCTGTCTCTGTCTCTGTCTCTCTCTCTCCCTCCCTCCCTCCTCTCTTTCTCTGTCTCTCTCTTTCTCTCTCTCTCAGGCCTGGAGGTCAGTGGGGACAGAAGATCATGGTAAAGTCTCTAATGAAGCTAGAGAAAGAATAGAAGTGGTATTCCTCCTTTCTCCTAGGAATCTTGAAGAAGGTTTGCCAATAGCATTAGCTTTTAATCTACTAATAGGTTTAAATTTTCGGGTGGGGACACTGCTATAGGAACATCTGTCTGGAAGACAAGACACCTGGACTCTAGCTCCAGATCTCCATTTTATTAACAGTGTAACACTAAGCAGGTTTCTTCCTACACTTGATTTCCTCCTTTGCAAAATGAGCAGGCTGAGCTAGGTCAGGAGTTAACCTTTTTGTGTTATATACCCTTCAAGCAGTATCATAAAGCTCATGGAGCCCTTCTCACAATAACATTTTTAATTAATTGAAGGAAATGCTAAATTTCAGTTAGGGGTTAGTAAAAATAAAGATGTAACTATTTTTTGCATCCAAGTTCACAGACCCTTCCTCACTGCGTGGAAATCCATCTATGGATCTCAAAGGAAGATGGATCTCAAGGGAAATCACCAGCTTATCTAGGTGATTTCTAAGGTCCTGGAACTTCTAGTGCCAACATTCTATGATCTTTATCCTTCTTCTGACGTCAGGACTCTGGGCCATGGATTTCTTCCTCAGAGGAGATGGAGGAGAAATAATGGGGTTTGTGGGTACCGGTAAGTGGTGTTCCTATCTTTTCTCCAGGACAAAAGAGAGACAAAATGGGATCTTGAGGCAATTGGATATGGAGCAACCATAGCAGTAATGGCAGGATTTCTATTGCTGTTTTTCTCATGATATGAAAGCGAGAAAAACGTTGCTATTGACTATGAGTGTATCCCCTGTAGTCCTCAGGGGTGGTGGTTGTTGCTGTTTAGTCATCCCATTGTGTCCGACACTTCATGACCCCACGGACCCTAGCACACCTGGCCCTTCTGTCCTCCACCACCTCTCAAAGTCTGTCTGAGTTCATGTTCCTTGCTTCCGAGACATTCTCTATGCTTCTAATCCTCTTCCATCCCCCTTTCCCTTTGCCTTCAATCTTTCCTAAGTCAGGCGCTTTTCCAAGAACTCTCATTATGTAGCCAAAGTATTTAAGCTTCAGTGTCAGTGTGTGACCTCCCAGTTAACAGCCTGAATGAATTTCTTCAAGTATTGACTAATTTGATCTCCTCTCCTCGCTGTCCAAGAGACCCTCAAAAGTCAGGAAAGGGGGGATTAAAGGGAGAGATCCTTTTGGGATACCTAGCGAGAGTGTTTTTCAGTGAGGATTACTTTTGCACATTTGGGTTTGGAGGCACAGAATTAAAACTTTAGACCCTGCTCTGACCTTCTGATTTGTTACAGGGTTTGTCCCCAATTCCACTCTCATTTGGCTAGCCTAGACCCACTCCCAATGTGGTGCTTCTGTTCTCCCTGTGCTCCACATGATCCGGTGACTCTGGTCTCCCATTCCTTGGAAAGACATTCCATCTACCATCTGTGTCCCACTTCTGGAATTCTCTCCCTCCTTATTTTGGCCTCCTGGCTTCTTTCAAGGCCCAGCTAAAACCCTACCTTCTGCAAGAAGCCCTTTCCCAATCCCCCTTAATGCTAGTGACTTCCTTCTGCTAATTATTTCCCATTTTCCTGTATTGTTTGTACATAGTTGCTTCCTTGTTGTCTCTCCCACTAGATTGTGAGCTCCTTGAGAGTAGAGACTGTCCTTTGCTTTTCTTTGTATCCTCAATGCTTAGCACATCAGCCAGAACGTAATAGGTACTTAATAAAAAATTGTTGAAGCATCTTGTCCTCTCCTTCTCGGGCCTTCTCACATTAATATTCCATAATGATCTGACCATCTCCCATCCTTTCATTTGGCCTTATATATTTTTTCTTCCAGAAAAAAAGGACATCAACATTATGACCAACGTGGTGCTACAGCAAAGGAAAGGCCCTGGGAAAACGTGTGTAGTATCGAAGTGGCTCCTTTTTGCTGTGGGAAAGTTTAATTTCTGCTCATGAACTTACCCAATAAACTAATGCAAACATTTAAAATCTCACTCGTGGCTTCTGTCTCTGTTAATAGGCCCCCTCCCCCAGGAAGCTTTTCCTAACTTCCAATGCAAAGGGATTCCTCTCGTTTCCCAACCCCTCTATCAGTCAGGGTCTTTCTGATTCATTTGACAATACATCTAATGATCGTTTCCTATGTGTCCGTCTCATCTGCCCAGGCGGATGATTAAATCCTGAAGATCCCAGGGTCCTATTGGAGCCTTACGCGGTCTGGCCCTGCCCTCTTGCCCCAGCTCTGTAAAAGGTCTCCTTGACGCCCTGGCCAGAACGCTCCCTTGGAAAACGTTGAGGTGTTTAGCTGCGATCTCCTTTTGGGACCTTGGGCATCCTGACGTCATGGCATCACCTCCCTGACGTCAGGGTCCCCTTCGAGAAGGAAGGACAAAAGACAACATCTTCCCAAACCCCGTCGGAGCCTGCGTGAGACGGCTGATGAGGGAGCTAAAAGGGTCTAGAGAGGAGTCTGGACCCGCGGGTTCTAGGAGAGGTCAAGGCTGTACAGCGAATGGGCGCTACGGGACCTGGGGAACGAGGAGAGGAGAGCGATTCCTGGGGAGGGCCCTGTCCGAGTCCAGGGGTGGCCAGGGGTCTCACGCGCCTGCCCAGGATCTTCCTCCATCTCACGCCTTCTGCGCCTCCTCCTACTCCTCTCGCTTCGCGAGCGGTTCAACCGCGGGCCAAGCCCCGCCCCCGACAGATTGCGCGCACCCCTCCCCCACCTGCTCTCCTTCCACGCAGGCGCCCTATGGCGGCCTGGAGGCCCATGGACTTTGGTAGGCCTTGTTGGGCCATGAGGAATCGGGAAGGCTTCGGAGGAGTCTCAGGGCAGCTTTCTGTCCCATCCAACCCCGGAAAAGTCAAGTCTCAGTTTCTATAAAGTCCCACGAACTCTGCTTCCTTCCCAGTGGATAAGCTCGGCCATCAGGCGTCCTGAGCCTTAGACCCTCCATGAGCCACTCTGGAGATGAAGACAAAGAGAGCTCTTGGGGTCTGTTTCTAGGACTTAGAGGAGCTTTAAAAAGTAATGCACTGAGTCGGCGTTAAAAGGAATAGGCTCTTTTATATCGTGTTTAAAGGAAGACCTTATGACTTAACTGGAGACATCCAAGGGTTGGATCACCTAGCGGGTGGCAGGGGTAACAAAGGAGGGAGATTATGGCAGCATCCACTCCCCAAACTGGGGCAGAAGCTGACATTTCCAAAATTAGGGCAGCATGTTGACCCTCCCTCACCTCCTACGGCCATTCCTGGGGCCCAGACCCACCCTTCCATAGGGAGGGCAGGCAAGGGGTTGGGGGCAACGGAGGATGTTCCCAGAGAACTTTGGACATGATAATTGTCCAGATGTGGCAGGAGGAGGGAGTCCATGGTTGTTTTACAAAAGTCATCTCCCAACTCTTAAGGCATCTTTACACCCAAGTATCATGAATTCCATCAATGGGATTCCTAGATCTGTCTTCAGTCTATGCCTCAATGCATCTCAAGCAAGCTGAACAAGGCCAGGCATTTTTGACAGGGAGAAATAAGAGCCCACTTAGGCCATTCTATTTGGTTTCCCCCTTCCAGTTGGCCAGGAGGTAACAACTGTCTAGGAAGCTGAAAGTTTCCAGTTTATAAAACTCAGGGATAGAAGATTCAAAATACCTAGGAAAGTTTAGGAGGACCTCCCTGGAATTGGTGGACTGGAATATGGGCACATAAACACACACCCACTCCCCAGATTTCCCCGGGACTTCTAGTTTTGAGAGAAAATGTATTTTGTCACATGACAGAGATTGAGAAGAGGAAACAGCAATGTCTAGGTATATACTTCACTTTGTTGTTTCATCCTATAAATCTAGGATATAAGAATGACAGAGGGTGCCAACCCAGAGGAGAATGAAAAAACTAGATGTTCAAAGCCAGAGAAAGAGGTTTACATTTGGGTGTAATTTTTTTATACACTTCATGTTAAACCATCTTTGAACCTAGAGAGAACATTAATACTTAGACAAGCTCGCAATTGCAATAGAGAGTGGTGTGGTTGTCTCCGAGTGCTCTGAAGGCCTAGAATTAGGGACCATCCCTGCATCACACAAGAATAGGGGCAGGGTGGAGTTTTAGGCAAAAGGAGGAAGGTGTGTCTACACCAGAGACAACCTATCACCAAAAAGGCTAGTCCTGAAAATAACAGAGATTTTTCTGGACTATGATAAAAACCTGAGTATTTGATCTGCAAATGGCATATTCTCTAGGTGTGCTTCATACCTGACTTCATTACCAGTCTCTGAAAAAGCTTGGGTACTCATGTTCACAGACTAGGTGATGGCAGTTCCTCTTCCCACTCCCAACCCAAACTGGTTTCAACTGGAACTCAGTACTAGCTCTGTAGCTTTCTCCCCAGATGCTAGGGGTAGCCGTTTTTCTATCACTGACCTGGCAATTTCAGTGAAGCCAACAAGCTTTTTAAAATTTTATTTTATTTTCAGTCCCCAAATCTCCTTACACACTGCCCACTGAAAAGGCAAGAAAAACAGCCCATTACAATCCTGTATAGTCATGCAAAACAAATTCCTACATTAACTATGTCTGAAACGCAAAGAAAATAGGCTTCAATCTGTACTCACAGCCTATCAGTTCTCTCTCTGGAGGATAGCCAGCATGTTTCACCATGAGTCCTTTGGGATTATGGTTGGCCATTGTTCAATAAACATTTGTTGAGTATTTACCATGGGCCAGTCAATGTGCCAAAGCTACAGAGACAAAGAAAGGCAACAAGAGTGCCTTTCACTAAGGAGCTCACGGTGCGATGGGGGAACCCCAACAAGCAACCATGCAGACAAAATATGAGCAGGACAAACTGGTGATAGTCGTAATGGGAAGGTCCTAACATGAAGGCAGACTGAGGAAGACTTCTTGCAGAAGGTAGGATTTTAGCTGAGACTCGAAGGAAGCCAAGAAATGTACTCGGCAGAGCTGAGGAGGGAGAGTTTCAGGCATAAGAGACAACCAGTAAAAATGCTTGAAATCAGGGAATGGAAACTATGTAAGGAACAGCAAGGGAGCCAGAGTCCTTCGATCAGAGGGGAGGTGGACGGAAGGAGTGAGACTGAAAAAGTAGGAAGGGTCAGGTTACAAAGGGTTTGGAATACCGAACAGAGGATTTTGTATTTAATCTTCGAGGCAACAGGGAACCACTAGAGTTTATTGAACAGAGGATGACAGGGTCAGACCTTCACTGTGGGAAGATCACTTTGATAGCTGAATGGAGGATAGACTGGCATGGAAAGAGACTTGAGACAGCTTACAAGAAGGCTGTTGGAACAGTCCAGGTGTGAGGTGATGGTGGCCTGAACCAGGATGGTGGCCATGTCCAAGGAGGGATGAGTGTATCATAAGAGATCTTGCAAAGGGAAAATCATTAGGACTTGGCAACTGATTAAATAACAGGGGCTAATAGAGAGTAAGGAGTGAAGTCTGACAACGAAATTGAGATCCTGGGTGACTGGGAGGATGACCATAATATAACACAGTAAGAGGAAAGAAGGGAGGATTTGAGGAGAAAGATAACAAGTTTAATTTTAAACATTGAATTTTAGATATCTTTAAGAAGACATTGTAATGTTATTGGGATAATAAAATCTTTCCCTCTTATTAATAGGCCTCACGTGGAGCCCATTGGGGGAGGGACTTGCCTAAGGAGGAGTTTCCTTAGGGGAGGCTTGCTTGTAGGAAGGCTTTCACACCTTTTGGTACTAAGTTGATTGGGCACTGAGTCATGGATTGTGATGCCTTCTGGCTCTAAGAAGTGTATATATACTCTGAGTTGGTATTTTGCTTTGGGGGTTCACTTATGAGAAGGACCTTGTGATTCCCTGGTCAAGACTCTGAGTAGCCATTTGTTCAGACACCCCCAACTGCTCAGATACAAAGGCTCTCTCAATCCAGTGGTATATGTAAAGTGTATAGCAATATTGCTTTGATCAGGCAGCCAGAGCCCTGTCTGTTGGTCTTTTCTCTGGTAATTTCTCTGCTTGTATTTTCTCTGTTTGTATTTTCCCTGCTTGTATTCTCTGACATTCATGCAATTAAAAAAGATTGTTGACCCATTTAAAGTTGTTTTCCTTTAAAAGTAGACCAAAGAACCTGCGCTAGCAGGCCATCCTGGGTATGCTAGGGTGCTTGCTATTACAGACATCTAGTTCAAAATGACCAATAAATAATTAGAAATGTGAGAATGGAGGTCAGCAGAGGATTAGGGCTGATGGGTAGATCTGAGAATCATCAGCATAGAGCTGATAATTGAATCCACAAGAACCAATGGGATCGAAAAGTGAAATGGTATGGAAGAAGGGAAGAGGGCCTAGGACAGGGTTCTGTGAGACACCCAAGGTTAGCAAGGGCGACTTGTCTGAATATCCATCAAAGGTCAGAAGATACTGAGAAGGAGCTATCATATAGTAAGAGATCCAGAATAGAGAGCAAAGGCACAAGACCCTCAAGGGAAGAGAGTACAATATCAAGCAGAAGACGGTAATTGACAGTGTCGAAGGCTATGGAGTAGTCAAGAAAGATGAGGATTAAGAAAAGGCTGTTAGCTTTGGCAGTTAGAAGATCACTGGTAGCTTCAGAGTGAATAGCTTCCCTTGAATAATGAGGTCAGAAACCAGACTGTAGAGAGTTAAGAAAAGAGTCAGAGGAAAGGAAGGAAGGCACTAATTGTAGAGGGTTTCAAAGAATTCAGCCATCAAAGGGAGAAATATGAGACAATAGTTGTGGAGGACATTGGGAAAAAGGGAGGGTTTTTTGACAATTAGAGAGCCCTGGGCAGTGGGAAAGTAGCTAACAAATAGGGAAAGATTGAAGGTTAGTGAGAAAATGAGGATGATTGAGGGAGTAATCTGCTAGAGAAGAGAAGGAATTGAATCATTTATACATGTAAAGGTGTTTGCTTTGGCAGGGGTGAAAGATAATATATTGGGAGAAGGTAGGTAGAAGAGGGAATTCTCAGCAAAAGGTAGAATTACTTGGCAAGATTTGTCCCATATAAATTGTCTAGCATTCTATAAAGCCTCTTTGCTTTCACCCCTAAAAAGCAGGAGAGAAGGTCTCCCCTTTCCCCCCATCTAATAACTGAGTCAACTACAGGGTGTTCCTAAAGTCTGGACACATAGGCAAAAATGCATATTTTTAAGAAATGAAATGAATGAAATTTTCAACAACACTTTATTTAATTGGAACATTAACAAATTACATCTTCAATATGATTTCCATCATTTGTGATGCAAAGGGTTGATGCGCTTTGCAAGACTCACGTGAACTCGATGCAATAACTCCACATTGCCATCAATTTTAGCACATTCACTCTTCATACATTCAATCAACTGTGTTGCATCTGTGATTTTCATTGAGTACACCTTCTCCTTTAGCATATCCCAGAAAAAGAAGTCAAGGGGGCTAAGGTTTGTTAATGTTGAAAATTTCATTTCTTGAAAATATGCATTTTTACCTATGTGTCCAGACTTTAAGGACACCCTGTATAGCAACTGACATCTTACAAAAGATCCTCCATATCCCACTTATTTAAAAACTTTGAATCAATCTGAAAACATTCGTATTTCATACTTTTATTCCCCTCAACGAATTATTGAGCTTGAAGATTCCAAAGTGTAGATCTGGAAACAAAGGTAACAGATAATATCTTGCTCTCCACCAATTACCATCCTGTAACTCCTGAAAATGAAGGGGCATCTCTAACACATGTAAGAGATGAGATTCTTCCAATACAAAAAGAAGTTGGGAAGCCATCTTCAGAACTTCTATACCATCACATCATTCTTATTTGAATGCAGATTTGAAAACTATAAGCATCCCATTCCCATCTCCGTCTAGACACAAATACACACACACACACATATACACATACTCTCACACACACATATTTTCTTTAAATCCTCTAATAAATCTCTTTTGGATATGTTAAATATTGAGGACAGATTTTCTTTTCCAACCTTCAATATGGACACTTATTATCATATAATCATTCATTTGGAGAAGCATTCATTGGCCACTAAATAAAGGAACTGAAATGGGTAAGAGAAACTATTCAAGTATCCTTTCTTTTAAATTTCTCAAACACAGAAAGCTCTCATTCTGATTGCTGCAGTGAATGGCCTAATTTAATAATTAACATGCTAGTTGTTTTCCTAATGTTGAACCACACTTGAAGTTCTGGTATAGATCCAAATTGGTCACAATGAATACATTTTGGACTATGTTGTCGTTATCTTTTTTTTTTTGCCAGTATTTTATTTAATTTTTTATCAATGTTCTTTAGTGATTTTGGTTCATAGTTCCCTTTTTCTTTATCACTAGTTTGGGAATCCAAACCAAGCTTGTATCAAAGAAAGACATTCTTCCTTCCAGATTTTTGAAAACAGTTTATTTAGCATGGATTGTTTGTGCATGAAATGTTAAACATAATTTACTTCTATATTCATGTGTACCTAGAGTCTTTTTTCATGGGAGTTCATTTATGGCTTCCTCAGTTTCTCTTCTTCAGCTTACCTCTTTCCTATTTTGTTTACTTTGGTATTGCATATTTTTATAAACATTCACTTCAGTTTTCAGTCTTTTACCAGATAATTCAATATGGAAGCTTTTGTAAATCTTATGATTTCTCAATTTGTTGTAAATTCTCTCTTTTTAATTTTTATTCTTTTTATTTTTCTCTCATTTTTGATCCAATTTGCTTTGGCTTATCTATTTTGTTAATCGTCTTTTAAAAAACAACTTTATTTATTGGTATAATTTTAATTTTTAGTTTTTTCACCTTACCTCTAATTTTAAAATTCTCTGTTATGCTTATTTTGGGATGGGGCGGTAGAATTCCATACTGAATTCATTATTTCTATTTTAACCTTTTATTAATCTCATTATGCTATATTATGTCATTGTCACTAATATAAATTTTGTATTAGTTCTAAGATCTGGTCTTATTTAGGATGTTGTTTCTTAGTTTCTATTTAAGTCTTCATCCTTTGTACATATTTTATTTATTGACCATAATTCTTTACCGTGTTATGGTCTGTAACGAATATGTATAAGACGTTTGCTTTTCTGCATTTGTTGATGATTTCCTTGGGCCCTAGCACTTGATCGGTTTTTGTGTACGTCCCATAGGAACCTGAAGAAATGCATGTTCTCTAATGTTCCCATTCAGAAACTTTCATGTCTATCAAATTCAGCTTTAAAAACATTTTTAACCATGATTTCCTTCTTGTTTATCTTTCTGGTGGGTTTGCCAAAGTGACCAAGAATATTAAAGTTCCATAGAATTACTGTCTTATTATATAGGCTTTGATTGCTACACCATCCAATACATTTACTAGTAATATCAATATTGTTCCACTATCTATGGTACCTCTTGTTATCTCTACTATGCTCAGTTTTTCAATATAGCTAACTTTGGGGGTACAGGCCAATTTTCCTTACTTTTCGAGATACCATATTCATCTTCTTTCAGTACTTGTACTCACTGAGATGTACTATATAATTCAGAAAGGAGCTTTTTTATTTTTTATTCATTTTAAACTTAAATACAAAAAAAGCATTTCCATGCACACCAAACAACACATAAGAGAATTTAATATGAAACCATGAATCTCCATTTCACAGTTTACTTTAAAAAAAATTATGTACTAAATACTACACTATTATTTTCAGAACTATCTTGCTTTTCTGTGCTTCCTTCTGAGTTTTCTTTTGTTCTCTGCTGTGTACTTGTTATTTTTTTCTTTCCCTCCCTACCCTGCAATAGACAAGGCCACTATTTGACACAGATGGATGGAGAGAGAGAGAGAGAGAGAGAGAGAGAGAGAGAGAGAGAGAGAGAGAGAGAGTGTGTGTATTGCCATGTTTAATTATTGTACCTGAAAGTACACTTATATTTTCCATCATTTTTTTTGTACTGTCAGTTCTCATGTCCATCTTCTTAAATTCTTGCATCAACATTATTATTGACAATCTTGTAGATGCCAGTCCTTTAATATCCCTTATTGTGATTCTCAGTAATTTCTACAGGTTCTTGTGATATGTTCTATTTTCTCTTCTATCCTAAGTGTTGTAATCTTGTTCTTTCTTTTTTGAAGATTTTTCCTCACTTTTTTTTATCCCATCATCTTTATTCATTGTATTGGGATCTTTTTTTTCTGCTTATTCACTTCAATCTTTCTGTTTATTTTTCTGTGAGGTTGTTCCTACAAGCATTTCTTTCTTTTCCCTCTCCTCATTTAGCATTGCTTTTTTGTTTTGTTCTGTGCATTTATCACTCTTTCAAGATGGTACAGGGGAACTGAACTTAGTCAACTACTTAATTCTAATTGAACTTTTCAATCTATACCTTCTTCATTATAAGGCAGCCTCCCTTTATAAGTGTTATTACGATATCAACTCCATGTTTTAATCCAGCTTCCTGTTTTTGCCCCGCCCCACCCCCCAAAAAACCCCCAAACAAACAAATAACAACATATATCTTCTGATTCGTAATGGCGGCATGGCTGTGGGTTATGGCTGACATTGCTATAGCAATTGCTGCTCAAGCACTTGTTGTTGCCCCTACTATACTACTGGGAATGCTTCTAGTGTTACTACTTAATGTACATACATATATATGTGTGTATACATATTTATGCATATATATAATATGTGTGTGCATACACACATATATACACATGTGTGTATATGTAGATTCCATCAAAATATATTCCCATTTTATGTTTTATTTCATTAGCCTGTAGGTTTTTGAGATATTTTAGTTTTAAACAATTTTAAGGTGAATTCTCAGAACTAAGACACTATAATGTCAATGCCAAACAATACCAATATATAAAGATGAGGCATTTTGCTAAATCCAGAACAGGACAGATTTAAAAAATCAAGAAAGACATCTGAGTTCTATTAAGAATCATAAAGAAGCAAATCACAAAAGGATCACAGCAGGAGACTGTCAAAGAGCTGGTACCATGGGAAGGAACAGGGGTGATGAGACCGAGCTAAAGATGAAGTATGTATGAGAGCTAGAGCTAAGCCTCATGGACTAACCATTTAAAATAGCCAACAAATATTTATTGAACTCTAGAAGCATATAAAAATCTATGCTTAGGGGGTACTGTGGGAGATACAAAAATGACTGAGATGGGCTCCTTGGTCTTAAGGAACTCATAGTTTATTAGAAGAGAGACACAGAGACAAATAACTACGACATAAGACAGATAGGCACCTTGAAAGGAGTATGATAAAGTACTAGGAGATTTTTCAAAGGAAAGAGAAATCACTTTTGCTTTTGTGTATGAGGAGATCTGCATGGAAGAAGAGGCATTTGAATCGTATCTGGAAGGATGGGCAGGATTTCAATAGTCTGAGTGTGTTGGGAGGACACTCCAGGGTAAGAGAATAGAATTGAGCAAAGTCAGAACAGCAGGAGAGCTTTGCTAGAACACAGGGCGTATGATGGGGAGTAGTGGGGACAGGTATATTGGGCCCATAATGTATGATTCTAAGAAGATAAGACTTTATCCTATAGACAACAGGGTGACCCCTGAAGTTTTCTGAAAAGAGGAGATGACATGATCAGAATTATACTTTAGGAAGATTAACGTGGCCATGGATAGTCTGAAGAAGAAAGACACCAAAGGCAAGACCAGGATGGTATAGGAGAGAGAGAGAGGTGGTATATAGACAGCAGTGGGATTGGAAAAGGTAAGACAGATTTGAAAGCTGTTTTAAAGGTAGGATTGACAGGACTTGTTGACTGAATGTCAAGGAGGGGTCAAAATACACGAGATTGTGGTGCCACTAAAAGAAAAAGGAAATTCAGGTAATGAGAAATTTGGGAGCAGAAAATTATGAGTTCAGTTTTGAGTATGTTGAGCTTGAAGTACTAGAGGAATATCCAAGTGGATATGTCCAGCATGAAGTTGGAAAAGTGAATCTGAGGCTCAAAACAGATATTAGTACTGGATTATTATAGAGATCTTAGGGATCGATTTAGTCCACATGAGGAAACTGAGGTTCATAGAGTTTAAATATTTATTAAGGTCACAGAATGGCAAGCTCTAGGACTAGAGCCTAAAGATGACCCCTGAACTGCCTTCTAACTGAAATTCTACAATTCTGTCATACCATGGAGTAAGCTGTACAGAGCTAATAGTGGAAATTATGGCACAAAATAGCCATTCACAGCTCTCATACATACTTCAGCCAATTCACAAAATTGTGAAGAGAAGGCAGCTGAAGAGAGAACCTGGAGAAATGGCTATATTTAGGACGTACTGAGAGGTAGAAGAAGATAGAGAAGGAATGAAGAGCCAAGAGATTTCAGTATTAAGGAAAATGAAGGAAATGGTAGTTAAAATTGTCAATTCAAGAAATGCAAATTATAGCAACTCTGAGGTGACACCTCACATGTAGCAGATTGGCTAATATAACAGAAAAGGAAAATTATAAATGTTGGAAGGGAAGTGAGAAAATTGGGACACTAATGCACTGTTGGTAGAGTTGTGAACTGGATCCGACCATTGTGGAGAGCAATTTGGAACTATGCCCAAAGGGCTATACAAATGTTCATACTCTTTGACCTAGCAATACTACCGCTAGGCCTATATCCCAAAGAGATCACAAAAAAGGGAAAAGCACCTATTTGCACAATATTCGTGGCAGCTCTTTTTGTGGTGGCAAAGAATTGGAAGATTGGGGTGATGTCCATCAATCAGGGAATGGCCAAACAAATTGTGGTATAAGATTGTAATAGAATATTATCATACTATAAGAAATAATGAGCAGGATGATTTCAGAAAAACCTGGTAAGACTTACATGAACTGATGCAGAGTGAAGTAAGCAGAACCAGAAGAACATTGTATAGAGTAGACACAATATTAGGTGATGATCAACTGCGAATAACTCTGCTATTCTCAGCAATACGATGATCCAAGACAATTCCAAAGAACTCATAAAGAAAAAAATGCTATTAAGGGTCAGAAGAAGAAATGATGTAGTCTGAATGCAGATCAAAGCATACTGTTTTCCACTTTATTTTATTCATTTTTTGGCTCTGTTTTCTTTCACAACATGACTAATATAGAAATATGTTCATGAGCGCACAAATATAACCTATATCAAGTTGCTTGCCATCTTAGAGGGGAAGGAAGAGGGAAGGAGAGAAAGGATTTAGAACTCAAAATTTTTTTAAATGAATGCAAAAAATTGTTTTCATATGCAAAATTGGGAAAAATGAATATTATTAAAAAACAAAAGTAAAGTTGTCAGATGACACAGAAGAGTTCATGGTGGAACAGGACTGAGAAAAGGTCATTGAATAAAGGGATTAGGAAGTTGTTAGTGACATCAATCACCTCATTCTAATCTGTCACCATATTCCTGTAATACTGCAAAATAGTCGTTTGTCCTTTGTTCTCGAAGAGGACCATGACATCAGGAAGACTTGCAGGTGGATTGGATTTAAGTGAAGCAGAGCTGTGCAAAGTCACCAGCCTCACTCTCTCCACCAGAGCCATCTGGGACTGGTGGCAAGATATAGATCAGGCACCCTCACTTGCCTCTTATGCTGCCCTTCTCTCCTTACGCCTCACCGTGGGCCAGCAGTATCTAGATTGGCCTAAAGTAACACACATGTTCTCTTACTGTAGTGCAGAGTCAGATAACCTTCTCTAAGAGTCTAGAACCGTTTCCTAATGCTGCCTGAGAAGGAACCGGGGCATAGCAAGGAGTCACACTTCCCCTATGGAGTTTTTGTGGTGGTTGTTGTCTTTCAGTTGCTGTCAGTTGTATCTGACTCTTTGTGCCCTATTGGGGGTTTTCTTGGCAAAGATACTGGAGTGGTTTGCTACTTCCCTGTCCAGCCCATTTTACAGATGAGGAAACTGAGGCAAACAGGGAGGTAGAGGCAACCCTGGGAGGCAGATGTTATTATTATCCACATTTTACAGTTGAGGAAACTGAAGGAAATAGAGGTTAAGTGACTTTTCTGTGGTCATGCAGCTAGTAAATATCTGAGGCTGGATTTGAAGACAGCTCCTCCGGATTCCCGGCCCAGTGTTCTATCCACTGCCACTCAGCTATCTCTTTCCTGTGGAGTACTATGTACTTTAGGAAAAGGCAAAACTTCAGACATCATTATGTGTGTTGAGGAGTGAGGTCTACAGTGTAGATTCCTCACATGTAAAACAAGGAGGTAGGCCCACATGATCCCTCAGTTCTCCTTAAAGCTGTCATTTGATGATCTGTGGTCTAAAGTCTTATCAGCTCTAACATCCTGTGAGCTGATTGGTTTTGTATTTGGGTAAGGCAATAAGTAAGCAATGACCCTGTAAGTGCCAAACTATGAAACTGATTCTAGCAGAGTACAAAGAGAAGGGGCTTGAAGGCAGAAGGCCAGGGTTCTTTTGCTTCCCGGCTTTTCTGAAAACTTGCTGTGCAGCATCAGGGGAGTCACTTTCTCCTCTCTGAGCCTTGGTTTCCTCATCTGTAAAATGAAATGATTCAATAAGATGATCTCCAAGGTCCTTTCCAGCGTTGGCATTCGAAACATTCAAAATTTAACTAGTTCAAAGAGATTCCTGTGGTTTTTGTAGAAGAGGTAGGAAGTCAAGCAAATCTAGAATCGATATGGTAGGAATTAGGGATCCATTGAAGGTTTTAAGCAAGGTAATTAGAGTCACTGAAGGCTTGGAGCATGAGAACATGATGATGAAAACAGTTTTTAAGGAACATTAATGTGTTACAGCACATTATTCAGCAGAAGATAGTATAGGAACATTCCCCTGCCTTAACTTTTAAGACCCTCCACCACTGGTCCTCATCCTACCTGCTTGGCCTTGTTCCCCAGTCCTCAGACACTAGCCTCTGTCCCTGTTCTTCCACCCCTTCCTAAGCCTTGGGCATTCCTGCTTCATGTAGTTTCACTTAGACTGTATCCTTTGACCTAAAATAACCCTCCTTCTCTCCTCTTATCTAAGCCCTGTATCTCTCAAGGCCCCACTTGTTTCACTGTTCCATGAAGCCTTCTCCAATTTCCCCAGCCCACCTAGATTTCTCCTGTCTCTGATTTCCAATTGCACTTAAAATCATGGCAAGTCAGAGCTGGAAGAGAACTCAGCAGTTACCTAGTGTAACTAGTCAGGAGCACTAAAGTTCTAACACCTGAGCATCCTCTAATGGTTTGAAGTATGGACCTTTTGTCTCCTTGACTCTTTAAATTCTTTAAAAGCAGGGGGAATACCAAAACTTTGTTCCTAGCAACCCATGGTGCTCTGGACAATGTGACTGGACAATGTGAGAAAATACTGATACTGATACTACTATATGGCTAGAGGGCTTGGAGAGGAGGAAGGACTTGGGAATTTTTAAAATCCCAAAGTGGCCCCAGGACTATCAGTTTGAAGACAATAGGGCAAATTAGCAATGTTGAACTTTTCTCCTTCCGTTCAGGATTTGAGATCCTGGCTCCTGCCCATCACAGTTCCTTCCTCACACACCATATACCACAACTCTAGCATTCCCTTTGCTAATGTGATCAAAGATCTTCTCCCACCTATTCAATAGGCCTCAGGTGGAGCTAGTTAAGGGAAGCTTGATGAGGAGAGACTTGCTTGTAGGCAAGCCCACACCCTTTTGCTATTAGGTGCTAAGCCCCAGGCCTACACTCATTTGCTACTAGGTGCTAAGCCCCAGGCCTACACAGGGTATATATACACTGTGGGTAGCCATTAAGCTCAGACTAGAGAGCTGCAGAGACCAGAGAGCTGTGAGAAGAAGAGAGAACTGCTAGAGGACGGAGAACTGGAAGAGTCGGAGAGACGCAGAGTAGAGAGAGACCTTGAAAGGCTCTGAGAACTGCAAGGGCTTTCAGAACTGTGGGAGGAAAGGACACAGGTAAGCAGACAGTTAGGATTTGTGAATGAGTGTTTACAGGAAGGCCCTAGCAGAAGGGAAGGTTATAAGATGGCTTGGCTCTTTGCTGTGATACTGTGTTTTAATTTCCTTGCTGTTACATTGAGATGGACTTACTTGTTTTGGAATATAATTACTGCTATGTCGAATTGGAGTTATTGATTTGGGGATTTGATCCTCTGGTGTCTGAATAAATGTTTTGCTTTTTCTGCCTTCTATACAGAGAGTCTCTTATACTATGCAAATCCAAACTATACAGGCATATTCATGGTCACCATCGATATCATGAATCTTGCCTTACACACACACACACATACACACACACATCAGTTTTCTTCATATTGAATCTTTGACCCCCTCTGTTCCCACTCACACCCTGTATCATCTACATCCCCAACTCTCTCACCTTTTGCCATGCCTCATACCCTATGCCTGACTCAAACATGTAACCAAGGCATTTTGAGTGTGGCTATATATTAAAAAATAAAATAAAACAAACCATGGTTCCAGAATAGCAAAGAGAATGCAGTTGTAAATCTACAAACCTGTGTAAGGGATGTACTGAGTTTGTACCAGAGCTGCTTGGGAGAGAGACAGATGTGGTTCCAGAGACTCAATGGCCCTCTGTGGGCAAGATCAGGCCTTCTCTTGTGGTTTGAGCCAAGCCCTAATCTCACTCCTAGGTAGAGTTCATTCATTCTTGTAGATTCCTTTGTATGTCCTAATTTGTATAACTTCAATTCTATTTGATATTTGCTTGGATAAATAGGTTTATTATTTGTCAAAGTCTATTTTGTTTGGTGAGGAAACTAACCTGGTAAGTCTAAACCAGGGGTGGGGAACCTGAGGCTTTGAGGCCACATGTGGCCTTCTAGATCCTTAAGTGCAACCTTTTGACTGAAACCAAGTTTTACAGAACTAATTTCAGTTCCCACCCCTGGTCTAAACTAAGGGCTACTTTCCCCTTTAAGAGTGATCAGGGAAGCAGCTTTCCTTCTGAACCAGTCTTGTACCTCTAGATTACTGATATTTGAGAGGGCAGATAGATATAATTCTAGTTCAATACCCCTCCTGGAAATAGGGGAGAAAAGCAGCAAGTACCCAGCCACGGTCCTTCTGTTCTCTTCAAAGTAGAAAACACAGTTTCCCCCTTGTAGAGGGATGGGCCAGATTCCAGAGATATCTAACTAATCCACCAATGAACTGCTTCTTTATGTTCAGAAACTCTGGGTAGACATCCATGGATATGCCATCTATATGTTACATGAAGCATGCATATACACATAAGCACTTCAGATATTTCTGACATACGCACCATAGCATCCTCTCATGCTATGTTACTAACACACATGTAGCACCATTGACATAGGATCATTCACTCCTTCTTACACTGTTTGACTCATCTTCTCTCATCCCTTTTTTACATCCTATGTCTCTCACACATATACCACAATCTCTTTTACCTTATGATCAGCTCCTCTATTTTACTTCAAGATTTCCCTCCCCCTCTCTCCTTGCCTTTAGTCTTGGGCAGTATTAGATACTCCAAGCTTCCAACCCTACTCTACCCCTAGATACCATTTACAGATATCATCAACATATTTCAAACCCAATGTGTTCCATGTAAAGCATAGTACAAGGGAAAGGTAACAGGCTCTGGAGTTGGAGGATAAGTTCAAGTATTGTTTCTGAAACATAGACAATAAATATTTATTATTTGATTTATTGTGTAACACACATGCCTTGTATGGGGGGAGCTCTACTTGCATCAAATGGAGAATATACAGGTGGAGGAAAATCCCAGTTTGTAATAGCAATTAAGGAGACTGATGGGTTAAAAATAAGGGGGGCAGCTAGGTGGCTCAGTGAGTAGAACACTGGACCTGAAGTCAGGAGGACCTGAGTTCAAATCTTGTCTCAGACACTTGACACACTTATTAGCTGTGTGAGCTTGGGCAAGTCACTTAACCCTAATTGCCCTGCCTTCCCCCCTCCAAAATAATTTTTTTTTTTAAATGAGGAGGGGAGCTCTAGATGAGGAAGCCTCCTAATGTCATTCCATGAGAGGTTGGACGAAGGGAGAGTTTGGCTTAGAATGCTACCCTTATGAGGCTATCTATGCCCAGGATCTCATTTGCTTCAAGGGGTTATCCATGGTAGTTCTAGTGGTATGTAAATTATGGTTATCTGCTTATACGTTCTCCTATATGTGGTAAAATTGTTTGCCTAGGGGATATGACTATATCTCTCTTGCCCAGGAAATCCAAATGAGGATAATGTCTCCCATCTCTTTAAAGAGCTTACACCTCTCCCGAAATCTTTCTCTCTGCCAGTACTAAACATATCACCCAGGATAGGTGGCAGTCCAACTTTTTTTTTTTTTGCATTAATCAAACACATGGACATACATAGAAGTCAAAGGGAAAGAATACAATTAGGACATAAACAACGTGAATTTTGGTAAGCAGCCCAGAGAGGCTCCTATCTCTTCCTTCCCTACCTGTTCTTGGGGTAGAGTATCATTGAGCATTTAAAAGATAGACTCTTGTGAAGAAATCCAAGCATTTTGGAGAGCATTTAGGTGAAGACACCAGAAGAAGAAAGAGGATTGATGCTGTCATAGGAATATAAGATAGCCCACCTAGACAGAGAGAGGAAATAGTTGAGGAATCTGGGAGGCAGATCACAAACTTTGCACACAGGCAAGGATATAGTAGTTCTGGGAGACTTCAGTTATCAGCGTATCTGGTGGAGCTTGCTTTCTTCCCAAAGCAGAGCAGCCAATTTCTTTTGCTTTGATTATTTCAGTCTTCAAAAGGGGGGAAGAGCCAATGAGGGGATGGTCCATTCTCCTCTGACACTGATCAAAAGGAAGAACTGGTTGATGGGGTAGAAATGATAGGAATCTTGAGGGGAAGTGACCACTACATTTTGTAGTTGTGATAGGAAGGAGCAAAGCAAGGCATAATCTGACACACACCCTAAATTTTTAGATCACAGAATATGGCAGGGGTAATATATAACATATAATGAATATATAGTCTAAGGTGAGGCCAGATCGTGAAGGGCTTTAAAAGCTAGAGAGGTGTTTATATTTTAATTGATTCAGTAGGAAAGTGGTCTGATCCACACTTAAGGAAACTCAGTTTGCAGCCGCGTGTTGGATGGACTGAACAAGGAGAAAATCGAGGCAGGGAGGCCAATTAGAGGCTGTTGCAATAATCTAGGTGAGAGGTGATAGGGGTCTGAACTAAAATTCTGAGCAGGGAAAGTCAGATTCAAGTGATGTCAGGGTAGAAGTGGCTGGATATACGGGGTGAAGGAGAGTGAGTGGAAGATAAAGCCAAGGTCAGGAACCAGGCTGCTTTCACGCAATATATGATTAGACATCAGAAAGAATCCTTTCTAGAAGTCCAGCCTGGCCAAATAGGGAGACGGCTCATGGCTGCAAGTCTAGCCACTAACAACTCAACAACTCATCACTAGGGCATGGGAAGTTTCTCAATACAGAGAAGTGCAGGAAGTTAGGAAATCACAGGCCTTTTGAAGATGTGGACTAGTTAACGCAGGAAGAGGTGCTGTTATTCTCCAGCAGGAACTTCGTGGGTCAGAGATTAATTTGACAACTGTGTCTAAGCTTGGTCCTTTGGTTTGGAATGGTCTCGGAGGCACACTGCCCTGGCACCTTGGACCGGCCTTTGCTGCACAAAGCTTCCTCAGTCTCACCCTAGGGCTCAAGCTGTTGGGGGTTGGGGGAGGGTAAAAACTGGGGAGCTCAAGGGGTTGGCGTTAGAAGCAGTTTCACTTTGGATACATTTAATGTTGCCCTTGCACCGCATTGCACAAACCCTGAGACCAATGTTTAAGAGAGGAGCTTATCTTATAAAGACAAACACAACAGCCCTGGGTGTCTATGGTTTTAAGAAAGACGTTCCATGTTGTGTATTTTGGTTTATTCTGATTCCTATCCCGTTAGGAACGTGTAATCCGAGAGTTTGTGTTTTTAGGTTAATAAGTCAAATATTGAGTCTTGGTATTGGCGTGAATTTGAGAGCTTGACTTAAATGTTTCTTCCTAGTACTGTGATTTTTCTTTTAGCTGCATCGTGCGAGAAGATTAACTCCTTAAATCATCTTCTTTTTAAAAACTGCAAAGGAAAAAAAGGGAACTGGCCGGTCGGACACTGATCTCTAACCCTGGGAAGCAGAGGAGAAGGGGTGGGGGAGGGGCGCAGGAGAGGCAGGCGGCCGGGTGGGGGGGGGTCGGCGGAGAGGGAGGGGCGCTGCCTGCGGCTCAGGTTAGCTGGGCAGCCAGGCCTCCCTGGCCTAGGCCTCGCTCCGGCCTTGGCCGCGCAGTGCGGAGAAGATCAATGCCAGAGGCACTTTAAACACACCCACTTTTCGGGCCGCTAAACTGGACTGGGGGGAGCCACAGAGCCCAGGAGGGGGCGGGCGACCGAGTTACTGACATCCTCGGGGACCAATCAGCAGCGTGGTAAGTGACCAGCCAGGGTGGGCCGAGCATGGCGGTGAGGGGAGAGGGGAAGGGGTAGGAAGGAGCGGGGTTCGGACTTGTGGCTATTTTAACTCTTTTGGCTCCTTAGCCTTCAGACTCAGATGGGATGTTTCACCAATGGGTCGTGGCGGGGGGAGGGGAGGCGGGGAGGAGTAGGAAGTATGAATATGTCTCCAGGACCCTCGAAGGAAATCCTGTGGGAAGGAAATCACGAGTGGGAGCTCCCGAATGTGTACAGCGAAGCCCAACTAGGGAGCTAGGGGAGGGGGAAGGAGAGAAGGCGGGAGGACTGGGGAGTTGGGAAGGCGTGGCAGGAGGCAGGCCGCTTCCCTCCGGCCTCAGCCAATGCCCGGCCGCCCTGGGGGTCAGGTGATGTGTTACTAGGCAGATTGTCCTTAGGCTTAGCCCTCGGAGGGCCTTATTTATTTTTGTGTTCTGCTTTTTTTTCAATGCCTAGCATCTCAGGAATGTGAGGACAGAGTCTGAGAAAGGCGTGTTCTAACGAAGCGTTTGCTTGGAGGAGCCGAGGGTCGAGGAAGGTCATGTGAGCCCCCAGGAACCGAAAGCCCATGGGGGACTGTTTTCCCTAATTGCGCCTGCGCAGGCATTCGAGACTCATTGCCCCGGACGATGCTGGCAAGCACGCTTGGGCAAGTGTCCAATCGAGGGCCCTGACAACTCAGGCCTACCCCTATCGATCTCCGGCCCAGAATCCCAGGTCTTTGGGCCTCCCATGGTCCCCTTACAAGGAGGAAATGTTGGGAATTCAGTGCAGTGTCCAATTCCCGAGCAACACAAACCGGCTCTGTCTGCCACAGGGGCAGCCTTTGTCTAGTCTTAAAGCCTACATACCTGGCTCCAGCCCGCCCAAACTCTGCTGCCTCTGGCAACAAAGATTTATTAAGGCAGAAAGCTGAACCTTTAGGCATAGAGAAAATCGACTTAATTGAAAGTAGATTATGTTTTCTGATGGAAACAGGGCTTGAGTTCTTTTTAACTTTTTTAGATACCTGCAGAACTCAAAGTTTGTTGGATTTTATGTTTATAGGTAACTGTGTTGAAGATTTGTTACCAGCAGTAAAAATTTAAATCCTGGGACAATTATCAAAAGATTGGGAAAAGCCCTAGAAAGATACTCAAGCCCAAAAATCGATTTTCAAACTGTAAAGAGATACGTAATGTCAGTAATTATTATGATATAACTCCTGGGCTCCTTGGCTCATGGTCTATAGGGATTACCTTGGACATAGTTATGGTTATGGTCTTTCTTTCATAGACTTAAAAATTCAAAGAGGGCCTCATGGTCAAGTTTCTAGAAAGTAACTAAGTAGCTTTTGGCAACAAGTTAACAGGTTTGGTGCCCATACTGTGTTTTGGGTTCTGGAAAATGGAACAAGCCTAGGGAATCAGAATGTACACCATCTATCAGATTTATTTCGTTTGGGTCAGACCTTGAGTATATCAGCTCTTCTTTCCTCCCCTTCAGAGTTCCACCTTTCACCCAGATACTAACCTACTTTGGCCTTTCAATTATAATATTCAACATTTCTTTGATTCTATCTTTAAGGTTCCAAGTTTTTCTCACTAACTGTTATCTACGTTATCCTCCAGGAGACACAGTGCCTCTGGAACTTGTTATAGAAGCAGTTTCCTTGTGTATGACTACTTTTTCTACAATGATGAAGCATCCATAGGAGCCAAGTATACCACAAATGCTGGGCTATGTAGAATATTGCTACAGGGGCAGACTGATCTCTAAGTCTGAGAGCATTACCATGATAGATAAGGGGCCATTGCCATGTTCCTTACGTGGAGAATCTGGCAACTAGTAAAAAACAGGAAGAAATCACCAACATGATTCTAAGGGAAGTTAGCCTAGAGGTGAATGGAGTTCTTGGTACAAAGTCTTTAGCCTATTCCTTATCCATACAGATGCCTAATCCTGAAGATTAGGAACTTCCAGTGTTACAGACCAGAAGCAGGTACCAGTGGCTTCAGCTGAATTCCCAAGGCCTACAGAAGTGTTGAGGAAAAGGAATCAATGAGACAGGTGAACTTTTTCTTTTCTCTGACTTTGCCCACGAGTCATGGATCCCATTGGACATAGAGCTGAGCATTACCAAGTGGCAGATGGAGCCCTTCTGCATAAATAGGATAAGTGAGGCTGCCCTCCAATGCCATTTCAAGAGTTTCCCATAGATTAGCACAGCACAGTTGGCCCTATGGACCTGTTTCCTTAACAGCATTAGGGTCATATTCCAGTATAGGCAAACACCTGAGTCATCAGGGATATGTTCAAAACAGTCGATCAAACAAAGCAAGATCTCCATTTCAATTCAGTTATTCCATGAATAGCATTTGTTTGCTCCAGGGTAGCTTAAAAAAAGGTAAAATTTTTGATATTTGACAAAATGTGTTCTTCTGAAGGTCATACAGGTCATACCTTAAGCTCGCTTAGACTTCATATGCTGTTCATTCAGTTTGACAATTCAGCACACGTTGATCAAGCATCCACTTTGTGCAGAGCATGGTGCTAAGTGCTGGAAGAGACAGAATTTGGAAAGGGCCTTCATGGACCTTGAAATTTAGCAGGAGGATATTATGTATAAACAGATAACCAAGGTGCATAGCAAAGTACCATACGAGACCTGAAGGAAAAGTAGTTGTTCCCAACTGGGATGATTGCTCAGGGAGGACTCCGTGGAGGAAGCAGAATTTGATTTGAACTTTAAAAACCGGGGGGGTCTTTAGTCAGTGGATGAGGGTAGGAAATTCTCACGCAAACTTGCCATCCCCTCACTATCATCTTATTCATCCTTTGCACCCCTAAACCTTCACTCTATTTTCTCACTGCCTGCTCACTCCTCAACCCATTTAGGTCTTGCTTCCTTTCTCCTCAGTCTATCGGAATTGTCCTCTCAAAGTTCACCAGTGATCTAATGGCTAAATCTTGAAGGCTAATTGAATGACCTTTTCCTCGTGTTCATTTTTCTTGACCTTTCTGTAGCATTTGACACCATTGATTGCCCTGTCTTCATTTGGTTTCCACAATGCTATTGTCTCCTGATTATCTTCCTACCTATCACCACTCCTCAGTCTCTTCTGCTTGATCATCATTTTCTCCTGGCCTGATAAATTTAAGTGTCCTCCAAGTCTCTGTCCTAGGTCAAAGTCTCTTTTCCTTCAGCTCTTTCTTTCTTAATGATCTTATCAGGTCTAATATTTCATTATTACCTCCATGCAGAAATTCTGTATTCTAGTCCGTATAGTTCTCCTGAACACTAGTTCTCCATCTCCAAATGCCTGTTTAATATATCTACATAGATGCAGAATCTCCAATTCAGCATGTCCAAAATGGATCTCATTTTTTCCTCCTAAACCCTCCCCTCCTCCAAATTTCCTGTTTCTGCTGAAAGTACCACCTTCTTCCCAGTCACCTAAGCTTGAAACCTCTGGGTTATCTTTGCCTATTTGACCTCCATTGCCACTAGATCAGTCATTTGACAGTCCTGTCAGTTCTCCCTCTCCAGTATCTCTTGTGTACATTTCCTCCTCATCTCTCAGCCTACTACCACACCTCATCGTCTCTCATTTTGACTATTGTAATTGTTTCCCGCTTGGTCTTCATGCTTGTGGTCTCCAGTCTTTCCGACCCTTCCTTGGTACAGCTGCAAAATCTATACCTCTGACCATAACACTCCTTTGTTTCAAAACCTCTGGGGATTCCCCAATAGCACTGGGATAATGAGAAAATTCCTCGTCATTTATGAATCTCTGCGGCTTGACTCCAACTTGCTGCCTAATCTTATTTAGCAGCTATGAGCCAAATGCAACATTCTATCCCCTGCCTCCATATAGCCATCTAGGATGTAATGCACTTCTTTCTCATTTCAGAACCTTTCTCACTTCAGAAAATCTAATTCAGCATTTTGGTTCAACAGAAACTTATGTGCAAGGCGCTATAACTGGGCACTGGAATTACAGAGACAAAAATCAAATAGGTCTTGCCTTCAAAGAGCAGATAGTCTACTGGGGTTGTAGGATATATACACAAATAAAAGGTAGGGAATTAGAGAGACCCAATAGAAGTCTAAATAAGGTGTTTTAGGGATAATTGAGGAGGGAAAGAACTTTCAGTGGAAAGGATCAGAGAAGCCTGCTCCGAGGAGGTGGCACCTGAGCTGAGCCTCGAGGAAGTAAGAGGATACCAAGAGGGGAAAACAGGAAAGAGAGGATTCCAGGTATGAGGAATGGCCTGTGCAAATGCACAAAGGAACTAAGTACTGATTTCAGGGGATAGCTAGTGGTCCAGTTAGGCTAAACTATAGCGTGTATGAAGGTAAAGAATGCACAAATAAGTTTGGAAAGGTAAGTTGGAGCCTCACTGGCAAGACCTTGGAATATTAAGCTAAAACTTTGTATTTTAGCCAATTTGGAGCTGATGAAGGAGAGTTACATGGTTAGATCTATTCCTTAGGAAGATTATTTTGGCAACTATGTGAAGAAAGGATTGGAGAAGGGAGATAGTGAAGGCAGGGAGACCACTTAGGAAGCTATTACAATAACCCTGGTCAGTGATGATGAGAGTCTGAAATAGGGTAATAGCATTGGGGGTGGAGAGAAGGGGATCCATTTTAGAGGTAGCATCAACATGTCATAAATTGATTGGAAATGGGAGATAAGAAAGAATAAAGAATCAATGATGACTGAGGATTCCAACATGAGTTCTTAGGAGAACAGTGGTGCCCTTCCCAGAAATGGTAAAGTGTGAAGGAAGGGATGTACCGAGGATTCAAGGTAAAGAGTTCATATTGAGTTTCAGGGGCTAGCGGAACTGTAGATTCTTGACAGGTAGACATGTTAAGTAGACTCTTAGACTGATGTCCAGGAAAGAAGATGAGTGTGTCAGGCATGTTCAAGGACAGAGAGTGGGCCGGTTTGGCTGGAGTACCTATAGCATGGGATAAGACCAGAAAAGTCAGGTGGAATCAAATTGTAAAATGTCTAGAATACCCGGCAAAGGAATCTTGATTTTACTTAGTATTCGGGAGCCATTGAGAATTCTTTAGTGACATGAACAAATCATTGCATAAAGATTAGTTTGACGATTAGTATGAAGAATGCATTGGAAAGGGAAAAGAGTATGGAATGTTCCAATCCATGGAACAAGCCTAAAGAAAGAGACTTGGGAGTCACTTATGTATTGTGGGGGTGGATATGATTGTGAAGGGACAGAGAGAGAAGAAAAAAGTGCCAAGGGCAGAACCTTGGGGAACATTCCCTTTGAGAAGTTTGGAGGAGGTCAGGGAGACAGTGAAGGAACCAGAGAAGGAGCAGTTAGAGATAAGACACCCAGAAGAAGGGAAGAAAGAATACTCAGGAGGAGCAGGTGGTAACAGTGTCATCATATGTTATTCAAAAGTCAAGGAGGAAGAAAAACAAGGGAAAATGTCATTGGGTGTAGTTCTGGGGAATGTAACTGGTGACCTTGAAGAGAGAAGTTTCAGTAGAGTGATGGGAATGAAACAAAATTGCAAGTGTTTTAGGAGAGTAAGTCATTAGGCAAGGGGAACATTAACTTTCTTAAAGGGTTTGGCAATGAAGAGAAAGGGTCTAGGGAAGGCTTGTTTTTAGGATAAGCACTGCCAGAAGGCAGGAAGTAGCCAGTAGTAAAGGAAAAATTGAAAATGTGTGAGACAATAGGGAGTATAGGGGGTGAGATCAATGATATGGGTAGAGGGATTAGCTTAGTGAGAAGTAAAGGTGTCTTATTCTGAGATTGGAAGGAAGGCAAGGAGAGTGGGTGTTGGTGCTAAGAAGTTTGGAGGAGTGAAGGAGGAGAGTTGAGGGGGCTCTATTTGTATGATTCCAGTCTTCTCAGCGAAGCCAGAATTATCTGGGAAGATTTGGTCTGAGGACAGAAACTGTGCTGGGCAGGATGCTTTCAGGGCTGTAATTGTGGTTTGGATAAGAGTTCAGGATGATCCATTTGTACCTTGATTTAGAGGACAAGGATTGAGATGGAGATCGTGTTTGAGGATTTGGTTCTGACCTCAGAGGAAATACAGAAATAGGCCAACCCAATAGCTTAATAAATATTGGTTGTATAAATGAAATAGTACAAGGAATTCCTTCAAGCCTTAAAAACTTTACTGATGAAATAAAGCCCTGAAAATCCAAGTACCAATGGATCATTCATGTGGACCTAACCTATAGCCGTTGGCTCTGGATTTGGGGCATATGAAGAGTGAGCCCAGCTCTGACTCATAAACATCTCATGCCCAAAGAATTGGGGTAGCACCAGGGGCACTGAGCCTCACTGGGCCTTCTCTCTTTATGGCCTATGCCTAAGGTAGCCAGAACACCTTGAAGTTATTAATTTCTGTAGTAGGATCCTCCACCCACTCCATCCTTCCTCAGACATGGTTTTGAACACAAGTTTACCCAAGTGCAGGACGTAGCTTAACGTTATTTGTTTCTCTCTTATAGCTTCCATGTGTTCAGAATTCCTAAGGACTTCTTATGAGGATAACTTCCTCATGTATGACTCCTTCTTCTATAAGATAGAGTAATCCATGGGGCAGAGTCTGCTGGAAGTGCCTGACCATGCTTAGTATGGATGGGGGAGCTAAGTGGGAATGGAGGACAAGGGTAATTGTAATGAAGGGGCATTGCAGTACTCTAGACATGGAAGACTTGGAAATGGAAATGGGTGACAATTGCCAGCACACTTGGGAAAAAGTGAAGGATCTTTTCAGCAGCATAAAGCATATTTTTGGCAATTTGGATATGAGGCACTGAGGCAGGTACCAGGACCTTCTGGGGGTCAAGGGTCAAGGAAAAAAGAAGTCAACCACAGCCTCTGAAAAAGGTTACCAAGGTAGAGGCTGCTAAGTATACTTTTTCTTTAGGTCTAGTCAAGAAATATGTGGTAAAACTCTACCTCCCCAAAAATGTTTTTGGGGAGACACCTCAGGTAGGAGTCTTCCATGCAAGCAGCTAGGTGGTATGGGTGTGGGGATAGTCTTGGAGTCAGGAAGACCTGAGTTCAAATCCCTGCCTCAAACTTTTATTGGTTATGTGTCCCTAGGCAAGTCACTTTGCCTCTGTGCCTTAGTTTTCCTCATCTGTAATATGAGGGATTTAGATTCAGTGGCCTCTAAGGTCTCTTCCAGCTCTAGCCCTCCTATGACAATATAAATGAAAAAGCAATTGAAAGTACTTTTAAAAGTATAATATTTTCTATTACTGCCTTTTTTGTGGTGCTTTTATGATTACAAACTATTTTATAGTACCTTTTTTGATCCTCTTGACTTGTGAGATAGGTAGTACAAGTTTTATTACCTCCATTTTTCAAATGAGGAAACTGAGGCTTAGAGAAGTGAAGAAACTTTCCCAAGGCCACACAAGTAATAATATAACTCAAGCCTTTTGACCCCAAGTCCAGGAAGGTTTCTACTACGTTGTAGGAGATAGCACAGTATAAAAGGATCAAGTAACCTGAATTGAAAGGCACCACATTGGGGCAGATGGTGTATTATGTCGCCATCATTAGCAGAGATCTGAAGGTCAGAGGCACAGAGATCTTTCACAGATCTGATGATGGGCTGAAATGTAAGCAAGGAACTCGAAGGCAGTCATTTTGAACCTGTGGGAATGGTGGGAACTTTGGTAGAAATGTTGGAAAGGGATATGAATGAAATGGTTGAGGGTCGGTGGCCTTTAGGATATGAGCTGGTTGAGGGCTAGAGTTTCTTTACTTCCTTTATAAAATTAAGGGGGAGGGCAGTAGTTTATTTTCTCCTTGATCTTATCTTTGTTGATTAAATCCTGTTCCAGTTTTCTGCTCCTTCTCTTGTACAGTTTGTTAAAGGTAACAGTCATTAGAAGGCATTTAATTGCCTTTCTCCTCAAACTCTTACCAAGAATCTCCTTGTTTCACAGCAGGACTATTTCAGGGCCAGGTCATCTCTCACAAGGCTTAAACTCAAATGAGCGTTCATTGGCACAAACTGTGCTTGTGCGCACTGTACTCAGATTGCATGAGCTTGGCTGTTACGTGGGCACAGCCTTCAGAAGGACACTATGTATGTGTTGGGGGAAGGCGGTTTACACATACACAAATAACTTTTTGTTGGCTATTCACTCATTTCAGTCCTGTCCAACACTTCGTGATCTCATTTGGGGTCTTCTTGGCAGAGATTCTGGAGTGGTTTGCCATTTCCTTCTCCAGTTCATTTTTGCAAAGGTCCATAGGGTTAAGTGACTTGCCCAGGGTCACACAGCTAGTAGGTGTCTGAGGCCAGATTTGAACTCAGGAAGATGAGTCTTCCTGATTTGAAGCCCAGTGCTCTCTCCACTGTGCCACCCAGCTACCCATATACAAATAACTACAATCCAATATAATACAAGACAAGGATACATGAGAAGTCCCAAATGGCATGCGACGTCTAGGGGGATAAGGTGGTACTGACTAGGGGATGGGAAGTGGGGAAGAGAATCTGAAGCAAGTGATGTTTGAGTTAGGTTTTAAAATGTGGGTCAGAGTTCAACAGACAGGAAGGGATGAGAAGGGAATTCTGTTCATGAAGAGTAGTCCAAACAAAGGGATAGAGGTGAGGAAGGAGGATGTATATGGGGGACGGTTTATCCATACCAGAGGTATATTAAGGGGAGTTAGATGAAACGAGGTCAGAAAGGCAGGGCATCGTTATATTCGGCGAGGCTGAAGAATGTTCCTCAGAAGCTGACTTCAGATCAGGCTCTGACTGGAGAGCCAGTGGAGGGTTTTTTGAATAAAGGCGTGACGCCTAAATAGATGTGTACGTAATGAAGATTCATGGTAATGTTGTGAAGGTTGGATTGGAGGGGGAGGAAGGGAGAAAAGGGCAGAGCAGTTAGGAGGTTATTGTAGCAGACCAGAATTACTGGGGTGGGGGCTATTGAAATAAAGGGGAGGCAGCAGATGCAAGGCATATTGCGGAAGTGGAATCAACTGGTCTTGTCAGCTGATTAGTGAGAGAGAAGAAGGAGTCAGCAAGATTTCTAACCTAGAAGATAACCTTAATTGGTGCCACCGAACACATCAGTGAAGTCAGGGGGAGAGAGTGAATAAAATGTAGGCTATTGAGAAATCTCATGTGCATCTATAAGCAGGGGGTCCCCAAAGTCTTCATGCAGTTTTAAGCTATTGAAGATTAATTTTAAAAAATATTTTATTTTTTAAAACTTTAAGCTATTAGGGCTTAAAACTTCACAAAGATTTTTGGGACACACCGTATTTAGCCTGCCACCAGATTAAACTGGAAACAGGAATGACTGTATGTTGTAAAGAAGCATTAGGGCCGGCTGTGGAGCAGTGAATAGAGCACCAGCCCTGGAGTCAGGAGGACCTGAGTTCAAATTTGGCCTCGGATACTTACTAGCTATGTGACCTTGGGCAAGTTACTTAACCCGAACTGCCTTGCTTTCTCCCTCCAAAAAAGAAAGAAAAAAAGCATTCTCTGTCTACCATTCTGCTCTCTCAGTTTAGTCTCTCCAATCCATCTCATACCCATCTGTAAAACTAATCTTCAAATTCCATCTTTCATCATGTTTTCCTCTTGCTCAAGAGCCATGGTTTTCTTGCCGTTCAATCCAACAAATATTTATTCAGCACATACTGAGTGCTAGGCACTAGAGCAGGAGTGGGGAACCAGCCTTCTAGGTCCTTGGGTACGGCCTTTTTACTGAGTCCAAGTTTTATGGAACATCCTTTTATTAAGGGGATTTGTTCTTTGAAGTTTGGATTAGTCAATGGGCTGCACTTGAGGACCTAGAGGGCCACATATGGCCTTGAGGCTACAGGTTCCCCACCCCAGTATAGAGTTGAGAGAAGATGTGTCTCTTGCCTTCATGTAACATCCAATGTAGCACTTAGTGCAGTGTCTGGCACCTAGTGGGGGCTGTATAAATGCTTATTTCCTCCCTTCCTTTGTATATGTATCATATTCCCTTCTAGAGTATAAACTCCTTGAGGGTTGGGACTGTGTCTAATCCAACTTTATGTTTTCTCTGCCCTGGATACTGGATATATGTTGTGGTTGAATTGAATTGACTGGCTAAATTTTTCCGTAAATCCAGCTGCATATGCCTAAAGGAGTCTTCTAATCAAGGACATTGTGGAATCTTCAGTAATAAATATAGACCAAAGAGTTAACCCAGTCTAAAACTAGCCCTTTTTCCTTGGCCTCATGGCACTTAGGGGTTCAATCCCTTCTGTCTACCTCTAGCATATTCATAAGCTTACCAAAGAGTGCTGAAAACTACCAATCAATCTCAAACCTGTCTGCCTCTGCCTGGGGTTTTGAGTTTGCCAATCGCCTGGCTGCCCCAAACACTCCTACTGCGCATAATCATGTTGGGGACAAATAAATACACTTGGAGACAGAAAGCAAAATAAATGGCTTATGTCAAGTCTTGTAAACTTATGAGCTCTGGCTTCCCCTTGGCTGTAATCATACCACTTAAGTTTCCTTTAAGAGTTTTATTATCCAAAGAATTCCTGAGGATTTATTATGAAGGCAAGTTCCTGGTATGATTCCTTCCTCTATAAGAAGTGAAAAGCCCTGGAGATTAGGATCTGTTGGAAGTATGAAGCCTATGTCCACTATGGATGCAGGGGTCAATCCTGGTGAGAGGGTGACTATGATAAAGAAAGCATTATATGCTCCAGAAATGGAGGATATGGCAGCCAGGAGGAAACAGGAGTAGAATATCAGGATGGTTCTGCAGGAAGCAGCAGATAGTACCTAGAACAAAGCTCTTCCTACCACATGTGATTTAGGCATCCTGTGACATAAGCAGGTCACATGGTCTATTAATGGGTGGGAAAGATCTTCAAATTTAAATTTCTATTACACCTTGCTCCAGGGTACAGATTGGGTCCTACCTCTCTGGATGTCCAGCTCCTTGTCACTCACAAGGACTATCCAGGGGGGTCCAGCTGAGAGTTTAAAAAAAGAGACTTCCATTTGAAATATTAATATACTTAAGCTTCCAGCTAAGAAAAAGAACCATGGGGATGTGAGCTCATTCTTTTTTGTAATTATTGAGGACCAAATACCACATGTACATATTATTATATGTATTATTATATTATATGTATTATATTATTATTACATGTACATACACTTATTAAATGCCAGCTGTGTGCAGAGTATCATGCTACATGCTGGAGGAAATATAAACTTTAGCTAAGGGTCAGTTCCCACACTAAGGAGCTTACAGTTTGGGAGGAGGATAAGACACAAAAACAGGTAACTCTCATATGCAATAATATATAAATGCATTAAAGAATAACAGTGTTCTCTGAGGCCCTGACTCTGAGTGGGGCAGTGTTGGAGAAGGCTTTCCTCAAAGACTCTGGCTTCCCATGTCTTCACCCTCCTCAGGTCATATGACCTATGCCTTCTCTCTACTCAGGCACCCAAATGTTGATCATACCCCGGATCTCATTCTCACCTGGGAATGCTTTATCTCCATGATCCAAAGCACTGGATCATGTTGTTCCATCTTTCCCTGAGTCTCTTCTGTATGAAACCCTGTACCTTGTTGTAACAGCAAGGCAATAAACACAACATCAAGGATAATCATGAATATACCTACGTAGTTCTATATTGCAAAGTATGAAAGACTCTTCACATAGAAGGTAGAAGAATCAAAACATTTATTCAGACACCAGATAACCATATCCCATAACCAGGCAATCTGTTCCTACAACCAGTAAGCCCACTTTATCATAACATCAAGGAACTTAAAACACTATCACAGCATGGAGGCTCGCCATCCCAAAACCTCTCCCATCCCCTGCTGGGGTCTTCCCAAAAACTCACAGTACAGCTATCACAGGTCGACTTTCTTTACCTCAGCTCTGGCCATCATAATAGCCATAAGGAGTCTCAGCATTTCCTGTGACAGAACTTCTTTTTCCTCTCAGTAAGCTCCTCCCACCACATGTGACTTAGGCTTCCTGTGATGTAAGCAGGTCACATGGCCTATTAATGGGTGGGAAAGATCTTCAAATTTAAATTGCTATTACATTTGTTGATTCTCTCCATCCCTCACTGCTTTTCCAGACGCCAGATCCTACTTTGATCTCATTTTCTTCTCTTCAAAGTCTTGATGCTGTAGTTAACCAGTTTAACTTGATGCTATTCTTTACCCTCTTTGTTCCTTTACCTTCTCACTGCTAGATTACCCTCACACTCTGAACTTTGCTGTCACTGCTTCATGGCCATTCTTTTATTCTCCGTAGAGTGGGTCTCCATTAGATGTGCCACACAGCATCTACTCTAAATCTTTTCTATTCAGGCTGCCTATGCTACCCTCCCTCACCTCGTACTTTACGAAGAGAGCAGAGGCTGCCTGTCAGGAATTCCCTCTTCTCTCAACTTTACGCCTCAGATCTCTTCAGCATCATCTTCTCCCTTCCTCTTTGCTTCTGTCTCTAAGGAAGAGGTGGAGGGTGGAGCCAAGATGGCAGCTGGAAAGCAGGGACTAGCATGAGTTCTCTGCCAAGTCCCTCCAAAAACCTATAAAAAAATGGCTCTGAACGAATTCTAGAACTGCAGAACCCACAAAATAGCAGAGGGAAGCAGGGCTTCAGCCCAGGATAGCCTGGATGGTTGCTGGGTGAGGTCTTTCGCGCATGGAACTGGGAGCAGAGCAGAGCCCAGCATGGGCGGCGTGGACCAACCAGACCAGGAGCCGGGCGGAGCATGCCTTAGCGCTCTGAATCAGTGAGTTGCAGCAGTTACCAGACTTCTCAACCCACAAACACCAAAGACAACAGAGAAGGTTAGTGGGAAAAGCTGCTGGGGACAGGGAGTTTGCATTTGGGCCACCACCCCAGGGGGCAGCGGAGGTGGGGCAGCTACAGAACTACAGTTGTAGTTGCTTCTGGCCCCAGGCCTACCTGGTGGGAGGAATTAAGTGGCTGATCAGAGCAGGAGTGAAGAGCCTGCTGAAGATCTAAGTTCAGTCAGGTTGGGGGTTCCTGGGGAAGGAAGAGTGCTGGTGTGGCAGAGCTGGCTGTAATAGCTCTGAAATCAACAGCGCATCCC
>CM053624.1:227436001-227459035 GCA_028646595.1 Phalanger gymnotis | reverse complement strand
AGGGCAACCAGAATATACGTCATCTTGGAGTGGGGGGGAGGGTAGAAATGGGGAGAAAATTTGTAATTCAAACTCTTGTGAAAATCAATGCTGAAAACTAAATATATTAAATAAATTAAATTAAAAAAAAAAAGGAAGAGGCGGCCCTTTTTCCCAAGGCACCAACCCCTCTACTTGAGCTTTTGGTACCATTCTCTCTTCTAAAGTCCTTCCCCTTTAGTCACACCCTCTTTCTGTATAATCTCCACTCTCTCTTTCTCTGCTGTCTCCTTACCTGTTGCCCACAAACATGCCCACGTCTCTACCATCCTTAAAAAGACTTTTACTTGAGTCTGCCAACTCCCCAAGCTATTATCCTCTCATTCACAACCAAACTTCTAGGATAAGCTGAGATAGCCAGATGATGTGGTGGGTGAGAATACTGAATTTGAATTCTGCCTCAAACACTTTCTAACTGTGGGATGCTGGGCAAGTTACTTAAAATCTCTCAGCCTCAATTTCCTCATCTATAAAATGGGGATAATAGCACCTACCTCCCAGGGTTGTTGTGAGGATCAAATGAAATAATGTGTGAAGTGTTGCTTGCTTTCAGTTCCCTCTACTTCCTTACCAATCAATTACTTCTTGACTCTTTACAGTTCGGCTACAGATTCTAGCCCTAGACTGAAACTGCCCCCTCAAAGGTCATTAGCATTCTCCTCCACTAAATTCAATGGCCTTTTCTTAGTCCTCATGTGCTTGACTACGCTGAAATTTTTGCTCCTGCTGACTGGTCTCTCTGCCCTCCTTTTTCTTGACACTGTTGACCTGGTCATCCACCTGTCTGTGGATCCTTTCTCAGTTCTCTTTGCTAAGTCATCATCAAAGTCTTGTGTGCCCTACCTGCAGGGCTCTGTGTCCTGATCTCTCTCCTCTTTCTCCCCCTGCATACTCTCTAGGTGGCATCATCAGCTTCCATAGTTTTGATGATCATTTCTATGCAAGTGACTCCCAGATCTACATACCCAGCTCTCTCCTGAGCTTCAGTTTCCTACTGTTTACTCCCTTGGTGTCATGTAGGCCTCTTGAACCCAGTGTGTCCAAAGAAGAACTCATTGTCTTTCTCCCACAACCTATTTCTTTTCCTAACTTCCTTATTTCTGTTGAGAGAACCCCAGACCTTCCAAGCATCCAGGTGTGCAACCTCAGCCATCTTCTGTTCCTCACTCCCCTTCAGCACTCATGTCCTCATGTCCTATCAAGGGCCCAGTCTTGTCTATTCTGACTTCACTCCCTCTTATACACCTTCTCTCTAGTCACAGAGCTGTCACTCTAGATCAGACACTTATTACCTCTTGATTGCTATAGCCTTCTGTCTGCTTGCCTCAAGTCTTGAAATTCTTTTTTTTAATTATTTATTTAGTATTTTATTATTTTCCCTAATTACATATAAAAACAAATTTTAGCATTTGGGTTTTTTTTTAAACTTTTCAGTTCCAAATTCCTTCCCTCCCTTTACTTCCCCCTCATTGAGAAGGCAAGCAATTTGCCATAGGTTATACATGTACAATCATACAAAACATATTTCCATATTATAAACCAGATTTCTTAAAGTGTAGTTTGGATTATTTCCCTCCCCTTGCTCAAGAACATTCAGTGGTTCCCTATCTCCTTTATGACAAAATAAAACTCCTTTATCTTGTAAAGCCCTTCACAGTCTGGCTCCAGTCTGGCTCTTCACAATGGGATTCAGTGTACTTTATTCTCTTTCACCCACTCTCCATTCTAGGCAGATTGGCCTACTTGCCTATACAAGACAGGCTGTCTTCTGCCTCTGTTCTTTTGTACAGACTGTTCCCCCACTAGAATGTATGCTTCTTAACAGTGAAGATTTTTTTTTTTGGCTCTGCATTTCTAATACCTTAGCCCACAGCAGAGTAGACTCTTAATGACATAATGCTGTAAAGTTACAGTGGTTCCAACTTACAAAGAGCCTTGAACACCAAGGAGAGGAGGTTGAGCCTGCCAGGGAGGCCAAGGGATGCCAATAATTAGTTTTGATCAAAGAAATGACATGACCAGGTCTATGCAAAAAAAAAAAAACAAAAAACAAAACCAGAAACTGTCCCTGCTGGCCACAGAGCTGAGCCTCTACACACAGCAGGAGAGGCCTCGTATGTAATGTAGCAGGAAAGCCCTTGGGGTGGCCCAGGCCTCAGCGCTCTACCTCTGGGACCTTGGAGTCATCCAGGCCTCAGCACCTATGCAGGAGCTCTGAGGCCTTGGCCAAGTTATTTTGGTTCTCTGGGCCTTAGTTTCTTCAGCTATAAAAGAGATAATAAACTTGTGCTGCCTGTATCACAACACTGTCGTGAGGAAAATGCTTTGTAAAACTTAAGCAAAAATGATGATTATTATTATTATAACAGGCAGATGCTGGGTCCCTCTCCTTGCTGTGGCATAGCAGGCTTCTCCCTTAGGCCCAGTTCTAGGATAGTATTATATAGGGCTGGGGCAGTGACAGTCTTGATGGCCAGGATAACAATTGTATATACAGGAACTAAAGGCATTTTTAGGTGTGGGAAGGGAGAGGAGGATAATTTGGTGGGGTTCCCTAGCAGTCCTGAGTGAAGTTCTTCATTCTGTCAGAACAGTGGGATGGTAGAGGATGAATCATGTCCAGAGCAAAGGAGGTGATCACTCCAATCTGCCCTGGTCAGACCACATATGGAGCATTGTGTTCAGTGTAGAGTTTCTAATATTTTTGAAAGTACTTAAAAAATTGCTATATGTCCAGAGAAGGGCAACCAGCACTGTATGGGCACTAGAGACAGTCCCACAGAAGGGTAGGTCAAAGGCACTAGGAATGTTTTATTTTTTTATTAGTTAATTTTTTTTAAATTTTCAATATTCACTTCCATAAGTTTTAAATTTTTCTTCTTTTCCCTCCCCCTTCCCTCTCCAAGATGGCCTGCAATCTGATATAAGCTCTACATATACATTCCTATCAGACATATTTTCACATCAGTCATGTTGTATAGAAGAATTATAACAAATAAGAGAAACTATAAGAAAGAAAAACAAAACAAAACAGAAAATAGTCTGCTTCGCGCTGCATTCAGGACCATAGTTCTTTCTCTGGATGTGGATGGTATTTTCCATCATGAGTCCTTTGGAATTGTTTTAGGTCCTTGCATTGCTGAGAAGGACTCAGTCTATCAAAGTTAGTCATCATACACTGTGGCCATTACTGCGTACAATGTTCTCCTGGTTCTGCTCACTTCACTCAGGATCAGTTCATATAAGTCTTTCTAGGTTTTTTGAAGTCTGCCTGTTCATCATTTCTTATAGCATAATAGTATCCCATTACATTCATATACCACAACTTGTTCAGCCATTCCCCAATTGATGGGCATCCCCTCAATTTCCTGAAAGGAACTAGGAATGTTTTAAACTGGATGAGAGAAGACTTAGGCCTAGGAGGAGATGATGGCTGTGGAAGAGCAATTAGATTCCTTTCGCTTGGGCACTAGAGGACAGAACTAGGATTTAGACTTGATGTAAGGAAAGATTTCTTAACAATTAGATTTGTCTCAAAGTGGAAAGATCTGCCTCAGGTGACAGAATGTTCCCTATTACTGGTGGTCTTCACGTAGCAACTCTGTGATCACTTGTCAGGGGTTTTGTAGAGGAGATTCCTGTTTGGGTACAGGTTTGACAAGATGACCTCTGAGTGCCCTCCCAGCTGTGAGATTCTGGGATTGGGAATGGAAAACATGAAGATGGAAGTTAGGTTTCAGGGTGAATCCCAAGTGTTGTAGTCATGGTGTTCCATGAGAAGCTGCTCTGGGGTGGAAGAGTTGAAGGGATGTAGCGATTCTGGGAAGGAGGCGTCAAAATGTTCCTTACCCTCACAGGAAGCAAGACCTCCAGGTCACAGCATGATGAGAAGGCAGTGAAACTAGAATATAATAGGTGGGGATCCCTTTCTTTTAGTCTAAGGGCTGGAAATCTGGTCTGACTAATGACATGATAATGAGCCACATGGTAACAGAGACATAGCACAGACCTAGGTGAAATAAAGGATAAAATGGAAGACTCTTGAACCTGAATCAAGTTACGTGCAAGATGCAGAAATGAAACTCCATTCCCATCCTTTAATCTGGTCCACGTTACTACTGATCCCAGCACTCATTTCTTTCCCAGTTTGCTACAAATAACACTCTGGTGAGCTCCCTTCCAGGGACTCAGAATTCTCAGCTTAGAAGACATGGCAAAGGGGAAAAACCTGGGGGCTGAGGGCCATCTCTTCCGGGTAGAGGAGAGAAATATAAGGAGGGAGTTTTGAGACAGGATGTCTGCATTCTGGGGCATCATGATAAGTCCAGGCCAGTGTCCAGACAGGACACCTAGCTTTAAGTAAAAGAATCGGGAATGAGAAGCAAGGTTCTAGCACATATTCAAATTGGCAGAGTTAACAAAAAATGTCAGAGGGGCTGTGGGAAAACAGGTATATTGGTGTACTGTTGGTAGAAAGTGGTCTGACTGTTCTGAATTTCATTTTGGAATTATGCAAAAACAGTGACAACTTGTGTCCATCCCACTTCTCTACTTATATCTTAATAAATTAATGAAAAAAAAATTAAGTCCTTACTATGTGACAAGCACTATATTAAGAACTGGGGATACAAATAGAAAAGTAAGACAGTCCTTGCTTTCAAAGGGCTCATATTCTGACTGAGGGAGTAAACAAATATGGGATCAGATGGAAGGAAGTCAAGACAGAAATAAAGGTCCACTATATGCCAAAATATTAATAGCACTGCTCATGTGAGCAAAGAACTGGAAATAAAGTGGTGCCCATTGGTTGGAGAGTGGATGAAAAGAGTCTGGTGTGTATTACTGTGCTTTAACAAATGACAAATATGAAGAATTCAGAGAAATATGGATAGTTTATATGAATAGATGCAGAGAGAAATAGAACCAAACCAAGAGAATAATAGATGTAATAGCTACCACATTGTAAATAAAGAGATCACCAAAAGAAGTTGAACCTTGAATAATGGAAAAAAACAACAATGAAGGTTGTGGGGAAGAGAGAATAGAATAAATTTCCTTCATGGCAGAGAGGTGGAGGACTTGTAGGACAGAATATTTTATATGTTGTCAGACACCATATTGCATGGTTTTGCTCAATGTTTTTCTTTTTCACATGGGAGGGTTCAGTCTGGGAGGTTGGGATGGAAAATGACTATGATGTAAAGACAAAAAGCATCATTCATTTAAGCCTTTCCACATGCTCCTCTATATTTGTCATATTCATTGTTTCTTATAGGACAGTAGAATTAGCATTAAATGTACCATATGTGTGTACCATAATATGTTTAGCCATTCCCTGATTGATGGACCCCTACTTTGTTTCTAGATCTTTGCTACTAAAAAAAGTCCTGCTATAGATATTTTGGGGCCTTTCTATCCTTATTCTGTGTCTACATAAACACTATTAAACATAAGGTGAATTTTTAAACAAAGCACACAGAATGGTTTTATTTGCAAAAATAACAGAATCCAATAGTTTCGATTTGTCTGTACTTGATAATAAAAGTAAAGCAGAATTATATCACCATGAAAGAGGAAATTAGTTTTTGTTGGGAGGTATAACCCAGATTGTTCAAAAATTTGGTTTGGTGAGGTTGGATCAAAAGAAGAGCTTGACAAGATTGCATCGTGTCACTTATGAAGGAATTTTGTCAGAATGAAAGCAAGAAGCCAGTAAAATTGTTTCCATGTTCAAAGGCAGAACATTACAAACTAGGAAACAAACTAATTGATTTTTAAAAATAAAAAGCAATGTCAAGGCAGTTCTTTAAGAGTGTTTATTGATTGAAAAATTCCTGCTGAAAGCTTCTTATTTGTTTCGCTAAATGTTGTCAGTAAGGAACCATCTGTAATGGTGATAACAATCAAAGTAAAGAAATTGTTTGGTTCCTAGCCCAGTTCTGCCTCTTGAATTCATAAGAAGTTAGTGAGAAAGAACAAGCACACCAGTTAACTTCAAATTCTTATCACTGTCTCAACCTCATTCCACTCCAAGAAGTGGCTGGGGCCCTAAGCAAGAAGTAGGGAAAGCATGGAAGGGAAGAGGGAGTTCAGGTAATCTAGTCCTTCCCCTATTAGAGTCAAAGACTTTCAAAATGAAAGTGAATTGGGTCTCCCAGCCCTCAGCCCCTGCCCAGAGCAGCCCAGCCCAAACTTTCCAGAAGACCTAAATCACAGGATTGATTGAGAAACTTCTAATCTCTACCCTTCCCCTCCCTCTGGGATTTCCCCCCCTTTTCCAACCCTGTTTCCTTCCATTTGTCAGATTCTAAAACACAGCTAAGTTCAGAGACATTCACCACCTCCCTCAAGAATGTGTCTTCTTGAGTTGGGAGGGGCGGGGGGGGGGGCCGCCCATGGTGTGCAGAGAAGAGGATTATGAGAAAGAAACCTGTGATACACAACCCCTGATATATTTCTTTCAGTATAATTTCTAAATATGTCATAAACGTAGGTTATGTGCACACTTGGGGAAGGAAGATCCCATGTAATACATGAGGTGCTTTGGCAGTAATTTTAGTCTAAACAACCTTGTGTGCTCCCTTCCAAAAGCCTACTGTAAAACAATATATCATTTTATTTATTAACCAACAGGGGAGTGTTACAAATGTTACCCCCCACCCTAACCTCAAATAGAGGCACTTAGGTGGCTTGGAGTCAGGAAGACTTATCTTTCTAAGTTCAAATCTGGTCTCAGACACTTAATAGCTGTGTGACCCTGGGCAAGTCACTTTAATTGAATCCTAATAAAGCTGCCCCCAGCCCCAATGTTCTAACTTCCTCTTAGGGATTGAAATTGAACTCACAACTTTTTGTTTAAAATAAACTCCCTAAAGTGGACGAGGACAAAAACCACACAGACCTTAAGAAGCATACTGCTCCCTAGGGTTAAAATGAGCTATTTGTTGTAGCAGAGTGGATCCTGTTTGGATAGAAGGTCTTTTACTTCTTCCAGTGCTCTCTCCTGGGCCCTTCTATCAATCCCTAAGAGTCCCCAGTTAGGAAAATTCCTAGCATTTAGGTAGTTTAGGCTTTCTACCTAACTCTAAATTGATCTCTATTTCCAAGTAATCCCTAGCTTCTTTCTGTGCATGTATTTTAATTTATTTCAATTTTAATTTTTTAATTTAAAAATTTTTATTCTTTTATTCATGTCTTTGTGGTTTGGGCAAAATTTAGTTTACTGGAAATGCTTGGTTAAAAAACAAAAGATTATATCATAGCATCTGTAGATGGCACATGGAAAGAATGACCCTTCGTTGAAACTCTTCTGCTTCAGGAAGCCTATGGTCTCCAGTTTCTCTTTTCTGTCACATAGCCATACTACTTTTGCTTATCAGGAGCATGATAAAATGGTCTCACCTAATCACCACTGCTGGAACTTCCTGATTCCAGCTAACTGGATGATTTTATATAGAAATTAGAGAAATTCAGACAAAATTCCTCAGCCAATTGGAACAGACTTCCAGTGTAGCATCACTGCGCTTTATAAAATGTCTTTCAAAGACTTTTCACACTTAGTTTAAGGCCTATGAGTGAGATGGATCGATGGACATTTTATCACTTTTTTTAGGTAAATGAGATTGAGTAAATCAATCCTCTCATCATTATACTAATCTGATTAGCAGGGGCACTGTACCTGGAACTACCAACCCGGGGATTTTGCAAAAGTCTCTCTGAGGCATATACAAGAAGTCCTCTCCAAGTTGTGTGCAGGAGCTTCCCTCCCCCAACCTCCCAGCTGCATAGCTCCTTATGATTGGGCAAAAATTCTAGCTGAGCAGGTTCTGGATTTTAGCCTAGGGGTTGATATAAAATATTGCTCGAAACTACAGAAATTAGAAAATCTCTTTCGTTCTTCCCCCACCTTGCATATTAGAAATCTTCTACCTTAGTCTATGTGTTTATTACATAGTACATCAACTTTCTGTAGCCACATAGTTTAACATATCAAAAATGCAAGGAAAAAATTTCAGCATGCCTATATGAACATTCTTCATGACCACTGAACCTCCTCTGATATTCGGTCTTAGAAAGGGAATGTACACTGTGGGCTGTTGCTTCTGACCACGGCTCAACTCAGGGTCCTAATCTTTGAGAGGAAAAGCAAGGGAGAAACAGGAAGGAGTTCTAGGAGACAGATGGGTCTCCTGGCCTCTCAGGCTGCTGAGATTTTCAGAAGCTGCTCTCGACTTGGAACACTTTGCATGCTAGTTACCACTTTGACCGTTGGTCTGGTTTCCAGCCAGGGTCTGACCTCTTCATTTCTTTGTTGTCTCTGCCATCCCTAGGGTCTCAGCCTCCACAGCACTGATCTTCAGGGTCAGTTTCAGTTCCCATCTCCACTTTCACTGTAGGTCATAATATGTTATCCTGTTGAATATCAGGTCACTGGACCCAGATGGCTCTGGAGGAGAAAGTGAAGCTGGTGACTTTGCACAGCCCTCCCTCACTCAAATCAAAATCAACTGCAAGTCATGTCATCATTTCCCTGATGGCATGGTCCTCTTCGAAAATGAAGGACAAACACAACAATAATATGTGACTACTGTCAAGAGGGCCCCCCAGAAGTTGTCTATCTCTCTGTTACTTGTTTCTGAAAAGAATAAGTCTCTCAAGCACAAATGAAGGAAGGAGAGAGCCTGTTCTCCTATTGGGTGGCTTTGTGCTGTTCGGAGCATATATTCAGTGTAGTACTGATTTTCCCTGATGAGACAGAGGAGGAAAGTGTGACAATTGTCATCAGCACTCTATTATTCTTCCTTCTGTATCCCATATAGCATTACCCAGTACACTGGGGCAGAATAATAATTTGAGGGAGATAAGAGAGCATAGCATAAATTGGTAACATTAATGGAAATTTGTGTTCTCTTTCAATGATAAAAAGGAAAGAATGAAAAAAAGGTTTAGATAAAATTTTATTCTGTTCATTGAAAATTTTAATAAGTATATGCATGTTTCAGGTCTGCACTTCCCACCCCCTTCATCCCCAAAATACACATTTACTGTATAGATTTTCAGTATGGAATGTGTGCAGAACTTGGCTTTGAGAGAGACTTGGATAAATCCAACCTCAGACAGGAGTCTCTGTGATAGGGACAGTATCTTAAGACCCTACACCATGCAGGTGAGGCTAGTTTTTACTTCAAAGTCAAGCCATCCTCAAGATTTAATTGCCTTAGGGGACCAAGGTCTTGGACCACTGATGTCATTCTTGGTGGATTACAGGCATAAAAAGTCACCTGACTCCTTCCTTAGACTTCTGACCAGCAGACCAGCTTGACCAACTCTAGTAACAGGGAATTTGGGCTCAACTGAAACAATGCTGTCTCCTCCCTGAATATCCTTCCCTGCGAATATTGTGCTTCTGCTCTTAATATGGTTCTTCTGCTAGAGCTAAGTCAATATCCTTTTGTAACTGTCAGGTGTTCTTCCAGTGTCTTATTTTGTTCTGATCTCGAAACAGAGGTAGCAGACTAGCATGAGTCAAGCCTGCTACATAACCTCTTATCCCAGGGGAGACCCTCAAGGACTAAGAAAATGATTCATGGAGAAAGAAGTTGGAAGAGAAAATTCTGAGATCCTAGTGTGGAAAAGGATTACCCTTCCCCATTCTGGAATCACAGTGTTCTTTTTTGCTGTAGGATCAGAGGTCAGTGTGATGGGATAAAAAGAATTTTACTTGTTCTTTCTGTTCTTTATTTTCTCAACCTCTCTCATCCTCTGATATGGAATTTCAAAGAGAGATAGCCATTATCAGGGATCAAGTAAGCAATATGAGCAGCAGGCACCATCAAATACACTGGAACTGCCTGACCCAGGCAGCAGGAGCAGGTACTTTACTACCAGAATCTGAGGAGAACTGTGGATGACTTTTGCTCTTGACCAAATGATTATCTACAGGAAAACCTCAACTCCTTTGAATTCCTTCAGTTCACAAGTCTGAACCAGAGCAATAAAAGACAAGGGAATTTTAATTCTGTTATTAAAAACTATGTGGTACTAATGAATTGGGTTTTTTTGTTTGTTTGTTTTGCTTTTTGGCAGGGCAGTTGGGATTAAGTGACTTGCCCAAGTTAAGTGACTTCACACAGCTAGTAAGTGTGTGTTAAGAGTCTGAGGCCGGGTTTGAACTCAGGTCCTCCTGACTCCAGAGCCGGTGCTCTACTCACTGTGTCTCCTAGCTGCCTTGGTACTAATGAATTGTTGATGGAGTTGTGAACTGATCCAACCATTCTGGAGAGTAATTTGGAACTATGCCCAAAGGGCTATAAAAATGTACAAACCCTTTGATCCAGTAATACCACTGCTAGGGCTGTATCCTAAAGAGATCATAAAAACAGGAAAAGGATCCATATGTACAAAAATATTTGTAGCAGCTCTTTTTGTAATAGTCAAGAATTGTAAATTGAGGGGATGGCCACCAATTGGGGAATGGCTGAACAAGTTGTGGTATATAAATGAAATGGCATACTATTTTTCCGTAAGACATGATGAGCAGGCAGATTTCAGAAAAACCTGGAAAGACCTGCATAAACTGATGCTGAGTGAAGTGAGCAGAACCAGGAAAACATTGAATACAGTAATAGCAACATTGTGCAGTGACCAACTTTGATAGACTTATCTCCTCTCAGCAATGCAATGATCTAAGACGATTCTCATGGTTTAAAATGCTATCCACATCCAGAGAGAGAACTATGGAGTCTAAATACAGATCAAAGCATTACTATTTTCCCTTTTTTTATTGTTTTTTTTCTTTCTCATGGTTTTTCCTTTTCATTCTAATTCTTCTTTACAATATGACTAATGTATAAATACATTTAAGATGATTTTACATATATGGCCTATATCAGATTGCACACCATCTTGGGGAGAGGGAAGAGGAAGAAGGAGAAAGAAATTTAAAACTCAAAATCTTATAAAAGTGAATGTTGAAAACTATAAATAAATGTACAATTTATTAAAAAAAACAGTTATGTGATAACAACATACTAAACATCTGAATCTATAGGTGGTACTTTGTGTGGAGCAAAATACCCCTAAAGGATTAGAGTCAATAATGCTCCTTTGAAGTGGTAACATTATTTGAATTCATACTATTTGAAGTCATAGTTCATATAGAACAGGACTGATGATGAGATTGGCCTAATTCTCAGAAGAATATTTTCCTCAATCTTGGGGAGCACTCTATCCAACTAGGAGAGTTTACTTCTGATTAAAGTGTAAATAGAATCTAATCTAGATGAATTCCAGCCCTAAAAAACTAAAAAAAAGCAATAGGCACAAACCCTGGAAACTCTCCCCTCCCCCCAACCTTTCAATTTGAGTAGTCTGGGTGGAGATAGATTACTTTGTACAGATAACTGGAGGTGGCTGAGTGTCAAGATGGTTCTCAGCAGGAGGAGCTGAAGACTTTTGGCCCACTTCCTCATTAATGTGTCTACCCACTCACTAATTGTTAGCCAATCAGGGTTGATCTCTGACTGTCAGGGACACCTCCTTTTCCAAAGGCATTTAAGCATTCGATGAGCTTTGGTTACTGAGAGACACCACTGACCATCAATTTATTGACTGATAAATTGATTATTAATCACCCAGAAAAAAGAAATACTAGTTCATATGTAAAATGTGGAAATAGGTTACAGTTCAATAGAAAAGTGCAACAAAATTTTTAAACATAAGTTTTTTTAATCTCTTCATTAACATAGTATAATAGCAAAAGATAAGAAAAAATATTCGGATTCAAATTTATTGTGAAGTAATTATAGTAGCTATAGAGAGCAAAATTTAAAAAAAATTAAAAATTACTGAATATTATAACTAGAGATGATGTGACCAAGACATTATTACCATTTAAGATATTTTAACTTAGACTGACTTTTCTACTTTTCCTTTAAATCTTCAGACATACAGACATCGTTAGGTACACACTGCTTTATCCATATCTAGACAAATTTTCATACTCACACTCTCATACAATGAATCAAGTATAACCAGATGACCTGGAGCATTATCTAAAATCAGTAATGCTTTAAATGCAATATTATTATCCTCATGATATTTTTCCATAAGTAAGCTAAAAGAACTTGAAAATCGGGTTTTTGGAGGGGGGGACCTCCAAAATTTTTATTTCCTCCATGCTTTCTTATTTGACTACCAAAATCTAGATGCAATCAATGGTTGTAGCCTCTCAGGGGGGAGGATTTCTAGACCAACAAACAAGCATTGGTTTCAATTTAAAACCCCTTTACCTCCAAATAAAAGTGTTAGTGGACCCCTTTAAATCCAGGTCAGTTTTTTCTCTTAGAAATTTAAGTTCAGGAAGCCGTCCTTCTTTTTGCAGAATAAACCTGTTTCATCCATGTTGAAAATTTGTCCATCTTCAAAATACAAGGATACTCATCCTCTGCACCCTCGTGTCCACTGGCCATCTCTTTGGAAATTTCAACATTATATGATTGAACTCGATTTTTAAAGTGATTGAACCAACCAACACTTGCGATAAGTTTCTTCACTATCCACTTCATTTTCATTTTCTTTCACTGCATTAAGTGAACTTGAGTCTTTTCTCTGAATGGCTGCTCTGCCAATAGGAATGCGTTTTTTGATTACAATCTTCAGTCCACATAGTTAATTTGTTGTTCAGTCATTTTCAGTTGTGTCCAACTCTTTGTGACCCTATTTGGGATTTCTTGACAGAGATACTGTAGTGGTTTACTCCAATTTTCTTCTCCAGCTCATTTTACGGATGAAGAACTGAGGCAAAAAAGATTAAATGACTTGCCCAGGTCACACATGTTAGTTAGTGTCTGAGGCCAGATTTTGAATTCAGGTCTTCCCTACTTCAGGGCTGGTACTCTATGACTGGGCCACCTAGCTGCTCCCATGTAGCTAAAGGAGAGTCCATAGCTATCACTGTAACATTACAATTCCTTGTGTTTAACAAGCCACAATAAGCTGGTACGACTTTGTCATTTTCTTTTATTTCTCCTGCATATTTTATAATATTTCATACCTTAGAAATCTCATCCTCTTTTAAGATAACTATGACCACATTTGTGCCATTCAATTACATCAAGTTTTTTTCTTCATGTAATAATATGCCTCCTAGCCTAACACCCTCAGCTGTTCATGCCCCCTGCCCCTCTAGAAATTACTTTATATTTATTTTTGCATATGTAAGAGTTTAAATTTTGGTCACAGGAGCCCTGAATGGCTCACACTGCAGAGATATATTTAGGTAAGTAACATCTGGAATCTGTTAAGCTCCATGTGATTTCCCTCTTTGTGGAGAGTATGTTATCTGTCTCTCTTGTATTTCCCCAATTATCTCTAAGTAAACTCCTTGAGGGCAAGGCAGGTTTAGTTTGTGTGTGTGTGTGTGTATGTGTGTGTGTTCTCCAGCACCCAATATAGCACTGACTCATGCTTATTGAAGAAATTCGTAACAAACCATTCAGAGTGGCCCTGGGAAATCCAAATTACTGGACAGAATGACCCCATCCAGTCTAGTCCAGTCCCAAACTGCATGATAGATTCTGTCAGCCAGATGGAACTGGCCTCTAACTGGCAGGAGCTGAACAGAGCAGGCTAGAAAGAGAAGAGTCCGGAATCAAACAGGTTTAATTTCAAGGTGAGGGAAATGGCTTGCAAGCATGTGCCAGAGCCCTGCCCCTAGTTGGGGGGAGGGGGGGAGAACACCTGCTTTAGTGCAGGCAGGTCTCGATACTTATACCTATGGTTACGCAGTGAGCTGTAGCCCAGATAATGAGGGGTAACAGCCACAATATGACAAGTTTGATTCATAGCAGGGCTTCATGGCTACAGCAGGTCCTTCCCCAAGCTCAGAAAAGACCTGATTCTGGTCAAAGCGATACAATTATTATATGAAACAATACTGGGATTTTGTGTGGCTGAGATCATCTAGAGGGTGAGAGGCAAAGGACTGTTGTTATGCCAAGCTCAGGGCACAGCTTGCTTGCTAGGCCTTTGCTCTGGAAAACAGGGTATCTCCTAATATCTTGACAACCATTGACAGCTATTTCTTGACTGAAGAAAAAACAATTTTAAAAAGAAATGGCATCCTTTTTCTGAAAGAAATGGGGTCTATCATGCAGTTTGGAACTGGACCAGACTGAATGGGGTCATTCTGTCCCAGGAATTTAGAATAAGGAGAAGTGAAGTAGCTACCAGGTTGAAGAACACTTTGAGTGAGGACTGACTTTAAGCAGCTAGAAGCTGATTCTCACAACTCTACTTACTTAATGAAAATCCTTCTGAAGAAAAGGGGACTGATTTTTCCCAAGGAATACCAAAGTACTAAATTAATCATCTCCTTTCTCTTCTCTGTCCCCCTTTTCTGTCCAAAAGAGTAGGGATTTAAATTTTAAGTCTCTATTTCCTTTGCTAAGCAATTTCTTTTTGTTTTATTAGTACTTCAGATCTGGCTTTCCCTAAAGGAGTTACAACCATTCTTAATTCTTTCGTCAGTTTCTATACAGAAAGAATGTAAATGGGGATAGGATAGCAGTAACTATTTGAATACATAGATGTTACAGGTCAGAGATTCTCATCTCTAGCCTGGTGACTTTAGTCTGGGGGCTCTGACCTTTTGTAATTTCATTAATAATTTGCATTAATAAGCTTCTGGAAATATCACAGAAAAGAACTCACTTGGATTGTAGGCAAGAAAAAAAAATTACCCTAGGCTGAAACTATGATTGTATCTTTTTATCAAAGCAACAGAATTGCTTTGTACTTGGGTGTTTAAGGCAGGGGCCTCCCTTTTCCTTGATGCTAGGAAGTGGGGGAAGCATGAAGGGAGAAGAGGGTAGTAGCAAAAGGAGAGGCTGCAGCCAAAGCCAATCCCTGTAGGTGAAGACAAGCCTGCTTTGGAAGGGACTGTTTGCTCCTTTCCAGAAGAGTGGAGAGAAGGATGGAAAAGAGATTGACCAGCTAGTCAATTTCATCCTCCACAGCCATGCCTTCTGATCCCTAGACATGGTTCATTTGGGAGTATTTTTTCCTCTGCTATTTCCTTCTATGTTATAAGAATTTATTAATACATACTATTAATAAGATGATAAAATCTCAGAGGCCACAGACAAGACTGACTTTTAATCATCAGGGCAGAGATAAGAATATCTAACCTATAAAAATCTGTGTAGTTACGTTTTCCCTGGCCGCTTACGTTCTCTCTATACCAAAATAAAGACCAAAATAATTAAGAATGATTATAACTTTATTTAGGAAAAGCCATATTTGAAGTAGTAATAAAATAGCGAGAAGTGGCTTAACAAAAGAAGACAGATTTTTAGTTAAAAAAAAAAAGAGAGAGATGCACCAGAGACAAGAGATGATTTATCAGGCATGTGGGGTTTTCTTTTGAAAAAACTATTCCCATCTTTCTTTGGAAAAATTTTCATTAACTAAAGGGAGCTATGAATGATGCTTATTTCAATCACCATCCAAAGTGTGTTTCACCCCAGATGCTTTGGGGAGACAAGATGTACAGACAAAAAAAGACGTGCTACAGACAGAGCAACATGATGCAGTGAAAAGAGGCCCAACTGACAGTCAGAAGACCTGGGTTGGAATCAGTTCTGCCATCAGCTGAAAAAGTGGCCTCAAGAAAAGTGTTTAATCTCTCAAAACCTGTTTCCTCATCTGTAAAATGGGGATAGTAATGTTCCCATTGCCTGTCTCATGAGGATCAAATGAACTAAAGGGCTCAGTAAAACTTAGTGCATTATGCGTCAGCTGTTGCTGATGCAGGGGCAGCTAGATGGTACAGTGGATAGAGTGCCAGCTCTGAGGTCAGGAAGATGAGTCTTCCTGAGTTCAAATCTGGGCTCAGATACTTATTAGCTGTGTGACCCTGGGCAAGTCACTTATCCCTGTTTGCCTCAGTTTCCTCATCCATAAAATGAGCTGGGGAAGGAAGTGGCAAGTCATTCCAATATCTTTGCCAAGAAAACCCCAAATGGGGTCACAAAGAGTTTGGACATGACTGAATAACAGTTGCAATAGTGTTTCATGTGAGTGGCATGAAGAAATGCCAGAATGACCTAGAGAAGGAGAGACCGGCGTGGGCTGGTCAAGGAAGGCTTCTTGGAGGAGGTGGTATTTGAGCTGGGGCTTTTGGGAAAACTTCCCAGAGATTTAGCAAGATTTACCTGCTCCCACCCTTCTCTTCCTAGAGGCTGGCTTAGCCCATTCACTCCCCAGGCAGGCAACACAGATACCACAAACAGTCCCACCTTCTTTGATTAGAGCCAAAGAAGGATCTGTTTCAGCCTCCCTCACAGACCTCCAATCTCTCCAAGTTGCCACGGTTCCTCTGTTATTAACACTTACTCGATGACATGCTGATATTGCACAGCAACAAAGTTTCCCAGAGTCTGATCACTGAAGTTACCAAATTCTACTTTCTTATCTCAGTCTGAACATGGCTCACTTGCCCCGTGGACTGGTGCTGGTTCATTGTTGGGCAGGTAGTGGAGGTTCCACCCAGTTCTTTGAGTCTATCTGCCTGTAACTGGGCAAATGTTTTGGGCTTATCTCCCTGGTGATAATGGGACATGAGAACCTACACCAGTTTGTTTGCCTCTGGTCTGTGGGACTGGGACCGCCATTATTTGACTAGGATCTCTGCTCTTGTGACCTTGTATTGCTCAGGATCACTCCAGGGTAATACAAATAACAATATAGTAATGGCTCACACATATTAAAGGTAATGTTTACAGTTTACAGCAACAATATTAATGATAATGGCTCCACATATTAAAGGTAATGTTTACAGCTTTACAACGTGCTTTTCTAACAACAAAGTGCAAGAATTATTATTCTTTATAGCTGAGAAAACAGAGGCTCACAGAAGTGAAATAATTGGGTCATCCTAAGTGGCAAGTTTGGGTCTTGAACCCAGGTCCTCTGATCCCAAATTCAGTTCAGTTTTCATTTCACTGTCCCACAGCAAGAGGTGGAATGAGGTAGGAGTGAATGGGGAATCTCTCTTTCCTGCTACCTGCTATAATCACTGTCACAGTGCCTGAAATTCCACCATTTTAGATCCATTTCTTTTGGGAAAAAGCTTTCTTTTCCAGTTTCAATGGAGATATAGCTGAAAGTGGTAATACCTTAAGCCATTCTTGGCTAACACCCACAAGAGGATTAGGTGACAGCCTGTTGAGAATAATGAAGTTCAGTTCAGTGAATATTTATTAATTACCTCTAGGCACTTGAGAACATACAAAGATGAAAAATGTCATTTTTCTAAAGAAATTTACAATCTGGTAGGAGGTTAAAACATGTGTACAATAACCAGAATATATGCTAAAGATATTTTAAGGGCTTTAAGACAGGTCAAAACAGAAAGTGGTAAGAGATTGGTGAAAGAGGGACTACTTGAGGTGGGGGAAACTTTATGGAGGAGGTGATACCTGGGCAGCATTCTGGAAGAAGTGAGGAGTTCAGCAAGTTAAGCATGAGGGCAGACTGCATGAATTCATGGAGACCGGAGAGGTCATTCCAGTCCGACTGCAGTCTTAGTTACCCAGAGAGGAGAGCAGATAGGAAGACAAACTAGAAAGGTAGGTTAGAGACAGATGAAGGAGAGCCATAAGTGCCTGAGCAACGGGTTCATACTTTGATCCTTTAGGGATGCCATTGGGGAGCCATTGAAGGTTTTTGAGAACAGGAATGAGGTGATCAGAGCAGTCTAATAGATCACTTTGGCATGGATATTAAGGAGGGAGTCGAGAGTGGAAGACAGACTGAAGGCTATGAAACTAGTTTAGGAATTGTAAACCTGGCCAAGAGGTAATAAGAGCCTGGGCAAGAGAGATAGCCCTCTGAACGGGGAGGAGATTGAACTGGAAGATATTGCTGAGAACAGAATGAGGGGTGGGCCTGGGGAGAGGAAGAAATGAGGGGACGTGTCTGAGTCAAATGTGATTGTGGTTTAGAGCCTGAGTGTCTGGGAGAGAAGTGGTGATCAAAGCCAGGTTTTGCTGCTACTTTTGTGTTGTTGTCGTGAGTGACACAGGTAGTGAGGATTGTGATAAGTTCAGGTTAGATGTCTAGAGTTTGAAATGCCAGTGAGACATTGGTGTGGATATGGAGAGCTGGGAGCAGGAAACAAGAGACTGAAGTTCTAGGGAGAATATGGACAGAGCTACAGATTTGGGAGTTATTCGAATAGATGATGAGGCACAGGACTGTCCTGAGAAAAAGGCAAAGGAAGCAAACTGAGAGCAAGCCAGTCTTATATTGACCTTGGTTACTGTGGCCAAGGTTGGATCTTTCAGAGGCCTTAAAGAGTATGTTAAGGGTCCAGTATTTGGCACATATACAGGTACAAATTCATCTATGCATGTCTGTCTGTCTGAATTATTATGTACCTCAGGGCCCAGGGTGATGATAATCTGAGTACTGAGAGAAAGTGCTGGCAGAGAGTTGTTGACCACTGGCACACCCTTCCCCGTCACTGAGGTTAGGAAAGGAATATGCACAACAAGGAAGAGACCACTTGAGAGGGGGAAAAGAAGGAGGTGATACTGCTTCAGATATGGGAACCCCCAGGATAGGAGGAAGAGACTGAGGTCTGGATTCTGGTGTCCTTGACTGGTTTTTTTCCATCCTTTCCCTTTGGCTTTGAGACAGGCTTTCTATTAGTCTTTAGAAGTGCAAGGGTGCCGTGAACCACCACAGGGAAACTGAGGCTCACCACCTCCGGGAATCAGCAGACTCTGGGGGTCAGACTGCTCTGTAACCAGCAGCCACGTTCCAAGCCTCTGTTGTTGTCCTGTATCAGTTATCTGATACAAGATATGTCCGTGACCCTATTTGAGGTTTTCTTGGCAAAGATACTGGAGTGGTTTGCCATTTCCTTCTCCAGCTCATTTTACAGATGAGGAAACTGAGGCAAACAGTGTTAGGTGACTTGCCCAAAGTCACACAGCTAGTGAGTGTCTGAGGTGGCTGACACTCTATCCATTGAGCCATCTAGTTACCTGCCAAGCCTCTACCTGCAGCAATAAAGACCAGTGTTGAATCCAGTGGGCGAAGCAAACCCAGAGGGCAAAATGACCAACTTAGAAGTGAAACTGAACTAAAGACCAGAGACCGCAGCATGTGTGAACCTCAGCAGGAAGCAAGAACGTGGGGAGACTTTTTCACCTCTCTTCTGTCAACCCTCAGTTGTAATTATGATCCTGAGGTTATCAGATACTCAATCCTTCCCTTCCTTTTGAATCTTCACAGGATCAGGAGATGCTAGAAATACTTCAGAATTCCTCCTTCTGGCACCCCAAAAGGAAAATCTGGGATGGCGAGAGCATTGCATTTTCCTTGCATTTTCAATAGGTTAGTTAGATAAACCGAGAGGTCACAGCGATGCTCTGATACTTGTGTCCTGTAAATTGCAGGCAGGTGGGAGGAAGATATTCAAACTGAGAAAGGAAAGTCCAGATACAGGGTGGGGCTTTGAGCTGTGTGCAAGCTGTGGATTTCGTATTTTAATTTTTTAAGGGACATTTCGTCATCTTCTAGTTTAAACTTAGAACCCATCCAGCATAGGGACTTATTCCCCTGGCCTGGCTCCTCTTGGCCATGAGGGAGGCTAGCTTTTGCATTTGCATACAAGAGTGATAAAACCACTTGGTTGGTGTCTTAAGTATAGTGCCACATGGTGGATGATTGAGATATGACACTTCCTCATTGGATACTTAATATGCAGACATGCTACCATTCTGTAGGCTTAAGGAAGTAAGCCCGCAAGACCATGGAGACTGCCCTGCAGTGTGGACCAAGTGGACGTGCAGTTTACACCTGCATCATAATACAATATCCAACTCCTTCCCCAGCCTCTCCCCTCTTTTGAGTGCATACCACATCCTGCTTTGTGTTATGCTCATCTGTATCTTTTTAAGTTCAAATCCTACCTGCATGACCTTAGACAACCTTATCTCTCTGGGCCTTGGTTTCCCAATCTGTAAAGTGAGCTTGGACTAGGTAATCCAAAAGGTCCCTTTATAATTTCCTTTTCCTTTTCCTACACATTCAACCTCAATAGAATGTAAGAGCCTTGAAGGCAGATGCATTTGGAAGTGAAAAGAACCTTTTCCCTACACTACTGCTGGTACTGGGGCCATCATCATCACCCCTCCCTCTAGTCATGGGAACCTTGAACTCTGCCCCCTGGGCTCTGAAGGGTGAACTTCCACCTTGCCCTGAACCAGGCTTCCACACCACTTCTTGGCCATTTCCACATGCTTCTGTGTGCCTGGCCTTCCCTCCCTACTTTCTAGCTCTATTTCCTGCTGGCTTCCACCACTCAAATGTAAACTCCTCGGGAGCAGGCCTGTCTTGCTTGTTTGTATTTGAAATCCCTAGCACATACCACAGTGCCTGGCTCATAGTGAGGCCTTCATAGGTGCTCTGTCTAGCTTGCTAGCTAAAACTCTCTCATTTTATGGATGGGCTAACTGAAGCATAAAGTTAGCATCTTCTTTGTCTTCCCACTGCATGCATCACAGGGGCCTTCCTGGGATAGATGCTTGGGAAACTGAGGTCCTCATTGTTGAGTGATACACTAGGGACAGGCAGGGTGATTTCAGTGGTGAGGAGGGTTCAGTAACAATAATAATGATTTATAAAGTACTTTACGTGCCTCTGATCTCTGAAACAACCCAGTGAGGTGGGTGCTGCTGTTGAGGTTTGGGGGTGCTCGGGACCCCAAAGTTCAAGGGGGCCTCTACCCCAAAGCCTATGCCCCATCACTATTATAGTCCCATTTTATAAATGAGGAAACTGAAGCTGGGAAGTTAAGTGACTTGCCCATGGTCACATAAACAGTAAGTAGCAAAAGTAGGATTTGACCCCAGGCCTGTCCTGACTTCCAGTCTGGGGCTTGTTCTACTAGACCAGGGGTCCACAGACCCCCCAGGTGTCCATGAATAGATTTCAGGGGGTCCATGAGGATGGGAAAAAAATTTTATCACTAGTTTGAATATAATTGGCTTCCTATGTAATCCTTTATTGTATACACACTCATATAATATATAAAAATATATATATTACATATATAAATAGAAGTTATGTCAGTGTATTATATTATTAATATAAAGTAATTATATTAATAGTAAAATCTGTAAATGTTTTATGTAGAAACATGTTACACAAATATATGTATAAATATTATATACTGTATACATTATCTATTCATATAGACATACATATGTCGTTTAGTCATTCAGACTTATCCAACCATAGATAGTGTCTGTGGGGTTTTCTTGGCAGAAATACTGGAGGGGTTTGCCATTTCTTTCTCCAGTGGATTAAGGCAAATAGAGTTAAGTGACTTGCCCAAAGTTGCACATCTAGGTAGTAAATGTCTGAGGCCAGATTTTAGCTCAGGTCTTCCTCACTCCAGGCCCAGCAGTCTATCCAATGAGCCACCTAGCTGCCCCTATACACACATACTCATACACACATATATGTGTGTATGAGTATGTATAAATTAATGTTATATAGATATCATTATATATTTGTGCATTGTATTTATGATAATTATATGCAATTATCATATTATAAATATATAATATAAAAACTATTCTGAGAAGGGTTCTATAGGTTCCATTAAACTCCACTAAACTGTGTGTGTGACACATGCAAAAAAAATGAATCCCTATACGAAGGCTATGAAGGAAACCAACATTTATTAAGTGCCTCCTAGGGGCCAGACACTGTGTTAAGCACTTTACAGATATTAGCCAATCCTCACAACAACCTGAAGAGGTAGGGGCTATTATTCTCCCATTTTACAGTTGAGGAAAGCTGAGGTACCTGACACCAGTTAGGACAAACTCCACGAGGGAGGTGGAATTTTAGTAGCTGCGTAGATGACTCCACCATCCAGTTCAGGACTTCACTAGCTATTGCAATGGCTTCTTGAACAATCTCCCTTTCTTTTACCTTTTTCTACTTCAGTTCATGCTGCCTAAGCAGCCAGAATGATCTAATGTGCAACTCTGATCATCCCTACCTAAGTATCCTCAGTGACTCCTATGTTGGTAAGCAAAATGGGCTCTTAGCACTTAGTTGGCCTTTTGTTTCCTTTGAGTAATTCAGTGTATTTCATTGTGCCTTGCTAGGTGCTAAGCCCCAGGCCCAAACCCCTATTAAGTGTAAAACCTTAGTGGGTGTGGATTGGCAACTAAGGTGGGGCCCAAGCTAGGGCTAACTCCAGAGAGGGCCTAGTTTACATGTCTGGGACAGCAGAGGCTCTTAGACCACATGGGTTTAAGTTGCCTCTTTGTGAGGATTTTAGGTCACGTGGGTGAGTCACATGTGTGACTCACCCCTGACGCTGAAAAAGATATAAAACCAGGGGTTGGCCTCCTCTTCCTTGGAGCTCTTTGCTGCAGCAGAGGTGGCACGCGTGACTCTGGGCCAGCCCTTGTTCTGAGCTCCCAGGCTGAGCCTAGATGTTGGTAACTATGAATCTGTGTTGGATCTGTCTGTTGATGTTTGTACTTTGTTTGTAATTTGCTCTTAAGTTCAGAGTGCTGGCTTTTTTCCCTGAACTAAGTGAATGATATTTGTTTTCTTCAGTATATTTTTCAGTATATTTTTGGGTCTCCTTTAGCAAGTCATTGACTTGTTTTTCATGGTTTTCTTGCATCCTTCTCATTTCTCTTCCCAATTTTTCCTCTACTTTTCTAACTTGCTTTTCCAAATCCTTTTTGAGCTCTTCCGTGGCCTGAGACCAGTTCATGTTTTTCTTGGAGGCTGTTGATGTAGGCCCTTTAACTTTGTTGACTTCTTCAGGCTGTATGTTTTGGTCTTCTTTGTCACCAAAGAAAGATTCCAGAGTCTGAGACTGAATCTGGGTGCGTTTTCGCTGCCTGGCCATGTTCCCAGCCAACTCACCTGACCCTTGAGTTTTTCAGCGGG
>CM053624.1:227391013-227435501 GCA_028646595.1 Phalanger gymnotis | reverse complement strand
ACCAGGTGGGCCTGGGGCCAGAAGCAACTGCAGCTGTAGTTCTATAGCTGCCCCACTTCCACTGCCCCTGGAGCAGTGGCCCAACTGCAAACTCTATTCCAGTCTCCAGCAGCTTCTCCCACTAACCTACTCTGTTGTCCTTGGTGTTTGTGGGTTGAGAAGTCTGGTAACTGCCGCAGCTCACTGATTCAGGGCGCTAGGGCATGCTCCACCCGACTCCTGGTCTTGTTGGTCCACCCAGCCCATGCTGGGCTCTGCTCCACTCCCCTCCGCTCCCAGCTCCGTGTGGGATAGACCTTACCCAGAGACCATCCAGGCTGTCCTGGGCTAGAGCCCTGCTTCTCTATGCTATTTTGTGGGTTCTGCAGTTCTAGAATTGGTTCAGAGCCATTTTTATAGGTTTTTGGAGGGACTTGGCGGGGAGCTCATGCTAGTCCCTGCTTTCCAGCTACCATCTTGGCTCCGCCCCCAGTGAATGATATTTGTATGCTGAATTAAAGGAAGCTTGTCAAACCCCTTCACCTTGCTTTCCTTAGTTAAGTAGATCAAAAGAACCTGCGCTGTTGGCAGCTTCCTGGGTGCTGGCTGTGGGTGGATCTTACACCCCCACAGAAGCTGCTAGCCAGATTGTGGAAACAACTCCCCATTGGCTATAGGACAAAGTCTAAGCTTTGGATGGGGTAGAGATTTGTAACATAATCGAGCTATGCTTAGCTGGGAAACTAGCCCCACTCAGAGAGGTTATGTCCCCTACCCAGCTGTGATAAAGAGGATGACGAGAATCTGACTTTGCAAAGTTTCACATCCCTCAACTAGAATGTTTGTAATCTTCATGGCTACAGGAATGGTTCCAGGTTGCCAAGATGAAGGATCACAGAGAACCTTTCAGGGATGATAAGGAATCATTGGGCTAGCCCATTAATAGGCTTTGAGGAGAGTTCAGGTTGTTTGGGGTTCTTGTAGTCTTGAAGAAGGGACTTTTAACCAAGTTTTGGGGTGCCAGGTAGAGGAGATGGAGAGGTCTAAGGAATACCAAGCAGAGTTTATAGAATAGAAATCAAGAAGAAAAGACTCATATGGGGGCAGAAATATGCTAGCGCCGAGGCCAGATTGAACTGGCAGTTGTGGCAGCTTGGTGGAGGTGAAATCTAGCCAACGGCTTCTTGCTTTCCACAGATTTTTCCAGAGCACAGCGCTGGGGACATTCCTACCTAGGATCTATATCTAAATTCACTTCTTAACCATAGTCACTCAGACAGCCTAAAAGAAAACATGAGAGGGGAGAAGTGACTGGAGCTGTGAGCCCCATTCAAACCTTCTCTACCTTATTGGAATGTTTGTCTGCTTTTCTGTTACTTGATAGTGCTAATAAATTATACAGCCATTAATGGTGGTTTTATCTAAGCCTATAAATTTGTGGTTCAAGCTTGAGAGAGGGAAAAACCATCCCATGGGAGAAGATGAAAATTTCCCTGGTTTTACTCCAGGGTAAAGATTGAGACAGAGAGAGTTTGCAAGTTTGGTAATTTCTGAAAATATTCCATCGCATACCCACTAACCTGTCTTTGAACTCTAAGAGAGAATTTTATTATATTTTTCAATTTACAAACATTTATTCTATCACCATCCTTCTTCTTCCCCTCTCCACTCCACACCCCAAACTGGAAGAAAATTAAAACATGATTCTCGTAACAAACATGCAGTCAAACAAAACAAATCCCCACATTGGCCACGTCGAAAACCTACGTCTCATTCTGGATATTGAGTCTGTCACCTGTCTTTCAGAAGTTGGGTCACATGCTTCGTTGCTGGCCTTCTAGAATCTTGGTTGGCCATTACATTGATCAGAGTTAAGTCTTTCAGGGCTGTTGATTTTTATAACGTGTTACTGTGTAAATTGTTCTGGTTCTATTCACTTCCCTCTGTGTCCATTCAAATAAGTGTTCCCATATTTCTCTGAAACCATCCCTTATGTAATTTCTTATGGCAAAATAGTATTCCATTCCTATTCATATACCCTAATTTGTCCAGCCAGTCTCCCTTTGATGGAGACCCCCCGTAGTTTCCAGTCCTTTGTCACCACAAAAAGAGCTACTCTGGGAATTTCTGTATATCTGGGTCCTTCTCCTTTTTCTGTGATCTGTTTGGGGCCAGAGAGAGAATTACTAAGAGGTGGCCAGTAGTGGAGTGCAGCAGAATTTGGTATGGTTAGGTGCCCCACCACACGCTGACATTCCACAAGAATTATAGTCAAAATAATTGACATTTATATGGCATGCTGCAGACCTCAAAGTCATTTACATGCATGATCTCTTTTGACCCTCAAGACTCTGTGAGGTGGATACTATTATTATCCCTATTTTATAGATAAGAAAACTAAGACTGTTACATGACTTATGCAAGGTCATACAGCCAGCAAGAACAGAGGCAGGATTGAAGCGTAGGTCTTTCTGATTTATCACTGCTGTGATAAGGGACTAAGTAAGCAGTGAAAGCCCAGATCTAGGTCCTTCGCAAATCTGGCAGCCCATGCACTAGACTGAATTGCGGCTGTCAACTTTCCTGTCTCCCTCTCTGTGTCACACAGTGTTCTGCACACAACAGAGACTAGGGAACATGAGTCTCTTCTGGTATTTGACTCTCAGAAAGACAGGAATTATAATCCCTGTTATACAAATGAGGAGTGAGACACAGAGGAATCCCTTGGGAGGTCCTAAGGTCACTCAGAGTTAGGGGCAGAACAGGATGGGAACCCAGGTTTCCTGGCCACCCGTTACAGCCATTCCTGAGATAAAACAAAATGGAGGCATAGCCTCGGGCTCTTCACTGTGACCAGATCCTCCTATGCATGAATAGCTAATAGGAAAGAGATGGCTCCAGATGTCTTTTCTGGGTAGGGGCTCATTTTGAATGGATTTCACCTGGTTGGAAGTAGGGGCGGGAGGGAGCCAGGGACGAAGGAGCTGGGGGCCAGCAACCATCAGGTGATTCCCCACTCTCCACAGTCTATTCTTGGTCACCCTACATAGATTTTCTCCCCCACCAAGACAGTTACACACTGTTCTCTGGTCCTAAGACCCTGGGGCAGGAGTTGGGGGTGATTCTAGAGCTCTCGACAGGTGAAGGCTTGGGGGTTGGTATAGGGGAGCATGATCATCCTTTGGGGTGCATGAAAAGGAGGCGAGGGGCAGGGAGGCTAGGCCAAATGACTACTTAAATCCCTCCCAATTCTGAAATTCCATGGTCCTCTAGTGTCAAAAATATGCAACCCTGGCTGCACCCTTCCTCAAGCTCTGCCCTTTAGGACCTGTCACTCTTCTCTCACATCATCCCTCCCCCCCATCTCCCACCACCACCCTCGGCCCACTTCCGGTCTCCGTTGTTGTGACGGAGCCCTTCTCTCTGCTGCCACCTTGTGTCAAAAGAACACATTACCCACAGTTGTCTTGCCATCTCTTTGCAACCTGCCTGGTTTTGTCCTGCCCCTGGGGAGCTGGACAGCAGTCCTGGAGGGGAGAGGGGAGAAGACGGCTGTGGTCAGGGAGCAGGGTGCATCTTCTTCTAGTCAGGAGGAAAGCAGGGCCCAGGGAGGGGTTGTCCCAGGTTGAACATGATGAATATAATGAGAGGGTGCCCTGGAGGGGGAGAGGGCGAGGTAGAGGTTATCCAGAGGTGGGGGTAGGGGAGAAGGGGAACAAGGAGAAGCTGGTAGAGATGGGAGCAGGCAGGAGGGGTGGGTGAGACTTCAAGCCAATTATGCAGACAGGCTTGTGAGCTGGGTTTCAAAAGTTGGGGATTATCTTCAGCAGTGTCCCCCAATTTAATTCATAAAATCGTAGAAATCTCATGGTCGGTGGGAATCTAAGAGATCATCTAGCCCCATTTGAATCTGAATAGGAATCACCTCTAATCATATCCAACATATAATGATCTAGACTCCACTTGAGGATGTGCAAAGATGAGGAACTCACTACTGTGATAAGGGACTAGTCAGTGAAAGCCCAGCATATGCAACATGTAGAACTGAGGCAATCCCAATATGGATTTCAGAGCATGTATAGGTTATGCTATGACTGTTTCTAGTCTGCTTACCACAGGAAGAATGGCTTTTCAGTTACCCAAGCAGACATACAAAAGACCTCAAAGACGACCTTGTTCCCATTCCCTGCCTATCTCCCTGCTAATGAGGCATCATTAACTGTTGTGGACCTCTGGATAGAAAGGGCACCCCACCTGGGTTGACCCGACACCATGTGCACATGGCCCTGTGGTTGCTTCTGACCCTGTTGTGTCTGTTCTCTCCTGCTTTCAGTCCTAAGCAAAACAAACACTAAAAATGTGCAGAAATATTTGTAAGCAGCTCTTTTTGACGTTTTGAGGATTGGGAAAAGGAGGGGGTGCCCATTAATTGGGTCATAGTTGAACAAGTTATGGTATATAAATGTGACAGAAAACCATTCTGTAAGAAATGATGAAAGGGATGGTTTTTAGAGAAACCTAGGAAGACTTGTATGAATTGATACAAAGTGAAGTTAGCAGAACCAGGGGAATAATATGTACAATAACAAAGATATTTCAAAGACAGCTTTGACAGACTTAGGAATTCTGATTAATGTGATGACCAACCACAATTCTAGAGGATTTGTGATGAAACATGCTATCCACCAGCTGATGGAAAGGTGATGGATTCAGGGTACAAATTGAGGCATAATTTTTTTTAGATATAGCCAGTGAATTTGTTTTACTTAACTATACATATTTATAACAGGGATTTTGTTTTTCTTTCTTTCTCATTTGGGGGGAAGGGAGATTTAGGAAAGAGAAGGTGGATTTTGGTTGATTGAAAAAAATTATTTAGAAAAAGTTAATTGATGTTAAATGTTTAAAAGGAACTGAGGTACTAATCAATGACAACTAATAGGGGATAGGGAATGGGGGCGGGTAACACACCCAGAATGGAGGTTTGAGCCAATGTCTGTAGAGAAAGATACTGTAACCCTTTGGAATTTCCTCCTATAAACAACCCCGAGGGGAAAGATGTAGCCTGGTTCTAGGATGGGGTTGGGGTAGGGTAGGGAACAAGCATTTATTACTCTACTGCTATGTGTCAGACACTGTGCTAAGAGCATTACAAATGTGATCTCATTTAATTCTCAGCAACTCTGTGAGGTAAGCACTATTGCTATCTTCATTTTATAGATGGAGAGACTAAGGCAGGCTGAGGTAGATGACTTGCCAAGGGTCGCACAGCTGGTGTCCAAGGCCAGATTGGAACTCAAATCTTCCTGACTCCTGGCCCAGAGTTCTATCCACTGTGCTACCTAGTAGCCTCGAGCATACCAGCTACAGTAACAAAGAATGGAGCTGGAATTTGAACTCCCATCCCTTTGTTCCGAACCCAGCATTCTTTCCATCATTCTGCTTCTCATAGTTCCCCCGTCCCTCAAGTCTTAAACATGGTCAGTTCCTTCCTCCTTTATCCCTTACTGTCTTGGTTCCTCTCCTCCTGAACACACTCTAGCTTTTTAATATTGTTTTGAGACCATAACACCCAGAACTGTGCATGATATCCCAGTTGCAGTCTGCCAAGGCAAAGAGGGGAAGGTCCAAGGGAATAAGCATTTATATAGCACCTACTGTATGCCAGGAAACAGAAAGCCCTGTTCCTTCCAGCCCTTGGGGAGGAAGTTCACTATCTGGAGGGAGGGTGGAGGAATGGACAAAACTCATGTGCCTGAAACAACTAACAAAACAGAAACTGGAAATAATGATAAATGCTGGGATAATGCTACATGAGGTCAGAGCCAGGATATATGGCTTTGAACATGGTTTTTTGTCCCACTCTTTCCTTTCCTGCTCCCACCTATCACCCTCCAGTCAAGCCTCTTCTATTCTTGTGGCCCTTCCTAGACTGTGCCCCAGTCTACAGGCAATGTCTACACCTTGATTTTTGTCTACCTATTTCTGGCTTCTGATTCCTTGTTCTTGGTTCCATCTGTTGCCCAGTTGGTCCCCTGTCATTGCCCTCCTTCCATTTATACTGGTAACAGGAATGAGTGTTTCTTGTGCCAGTCTGCCCCACCTACCCTCTGCCACCTCTCAGGCCTGAGCTCTGTGTCTATGTTTAGGTCTGGGCTCCAGGTCTGTGTCTATGTTGGCCTATGTCTATGATCATGTTGGTCCATCAGGGTTCAATAGCCATGTCTCAGGCATGGGCTCTATGTTCATATCCTAGGCCCAGGTACTAGTACCTTGTGCATAGTAGGTGTTTAAATGATAATTACATTATGTTAGCTTGGACTCTATCCATGCCTGTCCCTCTGGAGCTGAGTTCTATGTCTGTTTCCTTGGGCTAGGGTTCTATGCCTATACCCCTGCTTCTGAGGTCCTTTGTCTGGGTCTGGGCTCCATGTGCATCTCCTGGGCTGGGGCTCTTGTTTGAAAGTCAGTCAGTTATTATGTACTTTCTATGGACTAAGCCCTGCACATTCTGTCAACATCGCAGTTGTATAATCTTGTCTATCTTCCTTGACCTAAAATCAGTGTCCATGTTCCAGGCATAGTCTCTGTATGTGCAAGGAGCAGTATTTGGCATATAGGCCAGGCGTATTAAAAAGTATTGAAATCATTCTTGAGAGTTAGTTGGCTAAGGACACTAAGATTTGGGCCATTGGCATGCAATGTACAACAGCCAGCCTATGAGAAGGCAGGAGTTACTTTCTCTCAGGCTTGACCAATGCCAACATGGCCAGCTTAAAGGCAAGGAGACTGCTCAAATAAATCAATGCTGTGTCTTTGGTAAGTATGCTTTCTTTACCATGGCTAAGTAAAATCCTATTGTTAACTTGGGCTAGGAGGGTCTCATTTTGTTCCAATTTTGAACCTGGAGAACCAGACTGCCCCTAATTGGGTCTAATCTACTGTGTAACACTGGGTTTTATTCTAATAGATCTGGATTACATATTCATTCCTCTAAGTCCAGACTCAAGGTCTATATATAGACCTTGGTTCCATATCTGTTCTCCTAGACTATGTGTTTAGCTTTTGTGTTCCTGACTTCAGACAAGAAGGGCCCAAGGCAAAATCATGATATCATAAAAGCATAACCCCATTGCTCTCCTTGTTACCTCTCCCATATCGTGTGTCCCTCAAATCTTCCAGTGCCCCGATGCATCCTTTTTGTCTGCCCAGGACCTTCCATCATCACCCTAACTTAGACCTGTCTTTCCTAGGATAGCCCAAGGTTCAGCCTTATGATTCTCTCAGTTCAGCTTATTTTATTGAGTTATTACTGGATCTTCAAACCTATACTAAGTAAGATAGAGTAACTGGGATAGCAGAGGACGTGTGGTCTTCACCTTAAAGGGATTCACGGTGTCATCAAAGAGATAGGATTGATCCATAGGAGAAGTTTGCCCTTAAATAAGAAGGGACCCCAAGTCAGGAAACCTGACTTTGAATCCTGATAAGTACTTACTTGCTACATAGTCTTAATCATTTCATTGAGTTGAAACTGGGCCTCAGTTTCTTCATCTACGAAATGATGAAATTGATCTCTAAGATGCTTCTTCTCTGTGATATTCCTACAATAAGGAATGTGGGGTGGGGGACATCTGGAAAGTCACTGAGGGGAGATCCCCTTGGGCAAGACTAATTCAACAAGATACTGCAAGAGATACAAAAGTTAGCTAGGACCTGGTCCCTGCCCTCATAGAGTTTATATTCTCATTGGATTAGAGCTGGAGGAGACCTTAGCTTCTATCTAGTCCAACCCCTTCTTTTTACTTGAAATTCATGCCTTCCATACAAATACAATTTGTTTCTCTCAGGGACACTATTGCTGGAACCAGAGCCTGTGACTTCCAGCGGCTCTATGGGATACTCTCTGCCACCAGGTGGCACTGGAAGCATGAGCTACCATGTTGTTGTACATATGCCAACTGCGCATGTGCAGAAAGAAACTGGCCTTCCTTAGTGCCCCTGGACTCTTATGTATTAAATTTAAAGGAATAGGTTATTTTTTTTTAAAGTCATAATTCTCTTGACTCATATTCTCACCTTCTTGGACTCCTTAATCTTCCTTTCTCCTCAATATCTCCCTCAGAGAACTCACTGGGCATGTGGTTAAATGCTTTTACTACGATGGAAACAAAAGTACAACAGTAACATTCTTGGTTCTGACTGCTATGGCCATGGTAGAGTCTGAACTGAGTTTCTGGTCCTCTTACTCCCTAGTACCTGGAATTCCACTGCACCTCTCACAGAATATCTCAGTTGGAAAGGATGTTTGAATGCATCTTGTCCAACCTCCTTATATTACTGAGAAGGAAAGTGAGGCACGGAAAGGGAAAGTGTCACATCACATATCTAGCTAGTCATGCAGACACTGGCAGTTCTTATCCCAGCTCCCACTCACACTGACAAGATGGGTCCGTGGGAACATCTTCCCAGGGTTCCAGGTGTAGCCCTAAGGAGTTGCGGATGGGTGGGGTAGAGAGTGTTTTTCTATTGCTGTAGTTCATGAGTTCCCCTCAGTGTGCTTTCTCCCTGATTATTAGTTGATATAAATTAGTCAATCAGATTTAATTCACTTTTAGAAAGGGGTATTCGCCTACGTGATATAACAATTGGAATAAAATATCTCCCCTTCCCAAAGTCTTTGACACACTACCCCACAAGTTTGTACAATGTTCAGGGGAAAGTCGACTTAAACTTACAAAGCACATGATGTAAAGGGATAACCTCAGCTTTTGCTATAGTCTTCACAGTGTTCTTCTTAGGCGCGGTGTAGCTTTTCCGATGGGGTTCTTTGCAGAATCTTGATTATATCTTTTCTCAACATTTCTAGTTTGTCTTCCCTTCCAATGTAAATATTATACCAAGGCTTTACTCACACTAGGACTTTCATGGGAAAATCTGCAGGTCTTCCAAAGGTCACTAAGTCACAAGGGTGGGGGAAAGACACCTAGACCAAAACTGAAGCTTTTCTCTCCCCCTACCAAATGATTCCTTCTTAGTTCTGACTCTGTCTTCTTTCTACCATAGGACACTCAAATCCCTTGGATTCTGAACTGGTTCCTCATTTTATACAAGCCCCAGAGGGCATGATCCTTCCTCAGCCAATCCACTTGCTGTCACTCCTGGGGAGGTATACAGGCCTTGTTCATACTTAATGAATAATAGAGGTGCTTTCTCAACTGATAACCCCATGGAGGCTTATCATTTTGACACTTGCTTTAAATGGGTTGGGATGATTTGATCAGAGTGGCAGAGCTAGGGCTTGTATCCAGGTCTCCGAGGGCTCCTAGTTTAATGTTCTTTCAACTACTTCAGGCACCATGTACTGGCAAAAAAAAAAGCCTTGAGTCTCTTAATCTGACTATGTGCTATGTCAGCCTCCAAAATATATCTATGGGTTAAGGGGTGTTATCAAGTGGGAAGGAAGGACAAAGGCAGATAAAGTATTATAAGGGTGTGTTGGATTGGGAGGGGTTCTCATATGTTGCAAGGACCTTGGATATGTATAAAATATGCAGTGCTTGAGTCCCCTATGCCATGGAAGGCTAAATGCCAGCAACAGCAATGCCAAAGGTATGCCTGGATGCAACTATGGCAACCTCAACATTGTTCCAATTATATCTTGTGTCCTTGTTAAATCTCTCTCTTGGTTCAAAAAGACAGTGCAGGAAATGCCCTGGAAAATTATTAAAATTCCAGAAACTCTCTTTCTTATCTGTTCACCACCCACCCCAGGCTGAACTGGGGAAAATCTCTTCTCTCTTTAGGTTAGCTTCCCCCAGCTCAATCTTGAATTGTTAGTTTAAAGGCTTGCATTAAAATAATTGTAAATGTCATATATTTTATTTTATTTTAGGTTTTGAATGTTTTTGAAAGAATAAATGTGGGTGCCAGGTATAGGTTTAAATTATAAACTATATGTACATTTATATAAAAGTTTATATAAAATTTCTATTAGAGTATGTTTATGTATGATTTATGTGAAATTATATATACATTTATAAATCATATAAAAATTTATATGAAATCTATAAATTATAAATTACAGTTTAAATTACAAATTTAAATATAATAAAATTATAAATATGAATAAAATTATATAAAGTACATTATTTGAAAGTATAAATATGGGTGCTCTTTTAAATGTTAAGGAGATTTGATAAGAAAGAGCCTTGGGCTTAAGTTTCGAGACTAGCCCTGGCACTAATAATCACAAGTAAACAGGTTTTTTACTGGCAAAATATAGCACCAAAGTACTCAGGCTTGGCTGCTGAAAGATATACTTAATTAAAACAGGAATTTGGGCTAGTTGGGTGAACACCAACCATGTTTCCTTAACCTACCTTTTAGTCTGGCTCAAATTCATTTACAGCTAAGCCAGAGAGGATCTGAGGATTGCACCAGATTTTATGAACCCTATACTAAATAATTATCTGTAAGTGAAGGATTTGATCTCTGGCGCATTCATAAGGGTAATAAAAGAAAGACCTGACCTTAGTCTAGGAGCGCACAGTTTGACTTTTGTTAGCTGGGTGTGGGGACTAACAATTTTAATCGCTATGTCTTATAGAACTGAAACTGATATGTTTGAACTGGCCCTGAAGAGAAGATCATGCCTAGTGAGAGCAGTGCAATAAAATTACCAGAAAACATCTCCTACAACATCAGAGGTGTGAGTTCTCCTTCAACATATTTTTCCACATACTCCTTATACATTCTCATTCTTTCTATAATGGCACATACATCTGTTCAACAGCGTACCCTACATTAATAAGGCAAATGTTTTGTGGCATATATTCTTATTTTATTAAGTCTTTTACTTCATCAAATGCCTTTTGCTTTGCACTAATTACGTTCTGTGGGGTACAAGGAAAAAGTCAACATATCAGTGAGGGCTAATGGAACCACAGAGTACCTTGAACATGCAGCAGCTATTCTAGAGATGCCCCTTGTGAAAGTGAGATGCCACAGGAGCTAGGTGTTGCTATTGTTTGTTTTTTGTTTTTGAAGAGGACCAGTGACATTGCAGAGTGATGTCTTAACTCATGCACAAATTGGATTTAAGTGAGGCAGAATTGCACAAAGTAATCAGCCTCACTTTGTCTTCCTGAGTCATCAGAGTCCAGTGGCAAGACAAAAAAGTCAAGATGACTGCTGATAGCCTGGAGTGCAGTGAATTACCTTGGTATCTTTGACCTGTATCCGCCACCATCAGGGCTGTTGAAACAAATTGTTCTCATCTGCCCATTCCACTGGGGGGAAGTCTTCACATACTTGGGATAGACACCCCCCTAACTCACAGATGGATTGGAGGCCTGTCAGTTACCCCCAACCTGAGATAGCCCATCTACTGAGACAGTTTACCAGGTTGTGGCTGCTCCCATGCTACACCTTCCTGGAGCCACAGGTGAGAATTTAGTGCCATGTAGGCACCAAAGATGAATGAGCAGCCCTGAAAAGGGCAAGCCCCTGTGCTAGAGGTGCTAGTCTTCCTTGAACACCCATACACCCCTAAGTGCTAGGTAATAATAATAGCTCACATTTAGTTCATTGACTTTAAAAAATACATTTGCATTGATAGTTTTTGTTTTTATGTTGCCTATATTTCATGATTTCATTATATTCCCTACCAGAAAACTACCCCTTATAATAAAGAAAGAAAAGGAAGAAAAAACAGTTCAGCAAAACCAACTAATACATTAAAAGATTGAGATGGGGGAAACTAACCTAAAGAGAGAAGAGATTTTCCCCAGTTCAGCCTGGGGTGGGTGATGAGCAGATTAGAAAGAGAATTTCTGGAATTTTAATAATTTTCCAGGGCATTTCCTAGACTGCCTTTTTGAACCCAGAAAGGGACTTAACAAGGATACAAGACTATAATTGGAGCAATGTTGAGGTTGCCATAGTTGCATCCTGGCACACTTTTGGCATTGTTGTTGCTGACATTTAGCCTTCCATGGCATCAGGAGGCTCCTAGCACTGCATATTCTATACATATCCAAGGTCCTTGCAACATATGAGAACCCCTCCTCACCCCCAACCTTCCTGCCCCAACACATCCTTGTCCTTCCCTTAACCCACAGACACCATTTGAAGACTGACATAGCATATACTCAGATTAAGAGACTCAGCTTTAGTTTTGCCAGCACGCAGTGCCTGGCATAGCTGAAAGAACATTAAGCCAGGAGTCATCAGAAATATTCCAATCTTTAGCACCTTCCATAGAACATGTCTCAGTGATGTGAGTACCGCGCCCTCCATGGGTGCAAATTCCAATGGCCCTCAGCCTTCTCATCCTGTACGACTCTCACCTGGTTTTTACCCTCCAGAGAGGAACCACTGAATATTTTAGAGAATTTCTAGGTCAGGGATTCCTAACCTGACATTCCTGAACTTGGTTTGAAATTTTTTTATATAATTCTACTTTAGTATAACTGGTTTCCTTTATAATTCAATGAATTTTACTTTATGAATTTAAGAACATGATTTCAAGAAGGGGTCCACAAGTCTCCCCGCACCGCCAGAGCTGTCGTCCATCACAAGAACCTCAAAGTCTTTCTTGCATTTCATCTGTACCAACGGAGCTCTGTAACTGACCATCTGTTTTCCCTCACTCTCACAGGGTGACCATCTCGCCTCCTTTTGGATCATATGTTTCCTCAAGGATTTCCCTATTGCTACTTCTTGCTTGTGAGTCACGATTGAAAATATACAACAGAATCAGCCTAACATGTGTCTTTCCATTGTCCTTTGGGTCACCGGCAACTTTGATTTCTCAGAGATTGTACTGTTCTAAGATTCTGTAGAGTAGCCTTTCGAGAACAGTTGCATTAAAAAAGATGAGTCTTTGCACTGGGGAGCAGATTAGAATTGTTAAAAACACACAGTTTCTGAAATGTAATCCAACCTGCTCTCTTCCTCCTACTCAATTCTAGGACAGTTCATTGTATGTCTATAGTTTCTGTCCCAAATATATGCACTGATGCATTAAATCAATGGTCTGGCCATACAATAGTATGTCTGGACAATAAGCATTTTTCATCTGTTTGCTTTTCCCTATATAGACTGTTAGCCCAATTTATTTTAAGAAAAAATCATGGCCTTGACGCAGCGTTGGCCCTGGAGTCAGGAGGATCTGAGTGTGAATCTGGCCTCAGACACCAACTAGCTGTGTGACCTTGGGCAAGTCACTTAACTCCCAATTGCCTCAAAAAAAAGAGAAAGAAAGAAAGAAAGAAAGGAAGAAGGAAGGAAGGAAGGAAAGAAGGAAGGAAGGAACCCCCAATTGCCTCAAAAAAAAGAGAAAGGAAGGAAGGAAGGAAGGAAGGAAGGAAGGAAGGAAGGAAGGAAGGAAGGAAGGAAGGAAGGAAGGAAGGAAAAGAAGAGAAAGGAAAAGAAAAGAAAAAGAAAAAAAACCATGAGCTTCATTCAGAAGGCCTTGTACTATTCAATGGTGTGATATACTCTGTTCACTATCATTTACAATGAAGAGCATCTAGAGAACCCCTTCTCCATTTGGACTTTACACAAGACATCTTCCCATGACACTGGCAAAACCTTTGGAATGTATACATTAAAATCTGATGTTAAAAGTCAGAAGAGTGTTGAATGGAATTATTTCTGTTGGTGCATTTATCAAGGAGTTTTGCATGATTTTAACATGTGTAAAGAACATTTATATAACTAGGGGGAGCCTGGTCAGGGTTGACAAGATTAGAAAAGGAGACTTTTGTTGTGTATTGAAAATGTTTCCCTAAAGAATGTATAAACATCCCCATTAGCAGCACATTTGAGACAGTTGTGGCCCTGATAACTTTTTCTTTATAGATAGCACTATGCCCAAGCTTCTCGCTAGTGCATGGACCCAAATCATTGAGGATGATTCACTGAGTCATGACTAGCCATACACCTGAATCAAACTTTGTAACTGGCTTCTGAAAAATGAAAGCTTAACTACCTTTCTTTCACCCAACAGTCAAGGAATGTCTGAATCATGCAGTATAAGAATATGATGAGTGCTCATGCGCAGTGAGAAATGAGGGAAAGGGAGCAGCTTGGTGACGCAGAGAGTAGAGCACTGACCCAGGAGTCAGGAGGACCTGAGTTCAAATGCGGCCTCAGATACTTGACACTTGTACTAGCTGTGTGACCTTGGACAAGTCACTTAACCCCAGTTGCCCTGCCAAAAAAACAAAACAAAAAAAAAAAGAAATGAGGAAAAGGATGACTTCCAAAAGTCACAGAAAGGCTTATATGAACTGAGGCAGAGTGGAGTAAGCAGAATCAGGCTAACGATTTATTTTTTAAATTTGATTCTATTTTATTTCTGTTCCAGATTGTCTCTCTCCCCAACCTCTTCTGTCCATCGGGAAGGCAAGAAATATAAAATGAAGTCATACAAAACCATTTCAGGAGAATGATATATAGAATGACAACAATGCTATAAAAATAAACAACTTTGAAAGCTGTAAGATCTCTGACTGATGCCATGATCGTTCGTGATTCCAGAGGACAAGTGATGAGACAAACTGTTTATTACAGAGAGGTGGAGATTTAAGGTATACAATGAGACACATATATCTTTGCCTATGCCAGTGGGAATTTGTTTTGCTTTACTATACGTATTTATTTTAAGAATTTTTTTCTTTTTTATGAGATAGGGGTGGGAGGGAGAGAAAACAGATTTCTTTTCAGTTAATGTAGCAATTGGTTTTGGTTAACTGGTTTTTATTGTTGTAACAAGGGAAGGCTCATTGAACTTGGGGGGAGAGAAGGGGTCAGGAAGAAGTTGGCATCCAGAAATGACTGTGTTATAAAACGAAAGTCATCAATAGAAGAAGGGAAGAAGGCAAGGCAAGGCAAGGGGAGGCAAGGGAAGAGACAAGAAGGGAAAGGAAGGGTAGGGAAGGGAAACACAGAGCTGGTAAGGACACAGAGGGGAAACAGGGAGACATACAGATTGGTTACCTAGAGGGAATTCTGTGTGGCCCCATGGCCTTTCCATGAAACCATGTGGTACTAGGAGAAGAGAAACCACGGTGTTGGCAATGGAACATTGGAGGCATTTTTGGACCTGGGCTCTTGGACGTAAGAGGAGGACCTCCTGAATGCTGTAGAATTCCTGGACCAAGCTCCCAGGACACAGTGGAAGAATTTCATGGACAGTTCTTAAGTTCTAAACTAACTAGAGGAATTCTTGGACCAAGCAAGAACCCAGAGACAAAGAATATCAAAGAGACAGAGCTTCTATGTGAAGAAACAAAATTAGACTTTATCCTTTTATCGGTACTGTGAGTTATATGGTCTCAGATTCAGAGGCTGCATTGAGTACACAATCATCTGCAAACAGAAGATCATGCACCAACCTTCCCTCCACTTTGGTCTTGGCTTGTAGCCTTTTCAAGTTGAAGAGCTTACCATCAGTGTGGTAGCTGACCTCGATGCTGTGTTTGTCCTCATTGAAACCATTTGACAACATGGCTGAAAACATCATGCTAAAAAGCATGGGAAAAAGCACACAACCCTGCTTCACTCCATCGGTGACTAGGAAAGCACGAGAGCATTGTTCATTATCTAGAACCCGGACAAGCATGCTGTCATGAAACTGATGTACTATGCTGATGAAATTTTCTAGGCAACCAAATTTTGACATAATTTTCCATAAGCCCTCATGACTGACAGCATCAAAGGCCTTGGTCAGATCTACAAACGTTGTTCTACTCCTGGCATTTTTCCTGGAGTTGTTGGACAGCAAACACCATATCGACTGTTCCTCGGCTCTTTCTGAAGCCACACTGGCTCTCAGGTAGATGACCATCTTCTGGGTGAAGGATCAGTCTATTAAGGAGGACTCTGGCAAGAATCTTGCCAGCAGTGACTAAGAGAGAGACTTCCTTGCTGTGATTGTCACATCTATTTCCTTAACCTTTATAGAGATGGACAATGGAGGCATCCTTGAACTCCTGGGGGATAACGTCGTCTTGCCGTATAATCTGGAAAATTTCACTCAGCTTTTGTATGAGCAATGGACCCCCTTCCTTGTAAATCTTAGCTGGAATAGAATCAGTGCTTTGCCACATGAAAGGAGCCTAATGACATTCAAAACCTATTCTTCAATTGGAACTTCAGCTAGGGAGGGACTGACTTCAACCTGAGGTAAATGGTCAGTGGCTTCATCATTGATTGATGATGGTCCGTTGAGAACACTATGGAAGTGTTCAGCCCGTCTCTCTAGGATCATGTCCTTATCACTAATCAATGCAGCTCCATTAGCACTGAGTAGTTGAAATGCACCATAGGTCTTTGGCCCATAAATAGCCTTTGGGGCATCATAAAAGGGCTTTGGATTGTTACTATCAGCCTCTGAAGCTGAGATGCAACAAAGTATGGATCAGTTCTCTGCTGATTGTGCAAATTTTGGCCTAACAATTAACACCAAGAAAACACAGGTGCTCCTTCAGCCACCACCACACCATCCATACCTGGAACCATCGGTTACAGCAAATGAAGAAGTTTTGAATGCTATGGATAAGTTCACTCATCTTGGCAGTGTACTTTTCAGGGATGGACACACTGATAATGAGGTTGACCACGCATTGCCAGAGCTAGCTCAGTGTCTGGGATGCTTTGAAGGAAAGTACAGAAGAGAAGAGGTATTAGACTGACTACCAAACTGCAGGTCTACAGAGCTGTGGTGCTGACCTCATTGTCATATGCCTGAGAAACCTGGACATGCCAGGAAACTGAACTGCTTCCATTTGAATTGTCTTAGGAAGATTCTGAAGATCACCTGGTGGGATAAGGTACCAGACACTGAAGTCCTTACTCGAACTAAACTGCCAAGCATTCCAAATCTGCTTCAAAGAGCACAACTCCAATGGGCTTGCGATGTTGTCTGAATGCAAAACATATGCTTGCCAAAAAGACAATGTTATGGAGAACTCACACAGGGCAGGCATTCACATGGTGGTCAGAAGAAGCAATACAAGGACACTCTCAAGGTCTCGCTTAAGAACTTTTGGAATTGATTGTGTGACATGGGAGACACTGGCACAGGACCACTCAGCATGGTGTGCCCACATCACAGAAAGTGCTGTGCTCTATGAGCAAAGCAGAATTGAAATAGCTCAAAAGAAACTTGAGATGTGCAATTTAGAGAATCCACCCCAAATGTTCACACAGATTATTTGTGCCCGACCTGCGGTAGACATTCTGAGCTTGTATTGGTCTGATCAGTCACAGTCAGACACATTGAAACTTGACTCTAGCATAGTGATGTCATTTTGGGCCTCTTGGAGAATGAAGGACAATAACAAGGTTATGTGGTCTAAACAGATCTGGGGGAAGGTTAACCTTCTGGTGTTCCCAAGTGCTTTCTCCATGGGGGTGACAAACCCAAGGTAATAAGAACTGTAAGTATAGAGGATTCTCTTGATCCCTTGGAGAGACTGGGCTCAATGGAGAGGGAACCATTCATGAGGTTTGGTCTGTGTCCTTTGAGTTTTTCATTTTGCCAGTAAAATAAAACTTGATGTGTTGTTGGCTTGAGAATTTTCATGGGAACTTAGGGCCTTTTCAGCTTGTCTCAAAACTTGAGCATAAGCCAAATTCTGATGGTACCAGTGAAAGCATTGGGTAGGGTCCTTAGTCAGAGAGACTGATCTGTGAATCACAAAATTTAATCCAGTTCTTCTAAATCCTGGAAGTCTGGGCCACAGGTTACATATGTATCATTAAGGAACCACCAATAGGCCACCATAGGGGCTGGGGACTACTATGTTCACTCCCATTCCTATACCCCAGGCATGTGGTTTGGAACAGTTCAGTACTGCCTCTAATGAGAGAGGTTAAAGGGCTCCCTTTCCTCATACTCCTTGGTTTGTTAATCTCCACCCCATCCCCCCAATCCAGTGGTTTGAACGGCTCAGCTCCCACCGATTATTATATTTTCAGCATGAGCATTTATACATCAGAAATTAGCAAGTACTACAAATGATGACTTGATTTATTGTTTTGTAGATTATGTAGGCTTAGGAAAGTGATAGAAAAAATGTTAATAATGCAGATTAAACTTTTAAAATGGGCCCTGTGTACATATTTTTCCCCCCTGGAAAGCTAGCTGTTAAACATTAACCAACACACTCCTGCCCCAACTCAAGCACCTTTGGGAGTGATTTTATTTATAGCTTATCTAGGCCCTCCCTCAAAAGGAGGAATAAAAAATTCCTATATATGGTTATCATATATTCATATTATATTATTATATATGAATATTCTTTTATTAAAAGATTCATATACACATATATAGATAAATCACTCATTTATGTCAGATAATTTATTCCTATACCCCAAAAATTCCAAACATGAGACTCATAGGCACATATTAATAAAATAAGATTTAGTGACTTAATTTACAACTACTATTACAATCTGCTGGGAAGCTGATCAGATGCCTCATGAAGTAGGCAATTTAACATTTCACCTCTGTTGGGTCCTATTCAAACAACCCTGGAAACTTGACTTCAATTCCTTCTCTTGTTGGTGGCCATTTATTATCTCCAACATGGAAGCTTTCCTTGCTATCGGTCACTGCCTCTCAGGTAGATGCTGTCAGATTTTTTTCAACATAGTGATTAGTTTTGTTTAATTTTCATTCTCTTCTTTGTTCATCTTTTATTTCTTTATTCTTTTTTATTGTTTACTCTTTTTTTATTCTCTTCTTTTTTCTCCCTACCACCTACCACAGTGTTGCCAACGAGCTTACAGCTCTGCCGTTGCTTCTGTCTCTGTCATGTTTGTTATTTCCTGCATTTAGGAAAAGGAGATCAGAGATTGCTACAACCTTGTAAGCTTTGAAAGGTCAGGAGAGCAAGCCACCAGAACTCCAGAAACTAAAGTCCATAAGTCCATACTGGGATGTGCTGGAAGCTAGGTGATAAAGAGTGAAGTACTGAGTAATGGGGCTTGACCCTTATCCAGTGGCTATTTAGCATTTTAAAGTGAACTCGGTGGAGCTAATATTATCTAGAGACAGTGTTAGGTCTGAGCCCACCCTCCCCAGGGACTGAGATTGGTACCTCAAATGTTTTGGGGAAATGTTTGTAACTTCTGTTCTTATTTTATCTTAGCAGCAAATATTCCTTTATAAATGCTAATTAATGTTAATTAATTAAATTTGGCTGGATCACTAATCACTGGCAACTAGCAATGGGGGAAACATACCAGAGTGGAGACTTGAGCCAACAACATTAGAGAAGAAATGTATCAACCCCTCAGGGGTACCCTAAGACCCCTGAGAAAGGGAGAGCTTTGCTCTGGGAGAGTGAGTCCAGAATTATTGCTACATTTTTTGGTCATTTTTTCAAACATTTTACTTTTTCCAATTACATGTAAAATTTTTTAAACATTTTTTAAATTTTGAGTTCCAAATTCTCTCTCTCCCTCCCCTCCTGCCTCACTGAGAAAGCAGTCAATTTGATATAGGTTATACATGTGCAGTCATGAAAAACATATTTTTGTGTTCACCATGTTGTGAAAGAAAATACAGCCAAACCAACCCCCCCCCCAATTAAAAAAATATATATTTTTAAAGTATGTTTCAATCTGCATTCAGACTCCAGGTCTTTTTCTGGAGGTGGAGAGCATTTTTTATATTAGTCCTTTGGAACTGTCTTGGATCATTGTACTGCTGAGAACAGCTAAATTCATACAGCTGATCATTATACAATATTGTTACGGTGTACAATGTTCTCCTGTATTGCTACATTTAAAAAGAAATTCTTTGTTATAAGAGATGATTCTTTGGGAGGGAGGAAAGGGAGGAATGTGGGGAAAATCTAGATATTAGGGGGAAAAAACCAAAAGATATCTATTTAATAAAAAGATATATTCTACAATAGAAGATTCTTTTCGAAAGGCTTCCTGTTCCCTCCTCATGTTTTTTATTAAGAACACCCTTGGATACACGAGCAGATCACTTTGTAAGGATGAGCAATTAGGCCCATAGTGTCCATAGTTATTGTTCATTTCTTTGGAGTGAGGGGAGAGTGATAATATTGTCCATCGTTTCTTCCCTATCTTTTGAAATCTTCCTCTCCTCGAGATACCTTACAAAATGATTCACTGATGCTTCCTGTGGATCGCCTCCAGCACAGATTTTCTCAGTATGTCTCTGGTCTGGTTCAGCCGCTCTTCGTGACTACAATGTCCCCTTTTTAAAGTGCTGTTTTAGTTTCCTTGTGTAGCATATGAAGGACTTGAGCTGCTGGGGGTTCACTGGTCACTGAGGATGAAAATAGACAGAGAAACATGTGTTCCATCTTATGTCATTTGTGGGCCTCCTGCTGAGATTGCTTGGGGGAGCTGGAGTAGAGCAGCATCTGGTGGACAAAATAGATATTACACACACTCACAGACTACTGCGTAGATACTAAGCCAGGGATTCTTAACCTGAAGTTCATGAACTTGGTTTTTAAAGTATTTTGATAACTGTGCTTCAGTATAGTTGGCTTTTTGTAATCCTATGTATTATGTTTTATGTATTTTTTAATTATTCTGAGAAGGGACTCATAGGCTTTAGGAATTCAATACACCAAAAAAGTTGGAGAACCTCTACTGATTAGTCCTAAACACCATAGATCAGAGAAAGAAAAAAGGACACAGATGTGCCAAAATATTTATAGCAGCTTTTTTTCTGTAATTGCAAAGAACTAGAAAACATCTATTGAGGAATCTTGGAATATTAATGGAATGGAATGCTGTTGTGCCATAAGAAATGATGAAAAGGATGGGTTCAGAGATATATAAGAAGACTTGTATGAACTGGTACAAAGTGAAGTGAGCAGAACCTGGAGAACAGCTTATACAATAGCAACACAATAGAGAGCAACGACTTTGAAAGACTTCAGAATTCTGATCAACATAATGGCCAATCACCATGGACTCGTGCTGAAGCACGTGTCTACCTCTGACAGAAGTAAAGGACCCAAAATGCAGAATAGCGTGTACGTTTTCAGGCATAGCCATTGTGAGAATTTGTTTTATTTGACTGTGTGCATATTTGATACAAGGAGAAAACAAAGCAATATAATTAACATAGGAAGAGACTGCCATCCTATAGGCTTGAGGAAGACACACATGAGCTGACACACACAGATGGTGTTACAACACGTTGAGCATCACATGTAGCCCATACCACTGTCACAAATGTAATTGATGCTCTATGCAAGAATATATATTTGGGGAAATAGAGATAACCCAAGCCTGACACAGATATAAATTCTTCATTGTTTTCTTTTCAAACTATACCTTTTAGAGAAGATACAGTATACCAATCCTCCAATCAATTGTAAATATCCCTGAAAGCCAATCTTTTGCATCTTTGGCAACAAATGTAATACACAAAGACTGGAATATATTAAAAGACAGTGATACCGTGACATAAAATGTGGTTATTGCCCACACAATGATTTTGTGATTAATATGGTACAAAGTTCAATTCTTTCTTGAATTTTTAAACCCCCCCAAAATATGTTCAAATGTTCTGGTCTTCTGTTCATTTCTCATAACACATTTATGCATTGGGAATATTCATTTCCCTAATCCCACATCAGCCCCAATTCTGGCTTACAATTGTAATTGAAATAGTTTATGTAAAATCTTCAGTCTTCACCTTCCAACTATTTGCTAACTGGAGTGACTAAATAAGCCTGTGGGCGTGAATTTTCCTGAATTGTAGGTCCTTCTGCCTGTAATACTTATTAAGGTAATTGTATATTGACTTGGCTTAGAGGAACAGTTCTTAACCAAGAGACTATGGACTTGTTTTTTTTTAATATTTTAATAACTATGTTTAAATATAATTTATTTCCTTTGTAATGCTATATATTTTGTTTTATGAAATTAAGAACATTATCCTGTGTAGGAGTCCATAACACAGATAGATGAAGAACTCCTTTTTGCACTTTAGAGATTTTTGTCAAGCTCTTCCTTAATAGAATTTCTCTACTTATTCAACATTTTCAGCATATGTTGGGATGTATGTTGTAATTATTTTCATTGGGATCTTTTTTGTGAAAATATTGTAGATTAGATACTTGCCTTTGGGTACAAGATCAAACCAACTCTTTTATCTGCTATTTGTGATAGCATCACTATGTACCAGGGTTATACCGTGCCATGTGAGTGAGGCTAATTTTTTTTTCCTCCTGAAAGGCAACAAAACTGTCCTGAGCCAGCTTCCTAGTAGTCTCTGAGCATGTTAACATGGCTTCCTGGTTGTTTAAGTGCATAAAAAGAGCCATTCACATGAAGTCAGGGCTCTTTAGACTTGGCACATCTGCCAGGACCTGAGAGTCACCAGACCCTGCCCTGCTCCCAGACCCATATTTGCAAGTGAGGGGACTATATCTACCTAGTCTAAGTGCTGCAGTATCCTAGCTAATATACTGTTAGGGCTAAGTAAAGCTCCTTTTGTTAACTTCTGAGTGACCAAAGCATCTCATTTTGTTCCAACATCTGATCTAAACTAAAAGAGGACTGGCCTGGGTCAGGCCCACCACTTGCTCCTCTCCAGGGAAAACTTATAAACCAACCTTCCATTTACCTCTGGCTTTCTTTTGCATTCTGGTTTCACTTATCACAAGAATATCAATACGGTCAGATGATTCAGTTCTTTCAGTAGTAAATTAATATTTCTTTCAGTTAAATTGATATTTCTACAGCATCTAAAATGATTCTTTGTCCCATCCTCTGCCTCTTTCCTGTTAATACTCCCCCGCAGTCATTTGCGAAAGAGAAACGGGATTAATGGGACTGAGAGCAGGTTTTTAAAAATGTTTTCTTATCTTTCTTATCACCTAACAGCCCTCTTATTAGTGCCAATGAGCTTCTTCCTGCTTAGCTTGGCTTGGTTCTTTTGTACGTCACTAGAAAAATGGCTTTAAAAAACCAGACATAGTGGTGCATACCTGTAGTCCCTGTTGCTATGGAGGCTAAGGCCCGTGGATCACTTCAGTGCAGGAGTCCTGACTGGGTTCCCACAACAAATCCACCCTCAGTATGAGCCCCAGGAGCAAAGGACCACCAAGCTGCCTTTAAGGGGACAAATTGGTCCAGGATGGGGAAATGGAGGTTAAAGATTCCATGCCAATCAGTACTGGAATGAGATTAGTGAATGGCTGCCATGCTTCCAGTCTGGTGAGATAAGAAGAAGGAGAAAGGGAAGAAGGGCAGGAGAAAAGGAAGAGGGAGAGAAGCTTTGCTGGAATGACAGAACCTTCTAGAGTTCGTGTTCTGTAAGCATAGGCTTTGAGAATTCAGTGTCAAGAATCCCTAAAATGAGGCAATAGACTGGGATTTTTCAATATCTTCATTTACTTTTAGTGACACTTGTATGACCTAAAGGATCACAGAATTCCGAAATCTCCCCACTGCAATAACAGCCATCTAATCCAACCTGTATCTAAATAGTTTTCTTGCTCTTCAACATCCCAAACAAACAGCGGTCCAATTTCCACTCTTCCTGAGCTAGCTCTTGTCATCCTGGTCCTTTTGAGGTCGTACGGTTTATCTGAGTCATTCCTAAATTGTGCCACCAAGAGCCGAACCTGAGAGCCTAAATGTTGTCTGACCAAGGTGGAGAACAGCATGATTGTCACCTCCCTCACATCGAATGTTATGCCTTTCTTTTTTGGGGGGGCAGGGCAATTGAGGTTAAGTGACCTGCCCAAGGTCACACAGCTAGTACATGTGTCAAGCATCTGAGGCCAAATTTGAATTCAGGTCCTCCTGACTCCAGGGCCGGTGCTCTACTCACTGTACCACCTAGCTGCCCCAGTTATGCCTTTCTTAATGCAGTCTATGACCCCTTCAATTTTTTTTGGCTGCCATGACGCACTGTTGGATCATATTGAGCTGGTTCAACTTCCCAATTGGATGTGTGACCTCTTCTATTTGAATTTTCTTTCCAACAATGCAGATTGAAGCCTGCCTGCCCTCCCTGTGTGCCTTTGTTTATGATCTTCCATAAAGTCACCCCAGAGGATTTACTCACCCGCTTGAACTCTTCCTTGCTTTCTCCTGACATACTAGTGAAATGTTAGGGATGTCTCATTCTTGCCATGTGGCCAGTCCATTTTCTTTTTCGAGCAGACATTTGCTTTCCTTTACTCTAGTTGTTCAAAGTTCCGTATTTGTTATGCATCGTAGCCTTGACCGTATACCTCTCATTGCTTCCTGTGTGATACTCATGTGACCTGTGGCCGAGGAGACATTTTCTCATAAGGGTGCTTCTTTTCTTAATGTACATGAATGTGAATTCATACAAAGAACAGGTCTAGTCCCAAAGATAGGGAAACTAAGCTTTCTTTCATGTTTTTTGGGTTCCTACATATATACCTCACTACCAGGATACATAAACAGAGGTGTGTGATATATTCCAGCCTATTCTTCCCATGGACGCTGTATCTATTTGTGAAAGAGTGCACCCCAGGTTTATGGGGAGAATATTTTATACCAACTGCTCTTACTATATACCATTTTAATAAATTCCTTTGCTAAAAGCTAATTAAATCTACCGGCTGATTGTTAATGAAAAGCATATCTGCAGGGGGCTTATGAGCTATAGTAACCATTCCTAGGGTTACCTTTAGAACCTGGAGTAGCAGGCTCTCCCTGAGGACCTAAGATTGTGAAAGCAGGAAGGATACACATCCACCCACAATTCCTGGTATCACAAGGCCTCATGGAAGTTATTTTTCCCTTCATAAAGTCCTTAAGTAGCTTCCATTCAGCACAGCATCTCTGCTAAGTGGTTCTGTTCAACTTGCTTCCCAAGGTCTACTTCTCTCTTCAGCTTTACTTTTGATTGCCAGAGATCCCACATCTTGAAGCTGCTTCTTCTCTTCGGTGACTATCTCCGTATCTGTGTTTGTCTGGGCTGTGTGTCTGCTCTTCCTGCTGGATGCCATATCCCCCACCAGTCCAGGAGCTCCAATGATGTGGGGAAGGGGACAAAGGAGAGACATTTCCCACCCCCACCTTACTTCCCTCTGGTACAACTGCCTCCAACTTTCGAATTTGAACTTAAATTGTTCCAAGAGCGAAATGACTTGCTTCTTTAATCTTCAGGTCTAAGGGCTATGACTGATTCTTTCAGCCAATCTCAAAATGTTTCTTGGCCTTTATCCAATGGCCAAGCCTCTATAATCCTCTCAAGTTGAATAACTGCTTCACATTTTGGGGAGGGGTTGGGTTGGTAGGAAAACTCCCTAACACCTGCTTCTGTGACCTCAGTAACTGTGAGGGCTCTTCCTCTCTTTACATTTTCTTTACATTCTCCTGCTATATTTCTACCCTGAAGGCACCAAAAGAAACAGAAGTGTGTAGCTTGTGTAGCTTCAGGAGATTAACATACACGAATTTGCCAAAAAGGTCATGTAATTTTGTGTTACTGCCAAGCATCTAAAACCAAGGCTCAGATGATTGCTTTACAGGAAACACTCTAAAAGAGGCCTGGGAACAAACCTTTGGGAAGCCTTCCTGAGACAGTAGGGGTAGTGGGATTGCTACATCACAGGGTCCCAGGACCGGGATCTGCACAGGGTCTGAGCCATCAGAGAGACCCTCCAATGACCAGAGGACTTTATGGGTCACCTGACAAGAAGAAACTAGGTCAACATTGTCTCTCCAAAAGTCAAGAAAGGAATGGCTACCCAGCAAATGGGAAGACCGTTCCCTTATGTGGTTACTACAGATGCCGGTCAGCAAAAGGCCTTTGGGCAGGCCTGTCCCTATGGCAGAAGTGAAATTGAAAACTTAGATCTTAACAGGAACTGGCTGCAACCACTGGGGAGCTGAGATTTCAACCTTGCTGACGGTGTCAGGTTTACAGCCACTTGGGAGTTTTAATGTCATATCTTTTATTTTCAATTTCATTCAGTAAATGTATTCTGATCCATCATGGATAGCCCTTAAAATCACAGAAAGTTGGGAAGGTATTAAGAATCTTAATGGGGGTGAGGGTGGGGCTGAACCATTCCAGTAAAGTTATGATGATGTAAATGATAGGCTACTCCTTCCCCTTCTCAAAGTCTACCAGAGGTAAACAAATCAATGAGCCCCTAAAGAAGGGAGGAAAATGTCTTTTGGTGTTCAGATCCCCAAATCCCCAAGGTTCTTCTTCTTTTGTTCTTGAAGAGGCTTCTGGTCAGTCATTCATTAAGTTTAGGCACCAACGAAAAAAGAGAAACAGAGACAGAGGCAGAGACATTTTTTCCATCTTTTTTGTACAATAAACGGTGTGCCACTGTAGTGTGGATTACCTGTAGACTGGCAATTTAGAAAGTTGGTCAGATTGAAAAACATTTCCCAGGCATGGGATGGGGCAAGTCATATGGAGATTTTCATGATTCTCATAATTCAGAGTGATATTCCTTTTTATTTTTTCTCTAGACTAAATTTTGAATCTAGCTACCAAGAGCAAATAAACCTATATATCCGTGTAGTAATGTTAGAAAGGGAAAGGATCTCTTTGGTAAAAATTAGAGAAGCTTTGTTTAAAAAGCAAAGGAATATATACATATATATGTATATATACATATATATATATATACATAGATATTTGATGTAAATTATATATAGTGTGTGCATATGTACATAAATGAGTTAGGTGTGCAAAAGATATGTATGTTTATGTGAATTGTCTCAAGGTAAAGACAGATGCCTAGCTTGCAGGAAGGCATAGATAAATATAATCTGAGATTTGAACTGCCTCTAATGGGAGGAGGAGAGCCAATATGATAGCTGGGGTGGAGTGGGATGGATGGGCAAGCAAGCCCTTGAGCCCCATGAGTCCAAATACTAGGCATTCTTTTTTCCATTCTCCAAGAGGAGAATTAGACTAGGATTATAAATTATATCCATAGGTTCCCCTAAATATTGTTGACCTAAGGGTACAAGAGGTCCAAACAAAAAGCTACTTTCCTGATTGGTGCCCCAAGTTATACCCACAGGCTTAATTGCTACGAATTACACCCACAGGCTTAACTCCTTCCCACTAAATGCTACTTACACAAAATACCATCACAAATAGTGAACAGTGATTGAGCCCTTTTATCTAAGCAAACCACAAATAGAAATTAGAGAAGTTATACAGACAGGAATGATTTGGGATCTCCACTCAACCAACAGACCTCACTGAAAGAGATGTTTCCCAAAATCTCCAGGAAGCCAGCTAGAAATGAGAGACATGCTGAAGAGCCAGCTTCCTCTACATGACTATGGCATCCAAAATCCCTCCCTCCACATGTCTCTTCTCAGAGAGATTCTGGAGCAGATGTCGTCTCTTGAATTAGAATAGTGTCTCTACTCAAGCAGGCACAAAATATTGAGTTAGCATTCTCTCCACCAGCTAGGAAAGTCCCATATAAAATGCTCCAAATGTTACTAGAAACATGGGTTATATGTATCACCTTACAATAAGAATAATTAATTACATAATAAATATATATGACCCAGACTTATATTGTACTTGGATAGTGTAACACACATACCTACACATACACACACACACACATATATATATATACACACCTGTGTGTATGTGTACACACCTGTATATGTACACATATATATGTATATATACATGTGGTCAGAGCAACACACTCTTTTGATCCTTCCCTTCTCCAGAATAGAAGGGGCTTTTTTCTTTAGAGTTCGTGCTGTTGCTCACTGGGTGCAGCATCTTTGCTGTGAGGGTTGCTCAGCTTGGATCCCTGCTGCTTCTCCTCCCTGCGCCTCAATTCTTAACTGCCAGGAATAGTTCTCTCTTCAGTCACCTCTGCTTTCAGAAGTCTCACTCCTTGAAGCTGCTTTCTGTTCCTGTGTGCATGCATAGTATGTATGTGTGTGTGTGGTATTTTTTAAGTGTAAGAAAATGGACTTTATTTTCCTATTTCTGTAGAATTTGGGACAAGTAAAAAGAAACCTTGATAATCTAGTCCCTAATAGTTAATATTTTTAAAGTGTGTGTGTGTGTGTATCCATAAACATCTTTATGTCTTTGTCTCCCTGATAGGTGTGCCTTAACTCTGCCTCAAACTGATGAACTCTTGAATGGTTGGACAGCTTGGAAGGCTTAGCCTTTTTTTTGTTGAGGCGATTGGGGTTAAGTGACTTGCCCAGAGTCACACAGCTAGCAAGTGTCAAGTATCTGAGGCTTAGGTTTTTGGTTTGGTTTTTTTTTTTAATTCTTCCAAGGCATGGCCAAACTTTACCCAACAAATACCTACTTGCCTTCGCATCTCAATCAGAGAATTTCTTCATGTTTCATAAAGGTATTGCAGGGAATATACAGGTCTTGGCATTTTGTTAACATATGAATACCTGATTACCTCTGTTATCTGGCCCTTACTTTAGTGATCACACCAACCTGCTGGTGGAGAATGGAGAAGTGAAAACCAAATCCCTTCCCAATTACGTATATATGTAGGTATACACATATAAATATGTATTTCACATATTACACTATCTACTACATATTTACATATTATACACACACACGCACACACACATTACACTAACTAGTGGTTGGGTGACTTCCTTTCTGTAGATCTGTAGAAAAACAAGCGGAGTTTGAGTCAGGCCTAGGCTGCTCTCGCCACTCCAGTGTCTCCATTGTTACCTGGATCACCCATCAAGTATATCCAGTCTGTCCCACTATCACAATAACCTTGACATTTGCAACCCTCGACTAAACAAGGTGAAATAGAACCTGAGCTGATTTCTAAAGCACTAGAAAGTTGGGAACCATAGGGAACCCAGGTTGGTCTATCCCTACCAGGGATAGGTAAGACTCAGAAGCAGAGGGGATCCAGAAAGGGTCCTGCCACACAAATATCGGGATTAGCGAAGGGGTCCCGGGAGCTCAGAGAGCCGCGGGGTGGCTTTTGTAGAGATGGCATGACCAGTTGCTTCATCCTGCCCACTGACCTGGCCTTTCACCTCTGGGGCTCATTCGAGGTAAGTGTTCTTGTGGATAAAAGGATTCTTGCAGCTTAAATCATTTTACACTCTGCACCCCAGAGTGAGGAAGTGACCCTCCTAGGGTCAGGCAGCCTCAGTTACAAAGCTAGGCTTCCAACCTTAGACCTTCTATTTTCAAATCTATTCCTTTTTCCTACTCACTTGGGTCCAATGCATGATTACCACTTTTTAACTATATTATCTCAAGTAAATCATTCCTATTCTCTAGGCCTCAATTTCTCCATTTATAAAATTAGGGTAATAATGCTGGCATTATCCATCTCGTGGTGTTGCGACAGAATCACTGGAGCAGAGCTGAAGAGTCTGCAGCCTCAAGGCCACACAGGGCCTTCTAGGTCCTTGGGTGAAGCCTTTTGACTGAATCTGAGTTTTACAGAACAAATCCTTTTATTAAGTTTGGATTCAGTCAAAAGGCCACACTTGAGGACCTAGAAGGCCACAAGTTTCCCACCCCATGCACTAGAGAAATATGATATATTAGAATTTTCTGTCTGCTTACCACCAAAATTAAATTCAACCAACATCAATAAGTACATATATACTATATGCAAGGCAGTATGTACATACATACTGTATGCAAGGCAGTATTCTGGGGGATAGGAATTCAAAGATGAAAAAAAGGCACAAACTCTCACCTTCAAAAAGTTGACAGTCTAGGGCAGGGCTGTCCAAAATGCGCATGTGATTTGTGGGCCTGTCTACAAGCACAGAAATTTACATAAATGCTTCAGTAAAAGAAGCTGAGCTACTGCAGAGCTCTCACAAAAATGGCAAATCAAAATATATTGTCTATTGTTTCAATAAAAACCTAAGGTTGGACAGCCCTGGTCTAAGGTGAAGGTGAAGGTAGGAGCTAGAGAGCGATTCTAACAAATACAACGTATACCACCACCTATGGCATATTTCAAAGCCTGAAGAAGCTCGATGCTGACCACATATACATAAAAGATACTGAGATTTGAAGCAAAAAAAATTGAGAAAGAAAGTAATTCCTTGAAGCAGCTCCGTGTTGGGATTTTTGTTCTTTTTGCTTCATTGCCCCTAGATTCCTTCCTCTATATGGAAAATAAAAAATAATTTGGGGACTGGGAAAATGGGTGAGCTCAGACTATGATCACCTCTGGTAGTTTATTGAAAGGGCAGTCCCAGTTTCAGAGGAACCTGAGAAGACCTCTATGAACTGATACAGAATGAAGTCAGCGAGATCAGGATAACATTTTATACAATGCCAACAACATTATAGGGAAAAACTGCTTTGAAAGACTTTCTAATGCTGATCAATGCAAAAATAAACCACAATTCCAGGAGGCCGAAGACAAAGCAGGCTATTCATCCCCTGCCAAAGAGGTGATTGATTTCAAATGCAGCATGAGATAGACATTTTTGGACATGGCCAGTGTGCGATTTTGTTTTGCTTGACTACGTTTATTATAAAGGTTTTCTTCTTTTCTTTTTTTTTTTAAATTTTGCTTAGTGGAGAGGGGGAATTGGAAGGAGAGAAATAAATGCTCATAAAACAATTAAATTAAGCTAAAGTGAAGCAAATCAATTTTTAAAAAGAAAAGGCAGTCCTAAAAGTTTTTCTAAATGCTTATAGTTTGGCATAGTCAGGTAGAGGCTGGTTGAGGTTAAAAAATAGACTTATTGCCTCTGTGTACTTCATAGAAGAATGGTTATTCTATGCTAGGCCCCTGGGGGCAAGGCTCTCCTATTAGAAAGGAAAAAGCCCAGCATAGCCAAAGCTCTTTGAACCAACAAATTCTTCTACAGCAAGGGAAGCAGCTAAGGGTTTTCTCTAGTCTAATACTAAGGGTAGGAGGCTCTTGCCTTTCTAAAATCGCCTTTTGGCTCTATGTTAAAGAAGATGTGGCAGAGCCCACTCCTCTTCCTGTTATGAAGAAAAAGTAGTACCTCTGCCAAGGACTCCCGCTAAAGCCAGAAGCTGGCAACAGTTCATAAGATGGGAGAGCTACACTCTGCAGTGACTGCTTGGTCAGCACAGAATTGGCAAGAGCAGCTATGAGAGACCAGGAGGAAATGGTCGTGGCAGAGCATCCACATCATGCCCACATCCACATGACATTCCTGCCAGAATAGATGGAGAAGGGGGTCTGTGTCTGGCTTTGAGAAACCAAGGTGATTAGGGTCAATGTCAGGGACTGGGACAGGGAGAACTGGCGTCAGTACTATGAACGGCGGGATGATAAAGGGAGTTGTGGCTAATATCAGAGCAATAACCATACCCACACCAGACCACAAGGAATCAGACTCACAAGCTCCTAAGGAGTAGAGTGGCATCACCAGAAGAAATCAGTAGCCTTGCACTACCCTGGCTACATAACGTATATGTCTTCATTGGATGTTCCCTAAATGTGTCCAGGCTTCCCACTGATAGTATGTGTAGTTGTGAGAAAATGTGCTCCAGATTTATGGAAGAAATATACTATTGCTACATTTTTACTATGCTATTTCTTTATATGCCTTTGCTTGAAACTAATCGGGTCTTCTAGGTAACTAGTGAATACGTTAAGGAAGGTTTGTGAGCTGTGGGTATTTTGAGTGGATATAGATCCCTACAGTACCTTAAACCTGAGATAGCCTATCTGGTATTGAGGAGCAGGAGGAAGAAAGGAGAGAGAGCCCATCCAAATGCTCCATATAAATAACTCAAATAAAATTGATGTTGATAAATGCAAAGGAGTGGTCGAACAGAGAGGCTTGAGAAAGCCGATTCCCACTGAAGGGAAAGGAGGTGAGAAGAAGTAAAGGAGATCAGAAATCTGTGCTACACGTGGGGTCCACTTGCTTGAATGCATGAGAGGGTAAGAGCAATGGGTAGGTGCTGTTGTATATTTGATTTGGACTTATTGTGGAGAGCCTTGAATATCAGGCTACGGAGTTTATCCTTTGTTCTATAGGAAGCCATTGAAGGTCTTTGAGTATGAGAGTGACCTAGACAGAGCTGTACGTTAACACGATTAATCAAGCACCTGGTGAAAGACAGATTAAAGGAAGGAGAGCCAAGCACCAGGATAAAAATACAGGAGGCAAGTTGGCCAATAGACTCTTTCTTTCCTTTTCCTTTGTCTACGCTGCTCTGTAATTCACACAGTCAGTGTGTGGCCAGGAGCAAGAGTGGGGGGGGGGGGTAGGAGGTTGCTAAAATTGAAGGGAGAAAGTTGAATACGTAGTCACCTCAAGCTTCTTCAGACCTAATGCTGCACTTCTTGCACTTCTGGTCTTGTCCACCAGGTGGAAGCAGAGAGCTACTTCTGAGGACATTCTCAACCCTATTGCAGTTCGGTGCATTTATCATTCAACTACTATGCAGAAAAATTGAGGAAAGATGCAGTTCCTGACTTCAAGAAGCTTCACAGGGGCAGCTTGGTGGCACAGAGCATTGGCCCTGGAGTCAAGAGGATCTGAGTTAAAATCTGACCTCAGACACTTACTAGCTGTGTGACCCTGGGCAAGTCACCTGACTGCCTTAAAAAAAAAAGAAAAAAAAAGCTTTGCTGCCTAGTAGAGAGATATGCTTTGTATGCAGTTAATAATATAAAACGATGTGTGATTTGTGCATCAGAAACCTGCAAACAAAGTATTAATGTGAGGTCTGAAGGAGGAAAAGTGATTACTGAGAGAATTAGGAAATTCTTCCTGTATGGCAGAAGTTTTTTAAGGTTGGGGGTATTCAAGGATGGAGTTTAGTAGATGGGAGACAGGTCTGGGAAGCCAGAGCAATTGGGGTCAGTGTCAGGGATTGGACAGGGAGAGATGGAGTCTGTGGAAGGGATAGAGGGATGATAAGGGGGAGCAGGGGCCAATGTCAGCGCAATAATAATGAGGAGCGCCCACTGTCCAATGTCTGCTGGAGTTTTCTTTCTGATAAAAGCAGAGCAGCTGATAAATTCTCGAGTTACCCTCATGAAAAGGAGTCTGGGCCTGATTCTGGGCGGATCCAGATGCTGAAAATGATGGGAGGTTAAGAAGTTCAATGACCCTCTCATCTTACAGTTTGTGACAGTGAGAGAAACTGTGGCCATGGTTTGATGCGCACCCTAGATAAGAGGAAAGCAAATTCGAAGGAGAGAAAAGAGCCTGAGCTCTGAAGTTTTATGGATGATGTCGGCATAGAAAGGAGACGAATCTTTGATTATACAACTACAAAAGATTCTGCTGAGGAAGAAAGAGGGAGGCTGTTAAAAAGACCAGTGTGGGTGCACAGGAAACAAATGGACAAGTCTTTGAGGTATATGTATAGAGAACGGAAGTAAGGGGAGGTAACTGAAAATAAATGCAAGGAGTGATGTAGTCCCGTAACAACATGGTCTGGAGCACTAAACTTCAAAATGAATAGAAGCTGGTGATGAATGGCAAGGACCACCAAAAAGGGCATGTGTCAATCTTTGTGGAGCACAAATAGAAAATCGAAGCATGTGTGGGACTACTGCTGCTCAGGGAAATGGAATAATGATGACAGAAAAGAGAGAGAAGGCCGAACTACTTAAGTTTTATTTTGACTCTGCTACTTTTACCAATTAACTTAGAGTTCAAATCCAAGATGAATGAAAAGATGGTGCAAGAATGCCTACCTGCACAGGCCTGAATAAACTACATCCCTGGGTATGGAAGGATCTTTGTGATTGCTGAGCCAGTGGATGTCATTTTAAAGACCAATGGAGAACTGGAGAGCTACTTTAGGACTGGGGAGAGGCAATTGCTGTCTCCCAGAATGCTGACTCCCAGAGAGAGAAGTGCAAATTCTTCAAACTATGATCCAATGTGCCTGATTTTGATCCCTGGCAAAATTCGAGAATATATTATTTAAGTGATAGTTTATGAGCACTTAGAAAATGAGATGATGATTGCTTGTTAGCACGGATTCATTAAGAACTAACTTTATTTCCCTTTTTAACAGTACTTTTAGGTCTGGCTTGTGCTTTCCTAGCCATTGGAGTACATTGAACTCCATAAAGAGAGTACAGGGGCAAATTAGAGCCAGACAGGCACTGGGCTACTCTGTGTGGCATGGAGGGAAAGTAATGAAAAGAGAGCCCAAGAAGCTGAGAGGTAAACTGTCTTCCTATGCCTTCTTTGTGCAAACCTGCTGAGAGCACAAGAGGAAGCATCCAAATGTTTCTGTAACCTCAGAATTTTCTTTAAAAAGAAAAACCCTATAAAGGTGGAAGATAAAGTCTGCTAAAGAGAAAAGAAAATTTGAGGACATGGCAAAACCTGATAAGGCTCATCATGAAAAAGAAATTAAATCCTACATACCACTGAAAGGAGAAGCAAAGAACAAAGAGGAGGAGGAGAAGCAGAAAAAGGAGAATGAGGAGGAGAAAGAGGAGAAGGAGAAGTTTGATCTTTCTGATGCACCTAAGAAGCTTTTTTTCTTATCTGTTCTGAGGATCATCCAAAAATCAAAGGGGAGCATCCTGGTCTTTCTATATATTGGACTAAGGGAGAATCTGATTGTCAAAGCTGAGGAGAGTAAGGAAAAAAAAAAGGAAAATGAGTGATATGAAGATGAGGAGGAGGAAGAAGATGAGGAGGGCCAAGATGATGAATAAGTTGGTTCTGGAGCAGTTTTTTCCTTGTCTATAAATCATTTAACTCTCCTGTACACAACTTGCTCCTTTTAAAGAAAAAAAATTAAAATGTAAGCAGGACTTCTACCAGACTGGTAGGATAACACTATCTACATAGAGTCCCTGGATTTCAGGAAGTTATTAAACCAAATGATATCTTTATTGACAAGATGGAAAGATGTGACTAGACAATAGCACTGTTAGAAAGATTCAGAAAAGGTTGAATGTCCCAAACCAAAGGCATTCATTAGCAGATCGATGTTAACTGGATGGGGGTCACCAGTGGAAGGTCCCAAGGATCTGTCCTTGGTCCTGTTCAGGATTTTTTTTTAATTAGTCACTGGATCAAAAGCCTAGATGCTTGTCAGATCTGCTGGGGGTGTGAAGCCAGGAAAGATGGCTGATGTGTTAGGACAAGAGAATGAGGATCCAACATTATTCTGATGGGCTAATAAGAGTGGCTGACATTTATGCACTGCTTTAAACTTTGTACACGTTATTTCACTTTAGCCTCACAGAGAGAAAACAAGTACAGAGAAGCGAAAGACAAGTGACTTGCCCAGGGTCAATTGGCTAGTGTCTGATATGAATTGAAAACCCAGATCTTCTAGATTCCAGGTCCAGTGCTTTTCCCAATGTATTGTGCTAAAAAAGGTTAAAGCTATGGGCTAAATTTAATAAGATTACATTTATCCCTATTCAGTTCAAGTCCTACACTTGGGTTCAAGAAATCAATTGCACAAGTTCAGGGTGGAGGAAGTACAGCTAGGTCATAATTCCTATGGAAAAAACCCAGGAGTTTTAGCGGTCTGCAAACTGATGAGCTGAGCCAACAGTGCGACATGGCAGTTTAAAAAAAGTGAATCGATCTGCATTAATAAAATTGCAATGTCCAAATGGAAGGAAGTGAGAATTCCCTTGTGTGATGCCCTGGTCAGACTCTTAAGCCCCTTATTTTCTTCCCTAAACTTGAATTTCCCCCAGGGACCCTAGGCTGAGATGCAAATTCATTTTGTGTTGAGTGCTAAGCCTTCCATGCCAACCCAGGCCTGCCCATGATCTTGGGTTGCTCTTCCTTTCCCTATCTTGCTCATTCTCAGAAATGAGGACCCTAAATCTACAGTCTGGGCTCCCAAAGGGTTCCAGAGAGGAAGACAGGAGGCCATCTCCTGTACTTGGTTTCCTGTGTCATGGTAACTCACTCTGGCCACACAAGAACTTCAGGAACATTGGTTAAGTTGCAGTGGGCAAAAGCCTAAAGCTAATGACCAGAAGATTGACCTTTTTCTTCCACCTAGTTCCTTATCTTCCTACTAGTTGGAGCTGTCCAAAAGTGAGCTGCCTACTACTAGGGGCCTTCAAACAGAGGCTAGATGACTCTCATCTGTCAGGGATATAGTAGAGATTCTTGTTCAGGTAAGGGGTAGACTACATCACCACTGAGGTCCTTTCTTACTCTGACATTTGGAGATTCCCCGGATCTATGATTCTGAGTTGGTATCAGTGAGAGAGTTGGGGATGGGGAGCTGGGTTAATGTCAAAAATGGACAAATGAGGCTTGGGGTGGGGGAGATGAGGAAAGATCAACCTTCTGGTTGTTAGCATTGGACTTTTGCCCACTGCAACTCAACCAATGTTTCCGAAGTTCTTGTGTGGGGAAGCTGGAAGGAGTGGAAGGGAGAAGAGAAAAGTAGCTGGGAGGGGAGAGGAGTTTGTTAGGACATAAAAAACCAAGTACAGGAGATGGCTCCCTGCCCTCCTCCCTGGAATGCCTTGGGAGCCCAGACTGTAGATTTAGGGTTCTCATTTTTGAGATGGGGCATGATGGGTAAGACAGGGGCAGGAAGAGTAACCTAAGAGGATAGCAGGTATGGACTGGTGTAGGATAGGGAAAAGCTTGGCAATCAGGACAAAGTGAATTTGGGCCTCAGTCTGTGGACATCAGAGGAAGTTCAAGTTTAAGGAGGAAGAAGAGGAGACAAGAGTCTGAGGCTTTGTCCCTCCCCCATCCCCTCAGATAGCCTCTACCTGAAATCTATCTTCCAATCTTTAGGCAGACTGACCTCTAGTCCCCATTCCACCTAGGCATATTGACACCCCTCCTCTGCCCGCCCCCCCCGCCCCTCCCTGTCCCCACTCTGTCCCCGAATCTAGATATCCTAACCTCCAAATCCCACCCCTTCCCATGATCCAGGAATCTTAACTCCCAAGCCTGACTCTCCCCAAGGACCCAGGTGTCTTGACCCCAGCCTTCACCAAGCACAACTCTCCTCCCATCTCCACACACCTGTGCTGGCCTCGCCCCAAGCCCCAGAGGCAGCTGAGCTGAGCTGGGAGGAGTTGTGAGGAGGGCCTCGGAGATCAGAGGACTGGGGCCCCTTGGGGGAGGGGTGGGAAGGGGGCTGGGAATTTCCCCCCCACACCTGTCTGGACCTGAACTCCCCGTCCCCCTACAGAGCCAGGTGGGGGGCATTGGGGAATTCCACATCTACAGCCTAGGATGGGCCAGGGGGCCAGATGCCGGAGTCCCTCGACAAAGGGAGAGGTCTGGGTATCAAGATGCAAGGACTATAGGTCAGGGTACCTGGATCCTAGGAAAAAGGTGGGGCAGGGAGTCAAGAAGCTTTGATCCCTGGAGATGTTCAGGGTTTGAGACTGAGGGCATATCTGCTTCATTCTGTCAGGTACCCGGTGGGGTTCACTCCTTAAGATCCATGTGCAGGGGAAACAGAGCATGGGGAACTGAGACCCAGGGAAGAAAACCTTTCCAATAACACTCCTGACCCTAAATCCTTATACTTAGGAGATTTGACCTCTCAGTCATCGGGTCCATGTAAGCACGTCTGGGAGCATGGGAGCCCACGTGGGAGTGTGAGCCCAAGTGTGAGGAACTCATGTGAGAGCGTGCTGTGTTTGTAAGCTAGCATAGGAGCCTGTCTGTGAGTTCCTAAGCCTTCGATCGTGCCTGTAGGAGCACCAGCATGTCTGTGAATGTTTCCACTCTATACCATGTCTATGTCTTTGCATGCCTTAGTGTTTATATCTCTGGGTCTCTATTAGACTCTGAGTCTTTGTCTGTTCTCTCTCCTCAATCCCCCCAATCCCCCCTGGGCTTGGACCTGCTCAGACAGCTCCAGATGCCTCAGTACGGTTCCCCCTCCCCCAGCTCCTGAAATGCAGGGAGGGGACAAGGACTCTCCGATCTCAGAGCAGCCGGCTAAGACTGAAAAGAGGATGCCTGGGTTGGGGGCGGGGGGCGGCAGTGCAGGTTGCAACTCAGATCAAGAGGAAGGAAAAGAGAAGGCAAAGGAGTGGAAGAGAGGGGGAGGTGTCTGGGCCTGTACCTCACCCTCTCAGGCAGGGCTTCCCAGGCTCCCCCCCCCCCCCAGGGCGAGGGAGAGACCCACCCAGGGAGGGAGGGAGATCCCAGGTGGGGAGCTTGAGAGGGAGGGAACTGGAAGACAGAGAATGAGAGGGAGGCCCGGGAGCCAGGCAAAGGCTGAGGCAGGAGGCACTCGGGACAGAGAAGGAGAAACAGAGAAGCAGGGAGAAAGATGGGAAGAAACTCAGAAGAGATACAAAAGATAAAGTAAGGCAGATTCAGAAAGAAACTCAAGTTATGATCATTTGGCTTAGACAACAGGGAAGAGTCAGAGATAGTGAGGAGCAAGAGACTCAGAAATCGGTTAACAAAATCAGCAAAACTCAAGAGATGTGGGTAGGACTCGCTCCCAAAGAAACTACTGTTGAAAAGGTTTGGGGAAGATGGAGTCTATGAGAGAGTGAACAGAGCTGTTTGGGGAACCGAGGAAAGCAGGTGCCAGATTCTGGGAAAGGCAGGTGAGCTGAGTGAGGGGCAGGAGAGCCAGGACTGGAGGTAGCTGGGAAAGTTAGAGGGCTCCATGACTTCGGTGCTAAGGATCTCCCCATAAAGGGGGCCATGGGACCTCTGGATTTCTGGAGCCTGCTGCTGTTGTTGCTGCTACCCCCTACCTTGCTCCTGCCCCTAGGCGGGGATCTGCAGAGCCCAGGTGAGTCCTCAAAAACAACCCAAGCAATATCCTATCTGGGAACCAAGCATTTAGGCCCCCAGCTTCCTCCCCTCTTGGGACCCAGTTGGCCAACCCCCAACCCCCCTCAGTGGAAACAGGAGTCTGGCCCCATTCCCTCTCTCCCTCCTGGGAGCAGCTAGGCATTTTTGGTTCCCCAATCCCCCTCCCTTCCTGAGATTCACATCTCCAAGTCTCCTTACCTGCTCCCCTTCTGGAATCTCATTGTATAGTCCCTCCCCAATATCTAAGTGTCCAGTCCCCTGCTTCCTCTAGTCTGAGACCTCAGGCATCCAGGATAGTCGCCAGACCCTTACAATTCCAGGACCCAAGGTATCGGGTTCCCCTGCCCCTTTCCCTTCAGGCATCCAGACCTACAGAGCTTCCTTCCCTCCTAGAACTCAGGTGTCCAGTCTCCCGCCTCTCCCTTTCTAGGACATCCTGACCCAATTCTCTTTGTGTAAGCTGACCCTTCCTACACCCCAGATCCATTTTCCTGTTTGTGTCTGTCTGCTTGCCTACCTGCTGACCAGGAGGTGGGGGCGTGGCTCTGACCCCTGGAGGGGAGGGTTGAGGAGGGAGGAAGGCTCTATAGGAGAGAGCAGCCAGTCCGGGACATCTCTAACCCTGGCCTTGCTATCAGCGCCGTCCGAGTGCTACCAGGTGAATGGGGCGGACTACCGAGGCCACCAGAACCGGACGGGGCCCCGAGGCAGTGGTCGGCCCTGCCTTTTCTGGGACCAGACGCAGCAGCATAGCTACAGCAGCAGCAAGGACCCCCAAGGCCGCTGGGGACTGGGCGCGCACAACTTTTGCCGGTGCGAGCAGACTTAGGCCGGAGGGGGGTGGGGGGCACACTTTCTGCTACTGTGGAAGACTCTGGGGGTAGGGAACTTTGCCAGGACTGGGGGGAAGAAGGGGAAAACGTAGCGAAGAGATGAGGCCTGATAGGCTCTCCTCCCACTTTAGGAATCCCGACGGAGACGTCCAGCCCTGGTGCTATGTAGCAGAGACCGAGGAGGGGATCTACTGGCGATACTGCGACATTCCCACATGCCACAGTAAGCGTGGGCTTGGGGAGATGGGCGAGCAGCCGGGTCCCCAGTGGCAATAAGATAGCTTGAAGGCCGGGCGGGGACAACAAGGCCCCGAGCGGGTGGGACAAGTGGGTTCGGAGTAAGGATGCTTGGGGAACTTAAAATTGTGATCTCTCTGTAAGAACACCTGGGACCTGGGGTGAGGGTTGGGGCACCTGAGGAGAATCTAGATCTTGTGGCACTGGGAGAATGGAAGGGGAAAGAGGGGTGGGGGGCCTCAGAGAAGGGGGAGGAGTAGGATTGACCCTGTGTCCGTTCTCCTTCGCCTCCCTTCCCCAGTGCCGGGCTATTTGGGCTGTTTTGTGGATTCCGGGGCTCCCCCAGCTTTGAGTGGCCCCAGTGGCACCTCCACCAAGCTCACAGTACAGGTCTGCCTGCGGTTCTGTCGCATGAAGGGATATCAGGTAATGCCGACCCGGCCTGGTTCCCTCCAGCCCTAGCCCTAAAATTGTGAGAACAAGGAGGCCTGGGACTCTTCCCGGGAGGTGACTGACCTCTCTCCCGCAGCTAGCTGGGGTGGAGGCCGGCTATGCTTGTTTCTGCGGCTCGGAAGGGGACCTGGCCCGGGGACACCCAGCCCCGGCCACAGATTGTGACCAGATCTGCTTCGGCCATCCGGGACAGCTATGCGGTGGAGACGGGAGGCTGGGCATCTATGAAGGTGAGGGTGGCCAGAGAGGTGACAAAGAATGGTTCCGAACGTGGAGGCGAGATGGAGCAGAGACTGGGGGAGGAGCCTGGGTTTTGACGGAATGAGGCGGGGCCTGCGCTGGGACCAGACTGGGGAAGTGCCAACCTCTGAGAAGGAGAAGCTGGGGGTGAATGTAGGAGGAGGCTTGAGCGGGTCTAAGGAATAAAATAGCCAGGTGGGAGCCGCCTAGGGATTCTCCCCAGACAGGTGTGACCTGGATTCTTTCCACTGGGTGGGACTGCGCAGGGGCTCAGTGAGATGTGCATAAGCCATGTGATGACTGTGCCTCCTTCCCCCGCCTCCAGTGTCCGTGGGCTCCTGCCAGGGGAATTGGACTGCCCCCCAGGGTGTCATCTACTCCCCGGATTTCCCAGATGAGTATGGCCCTGATCGCAACTGCAGCTGGATTCTGGACCCGCCAGGGTCCGCCGTGGAACTCACCTTCCGCCTCTTTGAGCTGGCTGACTCCAGAGACCGGCTGGAGCTTCGGGAGGCTGGCTCCGGCAGGCTACTGCGGGATTTCGATGGGACGAGGCCCCCACCCCCTGGGTCCCTGCGCCTTCCCACAGCTGCCCTCCTGCTCACCTTCCACAGTGACCCCCGAGGCCATGCCCAGGGTTTCGCCCTCACCTACCGAGGTGAGGGGTCACATCCTTCATAACTAGTAATCGACCCCCACCAACCCCCCCCCCCCCACGGCAGCACATCCTAACGCCTAGCCCTCAACTTCCCAGACCGGATGACTTACCACAGTTTTGCCCAGAACTCCACCCCAAGACTGAGTCTTCTCTCCTCAGGGATTTTGGATCCTCTGGAGGACATGGGATCCCCTCAAAGCTTGGCCCAGACCTTGCCAGTCCCCATGGATGGAACTAACTGCAGCCCTGGGCCTGGGGATCCAGACCCTGGGATCGGGGGTGAGAGGCCAGGGACTGGGGGATGAGAGGTCTGTGTGTCATGAGAATCGGGAGGGAGCCTGATGAAGCTTCCGGAGGTTCGCAGCTGCCCTGGTGTAGATCACTGGCCCGCGGGATCTCTTGAAGCACTTCTCCGTTCTCACGGTTGCTCTTCCATCCCCCTGCAGCTGGGGTTTTCTACGCCGTGATGGTGGTGTCTGTATTGCTCCTCATCCTCTTCTCCTTCTACCGTGTGCTTCGGAAACGGTGTGTGACTGGCCCAGGCCAGCCCCGAGGGGAGGGGCAGGAGGAGGGCTGAGGGCTAGGCTGCAGGATGCTTGTGACCTTAGAATTGGGAGCTGAACTTCTGGGTCCTGGGAGAGCAGGGGCTTTGCGGGAGGGGGATAATGCAGAAAACTCGGGCCCTGGGAGGGGAGAGAATGGAAATTTGGAGATGAAGAAAGGAGGCAGCACCCTGTTGATCTCCTCCCTCCTTCTCAGGAGCTGTATGCTGGCACCAGGGAAGGGGCTGATGGGGCGACTACTGGTGCTGGGGCCTGTCAGGGGAGCTGGGAGAAGCTGGGTCGTCTGGTATCGCAGGCCCCGTGGGGTAGCTGTCCCCAGTCCCACTGGAGACCCCACACCTGAGGGTCCAGCCCTGGCCTACCGACCCCTCAGTGCCTCCAGCCAGAGCTCCCTACGATCCCTCATCTCAGCACTCTGACCAGGACTGGCAGACCCACTTCAGCCCGGGAACCTTAGCTACCATGGGCAAACTGCCACACATCTTCTGAGAAATCTGCCTGTTCTCACCAGCCCAGGTCTCCTCACTGGTCCCTATCTCCCATTCCTTCCACTAATGGCCTAAAATGGAATCAGAAGTCAAAGGGAGAAAAAACCTTGGACACCTGCTTCCCCACTTCTGAGTGAAAGAGGGGTGGGGGGAGGGTCGAGATCAAATAGGAAGCAGTCAAACCTTCAGCCTTGTTGGTGGATCTCAGGATGATTAAGGTCCAAAAGCAAAAGAAAATACAGAACTGTGGACCTCTACTCAGCTCCCCCAGGACTGTGTAAAAGCAGCTGACGCTAGGTCCAGAAGTAAGGGGCAATCCCTTAATGTGACAGGATATGTACTAAGTTGGGAGTAGGTTTGAGATTACTGGAAAATGGTGCTCCTTTCAGGAATATCCATCAACTTGATGAAGAGGTCACAGGTCAAGAAAAAGTGGCCAAGGACCTGACCTATAGAGTTTGAATAAAAGGGACATATTTTTGTACTGACCCTGGAGCAGTCTACTTCCTTGGGAAAGAGGGGGGAAAGGTTAAAGAAGTTATGCACAGGAGAGGAAGGGCAAGACTGTTCTAAGGGGGTTAGACATGTTGGACATTGGTCTGGAATTATTACTGAAAGAGGGAGGAGTTTGAGAGAATATAAAGGATGGGACTGGGCTGTGCAGAAATTATACAAATAAAAGAGATTGCTGGAAGCAATTTATGAGAATGAGAGGAAAGAAATGAGGAGAGCAGTCAGGGCTTCAGTCAGAGGGAAGGTGAAGAGGTTCCATGGCCCTCATGGACTGAACTTCCTGGAACACAGGTAATTTTACTGATTGTAAGAGCTGTAAGCTGTCCGGCAGCAGACACCATCATCATAGCTCTTCTTCCCCTTCCATTGTATTCTCCTCTCCCTTCCCCCCCCTTTCCCATTTCTCACATTTTCCTTACTTTTCTCCTTCCCAATAACTAGCATTTGTATAGCTGCAAAGCTATGTGTGTGTATGTGTATCTAATCTCATCTGACCCTCACCACAACCCTATGGGTGGTGCTTTTAATGTCCCCATTTTAGAGGTGAGAAAACTGAGGCTGAAAGAGGTTAAATAACTTGCCCAGAGTCACACACCTACTCAGGGTCTGAACTCAGGTTTTCCTGACTCAAAGTCCAGTGCTCTATTACACCACCCAGCTGCACGCCCCCCCCCCCAAAAGCTAACTTTTTCTGAAGCTTCAAGATTCTCAAAGCATTTTACAGCTGGAAAGGGGTGGGCAAGATGACCATCGAGTTAGTGGGATCCACGAGTAGCTGAGTATCTACACCTGCAGACGAGCCATTCGTGATTCAATGTTCGGAAATCTCTAGGGAAGAGTTCCAAGGATCTATCTTAGGTCCTGTGCTCTTTAACATTACCGATGACTTAGATCAAGGGATGATAGTGAAATAATAGTAATTGACACTTACAGCCCTTTAAGTTTGGTAAGGCAATTTACCTGGATGACTAAAGGGCCAGGGTCTCCCATTGCATTCTGGGCCATCTCCAGTCGTCCTGGTGAACCCGGGTGGCTGTGGAGGAGAAAGTGAAGCTGGTGACCTCTCACAGCCCTCCCTGCCTCAAATCAAAGTCAAGTGCAAGTCGTGTCATCATTCTCTGATGTCATGTTCCTCTTCGAGAGTGAAGGACAAGCACAACAACCTAGATGATTTCAAAACTTCCCCACGACGCTGTGAGGGTCAGTATTTTACAGATGAGGTAACTGACGGGCAGAGAGGGCAGATGACTTACAGTCCTACAGATAGTCTCAGAGGGGGCATTTAGAGCCAAGAGCACAGGCCTTCTTGACTCCAAGTTGAGGACTTTAGCCAGTTTGGTATGCTACCTCTCTAGGACGGCATTTAACAAAATCTTTTTAAAAAGATGGGATATTTATAACATTTACAGGCGGCACAAAGCTAGAGGAAATAACTAACAAAATGGATAACAGAGTCAGGGTCCAATATATCTTACCAGGCAAGGACATTCGGCAGGATGCAATAAAATTATATCTAACCTTTTAATACAGACAAATGAAATAAACTTCCCAAATACAAGATGGGGGTGTGTGAATGTGGGGGTCTTTAAGTTCAATGAGTCAACAGTATAAAATAGTACCCCAAAAGGTAATGTAATCTTAAACTACATTAAGAAATGTAGTAAGTAGGAAGGCCGAATTTATGATCTCAAAAAGGATCATATAAATATCTGAATGGTTCAAAATCGTTGGGTATACAGAATTCTCCAAGCAGAAGGCATCAAAAAATTTATTCAGGGCCCAGAGCAACAAATTAGC
>CM053624.1:227356009-227390513 GCA_028646595.1 Phalanger gymnotis | reverse complement strand
CTGATAGGGCTTTGGGCCTGGGGCTTAGCATTTAACAGGTGAAAGTACTTTCACCGTAAACAAAAGCCAAACTCCTCAAGGGCACCCGTTAAACTAAGCCCATTTTGCCTTACTGGCACAATGGAGTCCAGGAATAGAATAATAAAGCTAGCATTTATGTAACACCGACTATGTGCCGGGCATTATACTGTTATGCCCTGCTCCCCCTCCAGTTTTTCCATCTTGCCCCAACTCACCCCACTGTTTTTACTCCTATCTCCACGGACCCCACTGTTTGTGTCCCCATCTCCACCGAAATCTAATTGTGTCTTTTCCCTTTAAATATTCTTTCTCTTCCCCTACTTGCTGCTATTCGATTTGAGTAATTACTCTGAACAGTAGCGTGCTTCAATAAACCCACATCTAAATTTATATCCGGTCTTGCTTGCTTTTTTTTGGCACAACAATATTAGGCCTTCATAAATATTATCTCATTAGATCCTCACAACAATCGTGAGAGGTAGGTGCTATTATTATCTCATTTCACAGTTGAGGAAACTGAGGCAAGTAAAAGTTAAGTGACTTGTCCAAGGTCATACAGCTAGTAAGCGTCTCATGCTATGTTTGAATTCAGGTCTTCCTGACTCTGGGCTAAGTGCATGGTTTTTGTTTGTTTGTTTGTTTGTCTTTTTGTCCTTTGTTCTCAAAGAGGACTATGACATCAGGAAGGTGATGCCATGACTCACAAGTGAATTGGACTTAAGTAAGAGAGGGCTTTGCAAAGTCACCAGCCTCACTCTCTCCTCTGGAACCATCTGGGTCTAATGGCGAGATATAGATCAGGACAACTGGAGATGCCTTCCCCCACCCCCAGCCTTACTGCTCTATCCACTGAACTACCTTTTCAGACAAACGACTGACAGCAGGACAGTCCTGCTGCCCCCTGCCCTAGTCAGATCACACCTAGAGTATTAAGTTCAGTTCCAGGAACAACACCTTAGGAAGGAAGTGCATCAATAGGATGGAGAACATCATGTTGTATGAGAAACAGTCCAAGGCAGAGGTTCCCTAAGCTGTCGGTCTTAGGGCCTCTCTACTCTCTTCAAACTTATTCCTGATTCCACAGAGCTTTGTTTATATGGGTTATGTCTATTGACATTTAGAAATTTAAAATGAAAACAATTTTGAAATACTTATTTTAAAGTAATAATAAACCTATTATCACAACTGTCAAATTATCATTTAAAATAACCACATTTTTGAAAATAAAAAATTTAGCAAGAGGAGCGGCATTGTTTTACATATTTTCGCAAATCCCTTTAATGAATGGTTTAATAGAAGACAACAGGATTCTCAGGTCTGCTGCTACATTCAGTCTGCTGAGATATGTTATTTTGGTTGAAATATATGGAGAAAATCCATCATCACGCAGATTTATAGTTGGAAAAGGAGGTATTTTATTGTGCAAATAACATACTTAATATTATTATGAAAACTGTTTTGACCCCATGGCCTCAAACCACACTTTGAGAACTGTGGTTGAAGGGATTGGAGATATTTAGCCTGGAGAAGGCTTGTGTCTGGGCGAAAGGGATTTAGGGTAACTGTATTCAAATATTTTGAGAATTGTCACTTGAAAGATGAATTCAATTTGTTCCACTGGGTCCCAAAGGGCAAAACTAGGAGTAATAGGGTGGAAATTACAGAGGCAGATTCAAGGTTGACATAAGAAAAACTTTTCTAACAATTAGAGCTATCAAAAAGTAAAATGAGCTCCCTTGTGAGGTTATGGCCCCCTTCATTGGAGGTTTGAAAGCAAAAAGCCTGGAAGCCTGTCTTTTAGAGGTGATTCTTGCTCAGATAGGGAGGGGTTAGATGCAATGGTCTAGGACAATAAACTGGAGATTGGGGAGGAGAGGGGGAAGGAGAGAAAGAGAGAGAGAGAGAGAGAGAAGAGAGGGGGGGAGAGGGAGAGGGAGAGAGAAGGGGAGAGAGAAAAGAGAAAGAAACAGATAGAAAAAGACAGCAGGAAAGAAAGTGAGAGAGAAGACAGAAAGAAGAGGGAAACAGACAGGAAAAAAACAGAGATAGAGGAGGGAGGGGAGAGAGGAGAGGGAGTGGGGGGGAGAGAGAGAGAGAGAGAGAGAGAGAGAGAGAGAGAGAGAGAGAGAGAGAGAGAGAGAGAGAGAGAGAGAGAGGGGGGGGGGGGGGGGGGGGGGGGGGGGGGGGGGGGGGGGGGGGGGGGGGGGGGGGGGGGGGGGGGGGGGGGGGGGGGGGGGGGGGGGGGGGAGCCACAGGGAGTAGGAGTGGCTAGATGCTGATAGTCCAGAGAGTCAGGGCGCCCCAGAGCAGGATGAGGTCACAGAGATGACATCCTTTAACCCCCTCATTTTTTCAGACAGAGGCCCAGGGCAGGGAAATGGTTTATTCTGAGTCCTACAATGAGTCTCTGGTAGAACTGGTACTAGATTACGGGTCTCCTGATTTGCCTCAAAAGGCTCTTTCCGCTACCCTGGGCCCTAGGATAGGTCTTCACTCTAATATAAATATAGAGGATAGTCCAGGGTTTTTGTATGCTTTAAAAAAAAAAAGCCCATCCACCAAAGGATTCTGGAGTCTGGTGCTATAGTAGCGGAGAGTGGGGGCCTGAGAATCAGTGGGGGTGTGTGATGAATACAGGAGTCTGTGTTCATCGTTCAGATAAGGGATGAGGATGTGCATTAGCACTGGCTGGGAAGTGTTTGGACAATAAAGAAAACAAAGAAATCTTCGTCCCAAGAGGCTTACAGTGGGGATGGAGATTCAATCTAACAAATATTTACTTGATGTACTATCTGCCAGGCACTGCCATTCAGTGCTAAGGATGGAATGATTGAAGAGAGACAGAGGTAATAGTTGAGTGACCCTGGACAAACCACTTAAAATCTCTTAGCCTTTGTTTCTTCATCTGCAAAATGGGGGTAATACTATATACTCGATGCCAAACTTACAGGGTAGTCCTGAGGAATAAAAAAATAACGCAAAAATAAAAAACAAAACCAAACGAAACAAGCAAACGACAACAAAACCCTCCGTAGGCCTCGTCTTCCAGAAGAGCTCTTTCTACTAGGGAGAATAATAAGAGGTACACAGGTTAGCATGATACAAGATAGAGCGATGGGAGACAAAGGAATTATCCAGGCAGAGAGCTCCCAGAGACTTTGAAGAGAAAGTCCCAACAGAGAGTAACCTCTGGCAGAGGGGTGGTGGAGGGCTCCTGCTTCAGCCAGCTCAGAGGTCGGGAGTGGAGTCCTTGTTCAATTCGATGAACATCTGCCTGTGCCTTATTCCCTGGTGTTTGGAGATGAGACCAGAGGACTAGCAACAAGTATGAGTTCAGTCTGGCCATGGATTGGCTGGCTCTGATGCCTCAACAGGTTCCTCCATCTCCTCCACATTTGGCCTACAACCCCCCTCCCCACCCCTTCCCCAAACATTGGAATAACAAGTCATGGGAGCTGTTTCCACTGTTCAATCAACAAGCATTCATTAAGTGATTATTATGTGCCAGGCACTGTGCTAAAGGTGGAATATCCAGGGCAGCTAGGTGGTGAAGCGAGTAGAGCACCAGCCGTGGAGTCAGGAGTACCTGAGTTCAAATCCAGCCTCAGACACTTGACACACTTACTAGCTGTGTGACCTTGGGCAAATTACTTAACCCCAATTGCTCTACCTTTCCCCCTCAAAAAAACAAACAAAAAACCCAAACAAAGGTGGGGTGTCAAAGAAAGTAGAAGCAAGGTCCTTTCCTTCAAGGAGCTCACATTCCAATGGAGAAACAACATGCAAATAGTTATGTCCATACAAAATGGGGCATACCATAGGGGCAACTAGGTGGCATACCAAATAAAGCACTGGGCCTGGAAGACCCCAGTTCAAATACAGCCTCAGACATCTCACTAGCTGTTTGATGCCGGGCAAGTCGCATAACCTCTGTTTGCCTGTTTTCTCATCTGTGAAATGGGATGATAGCACTTACCTCCCAGGGTTGTCGTGAAGCCCAAGTGATATAATAATTATAAAGTGCTATGGAAATGTCATCATTATCTAATTTTTAATTTTGGAGGGAGGAAGGCAGGGCCATTGGGGCAGCTGTAATTATCAACAGCCTCAAATGCTGCAGAGAAGTCAAGGAGGATGAATACTAAGAGAAGCTCTAAGCTTCACTTTAAAAGATGGAGCATCTGTGTTCCATCCACTATTAATACCCCAAGGGTGCTCGGTTGGAGGTGCCTACTCAGGGTGCTATGTTTCTATCAGCCAGCAGGTGGTGCTCTGAAGCTAGAGCTGCCCCAGAATGCGCCTTGGCAGGCAAAAGGAAAATATGATCGGTTGCTATATTTGCTTAGGTCACCAGATAGCTCCGCTTAAGCCCGGCTTAAACTATACAACCTCATTCTTCATACATGTAAGAAATGGGTGTTTCTCCCAGCCCCAGGTCTTCCTAGTACTTTAGGTATTAAAATAATTCAAACGATAACTCGTAAAGCTCTCATTGTTCAGGCTGTATCCCATGTAGATTCTAATCTCTCAATTTTGAGTGACCCTAAAATAATGACTCCCTCATCTGAAGATTAGAGGTCACTTATTCGTTGTTATTCAGTTGTGTCCAACTCTTTGTTACTGCATGGATTGTAGCACCCCCTTCTATCCTCTACTAACCTCCCAAATTCTGTCCAAGAGTTCGCTTATTAAAGAACCAAAATTGGGCAGCTAAGTGGCACAGTGGGCATCGGCCCTGGAGTTAGGAGGACCTGAGTTCAAATATAACCTCTGATATTTACTAGCAAGTCACTTAACCCTGATTGCAGAGAGAGGGACAGAGAGACAGAGACAGACAGAGAGACACAGAGAGAGACAGAGAGATAGAATAACCAGAATTAACAAGTACATGGTTAGATTTCTGGGGCAACAAGGCAGCTCCTGGACAAAGTCTGAAATCTCAGCTGTTCCCTCCTAGTCATCTGTGCCAGATTTTCCTTAGGTATACCCAAAGGTCACATATTAAGGGCTGTTCCATCCCCTCCCCGAAGCCTTTTGGTCTTAAAAGTAAAGACTGAGGTTCAGTCTTTTATCTCAGCCCAACTTATTAGCTTTCCCTATTCAGTTGTTCCTGTAATGGCTGCCACTCAGTGCCTTCATGGGTTATTCAATGTCCTTCCGGTCTAGTCCATGGAAGACCTATATTCAGGTGCCATCTTTTTTTCATGAAGCAAAGTGACTGTCCTTTTAGACAAACCCATGTGACACCATATTAGAATGATCCCAGGCACTCCATTTATCTTACATGTCCTCATGTTGCCTTCACACAATATTTCCTGTACTTTTTGGCTTGCAAAGCGTCCCTGAAATGTGAGAGGGGAGGTAGGGAGCAGGAACAACATCTATTTTCTGAACCAGAAATTGTCTCACATAGGTTGCCTAAGAAAAGGCCACCATATTTAGCAATTAAAAAATTGCTGATTACCTTGGAGAGAACAGTTTCAGTTGGGGCTGGAGGTGAAACTAGAATGAGTTGAGAAGTGAGTGGGAGTGGAGGGAGTAGGAATTTTAAGGGTAGATGGTGTTTTCTAGGATTTGGGCTGTGAAGGGGAAGAGAAATAAAGGCTGTTGCCTTGAGAGGATGGTATGGTCAAGTGAAGGTTTTTTAAGGTTAGACCTGGGCATGTCTGTAGACAGCAAGAAAGGAGCCATCTTGCATGGGAAAAAATGAAGCTTACTGAGAGAGCAAGAAGATAATTAAGAGATGAACTCTTCCAGTATTTGGGAGGGGATGGTGCTGTAGGCTGGGCCTGATTCAGGTTGGACTGGTGCTCCTGTTACGGAGTTGGAAGGAGATGAGACGCATGTCTAACAGCTAACAAAAGGAGGCTTACCTACAAATATTACCTCATCTGGTCCTCCCAACAACCTGGGAGGTAGGTGCTGTTATTGTCTCCACTTTACATTTGTGGAAACTGGGGCAAACAGAGGGCTACATATCTAGTGAGTGTCTGAGGCCAGATTGGAACTCAAATGTTCTGACTCCAGGTTCAGCTCTCTATCCTCCCTACTGCTATATACAGAAAGTATAATTCCCCTAACTACTTTAGCCCTCTTAGTCCACTATCCATCCTCCTCCATTCAGCTGTCCCTTCCTGTTCTCACAGTCTATCACCCTATTCTCAGTCCCTGTCTGGGCTTTTGTACATAGGACACTAGGAATTTACTTGGGTGATTGCAGCTTCGGTTCTATGGGGCAATTAATTCTTAAGAACAATTTCTTTTTTCTTTTGGTAAATTATTTTATTTTAAATTTAAATACAAAATAAGAAAAGAAAAAAGAAACTTAAATACTAAAACATAAATACGAAATGAGAAAAAAAAACACATCACCATGTGTACAACAGAACATAAGAAAGGATTCAAAATATAAAGCAATAAATTTCCATTTCAAGAAAGCCTATATAATAGATATTACATACTGTGTTCAGAGCTGTCCATCTTTTCTCTGCTTCCTTGTAGGTTTTATAGGGCAATTTTATTATCTTTTTTTTTACAGCACGAATATGTGTACTAGATTTTTATTTTTTAATTAATTAATTAATTTTTAGTTTTCAACATTTACTTTCTTAAGTTTTAAATTTTCTCCCCCTCCCTCCCCACTCCCTCCCCATGATGGCTTGCAATCTGATATAGGCTCTACATATGCATTCTTATTAAACATATTTTCATGTTAGTCGTGTTGTATAGAAGACTTAACAAATGGGAGAAACCATGAGAAAGGGAAAAAAAAAGAAAACAGTCTGCTTCACTCTGCATTCAGACCCCATAGCTCTTTCTCTGGATGTGGACGGCATTTTCCATCATGAGTCTTTTGGAGTTGTCTTAGATCCTTGCATTGCTGAGAAGAGCTAAGCCTATCAAAGTCAGTCATTGCACAATGTGGCTGTTGCTGTGTACAATGTTCTCCTGGTTCTGCTCACTTCACTCAGCATCAGTTCATGTAAGTCTTTCCAAGTTTTTTTCTGAAGTCTGCCTGTTTATCATTTCTTATAGCACAACAGTATTCTATTATATTCATATACCACAACTTGTTCAGCCATTCCCCAGTTGATAGACATCCCCTCAATTTCCAGTTCTTGGCCACCACAAATAGAGCTGCTATAAATGCTTTTGTACATGTGGGTTCTTTTCCCATTTTTATGATCTCTTTGGGATATAGCCCTAGAAGCAGTATTGCTGGGTCAAAAGGTATGCACATTTTTATAGCCCTTTGGGCATAGTTCCAAATTACTCTGCAGAATGGTTAGATCAGCTCACAACTCCACCAACAATTCCAACTTTCCCACATCTTCTCTAACATTTATCATTTTCCTGTCTTGTCATGTTAGCCAGTCTGATGGGTGTGATGTGGTACCTCAGAGTTGTTTTGATTTGCATCTCTCTAATCAATAGTGATTCAGAGCATTTGACTATATATGACTACAGATAGCTTTAATTTCTTCCTCTGAAAACTTCCTGTTCATATCCTTTGACCATTTATCAATTAGAGAATGACTTGTATTCTTATAAATTTGACTCAGTTCTCTATACATTTTAGAAATGAGACCTTTTTACTAGTTGTAAAAATTCTTTCCCAGTTTTCTGCTTCCCTCCAAATCTTGGTTGCATTGGCTTTGTGCAAAAACTTTTCAATTTAATGTAATCAAAATTATCCATTTTGCATTTCATAATGAAATTTTAATATCTTTTAAGGGAAAAAAAGCCAGCCTGTCCTTTGTGGGGTAGGGTTTTAGGATATTGCTTCTATCACAGATGGGATAATGAGCATAGATAGAGGAGGGTTGGTTTTGATGAGAAGGCCCACCTCTTCATTAGAGAGTAGAACAAAGGAATGAGACTGGAAGAGACTGGAATAGGGTATGATGTGGAAATGTCTTTAGTTGTATAAGAAGGGAGAAAGGAGAGGGCTCATGGTTGACATCATCTGTTTTCTCTGTAAAGCCTAAGGTGAGATTCTCTTTTGAAAGACAGTAGAGAATGGTAATGTAGGAGGGTTGAAGAGTAAAAAGGTTTTTAATATTGCTGTGAGGCTTCCTCAAGCACCATTCAACAACACATACCTAGGTTTGGAGAAAGTGAATTGTGAGGTTAATCAAGATTTAAAGACAAAGAATAAGTTTAGGAGAGTGAAATACGAGAGAAGATGAAGGATAGAAAGTTTTGGTCAAAAAGAGTTCTAGCCTCTATCTTCACTCCACATCAGACACCAAAGGGTTGGGCACAGCTTAGATCTCACCATAACCAAACCTGTGCTGCTTCCACATCTCAAATCGTGACATTTTTAATGATAAGTGCCTACTGTTCCTTCTCTCCATCTGCCTCATTCCTCTTAAACCTATTCTTGGGCCTCTTTATGCCCATTCTCCTGTCCCTCCTTGTTCTCGGTCTATTACCCCTGTTCCCATCCTTGCTCTGGCCTCAGTTTCCTCTCTTCACAGCTTTGACCTTATGGCTGACTGGTTCAACTATACACTGTTACGTCTACCTTGATACACCCTGGAAACCCTTTTGCCCTTGTCCTACCACTATTCCTCTCCTGACAATTTCCCTCAATACCATTGCTCTTCATCGTCCCTGTCTTGTGATACTTGATGCTGAAATCCTGTTTTTGCTGTAAAGCCACTCTAGAAAAGCATTGCCTATACTTGCTAACTCTACCAGATGTTCACTTCTCAGGTTCTCACATTCAGGCTTCTGATTGCTCCATGGAAACCACTCCCTCCAAGATAGCCAGTGATCTCTTAACTACTCAGTTCAGTGACACTTGCTAAATCCTCATCCCCCTTGACTCTCTACAGCTTTTGACTCTGTTGAACACCACCCCCTCTCCTTGGATGCTCTCTCTTCCCTGGGCTTCTGTGACATTTCTTTATCCTTACTCTTCTCCTATCTATCATTTTCAGTCATCTTTGATGGTTCATCAACCATTTTCTGTCCCCTACACTTGAATATTGCCAAATTTCCATCCTGGGCCCTTTTGTTTTCTCTATATTTTCAGCTTGTTCTGATTGGCTCTTATGAATTCAACTGCCTCTAAGTAGGCCATTGAATTCATTCACTGGTTACCTTTCTCTGGATACTCCCTTGCTTAGCAAAATCCTTCCTAAAATATGGCACCCAAAATGGAGTACAATATTTCAGACATGGTTTGACCAGGGCTGTACACTATGCCCTTTTTAGTGCAACCTAAGATCACAAAGGCTTTTTGACTGCGATAGCCTACTATTGACTCATATTGAGCTTGAAGTCCACTAAAGCCCCCAGATGTTTTTCACGTTAAATGCTAACTAAACATGAGTATTTTTTATTTGTAACATTTTTAACCCAAGCATAACCTATTGTATTTACCCTAGCTAAATTTCATTATATTGAATTCAGTCTAATATTAAACCCATTAACATTTTTTTTTGTATTCTGACTGTTATCTAATGTGTTGGCAATTACTTTTTAGATTTGTGTTGTCTTCAAATTTCATAACCTTGTCGCTTGTGCTTTTATCCAAACCATCAATTAGAATTTAAATAGCACAGGACGAGCACAGATCCCTGGGGAATCCTACTAAAGACCTCCTTCCAAGTTGTCATCACACTATTCACAACTGCTCTTTGGGTTCAGCCATTTAACCAAGTCTAAATCTAACCGAACGAGCATCTAGTCCATATTTCCCATCTTCCTGCAAGCAGAGCATGAGAGACTTTGTCAAAAGCTCCAATGACATCTGGATAAACCACATCTACAGCATTTTCCTGGTCACATTTGTTTAGTTGTTCTGTTATAACTTGGTTTCCCTTTGTCACCACCACTTTCTTTTCTAGAGGCTGATTAAATCACTCTTTTACCAATGCTCTGTGGAATTTTACCAGGAATAAAAATCAAGCTCTGTCATCTATATTTTCTAGAATCCATTTTCTTTTCTTTTTTGGAAAGCAGGACAACATTTGCTCTTCTTCAGTTCTGTCATCAATCTCCCATTCCCCACCATCTCCCTAAGATCGCTGACAGTGGCTCAGCCAGCCAGCCATTGCATTCTAGCATTCTAGCTTTTTCAATACTCTAGGATGTAGTTCATCTGATCTTGGTGATTTGAACTCATCAGACATTGTCTGGTGCTCTTTCACTGTCTCCTTACCTATGGATGTCAACAGCCTATTAGCCATACTTGTTCTGTCCTTTCCAGTTCAAAGATAATGCTCCTTGACAGATACAACAGGAGTAAATTAAGATTTAAGCAGCTCTGCCTTCTCTCTGTCACCAGTTAATTGCCCAACCACCTCTTCTTTGATGCTCCTCTTTCCCCAACTATAGCTCAAAAAATTACCAAAAAACTATTTTTGTCATCCTTAGCTCACCACCATCTTCAACTCATGCTGAACACCCCTGACACTATTCTTAGAGGATTGTGCTTTTGTATTTACTCTTTATTGTATCTCCTTGCTTCTATTTCTGTATGTCTCTTTTTTGTTTTCACTATCTCTATGCTAGGCTACAATCTTTCTGGAATTCATCTATTTCCTCTTTATGCAGTGTGCCCTGATGGGAGCACTGCTTCTATTTCTCCTTCTACTGATCTTCACCTAAGTGTTCTCTACCTTGTTATCAGCTTTGATCCCTGTACTATCTTTTGAATATAGCATGCTATCCTGTGCCATACTTTTTTTACCCTTGCTATTTTTTTTAATTAGCTATACCCTTTCAGAGTCATATTCCAGACAAGTTTTTCACCCAATCAAATCTCAATGATACCTATAAGAGATCAAATTTGCCTCCTTGCATTAGACTCTCTAGTTCATCTTGATTGCTGGCCATACTCTGTGTCTGGGCATTTGAGGTCGTATTTCCTTTCTTAGGTTTCTGTCTCCTGTGCACTTCTGAATGTCTCAGTGCCTAGTCTCCCTATGTTGTAGCAAGTTTTGTGAATGTTCATAGGCAGTTTTTACCCTGTCTCATCTTTTTCAGTTTAAAGTCCCTTTGATTGGGCAACTAAGTGTCATAGTGAGTAGAGCATCGGCCCTGGAGTCAGGAGGACCTGAGTTCAAATCCAGCCCCAGACACTTGACACACTTACTAGCTGTATGATCTTGGGCAAGTCACTTAACCCCAATTGCCCTGCCTTCCCCCTCCCCCCCAAAAAAAGAAAAGAAAAACAATAAAGTCCTTTTCATGAGATTTGCAAGCCTACAGGTAAATACATTCTTATCCACCCTTGTTTAATGAATTCCCATCTCTCATCAACATCCAGTCATTCCTCTATTGTACAGAAATCACTTTCTTGTACACCATCTTCTTATTCAAGGTTCATTTAACCTGCTTTTCTCTTCAGAATAACTTGATTTTCCTTGGCAAGAAGGATGAAGATATCACCTATACCCTGAGGGTATTGTTTCCTGCCCTAGACTTTGTAATCTTTAGCAATGCTTTCTTGTTTGCTTCTACAGTATCATCTATGAGCATGTAGATCACCAAAAGTGAATAGTGGTCATGACATTTGATACACCTTACACATTTCAGATATGGCCAATGTGGAAATTGGTTTGGCTTGGATATACATATTTATCACAAGGGTTCTGTTCTCTCTGCCCCTCCTCCCTCAATTTGGAGGAGTAGAGGTAAGAGGGAGAGCTATCATCAGATAAGGTCCAAATGAAGGGCTTTTGGGGCAGCTAAGTGGCGAAGTACACACTTACTAGTTGTGTGACCTTGGACAAGTCACTTAACCCCAATTGCCCTCCAAAAAAGAAATAAGAAAACAAATGAAGGGCTTTTTTTTAATAAAACTGTTTTTCTTTGTTACGCAAAAAGGTGGATTACAGTAATTGAGATGGTGAACCAATTCTAGGGTTGGGGGGAGTAGAAAGTATTTCTAGAAATAACTAATATAGAAATGAAAGGCAGCAGCAAAAAAAAAAAATTTAAGTTTCACAAGTCTTAGGAGATGTGATCTCTATTAAGTCTTTGTCCTTAGAAGAGAGCAGATGTCTCTGTTATGGTTATGAGGTTAACCAATCGCCGCCTCCATATTCTTCCCTCAGCAAGAAGTCCCCAGCTACCACAATTTCTCCACTTTTCCTCTAGCCCTTTCCTAGATGATCTCCCACTTGATAACACCTGTGGATCTGTATCACCATCCCATGAAGGGCAGAATCAAAGGATCTAGCTTCCTTCCCTATTGGGAAGAGCTTCAAACTTGTTTCTTAGCTTCAAATGATCAGTGGTTCTTCTTCCTGTTCTTCTCAATGTGACATCATTCACAAGGCCACCATCAAGTTCAGATTGTGGTCACTTCTTGATGAGCTGCTCTAATAGCCTCCTAATTGGTCTCCCTAAATCCAATCTCTCCCCTCTCCAATCCATCCTCCATGCAACTGACAACATAATCCTCCCAAGGACACAGATCTGACCATGTTACTTCCCTTTAAAAAAAAACTTTCAGGGTCATTCCTTTGACTCTAGGATAAAATATAAACGCTTTAGCCTGCCTTTTAAGGGCCTTTACACTTTGTCTCCAACCTGCCTTTCAAGCCTTATCTCATTACTCTGTTTCACCCACTTTACATTTCAGCCTAAGTAGACTATTAGCTGCTCCCAAACTCAACATTCCATGTTTCACCTCTGTACTTTTGCATAAGCCAGCATCCCCCAAGCTTGGAATTCAGTGCTGTTCACCTCTGCCTCACAGAATCCTTAGAATAACAGTAGCTGATCTCTCAATCTCTCTCTCTCTCTCTCTCTTTTTTCTCCTCTTTCTTCTCTTTGTCTCTCTCTCTCCCCTGTCTCTCTTCTCTCCTCTCTCTGTCTTTCTCTCTGTCTCTGTCTCTTTCTCTGTCTCTGCCTCTCTGTCTCTGTCTCTCTCTCTCTCTCAAGGGGCATGGAACATGCCCAAATTTGCCCTTCCTGGTGGCTTGTACAGAATATATGCAGATATACGCTGGCTACTTTAAGCTTCCAAAGAGTGGGAGCTTTAGGATTACTTCAGACCACGTGGTAGCCTGTTGTTGAAAAGACATGGCATTTTAATATAACATGATAAACCCTGAGTGGTGTGTTGCTTCCCTGCCCCATCCCCACCCCACCCCCAAGGTTGGATATGCACTGGAGGCCCCTATCTGTGTACTTTCTATTCTTTCCTGACCTTAGGCAGATAAATGTCCTAGAACTGACCTTTTTGGTGTCTTGGACCCCTTTGGCAGTATGATGATGCCTAAAGACCCTTCACAGAATATTTTAAAGTGCATAAAATCAAATATATAGGATTACAAAGAAAGCCAATTATACTGAAACATAATTACCAAAATATTTTTTAAAACACATTCATGGGACCAGGTGTAGTGCCTCAGGCCTCTAATCCCCACTTCTGGAGGAGGCTAAGGCTAGTACACTGATCAAGTTTGAGAGTTCTGAGTTGTAGGAGAGCTAAAGCCTTTTGTGTGTCCAAACTAAATCTGGCACCAAGATAGAGTGCTGCTGGAGGGCCACCAGGCAGCTAAAATCAGCCCAGGTTGGAAAAATACAGCAGATAAAAGCTTCCATGCTGGGATTGGGCCTGTGAATGTCCAGCCTGGGAAGATAGGGGAACTCATTCACCAGGAAACCAAAATCAAAACCCAAGTTCATGGACCCCAGGATAAGAACTCTTGACCTAGAGGGATATGTCCCAAACACCTTGTGAGTTTAGAAGTTCTGAAGGTACCATGAGAGGTTGAAGATGAATGTCAGCAGGGGAAGTGTCCTCTGAGTAGCAATAACTGATGGCAGGGCAAGCCTCTGCACTAAGAGAGGATAAGAAGATTGGCCCAAGCCTGGTCCAAGTTACCAGTAGACAAATGCTATGAGTGATTAGGCAGTGCAAAGCCAAGGTGAAATGTAAGATAATTAGCCAGGTTTTCAAACTGTTTTATGTTCTGTTGAATAAAGTCAAGTCAATAAGTATTATTAAGTGCTTACTTTGTGCCAAGCACTATATTAAGCCTGGAAAATCAAAGAAAAGCAGAGAGACAACCTCTGCCTTCAAGAAGCTCACATTCTATTGGTGGAGACAACATGCAAACAACTAGGTATATATAAGATATATACGGAGTAGATAGAAGGCACTCTGAGATAGTGCTTTAGCACTTCAGGGGACTGAGAAAGGCCTCCTGGAGTAAGCAGAAATTAGCTGAATCTTGAAGGAAGTAAAGGAAATTAAGGGGTAGAGATGAAGAAGGAGAGCATTCCAGGCATGGAAGACATCTGGTACAAAGGTACGAAGACAAGGGATGGAATATCATGTTCAGGGAATTTTGAGTAAAGGTGGGTGATGTAGTCAGATCTATGCTTTGAAAAAATCACCTCAGCATCCAAATAGAAGGTAGATTTGAGTAGGAGAAAGACTGCAGACAGGGATACCAATTAAAAGGTTACTGCTTCCATAAGAAATGATGAGCAGGTGGATTTCAGAAAAACCTGGAAAGATTTACATGAACTGATGCTGAGTGAAGTGAGCAGAACCAGAACATTGTACACAGTAACAGCAATATTGTGTGATGACTGACTTTGATAGCAATCAATACAACTCAGCAATACAATGATCTAAGACAATTCCAAAAGACTCATGATGGAAAATGCTGTCCACATCCAGAGTAAGAGCTATGGAGTCTGAATGCAGATCGAAGCATCCTATTTTCTCTCTCTTTTTTCTTTCTTGTGGTTATTCCCTTTGGTTCTGATTCTTCTTTACAACATGACTAATTTGGAAATATGTTTCATATGATTGTATATGTATATCTTATATCAGATTGCAGGCTGTCTTGGGGAGGGAGGAGGGAAAGGAGGGAGGAAAATTTAAAACTCAAAATCTTATAAAAATGGATGTTGAAAACTAAAAATAAAGAAAAATGGGATGGGGAAGGCTACTGCAAATGTCTAGGTGAGAAGTGATGAGGGCCCGAAGTATGGTTAGGACTGTATGAATAGAGAGAAGGAGACGTATAAAAGAGATGTGGTGATGAGAGAAGAAACAACAGGTGGCAATGGATTGGATAATCCAATTACTTAATTAATGCAGCACGGAGGATTTGAGGATAACCCTTAAGTTTCAGGCCCTAGGTGATTGGGAGGACAGTGTTGCTCTTACTTGTAACAGGGAATTTTAGAATCCAAAAATCAGCCATTTTGGGTGTCGTGGACCCCTTTGGGGATTGAGGGAAAAGATAACGATGCACAAGTTGGGTTTCAAAAGCCTGTGGCCTACGATCTTTCTTGAGATGGTGGAGAAAAGGCAGGGACTCACCTGAGCTCTCTCAAATTCACCTCCAACAAATTTAAAATAATGCCTCAAAACGAATTCTGGAGTGGCTGAATAAAAAAAAATGGAGTAAAACACCTTTCCAGGCAAAGACAACCCGCAAGATCTGCAGAAAGAGTTGTCAAACTGGGATGCGAGTAAAGAGCGCAGTCCAGCACAGGCAACGCTCCAGCACAACAGTAGCAGGCCCTGGGGGCCTTGGCAGCAGCAGCTTCTGGATCAAATGGGATAGGGGTTGGACAGCTAGTCAGAAGGAGATTACAGGAATCCCTTTGCTGGTACTGGGGGCAGGGTTCTGATGCATTGCTCGCTCATATGTGCATCCAGGTCACAATCCTGGGGCGAGGACAAGCACTAGCACAGCACAGCTTGTGGCTGCAGGGGAGTGGGGACCCTGGTCATAGTTCCAGGGTAAAAAAAAAGTGCTAGTAGTCACTCACAGACCAGAGCTCAGGCCAGGAGAGTAGTAAGCACACCTGTCCTCCGATCACACCACCTTGGAAGAACCGAAAACTTACAGACCCTCCCCAGAACTAGCTCTGAAAACAGCTGCACAAAAAGCCTGAAGCTTGGGCTAGCACCCTCTCCATCTAGGAGTAGAGATCGACTTTAACATCAAGTTAAAAGTCAAACGCCACTTCTGGATGTCCAAAAGGCAACTAACGACAAGGAGCCACAGCTCAAGACTGAAACTTGAGCTGGATATATGTTTCTGGGAATCATATGCCTAGAGATAATAATTAAATACATGAGAGCTGATGAAGTCACCAAGCGAGCTACTATAGACTTTAGAGAGAAGAGAGCTCAGGAAAAGTCTTGGGGTTTACCTGCCGCCATTAGTGGGCATGGCATGACTGAAGAACCAGAAAAGAATATTGGGAAGAAATAATCTGACACTAGAAGGAAAACCAAGAGTGAATAGTGTCACAAAAACTGAGTGAGGAGAGAGGATCTATAAGGAGGCCATCAACAATGTCAAATGCTACAGCGAGGTCAAGAAGGATTAGGCTTGAGAACAGGCCATTAGATTTGGAAACTGAGAAAAATAAGGCAATTTCTGTTGAGTAATGGAGTCAGAAGCCAGATTGCAGAGGGTTTAGAAGAGACCTAGAGGAAAGGAAGCAGAAGAACCTAGTGTAGATGGCTTTCTCAAGTTTATCCACAAAGAAGATGAGAGATATAAGACAATAGCTATCAAGGATGGTCTGAGAGAGTGAGAATGATATAGGCATGTTTGCAAATAGCAGGGAAGGAACCAGTAGACAGAAACCCAGATAAGGGAGTAGTGATGATAATGGGGACAATAACCTACGGAAGAAGGGAGTGGATGGGATCAAGGGTGAGTGGAAAAGTTGACTTGGGTAAGAAGAACCATCTATTTATCTGTGACCACAGTGAGGAAGGAGATAGTGATGAAAGAAGTCTGAATGATGTGAGAAGAGGATGAAAGGAGGAAATGCTCAGTAAATGACTTTATTTTTTTCTGTGAAGAGATGAGGCCTTCAGTATTGGGCTATAGAGGGAGCAGGTGCCATGGAACAGCCACTGTGGTGAGTGGGAGAGAGAATCAATCAGGGAAGAATGGAATGTTTGTCTTTTTGCAATGAGGTCCCAGCTGAGGTGACATCGAGTACATTTGTAGTGGATCCACTCGGTGGTGTGATTTTCTTCAGCTTTGTTCAATAGTAGGTGAACAGGAGCAGATGAGGCAGATGGTTTGCATGACCCACCCAGGCTTAGCACTTGGTTAGGCTTAATCAGTGATAGGGTGAGGTGGCGAGGTATTGCAAAGTGGAAGATAGTGTAGAGTTGTATTGATTTACCAAGAGGTTGACTGAGGAGAGGGAGAAGAGTTTGGCCAGTTCAGGGATGATAGCTTAGGAAAGAAATGAGAGGTGGAGGGAATGGAAGCTATAGGGAGGATGAAGAACAAGGTCAAGGGCCATAAGACAAATGAGACTTGAATATTGGCCTCCCAACCTACTCTAAGCATAATTACAAGTTAAATTGTCAAATCCTGGTAGTGCACAGTGTAATTCATCCATGTTCAGCATTTCTGTACAGGAATAAAGTACCTGTCCCATATTTGATTAATATTGTATATTGATTACCTCTTTTACCTGCCCTCCTTTTGGAAGGCAGTTCCTAGACTTGCGCCATAAGTAAACTGTTTGGGGTGGTAGGGTGGGGTGGTGGTGAGGTGTTTAATGAGTTTAATGAGTCGAAGAGTGTGTTATTTGGGAGCCTTATTTCCCAAACCAGAGAGGCCAGGTGAAAGAGAGAGAGAGAGAGAGAGAGAGAGAGAGAGAGAGAACTCACCACTGTCATGAAGGAAGAGGGAATCCCTGTCTATCTCCCTCAGATGCTTCTGTTTGTGGATGACATAATGCTGGTTGTAGCAAACTCCATAACAGTGAAGAGTCTCCTGGAAGAAATCTATAACCTTTCAAAAGAGCGTGACTTAAAGATTCCCACAGGAAAACCCAAGTGGGTAAGAATGACTGTTACTTGGGTTCTAACATGCAATTACATGAACAACCTATAGATCATTACTATTTATTATCTTAAAGACACACACACAATGTTTTGGGCCCAGAATTAAACAGGAAGAGGAACTTGGTAGAGGTTGCCTTCGGGAAATCACAAGGCTCCTTCAAGTCAAAGAAACAACTTAGGAAGGTTAAACAACTTTCTGGTGGTCAGACAGCTGGTAAGGATTGAGGTAATGTGAACCCAGGTCACTCCTGACTCCCGAGTCCTTCCGCTATACCATAATACCTCTCCCTTAAAGGGATACCTTAAGATGCCCCTTCCTAGATGATCCCTCTCTCTTGCTTCAACTTAGTCTGTATTTATTTAAATGTGTGAGTGCTTTATCCTGCCCTCCCACTGGAACATAAGCTCCCAGAGGGCAAGGATTTATCTTTGTCTTCTCAGGGCCTAGTACAATGCCTTATATGTTTGTTGTTCAGTCATTTTGGTCACGTTCATCTTTTTGTGACCCCATTTGGGGTATTTTTGGCCAAGATACTGGAGTGGTTTGCCATTTCCTTCTCCAGCTCATTTTACAGATGAGCAAACTGAGGCAAATGGGGTTAAGTGACTTGCCCAGGGTCACACAGCTAGTAAGTGTCTGAGGCCAGATTTCAATTCGGGAAGATAAGTCTTCCTAACTCCAGGCCCAGGACTCTAACCACTTTGACACCTAGCTACTTGCCTTATATGTGGTAAATACTAAATGAGTATTTAGTTGACTTACTGAATTAAGAGGAAGCTTTCACTTCAAGGGTTTGGGAAGGCTTCCCTGGGGAAATAGTTTAAGTTGATCCTCAAAGGAAGAGAAGACGTGTGATAGACAGAGATGAGGCGTGCATCCCAGGAATAGCCATGCATGGAGATGAAAGGCAGCATATGAAATCTCAGGAATAGCTAGCAGTCTGGCATGGCTGGAAAGTACAGTACACACATATAATCAGAGAAACATGAATTAAAATGCCACCGGGCTCCCACTTCACACCCATCAGATTGGCAAAGTTGACAAAGAAGGAAAATGACAAATGTGGGAAGACTGAGGGAAAATAGATGCACCGATGCACTGTTGGTGGATCTGCAATCAATGGTTCCTGTCATTCTAGAAAGCCCTTTGGAACTGTGCCTTCAAAGCTACCAAAATGTGGGCACTCTTTTGCCCATTGGTACCACTCTTAGACCCACATCCCAATGAGAGCAATAAAGAAGGAAAGGTCCTCTAGGTGTAAAAATAGAGCAGCTCTTTTTTTGGTGGCAAAGAACTAGAAACTAAAGGGTTGCTCTCCTCTTAGTAAACAGCGGGATGAATTATGGTGTGTATATACATATGTGTGTATGTGTGTAATGGAATATGACTGTGCTACAAGAAAGGATGAAAGGGATGGCTTCTGTGATCTGATACAGAGAACAATTTGTGCAACAGCGTTGTAACAACAAACAACTTTGAAAAACTGAAGCAGTCTGACCAATACAGTGACCACAATTCCAGATCACTGATAACAAAGGATGGTACCCCTCCTCCTGAAGAGGGCGATGGACTCAGGGTGTAGAATGAGAAATATGTTTTTTGGACATGACCAATTCAGGAATTTGTTTTGTTTGACTATTTTAAACAAGGCCTTTGTGGATTTTTTTCTGCTTTCTCCAGAGGGGGAAGGGAAGAAAAGAAGGAAAGAAAATAGGTTTTTGTTCATTGAAAAAAAATCTTTTAAAATAATAATAATAGTTAACATTTATACAGTGTTTACTGCATGCCAGGCACTATGCTAAGGGCTTTATAAATATTATTTTCTAACTTAATCTTCACAACAACTCTGGGAGGCAGGTGCTATCATTATCCCCATTCTACACATGAAGAAACTGAGGCAAACAGGGGTTAAGTGACTTGCCCAGGGTCCCACAGCAAGTAAACGTCTGAGGCCAGATTTGAATTCAGGTCTTCCTGACTCCAGGCCTGGCACTCACTGCATGTACTGCACTACCTAGCTTCCCCCACAAAAGTATGATATAAACTAGTGCAAAAGAAGGCTGGAGGCCAGCTGTGGAGCACGTTAAATGCCAGGGTTGGGGGTTGTATTTCATCCTACAGGCAGAGAGGAGCCATGAAAGTGTTTCAACAAGTATTTATTAAACACCTACTACATTCCAGGCACTGCCTGCACTTAGCACTGGGGATACAAATATGGAGATGGAAAGGGTCCCTGCCCTCTAGGACCTTGTATTTGTGTCAGAACTTCTGAAGGAGATCGAGATAGGGAGTGGAAAGGGAGGAGGAATCAGAGAAGAAAGGGTTGAGAAAGGAGGGACAGAAATTAAAGGGAGAGCAGAAGGACCCTGGCATTCAGGGTGTTAGAGTCAGCACTGTGTTCTGTCATTAAGGAGGCACTTAATGTTGTTGAAATGAAATAAAATGGAATCGAGAGTCTCTGTCAAGGAGGGGAGTCAGGAGGGCAGGGAAAGACAAAAGAGGTTAAAAGACAGGGGGTATAACATGAAGAAGGGATCAGGGCTGAATAGCTATTAATTCCAGTCCATGAAGTCTCATGAGCCTGACAAATGGAGTGAGATCCAGGATGAGAAACTGCATAGCCTCAGATGCAGAGCTGGAAGGGACCTTGGAGGTCACAGGCTCCAACTCCCCTCATGAGGAAAATGAGATCCCAAAAGGTTAGGTCACTTGTCCAGGGTCACACAACTTGTTAACGTCTGAGACAGGGTTTTGAGCTGTCACTCCTGACTTCAAGTACAGCACCTACCTACTGCACTGTCTTGCTGCCTCCCAACTTGGCTCTACCCAGACCCACAGTTAATTTTTAGACTCAGGACTAATAATTCTAACTTATTTGTATAACCTTGGGCAAATAATTTCCTGTGAACCTTAGTTCCCTCCACTATATAAGGAGGATAATCATCCTTATGCTACCTACAAGTCTTAACCTAAGTCTGAGCATCCTCAATATCTCAGTATTTGAGGAGCGTGAGGCTTTTTTCTTCCATTATTGAAGACCTGCTCTGAATTAATAACTGAACCCATATCAATAAATTCTTCTCCACAAACAAGTCTGACTCATCTCCACTTCCCACACAGCACCAAATAGGGAGCCTTGGTCAGGATAAGCTTTCAGGAACCTGTGGCAGATTCGCTCCTCCCTAGGAAGTCTTCCCACTTCCTCTCCAGATGTTAAAATCCTGCTCACTTTTCAAGGCCTTAAGTCCCCATCTCCTCCAGCACCCCAGAGAACACTGGTTTTCCTGAGCCTTTGCTTAGACGTATATCTGAGAATTATTAGGCCAGGGGCAAGTTCTGCCAGGGGAGCTGGGTGGAGATGGTAGCACGGGAGCAGTCCGACTGAAGAGGTTTGCCGTGCTGGGACCCACAGAATGCCAAGGCAGAATCGCCTGGGACGAATTCACACACTGAAAGCCTGCTCTTAGTCGAGTGGCAAAAGTTTGTTGTAAAGGAAATAGCAGCTGGTGAATTTCCTTCGGGGAACTTGCACCTTAATGGGGGTGAATCTAAAGCGTATATAGAAAGGGGCAGGGAAAGGAATGTTAAGGATGCTAACTAGACAATGCCAGGGGTTCGGTGTCTTTGGGAGCAGGCGTCAGTGATCTGTGGATGGGAAAATTCAGGGGGTCAGCAGAGGCAACTTTGTTGACACCAAGCACCGAGGGAGAAAAGATAGTTTTTGTTTAGCTGCCGGAGGCACGGACCTTAGGGATCTGGCTTGAGGGAAGAGTCCTTGGGCCAGCCAGGGACAAAAATCCTTGGGCCAGGCACCCATGTCTGTTCTTTGTCTAAGGAATTATAGGGTCAACTCTGCGTCCGTAACAAGTAGAGAAATTGGGTGGGGCTAGGTTACTTAGACGCGGCCTTAGGGTCCGGGTCGCACCACCCTATCACAACTGCAGCAACAGTAACCTATCCTTTAGCTAATTCAGCCTACAGCCCAGTAGGGGGTTAGGATTGAGAAGAAAGGGAGTCCAGGAGAAGGGGGTATTACAAATGACAAAACCTGGGAGTGTGGGGGTGGCCCAGGCGCGGTCTGTAGCACGGCAGGGCATGTTGGGCATGTTGGGCACGAGGCCCCAGGCGCCGGGACAGCAAAAGTGGGTGGACACCCACGTCTTCCCCAGGGACCGGAATGGTTTCGCTTCTGCTGAGAGAGGGGTGCGGCCGGTCCTATCTCTCCTATCAGGACGAGCTATGAGGCCAGGGACCAAATCTCTCGGTTTTTTTCTCCCTCCCCGAAAGTCTCGTCTTCCGCTTTTCTCCCTTTCTCACCCTCACCCCTACCCCAGAGTATGGGGCAATCAGTGAGTGAGGGCTTGTGGAAACCGGAGATGGGTCCCCAGCCTGGCTGTGCAGTACTAGGAGTGGGGGGGGAGGATGGGTGGAGAGATGGTATCCTTGCAGAAGGCGGCCACCGCTTGGGACCAAGCACCTTCATTGTTCCTAGTGAAGACAGCCACACCCTGAGCCCCTCCTGGAGTACGTGGGAAGAAGAAGCTCTGAAGGACCATATTCCTCCCTGGGCCTTCGGAAGGCTTTTGGAGTGGGACGGATAGGTGGGGAGGAAGCTAGGGTCCTACCCCTCTCCAGGGAGAGTGTGAATCATGTTAATAAGCAGAGGGGCAGGTTAAACACGTGTTTCTGAAATCTGCCCGCCCCCGCGGGAGGAGCTTGCTTAATTATGTTAATAAGGACACCCAGCGCCGGGGCTGAGATTGTGCATGGAGCCGCGGTCCCCCAGCAGACGTTAGGGAGACAGCGAGGTTCCCCTCCCGACCTCGAGAAACCGACAGGGACGGGAGCCGATTGGCCCCAAGGGCAGTGACGTCAGGAGCCCAGCGCGCGAAACCACGGAGGGATGGAGGGGGTGAGAAAATTGAGGGCGGGGCCAAGCTTCCTGCCCCATCCGCTGCAGCGGGAGCGGCACAGACGGCCGTGGGGACTGGCAAGCCGGCGGAGGGGGTCAGAGGAGACCCGGGGGAGCCCTTCCGTAGTCCAGGACCCCAGCTCTTTGCCGCGCTTCAGGCCCTTGCTCCCCAGTCCGCGGGATCCTCTCCGCCAACTTCGGGCTCGCCGCCGCCGCAGTGGGGACGCCCCCAGTCTCTTCGCGAGAGAGAAGGCGCGCGTGCGCAGCACGAGAAGGGAGTGGGCTGGAGGACTAGACCCCAGGCCTGGGGGCGAGACGCGTGCGCAGACCGTGGGCTGGAGGTGGCGGGGCGAGCTGCCGGGGACCCCGGTGCTGCTGAGAGCGCGCCCCTCCGGCCCGCCTCCGCACGCACTCTCGCGCTCTGACGGGGTCGGGGCGGGCCATGGCGTTCCTGTCGGGCCCGCGGCTGCTGGACTGGGCCAGCTCCCCCCCGCACCTGCAGTTCAACAAGTTCGTCCTGACGGGCTACCGGCCGGCCAGCAGCGGCTCGGGCTGCCTGCGCAGCCTCTTCTACCTGCACAACGAGTTAGGCAATATCTACACCCACGGTGAGAGCGTCCCCCGGGTGGGACAGCCCCCCCCCCCGCGGCCCCCGGCCCCGTGCCACCCTGCGGGGCGCCCTCTTCATCGCCAGCTTTTCTCCCTTCCCCGCATCCTGAGTCCAGCTCGCGGATCACCGCACACCCCATTCCCGCATGCCTCCCCATCTCCAACACTGAAGAAGTCCCCTGTCTCGGCACGCATCCCTAGTCTTCGTCCATTGTCCCCCCATCGCCTCCGCAGCGCGTCCCGCAGTCGCAGTCCGCCGCCTGGGCCGACCTGCCCTTCACTCTTTGGCCCTACTTCAGCCCCTCGTATGCCTGGAGCAGTAGGGACCGCGGGGAAGCGCAGGCTGCCTTGCTGTCGGGAGCCCAGCTGGTAGAAGAAGGGTTAATCCCGTTACCCCGGCTGCAGTGGCAGCCCCCGGGTTATACATCTGGATCATCCGTGGGTAGGGGGATTCAGAAAGCAGGAGCCGGTTACGATCTGGGGAGATTTGGAGACTAGGGACAGGAGGTGTAGTTTCCGGGAAAGAACGAGGGTCTTTTAGGGAGATGGCATTGGGAAGAGATGCGTGGGTCCGGGAATGGAGATGGGTACGGAGTGAGATTTCTGGGAGACGTTCACTTTGGCCCAGTGGACCGGCGTGACAAAGGGCCCATTGTTTGTGACCCCGGGCTCGGCCAGTTTTTGCCCTACCCCCATCACCCTAAAAGACCTCAAGTGTTAGGGGCCCCATGACCTCCCTGCGTCCTCGGGGGGCGGGGTGGGGGGAGGTGGAGCTGTATCCGAGCAGGGTTGTGACCCCGGCTAATCCCACTTGAGCCCGGGGGGAATTAGCCTGGCTCTCTATCAATCCCATAATCCCTTGTGTGGGGGTCCCACCAGCGGCCTTGGCACGACCGCCGGTTTTCCTCCGACTGTGCGGTCATTCTGGGGTCACTTGTTTTCCTGTGATTCGGTGCTGGGGGTGGGGTGTGAGCCGGGGCAGGGAAGGGGTCTTGGGAGCTAACCAGCCCTCCTTTCCCTGTTAAGGACTACCCGCGCCCCGGCTCCCGGAGCCCGCTGCCGGCCCTGGCAGTTTCGCTGTCCCACAGCGCCCCCTGCTGCCGCCCCTTTGCTCTCTTGTGGCCCCTCCGTCTCGGTCAGGGCCGAGCTCTGCTGACACAGCAGCCGGGCTCACGAGGCTTGCCCTTGAGCTGGTCGGGAAGAACAGAAAGAGTTCCCCGAGCCAGACCGGGCCGCGGCTTCCTCTGGCCTGGCCTCTGGGACCACGAGCGCCGCCCCAGGCCTCCTGCTGCCCAGACGCCTGGGGCCGGGGCGTAGGTGCTAGTGATATTGACGTTTCATAGGCCACTTTCCTAGGGTAGGAGGCTTATTTCAGGACCGGTCATGCCCACGTCTTACACCCCCATCTCAGGCAGCTTCCTTGTCTGTAAGGAAGTAGGGGGGGGGACGGACGGGGAAGGGACAGAGAAAGCAGAGCTTAGCTGAATCACACCCAGGTGAATGGATATGACAAGCTAGAGATTTTGGAGCTGAGTGATTGGAAGAGTCTAGGGGACTGGAAACAGAGTTAGGGATCTTTCTGTCTCTCCTGCCACCCTTAGCTCAGTTTCCCGTTTTTTGCAGAAATCATTGGAAAGGCCCAAATTTCTTATTTCCCCAGATTGTGCTTTGGAAGAAATTATGGGAAGAGCTGGATAACACAAGCAATCTGGCTGATACTGTCCCTACATCTCTCTACCTCCCCTTTCCCCCCATTCCCAACAGGCTTGGCCCTCCTGGGTTTCCTGGTGCTGCTGCCCCTGACCATGCCCTGGGGACAGCTGGGAGGGGGCGGCTGGCTGGGGGGAACACACTGTGTGGCCTGCCTGGCGCCCCATGCAGGCTCTGTGCTCTACCACCTCTTCATGTGCCACCGTGGGGGTAGCCCTGTCTACGCCCGGCTCCTTGCCCTCGACATGTGTGGGGTCTGCCTCGTCAACACCCTCGGTGAGCTGGGAAAGGGGGGGAATGGGTGCTGGGTGGGGTTGACCTTGTCCCACCTTTTGATGAGTTAGGGCATTAGACAATTTAGTAGAGAAAGGGGGATGGGAGGGGAGAGATGGTTTCTGGATTCTTTTTTGTGGGGCTTGGGAAGGGCTTGAGATTGAAAACTTCTCACTCATCACTTGTTATGTTCTGTTTCTCCTTCTAGGGGCCCTGCCCATCATCCATTGTACCTTGGCATGTCGACCTTGGCTGCGTCCAGCAGCCCTGGTGGGCTATACTCTTATATCTGGGTTGGCGGGCTGGCGAGCCCTTACTGCCCCCTCAACTAGTGCCCGGCTTCGGGCTTTTGGCTGGCAGGCAGGAGCACGACTGCTGGTGTTTGGGGCTCGAGGGATGGGGCTGGGGGCAGGAGCCCCAGGATCCCTGCCCTGCTATCTTCGGATGGACGCGTTAGCATTGCTGGGGGGGCTAGTGAATGTGGCCCGGCTGCCTGAACGCTGGGGTCCTGGTCGCTTTGACTACTGGGGTAATTCCCATCAAATCATGCATCTGCTCAGCGTTGGCTCCATTCTACAACTGCATGCTGGTGTTGTACCCGATCTGCTCTGGGCTGCTGGCCATGCGTGTCCCACGGACTGAGCTGTTTTTTTAATCTGCAAAAAATGCTCCCATTCCTTGAAGCTGGTTCCTTTTTTCCTTCAAGGCCCCCCAAAATCTATAGCCTTGTCTTTCCCTAAGTCTCCCTTTTCAAATCTATTGAGCTTTCTCATGTTGCCTAATCACGAGCTTGTCTCTAGAGTACCAAAGGCTCTCATTTGAGTTCCCTAAATTTGTATGCTTTTCCTTCCTCAGGACTGTAGAGGGCTGTCCAACTCTATAGAATTCATTTTTTCATCTACTACAGAATATGTTTTCGCAGCCTGTTATGTCTTCTGGAGCTGTTTCTGTTGATGAGGGCTCACCCCCAGTGATACTATGATGTGACAGCATCAGGAAACAATGGATCATAGGCCTCCACTATTCTATTATTCTGTACTGTGACCTTAGACGAGTCATAGGGCCTTGGGTCCCTTATCTGTAAAATGAGGGGCAAGCTTCATCTAAGTTTCCAACTCTAGATGTTTGCATATATACCACCCCTTCTCAGAGCCAGTAGTCAGTAACCTTACCTATTATCTAAAACCCTTTTGTTCTTCACTAAATTCTATGGGGACCTGTGAAGGACTCTCCAGCTCCTCCAGGGTCTGGTGGCTTTAAGCACCACCTCTCAGAAAGCATTTGCACAACTAAAATCTCCTTCCCTGGCATGCTAGCCCTTTATTTTACTCTGTACAAGCTCTACCTCTTGAGTTTCTTCCCTTCCCTTCCCTCTCTCCTCCTAAAGCCCCCCCCCCCAACACCATGGATTTAAGGATACCAAACACCAAGATGTCTGCTTCTTGCACAAGGCCTGTTTGCACAAGGATTGGGCCAGGGTGGTCCCTGCAGAAGAAAATTCAGCTTCTCACAAAGACTTTAACAGCCACTCCTAAACTGGGGTGAAAGACTAGTTCTCTGGTCCAAGAATTCAGGTTTTTTCTACTCTGCATAAGATGGATCCAGACGGTTTTTAAATGCCCAAGCAAACTTTAAGCCTCACCTGTGGACTGAAAATGCCCAGGTCTAAACTCCTGCACTTTTTACCTGAAGATGGTGCTCTTCGACCGGTAGATTTGTAAGACTTGGAAACCTCTCCATTCCTGACAAAGATGCAACTCCAATCACCAGTCTTCCTGTAGGAGGACTCTGGCCTTTTGAAACAGGAATGTCTCCCACCCTAGACCTTATCTTTAGGGTTGGTAGAACCAAGGATAAAATCAATAAATGGAGCAGGGTGACCTAATCAGGGAATTGTTTTGGGGGTCACTCTTTAAAGATCTTACAAAGGCAATTTCTAGTAGTCTCAATGACAAAAATAGCCAAGAGTCCCCAAGATTCCAATAGTTTTTATTAGACTATGCCATTTCCAAAATTTATAGAAGGGATCCTAGAAAAAAAAACTGTCCCTTCCCCACTGCCACCCCCCCTCCCCAACCTGTGGAAAGCATAGGCCTATATATACAGAAGTGCCCTCAAAGTAAAGAGAGCCCTGGAGTGAAGAACAAGGATAAAAAGATTAAAAAACAGACTAGAGTTTGGTTGAGGCTCAGTTGGGGTCAAGTGAGTCCTCGAAGAGGCTGAGGAGGTTTCGGGGCTCAAAGGAGGGACCCTGGGGCAGCTCCGGGCTGATGCCACTTAGATCCAGGGGGTCCCTGCAGGCAAGGAGGTGAAAGGAGGGGAGAAAAGAGTGAAGGCCAGAACTCATTCCACCAACCAGCCCCTTTGTCTCACCTTGCACACGAGGATACCCCACCCAAAGTTTAATGATTCAGTTCTCACTTCTCTTTTGCCTATTTCCCAGTTTTCAGCTACCTTCCAGAATGGGTTTTCTTCTCCCCCTTTTCAGACTCAGGTACTCCTTACCTTATCCTCCGTTCACCTCTGACATCAGGGGAACCATTTCGGGGGGTGGAAGTACCCCCAGGGAAGCGGGCTAGGATCATCGCTGGAGACAGTGGGGGGCTGTAGGGAACAGAAGAACTTGAACAAAATAGGGAAGGGGGTCTGGAGCACAGCAGAGAATATCCCCCTGAAAGTCATAAGATTCTAGAAGAGAAGCACAAGGCTAGCTCTGGAGCAAGGGTTCTTAACTTTTTTGTGTCATGGACCCTTTATCAAAGTATTTTCAAATCTATAAAATACACTGGATAACGATGGATTTAAACTATATTGAAGTACATTTATCAAAACAGTTTTTTAAAAAGCTCATAGACCCCAGGTTAAGTAAATTTTGTAAATTTAATCTTTTTAACTATTGATTAATAAAAATCAGGAATGTACTCCTAAAGAAAAAAAATTTCATTATTAGCTGAAAAAAGGGATTAATGTAGTAGCTGTATATTGCAATAATGTAATAATGTATATTGCAAATTATGCATGCCAGGGATTATCTCCCGCTAGCAGTTTGCTTTGGTCTTGTGGCACTTTCCCAACCAAAGGACCTCCTCATGTGCCATCTGCTACTAGTCAGATAATTTCTCTTCCCCTTTGGGGTCTTCTGACTCCAGAAAGAGCTTGAACACATGTTTGCACCACTTTTCCTTTTGTCTGGGTACTTGGAATATCTTAACAGAGCTCTACTGTATTAGACACTATTGGATATGTTAGATAACACCGTAATAGGACGCATCAGATAAATAGGATACAATCTCAGTGTGAAAAGGTCTTAAAGTTGAGCCTGTAAGGTTAAGTGAAACAAATTGATTTCCTCCTTGATCATGTCTGTTTCTGTACTGAACAAGAAACCTGTGTTTGAAACAAACTAGAATTTCATATAATGAGATTTAGTATAATATTGTAAAACCCTGCTCCTAATCTGTAGTTTGGGATGGGGTACTGCCATCACCACTTACGTGATGGAAGCTTCACAGTAAGGGGAGAACGTCAGAAATCTAACTTGACCCAGCCTAGTCAGCAGCATTTATTAAGTGCCTATTACTTGCCAGGCATTAGGGATATAAAGGCGGAAAGTTCAGATTCAGGTAGTTTTTCTAGGAAGTTATAAGTCCACTCTTTTCCCCCTGAGTTTATGTTGACTTACCCCAAGCTGTCATCCTCCCAATCACTGGAGATGCTACTGTCTAGAAAGAGGCTAGAAAGTGGGGAGCTGGGAGGTGTGGCTGGAGGGCCCAGGGGGCGCAGCCAGCTGGCTGGGTGAGCCAGGCTGTGCCATAACCAGCATAGCAGAGAAAGGAAACCCTATGGGAAAATGTGAAATAGAGGTGAAAACTCCAAAACAGAACAGGACTACACAGAAATATTACTGAAAGAGCAGTCTATGGAACTTACTTGCCATAAGGCTCGACCTCTACTCAGGACCTCATGGGCCATGCCTCCTAGGGCCCCCCAGTGCCTCAGCTTCCTTATGACCTCCAGAGCCAATAGGGCTTCAGCTGTAGCACGTTTCTTGGGGTCTGGTTCTAGCATCATGGTGAGGACAGAGCGCAGCTCAGAGGATAGGCCTATGGATAAAAATAGGACTAAATTGGCCTACTTCTCAAGAACCTGTTCTCCCAGAACCCAAAAGTGGTTCCCTGTGATCCTCCCAAGTACCCAAGAAAGACCCCCTTCAATACCTACTACAACTTAATCCCAGAACTAGAACTCAATTATTCCATGGTCCAATTTTGCAGTAGTGATAAATGCATAGTATATTCTTTGGCATTCCCCCAGCCCTCCTGATACATAAGAACATAGGTGTACCCTTTCTGTTTACCTTGGAATCCAGGTCAAACCTCATTTTCAGAACTATGAAAGGATATCTTGCCATTTGGTACCTCTTGCCACTCTTCCCTTTCTGCCTCTACTCACCAGCAGTGAACTCAGGAGGCAGATAGCCCCTCCGGAGTTGCTGCCAGCCCTCCCCACCACGGGGCAGCTCCATGTTGCAGGCGACTTCCAGAATGGTAAGGCCCAAGCTGGTAAAAAGAGAAGTATTAACCCACAGAAACGAACTTATTTGTGTCCATACCTCAGGATAAAATATCCCTATTCATCCCCAAAAGCACAAGTGGCAGGCACTTATATTGCACATATCAACAGAGAGTCTCAACATTTTTTACAGAGAAATTTTTTTGTGGAAGTCTTAAAGAGCGCTAGTAGGGCAGGGAATGGCGTGAGATTGCTGAAGTGCCTGGGAATAGCCACCATCTCCTGGAGCCTTTCTCCAGATAACTTGACACAGAAATCTAGGCATTTCTTAACCTAGCCTGGAACCAAAGGCAACTGACTCCTCTGGAATTCTAATTCCCCTAGTCTTTCAGGGCTCCTTTCTGCTTTTAACAGCAAAGTCCCTGAGCAGAATGGAGAAGGGAATTCTACCTTCAGCTGTACGCCCTTCCTGATGATCAACTGGAGAGGGAGACACTCCCCACTGGTCAGGAGGCTATTTTTGGAGACTCCCATAAAGTCACATAATGCCTTCAGACCATTCTCGAGACATACATTTTCTTATCCATGGATATTTATCATTTTCACTAAGATTCTTACTTATTTGCAATAAGTAAGGCTTCAGGCTCCAGAAACATGGGCCTTAGCATCATTTGGGTAACCCTATCTAGATTTCTCAGGGATAACATTCACCTGGAGCTCAATCATCTTCAGGGTCAGAAATTCCTTCCAAAAATTCTCCTAGTAATAGAATAATATCCCTTCTCTTAGGATAAAATGTCTTTGAACTACTCAGCCTATCTCTACATAATCCCACCACCACCTCCCTATCCCAACTCCTAAAGCTTGGTTCTTCATCTTCCTCCTCCTACTTACCTGAACACATCTGCAGCTGTCCCATAGCAACCCTGCAGCAGCTCTGGAGCCATATAACGGGGGTCACCCTCTTGGGCCTCACCAGGCCCAGCTGTCTTCAGCTCCACCAGCAGTCCAAAGTCTCCCAACTTACAGCAGCCTCGGGGCCCCAGAAAAATGTTAGCTGGCTTGACATCCAAGTGGACCAGTCCATGGTTGTGCAGGTGTGCCAAGGCCAGTAATGAGTCCCGAAGATAACCCCAAACCTGGGCCTCAGGTAGGCCAGATCCTCGAGCCTCACAATGCTGTTGTAGATTGGGCCCGCATAGCTCTGTCTGCAAATACAGGAGCCCCCCCTCTTCCCAAGCTCTCTCCAAACGAACACAATGAGGATGCTGTCCCACTTTTTCATGACCCCCAACTTCTGCCAACTTGAGGGCCCGGTCCTGGGGACCCCGGAATGGGGAGACTGAACGTTTCACAGCATAGAGACGGCCATCTTCCTTGGAACGAACCTAGAAATGGGGTGGTGGGAAGGACACTAAGATATTGCCAACTCTAGAGAAGGAAGAGTTTACAACTGAGTATAATATGCATATGGGAGGACATGACTAACTTTAGGGAGGAAGAAAATAACATCAGTACGATACTAATATGTCAAAGGTTCTGGGACAAAGATATTAGAATTGAGGTACCTAGGTCAGAATCTAGGGAAAACATTGAGGACAGGAAAGAAACCAGCCAAACCTTATGCTATTAATGTTTTCTAGTGGGGAAAGGTTTGAGGACAACAGTAAAATGAGGAGTGTGTGTATGAAAAGGATTTTCTGTTGTCGACTTTGGGGATGAAAAATCATATTAGATGAAATAATACTGACTTTTTTATGTTATGAGACCATCGTAATTTTTTTCTCGTATGTATTTATTTGTCCCTTAGACTAGGGAAGTAGAAGTTAAGTAAAATGATTACCTAGTAATATGAACAGAACAAAACAAGCCACCCTTGCCATCAAAAGACTTACTACTTGGCTAAGGATAAACCTAGCTGAGTGATTCTCAAAATCAACTTTGTGGATTTTCTGAGAGTGAAGCTGTTCTCCCCATCTGGAGACCATGAGGAAGCAAACACTCCGGGAGACATCCTCATGACCAAATTAGGAATATATAAATGGAACAATTTAGAAAGGAAGCTATATATCACAAATCTAGGACAAGATAGCTTTGAGCTCAGGGCTACCTCCTCCAAGAAGCCTTCCTCATCTACCCAGTTATTAACACTCTCCCTCCCTGAATATTCCTAGAGTATTTTGTTTCATTTTTCCTTTGCCCCCCTCACTATCTTTTATTTTACTTGTCTGTGTACATGTCATATCACCCAGTAAAATGTCTGATCTTTGATGGCAGGAACTGTTTTTTAATCTTCAAATCCTTGATGCCTAGCACATTACTTTGCACACAGTATGTGTTTAATAAGTGAAGTTAATTCCATACACTTCTAAGTATATTATTTCCGAATTTGCATGTTTACTTTTCCTCCTGAAATAAACCCTAAAAAATGTGATTCTGTGTTTTGATGTATGTGGAGACAGGGAAGAGAAGGGCAAAAAGGAAGTGTGTGTCAGAAATGGGCACCAAAATGTGTAAACAGCATCAGTAGAAGGGGAATAGTCACTTGGGGACTGTGTGTCTATAGTAGATCTCTAAACTCCCAGGAGCCAAACAGGGAAAGGGATTAGGAAGCTCCAGAAACTCAGGACTAAGTTTCAGTTGGAGTCGGGCCGTTAGAAAATTTTTGAACATAGTAAAAGGAAAAAGCTCTGGATACAAAGTCAAGAACAGTGAAAAGAATCCCCTATCAATTTCATTTGAAAAAGCTAGTTCCAAGCAGATGACATTGAGACCTGCAACTTAGAGTTAGAACCTTTACTAGGAGATGGGGCTCTAAGTAGGGACATGACTGTCTTCCTTCAAAGGTCTTGAAAGAATTTAGCGAAAAGAAAAGAGGTGGAGTTTAATTATGAGACTAAGGAATCTCTACCCCTCCACTCACCTTGAAGACCTCCCCAAAGGAACCCCGTCCCAATCGCCCAAGCCTCTGGAAACTCTGCTGGAAGAAAGACTCGGGCCGGTCTGGGTCATAGCCACGGCTCTGCAGTGCTCCTGGGGGCCCACCCAGGAATGAAACTCCTCTGGGTCTGGGTTGGCTCCAGCCTGGGGTTCGAGGGGGAAAGAAGCGACTGACAGAACCACTCCCCTTGGCAGGGGGCCGTGGCGGGAGGCTTCTATTCAGGCCCCCGGGCCTCTTAAGAGAGAAGCCAGGCTCAGCATGATGAAAGTAGGCAGGAACTGGCACAGGAGTACCACTCAGGGGTGGAGGGGCCCCTTCTGTTGGGACTGGCATGACAGGCACAGGAGACCCTACAAAACAAAAGAAGTTAGTGACTACTAAGAGTAGGTTAAATAGTCCTGAGGAATAGCTTACAAATGACACAAATGACAAAACATCAGTCTTCTGTTTACCAAATGAAGATGAAATTATTTTAATGCTCAACACTCCACAATCTGGCACCAACTTACGCTTCAGTCATTTCTCATCATATAACGCTTCTGGCGCTCTACATCCCTGGACTATTCATTCTTCAATATAGTCTCTCCAACCCTTGGGCATCTGCTGAGGCTGCTCTCAATGCAAACTCTCCACATCTCTGCATGTGGAAATTCTTCATTCTTTCAAGACCCAACTCAAGGGGCCCTTTTCTTCATGGTATTTTCCCCATCTCCCACCTAGAAATGACTTCACCCTACCCTCAATCTCCCCTGGCACTCTATCTGACCCCTCCTAACCACTTAATCACATCCCAACATAGAGATATCTGTGTATGCCTGATCCCCAGACCAGACGCTCCTGGAGGGGCCAAAAATAGGTCAGTGAGGCTCTTCTGTGTCCCCAGTGACAAGCACAGGTTCTTGAATATAGTGACTACTTAGGAGGAAATGCTTTGCTAAACTGAAGGGTAGAAGGCCCGGATCACAGTACGGGGAGGCTTACATTGAAGACAGGAATCCTACACACACAGATACAGATACACACACACATACACACACACACTCACTCACTCACTCACTCTCCAAATAGCAGGGATAGCCTTCTGCAGCTAGGCCTGCTCAGACCAAGCAAAGCCTGATGACATCCGGCTTCAGAACCAGCTCTCCCTCTTCTGCTCTAGTAAATTACAAGTCAAGCTTTCCCGGCCACCGCACGTAATGATTCCATGTCACAGGGGCCGGCTTCCGCCACGCTCCCACCAGTCTGCCTTCTAGACTTTGACAACCAGGCAAACCAAAAGCTACAAACTTACAGTCAGAAGCGGAAGGCTAAAAGGCGACACATCCCTCGGAAAGGAAACGCCCCACAGTTAAAATGAGAGTTCACAAAGCGAGGCGGTTCTTGGCACAGGCGGCCACTCCAGGAGGGGGGGGATGTCTGTCATTTAGGTGAGGGGAGACCAGAGCCCCAGGGGTTATTTTTGGAAAGAAGTGTGGCCGCCTAGGAAGCTGTTGCTGGGGGGTCCGCGCAGGAGGAAGGCCCCCTCCTAAGGCTAAGGAGCACGGAAGAGACAGGCTGCCCGTTATCAAGCTTGGGAGAAGGAGCTAAGTCTCGGAGGTCAGGAAATACCCTTCTGGAAGGGGAAGGGCTGCCAGAGAAGGAGGAGGAAGCAGGAAGAGGGGGGAGGGATACGGGGGGAGGGGAGCGAAGGGATGGGGGAAAGGAGGG
>CM053624.1:227292352-227355509 GCA_028646595.1 Phalanger gymnotis | reverse complement strand
CTGTATATTCTTCAGCACCCACTACCTCTGGCCCAAGTATTAGGAATATTTGCCTGGCCATGAATGAACTTATAAAAGAAAAGAAAAACTTTATTTTACCCCGCTTTCTCCAAGCTTCATCTTAAGCATACTGGCAATTAAAAAATGCCTAAAAAGATTTTGAGTGGGAAGGGGTGCAGGCACTTCTCTTCCAAAAAAACCCTTTTGGACTTCTAAGAAAGATAAGAGGGAGTGGTCCTTAAGAGCACTTGGGTTTGCAACTCCCCCACCGAGATAGGCCTTTGGCCGCCAGACCCGGGTCGTGAATAGGTGGGAGGCCAGAGGGAGTGGACAGTAGGGGGTGGCCACTGAGTGACGTTCCTCAGCCCCGCTCTCCCGTCTCTCTCTGAGCGGACCCCTTTGGAGACCCTCCAAAAGATTTTTTTTTCCTAATTCGGTCCTAATTTGGCATCTAATATAACAGAGTAGGCGGCGGCTGCTGAGTGACATTCCTCAGCCCCACTCTGATTCCTGGTAAAGGCTCGAGCATAAGAGTAGGGGATAGCCGCTGAGTGACATGTCTCAGCCCCGCTCTGATTGTTGGGCAGATCTGCTGGTGTAGGTTTACTCCGGGGTTACAGCGCTCCAGTAAGCGGAACACCGCTGGGGCTGCGCACCCCTGTGCAAGAGGGCTGCTTGCCCCTGTGCAGGGGGGCATTTCAATACCACTGACCCTCATGTACGTACATTATGTTCCAGCCAGACCAGATGATTTGCCCTTCCTTGAGCACATGCCATGTTTTCCCATTTCTAGGAAATATGTAAATACACGATATAAATTTTAACCTTAAAATTTAAATAAGCAGAACAAGTTTTGGGGTTTTCTCCCCACAATTGCTTAAAGGGTTGTACTGAAATTCTAGAAAGCTAGTTTATGCAAGTCTAAGACCATTTCTGGCCATCCTTAGTTTAGAAGATTTTGGAAAAGGTTTGAGTGGGAAGCTCGATGTTCAGTGGGCTTTGATAAATTCAGGAGAGAGCTAGGCTGGGTAACTAGAGTCCAGTTTATTTGGATGCAGTGAAAGAAGTCGCTGGAAGAACCAGAATCAAAAAGAATACTGTTGGCTCAAATTTTTTAGAATTCTTTGTGACTCACAAAACACTTTTCTCACAGCTGTCCTGAGAGACAAGTAGTTTGCAAACATTGTTATCCCCATTTTACCAGTGAGCTAAGTGATAATGAGGTCTAGAGCTGAAAGGGACCATGAGAATCATCTAGTCCTACAATTCTCAAACTTTCTGGTCTCAGGACTCCTTTATTATGCTCTTAAAATATTTAAAAACCCTTCAAAGAGCTTTTGTTTATGTGAGTCATACTTATACACATTTACTGTATTCTAAATTAAAACGTCTTCATAGTCTCATGAAAATAGTTTTGACCTTTACAGAGATCCCCCTGAGTCTCAGGCTCCCCCCTCAGGGGTCCTTAGAGCACATTTCAAGAATCAATGACCTAGTCCAACCCCCTTAATTTACAAATGAGGAATCTGTGGCCCAAAGATGATGTGAGTGACTCATTGAAGTTCTATAAGGGCAAGCAAAGTGGGTCTTTTTACTGTTTTTTTCTTTTGGAGTGCTTCTCAGCACTAAGGCAATCAAGTGCCTTTGATTGAGTCTTGCCTTTGTTTGCAGGAAGGCTCACACTCTTTTGCTAATTAGGTCACAAGAGGTGTGAAGCCCTCTGGCCCTGAAAAAAGGATATATATACTCATAGGATAGCCATTGAACCCAGAATCGAGAATGGAGAACTCTCAGAACTGTGGGAGGAGAAGTTTTGCTTTGGGGGTTCACTCACTGGAAGAGTGTCATGTGATTTGACCAGAGGAGACTCTGGTAGCCATTGGAGTCCCCCTCCTCCACCTTTGAAAAACCCAGATGTTGGTTCTTCTCTCTCTGGTAACCATGTAATGTTTTGGACAGGCAGCTAGGAGCCTGTCTGCTGATTTGTGTTATTTTGCTCTGTTTATATAATTTCTGCTTGTAATTTCTGTATTGTATTCTCTCTAAAGTCCAGGATGTGGACTTTTCCCCCCGAACTAAGTGAATGGTATATGTATGTTTAATTAAGGTAAGATTATTAGCCCCTTAAAGTTACTTTCCTTAGAAAAGCATAACAAAGAATCTGTGCTGGCAGCCCTCCTGTGTGCTGGTGTTATTGGTCTTACACAGCCATAGTAGCAGCAGGTAGCATTGTTGTTACAAGGTCATACAGAGAATATGAAACAATGCCAGGATTCAAACCTAGGTTCTCTGGCTCTGGCCCTGTCTTGCTATACTGTCCTTGTCTCTACTGCCAACTCATCAGAGGAGTAGAGAGCTGAGGGGTCACCTATAAAATGAGGCAGTTGGGCCAGCCGGTGTGGGGACCCTGAATCCCTAAGGGCCCTTTTCAGCCCTGAGAGCCTGTGATTCTATGTTCTGAGGACCTTTCTAACTTTGACATTATGAGTTCTGTTGTCTAAGGTTTCCTCCAGCTCTACAGTTGTATGATTCTATACCTTCTAGAAGTCAGCGAGAATCCGCAGACCTAATTCAAACCCTAGCTTTGTGACCCTGAGCAAGTCTCTTAGCCTCTTTAGGCTTTAGTTCCTTATTCTGTATAATGAAGAGCTTGAACTGCACAGCTTCCAGCTCTAAAACTATGATCTCATTCGTGATCTAGTATTTTTCTCTCTTTTAGAATGGTGATAGAATTTCCAAAGCATTAGGTACAACAGTCTCGCTTAGACATTCCTCAACCCAAGGACCCTTGGGTTGCTTCTATTTTTAGGTATTATATATAACACAGCTATTTGTACTGACATCCTTCCCTGATGCCTCATCGTGGTATAGAAGTGATGCTGGATTTTCAAAGACTTTACAAGTAGAGAGCAAGTTGGGGCAGGCACTCCCAAGCTGGAAAGGGTTCTGGTCTGGCCTCAACAACTATCATCCAAGGAAGAACAGTCTAGTGAAGTAGGGAGGGGCTCATCACCAAAGGCTGGTGATTAATTTCTTTTGACATAGGGACAACTCCTGAAGATCACCTACTCAAAGTTGGAGGCTGTTTTGATCTCATCGGGTGGAAAGAAGGCACATAGCCATCTAATAAATACCTGTACAAGTAGTGTTTTTTTTTTTAATTGTTTTCTTTAGATAGAATCAGAGAGTGTCTGGAAGGCACTTTGAAGGATATCTAGTTAAACCCTCCCATCTTACACGTGGGGAAATTAAGGTTTGCCAAAATTTACTCTGTGTATCAGCTCATGGACTGGTTTCCTAATCTGCAGGCTGATTTTCTTTCTACTACACCCTACTCAAGTAAAAGACATAGTTCTCTCATCAGCAATTTTACCAACAGCAATGAATACACTTCTTTCTCCACAGTGGCAACCGTAATCTGCTTTGCTTTTAAAAAAAAAATCCATTTTTGCCTAATGGAAGTAAGAATGAGAACCACAGTTGTTTTAATTCGCATTTTTTTTTTTACTTATCAGTCCAGATGAATATTTTTCAGGCATTTCTTCTTTTGAGAATTGTTGGTCAAGATCCTTTGGTCATTCCAATGAGAACTAGGTATTGCCATTACACATTTGGCAGGGCCTGCTTGCACAAATGTCACACATAAATAATAACAACTCACAATGTGTACATATCATCATCCCCATTTACATATAGAAAGGTTAAATAACACATTCTCAGTTGCATAGCTCGTGGACATAGCTAGGATTTGGACACAATTTTCCTGATCCCAAGTCTGTCTTACTTTACTTTCCACGATGCTTCTCCAAAAAGATGCCATCATCTAAGAATATTAGCCAATCAAGTCATCTTGAGGCAGACTCAGTAACCAAGACTTAAACATAGGTCTTTTTCTCGCACTCAGTGTGCATGCCCATACAGGGCAAACAAGAGGTGACTTCCCAAATCCCAAAGACCTACTGCTCCATATCAGTCATCAGATTGAACTCATCAAGGAAAGTCCCTTGAAATCCCTTTATGTGTGGCTTTGCCTAACAGCTTGCTTCCCTGGAACCAATAAATGAAGTTGTGTGGTATAAACATATATGTAGGAATGTGATTAATGAATTTTTCTGTTGAATCGTGTCCTTGACTTTTCTAGGTATGACATCATGTAGCCTGTAGATAGTAATATTTTAATATTTTCTAATGCAATTACAAGTAAAAAATAACAAATATTTCAAAGAAATCTTAGAATATTTGCATGAACTGAAGCAGAGAGAGGCAAACCAAAAGAAGGTTATATATATATACATACACATATATATACACATACACATAATATATATACACAAACACACCCATATATGTACATATCACCTATATATGTATGTGTATATGTTCTTACTTCAGTAATGTGTAATTGTGATTACAAATTAAATTAAAAGAATGCTAAAATAAAGCTAAACTCTGAGTAATTTTAATAACCAATCAATCCCATAGAACAGATAATGAAGAATACAGATCTCTCCATAGAGGCAAGGGGCATTAGCAATAGAATTTTACATACGTTATTAGACAAAGTTACAATCTCTGTTTTGGTTTAATTCTTTTCTTTGTTACAAAGGAGGGTTCAATTTCTGGGTGATGAAAAGGATGGAGGTTATAACAAGAAATGAGTCATAGAAGAACAAAATACAGTTATCCCATCCTGGGGTTTGGAGCACTGCACTCCCCTCCCCCCATCTGGAAAATCCATGTAAAATTTTTGGCCCTCCCTTCATACCAGAGAAGAAGTATGAATTATTATGGTATTAATTTTATATGTATATATAATTAGTATTATATATATAATTAGTATTATACAATACTACACATATATTTTATGCATTTCTGAGTTCCTAAACTTAGTCTGTGTCATTTGCTGGCCTTTGCATGTTGTCTGCAGCTTCTGCAAAAGTACCAAAAAATTCTCATTTAATTTCTTATGCCTACCCATGATATATTGAAACCATGATGGGGAAAGTCATGATATAGAAGGAATAACTATAATTCTTCTTTTTAAAATAATTGCAATTAATGGCATTTCTAATACTCAGGAGAATAGAAAGGAATGAATCCATCCATCCATCCTTCCATCCATCCATCCATCCATCCATCCATCTATCCACCTATCCACCAATCGACAAATGACTGAAAAAGCATATATTAAGCTTGCTATGTGCCAAACACTGTACTAAGGCTGAAGATAAAAGCGAAGAAAGTACCACCTTCAAGAAGGTTCATACTCTAATGGGAAAGACAACACAACTAAGGTAGTTGCGGCAAGGAAGGCATACACTGGCTTAGAAGGTTACTGGGAAGCAGAGTATGGCCATTGTGGAATAGACCAACACACCTCATCCAGGAATAATGGCCTGCTTAGGAACACCTCTAGTGTTATCCCCAAATAGATGATGTTGACTTTTCATTTTGAGTGAATGCATCTTACCATGTTAAGGAAGAATTCCTCGGTTTCCCCAACCATCAGATAAGAGAGTTGAACTAGATAATCTCTGAGATCTCTTCCAGTCCTATATCCTATAGTCTCCATCTTTTCAGTTTTTTTTTAAATTTATCAGTAAATGTTTAATTTTACTAAATCATACCCACTTACCTATTAATACTGATATAATTGACTCCAGAGATCTGGGCTAAGAATGATGAAAAGAATTTGAAGAAGAGTTACATTTGGGCTTGGTATTTGGAAAATCTTAATGACAGCAATGAAAAAATGGAATGGGTTATCTTATGAGATAGTGACCTCCCTGTTATTGGAGGTCTTCAAGCAAAGTTTGGAAGACTACTTGTCTTTGATGGAGAGAAAAGTACTATTCGGGTAGGGGCTAGACGTTAGACTCTGAGGTCCTACCAACTCTGAAAGTCTTGACTTACGATTTATAGCATCGTGCATTAAAATATTTTCTTATTGAAAATGCTATAATTCTTATTTAATTTTGTTAGCTTTTCCATTCTTGTATCCCTAGGACAAAACTTTACTTGATTATGATGACTAAGTCTTTTGTGGCATCCCCTACTCTATTTGCTATAATTGTATTTACTATTTTTGCATCTATATTCATAAGGGAGATTGGCCTCTAATTTTCTTTTTCAGTGGTGTCTTTGTCAGGTTTTGGAATTGAGACCACATTTTCCTCTTAAAAGAAATCAGGCAGCATTCCACCTTTTCCTATGTTTAGAAACAATTTGTGTAACATAGGGATTATTTGTTTTTTGGGGGAAAAAATTATTCCATGCAAGCAGAAGTAGGCCCAGTGGGTGGAAGCTATAGAGAGGCAAATTTCGGCTACAGCTTGAGGAAAAATAACGCCCAGTTATGGAGTGCGCTGCCTCATTGAGATAATAAGTTTTCTATCACTAGAAGAAACAAAGTAGAAGATGAATAATCATTTGTTGGATATGTTGTGAAAGGGTATAAAATTATAATGTTTCGGGTGATGATTGGTCTAGTTACCTCTGAGGCTCCTTCCAATTCAAGAGTTTTTGGAAATGTCTTCCCAGGGGTCTTATTTGCATGGGTGGAGATGGGGAAGTAAAAAAAGGGAAAGAGAAACGTGGAAGGAGTGTTAATTAATTTTTCTATTTCTTTTTCCAAAATCGATCCTTTCAAATTTTCTGTTTCCTCTTTGGTTAGTCTTTTATATATGCAGTTTTATAAATAACAATCCATTTCATTTAGGCTCTCTAATTTATTAGTATGTATTCCCCAATGATTTCTTTTTAATTCTTGTCATCTCTTCTTCATCCTTCCTGATTTTTGCTAACTTGAGTTTTCTCTTTTTAAAAAAAAACTAGTTGTGGTATCATTTTATTAACCGGTTTTTTTTAAAAAAAAAAAGCACTTAGCTTTATTTATCATGGACATAATTGTGATATCCTGGTTTCAAAGACAGGGTTCAAGTCCTGGCTTTTCCTGGTGCTAGCTGTGTGACCTTACTCAAGTCACTTATCCTCCTTTGCTCTCAGTTTCCTCATGTGTAAAATAAGCAGGTGTTTCAACAATCCGGCTAGCAACTGCTGTGGGGGTATAAAACCAACAACAACCAGCTCACAGAAAGCTGCAAGCCCAGGTTCTTTTGATCTGCTTTACTAAGGAAAGCAATGTTAAGGGATTAACAATCTTACTTTAACCCAGCATGCGAATATCATTCACTTGTTCAGGGAGAAAAGCCAGCAGCCTGAACTTCAGAGCAAATACAAACAAATTACAAACATACATTTATGAACAGACCAAATACAATTCATAGTAACCAACATCTGAGTTCAGCTCAGAGTCACGGGTCACTACTGCTGCAGCTCAGAGCTCCGAAAAAAGAAAGCCAATTTCTGGTTTTATATATCTTGTTCAGGGTCAAAGGTGAGTCACACTTGCAACTCACTCAGGTGCCCTAAAATCATCACAAAAATTCGATTTAAACCTATGTGGTCTAAAAGCCTCTGATGTCACAAACAGGTCCCTCAAACCCATGTAAAGTAGGCTTTCCCTTGAGGCAAGGAGGCCATGAAAGACTCCTAATTTAATCAAGGAAACAAAGGCCAAATGCTTCAAGGGCACTTAGTTGAATAAGTGCTAAGAGCCCATCTTGATTCCCAATACAGCAGGTTGAACTAGATGACCTCTGATGTCCTTCCAGCTCTAAGATGTATGAACTCCTCTAAACTTCACATCTTTAAGTCCTCAGTTTCCTTTTCTGTCAAATAGGAAAAATAACACAGCCAGGTCCTGATCAGTGGGCATGAATATTAAATCCCCTGAGGTGGTTGCATGTATTTGAATTCTCACTATTTGAAAGGAATACCACCACTTCAAATCTGGGGGTTCACTATTCACACTAATAGGATAACTTCTCCTAGGTTTCATAAGGACTTACGTATGTGAAAACACATTGCAAGCTATAAGTGTTTTGGAAACTTATGAACCACTACATAAATGTAAAATAATAATAGTATTGAGAGATTTCTTTGTTACATACACACAGAGAGGCAATGAAATTAATTTTCTCTGATAGTCATTGATTGAAGGCTAATGGTCTACATAAAATAAGTTGAGGCAAAAAAAAAGAGTATTCCATTACATTTATAAACCATAATTTCTTCAGCCATTTCCCAACGGGAGGATACTCTGTTAGTTTTTTGCCACCACAAAAAGAGCTGTGTATGTGTGCATCAATTGGGTGTGTTCAGTAACTTTTGGATGGAATTCCAAACTGCTTTCCAGAATGGTTGGATCAATTCATAACTCCATCAACAGTGTATCAACATACCTGTTTTCCTCCTGCCCCTCTAACATTTGTCATTTAATTTTCTGTCAGCTTTGCCAGGTTGGTACGTATGAGGTGGAAATCAACATGCATTTATAAAGTGTTTATTATGTGCCAGGCACCAGGCTAAGTGCCAAGCACCAGAAAGAAAAGCTATAAATACCACACCAGTGCCCTATGATCAAGGAGCTCACTTTCTAATATCGAGAAAAGGCCTACTGTAGGGGTGAGATAAGGGGAAGTGGAGATATATTCAGAAATAAATGTGATAGAATTTCAAAAGGGCTCAAAAACTTTAAAGATAAAAATAAATAAATGTAAGGAGATTGAGTAGGTAACTCCTTTATCAGAACCACCTTAAACTATTGGGATGGCAGTAAGAGAACCATGAAACAGGGGTAGCTAGGTGGCGCAGTGAGTAGAGCACTGGCCCTGGAGTCAGGAGGACTTGAGTTCAAATGTGACCTCAGACACTTGACACATGTACTAGCTGTGTGACCTTGGGCAAGTCACTTAACCCCAATTGCCCTGCCCCCCCCCAAAAAAGAGAACCAGGAAACAAAAGCCCAGAGTCTCAGGTGAAATCCTTTATAGGCCAACATAGAGGGCACAGGAAAGAGTCTGAGGGTCCATCCCCCAAGAGTCCTAACCAACCAGTTCATCTTGGGGAGAGCTTTGAGTCACTGAAGGCACCATCCCCCCCAGAGGCACCAAGAGGCAGTTCCAAGCCAATCAATTGATCTTGGGGCAGTCCCAGTGAGTGAAACTGAATCCGCAGCTGTCTTTTGTCCTTTATAAGGTCTCATTGGGCATGTCTCCTATTGGGAGAGGAAACTTTCAAATAAACTCTTCAATTCTTAGTGAGCTCTTCAAGTTAATTATCAATCAACAAACTTTTTTGAGTGCTTAAAGTGTGGTAGGCACTATGCTAAGCACTGGTTGATACAAAGAAAAGCAAAAATGGTCCCTGCCTTCAAGGACCTTATGTGCTGATGAGGTAGACAACAGGTATATAAATAGATAGATAGAAGATACAAACAGAATTAATGGAGGGAACCTTAAAGGAGAAGGCACTAGCAACTGGGACGCGGGATGTGGGGTGGAGGTGGAGGATGCTTATGTAAAGCCTCCTGTATTTGTATTTGAACTGTCTCGAAGGCAAATGTGAGAAGGGAGAGCATTCCAGACATGGCAGGCAGCCTGTAGCTAACCAGTGTGAGGAACTTCCACTCGGCCAGGATGCTGAGGGTAGTAATGTGCAGGAAACATTTATGGACTCTTCTGGGCAATCTCTCCTCAAATATTCAAGTCAGAGTTAGGGGAAAGCATGGCTTATATCGACCAATCCAGTAGCTAGAAACTTCTCTAGGGATTGGGAAATCAAGCTATAAATGTAGTTCTGTAAACCAGTTATAGAGTATAACAAGGAAAGGACCCAGTGGCTATGGGTATAAGGTGGTCCAGATCCCCTACATAGCCCACATGAGGAAAGAAAGGATGTGGTCAGAGTTAGGTAATGAGTGGGCTGTCCATTGTCAAGCGGAAAGGGTTAGCAGCCACAGTCATTGATTATAATAATTCAGAATTTTATCACGTTTAATGAGTAGCAGAATATTCTTAACAACCATAAGTGCATATTCAGGTGTGTTAGGTGTGCCCATGTATGCTCTAATGTATCAAAGATAATTTTGTATTTTTATCTCATTTTTTGTTTAAAGTTTAATTGTTAATTTTTTAAAGGTGAGCTTGGCTAAGTTTCAGTTTAGTTTGTATTCAATGTGCTTGAAGGGAGAAACAAGCAGATCCATGACATCACATTCCATCTTTTTTTTATTCTGCCTTGCTCAACTTATTTAGTGTTTGTTGATTCCAGAGGCTTTTAAAAAGTTTTCGTTAAGAAAGGGAAAAGGACTCATTTGTACAAAAATATTTATAGCAGCTCTTTTTATGGTGGCAAAGAATTGGAAATTGAAGAGATGTCCATCACCTGAGGGATGGCTAAACAAGCTGTGGTGTATGACTGTGATGGAATATTATTGTGCTATAAGAAATGGTGAGCAGGATGATTTCAGAAAAACCTGGAAAGACTTACATGAACTGATGCAAAGGGAAGTGAGCAGAACCAAGAGAACATTGTATGTGGTAACAATATTGGAAGATGAAAAACTGTGAATCACCCAGCTATTCTCAGCAATACAATGATCCAAGACAATCCCAAAGGACTCATGATGAAGTACGCTATCCGCCTCCAGAGAAACAAATGATAATGTCTGAATGCAGACTAAAGCATGCTGTTTTTCTCTTTCTTTCTTCCTTTTTCTTTCTTTCTTCCTTCCTTCCTTCTTTCTTCTTTTCTTTCTTTCCTTTCTTACTTCCTTTCTTTCTTTCCTTCCTTTCTTTCCTTTCTTCCTTCTTTATTTCTCTTCCTTGCTTTCTCTTTCTTCCTTCCTTCTTTCCTTCCTTTCTTTCTTTCTTCCTTTCTTCCTTTCTTTCTCCCTTTCTTTTTTCCTTTCTTTCTTTCTTTCTTTCTTTCTTCTTTTCTTTCTTCCTTTCTTCCTTTCTTTCTTCCTTTCTCCTTTTTTCTTGAGTCTTCTTCTACAAAATGACTAATATGCAAATATTTTACATGATTGCACATATATAAACTATATCTGATTGCTTACTGTCTCAGAGAGGTGGAAGGGGAAGAAGGGAGGGAAGAATAGAATTTGGAATTCAAAAAAAATTTAAATGTTAAAAAATTGTTTTAACATATAATTGGGGGAAAGTAAAATATTATATTTTAAAAGTTTTAGTTTATTTGACTAAAAATATCCTTTATGACTGATACTCATCTTTAAAAGTAAATAGATAAAATTTCCCAGAGGCACACCCTAATGAATTGTTCTGTGCACACCTATAACAGCAACCCTTTGAGATAGGTAGTACAGGTATCGTTGGGCCCATTTTACAGACAAGGAAACCAAGGATCAGAAAATGGAAGTGACTTGTCCAAGATGACACAACTAGTGAATGGCAGGGTCCAGATTTCAACCCAGGTATTCTGACTCCAAATCCAATTCTTCTGCTATAATACAACTGCCCCTGCTCTGTCCACCTGCTGTCTCTCACAGAGTTTGCTCTGTCATATTCACCCAAAAGCTGAGGCCAGTGGCAGGAGTAAGGAACTAGCTGGCGAGAGGGGGAGTAAGTAATACTGAATGTAGAGAGTCAGAGGGCAGCTAGATGGCACAGTGAATGGAGTACCAGCCCTGGAGTCAGGAGGACCTGAGTTCAAATCCAGCCTCAGGTACTTGACACAGTAGCTATGTGACCTTGGGCAAGTCATTTAACCCAAATTGCCTTGCATTCCCCCCTCAAAAAAAAAAGAGTCAAACTGAAGGACCTCTAAACTCTAGGCAGGGTTTGGGATCCAGTCTCAATTCATTTAACTGCCCAGTCCTGGCAACCTTTTCTTCAATTTCTCTACAAGGAGGTTTGAAAACAGCAGCCCCCTGACCCTCCTACCTCAAATACCTACAGACAGCGTCCCTGGGGAAGAGGGAGAAGCAATAGACCTCTGTGTCTCCTAAAAGTAAAGCTGGAGTGTATAGAGACATAACTTTTTTTTGGGGGGGGGGGATGGCCAATGTGGAAATTTGTTTTACCTGACTATGCATAGTTGTCACAAGGGTTTTGTTTTTCTTTATTCTACAAAGGGGGAGAGAGGAAATTAAAGGGAGAGAAAATGTTTTTGTTAATTTAAATTAATTAACTGATTTATTTCCTTGATTAGGCTGATTTTTTTAAATGTCACATAATGAACTAGTGCCTGAGGTGGCATTAAACACACACACAAAAAGTAAAGCCAGATGGTGACGACCAGCACTAGGGAGGGTAGGGGAAAGGATGGCAGTGAGAGACCCAGCAGGGTGTCAAGTCTTTGCATGTGTTGTTGGAAGGAAGAGTGAGGTCATAGACTGCCCCTGTTCTATTTCACTTGTGTCATACTCTAGGCTGGTCATCACCACCACCTCATCCCTGGACCTCATGTTTCTCTCCTGTTTTAACAGGAACCTAATAAAGCTGGTGTCTGACAATCAGGAAACAGCAGAAATAATTAAATTCCCCATACTCAGTTCAGGCAGTCTATTTCTGGTGAGTCAACTTGGAGTAGAGATAGATTTCAGCAACAATCTGGTTTCAAATGTCCTCTCTGAAGCTGAGTGGGTCTGGGCAAGTCATTTAAACTGGGCAGTTAAGTGGCTCAGTGGATAGAGCACTGGCCCTGGGGTCAGGAGGATCTCCTGAGCTCAAATCCAGCTTCAAACAGTTGGCACTTACTAGCTGTGTGACCTTAGGCAAGTCACTTAACCCCAGTTGCCTTGCCTTCTCCCCTCCCCAAAATAAACAAATAAATGGAAATAATGCTTTCCTCCTAGGATTGTTATAAAATGAGATAATATCTGTAAAGTCTTTTCAAATATTGTTACTATTATCAATGGCAAAGAACTGGAAATTGAGAGGATGCCTATCACCTGGGGAATGGCTGAATAAGTTGTGGTATATGATTGTGATGGAATCTTTTCAGTCATGTCCAACTCCGTGACCCCATTTGGAGCCATTATCTTCCTCCAGCTCATTTTACATTTGAGAAACTGAGGCAAACAGAGTTAAATGATTCGCCCATGGTCACACAGCTAGTCAGTGTCTGAGGTCATTTTTGAACTCATGAAGATATCTTCCTAATTCTAAGCCCAGTGTTCTGTGACAGCCAGCTGCCCTTGTGATGGAATACTATTTTAATTTAAGAAAGGACAACGGAGATGGTTTCAGAAAAACCTGGGAAGATTTATATGAATTGATGCAAAACAAAGTGAGAAGAACCAGGACATCATTGTGTGTAGTAACAGCAATATTGTAAGGATGAGCAACTGTGAAAGACTTAGTTCCTCTGATCAATACGACGATCCAAGACAATTCTAAGGGACACATGATGAAAAATGCTGTCCACCTCCAGAGAGATAACTGAGGAACTCTGAATGAAGACTGAGGCATATTTTTTTCCTTTCTCAATTTGCTTTCTTTTGGCAATATGGCTAATATAGAAATATATTTTGCGTGACTTTACATGCATAATGAGTAGAATATTGCTTGCCTTCTCAATGGGTGGGGAAGGAGCTAGAGGGAAGAAAAGAATTTTGAACTCTATACTTTAAAAAGAATGTAAAAAAGCTTATTTACATTTTTAAAAACCCAAATATTACTATTAATAACCTCTCAGTGGCCCCCAGGCAAATTCTCCAGCAGTATCAAGCTGCAGAAAGAACAGTTGCAGACCTGCATTGGGAGAAGGAGTGTTCTTGAAGGGAAACTCCCATATGATTAAACCACAGCTCAAGACCAAAAAGAAATAAGATTTCTTTGGCTACTATTCCTCCTGTGACTAATCCCATACCCACCTCCCACTCCACAGGTTAGCTCCTCCAGGAACAGACTAGATCCAAGCCCGTCCGCTAAGGCGCTGACCTCTCTATTTGAGACTCATTCGATTTCTCCCTTTGGGGTCTCAGCCGCTTCTTCCTGACAACCTTTTTTCACCCAGAGAAAGAGGATAATGGGCTCCCCATGCTAACCTGATGCTTGCACCCTGACCAGTATTATTACTGAGAGCTCCACTCTCCCCCAGAGCCCCAAAGGGAGGTCCCAGCTGTTCTGTGTCTGTTTTCTTAGGCTTCTCCTAACCTCTCTTCCCTCTCCCACCTGGGTGGCAAGATTACCTTTTTTTTCTCTTCTCTTCTTGTCACAGAACCACATTTTGAACATAATAATCATGTTACCAGATAAGTTACTGGTAAGTATTTAACAACTACCTCTCCAATTTAAAAAAAAGTATGCATTATATGCTTTTAAATTTAATCTAAATTGGTAATATTTTCTCCCTCACTTTCTTAACTTTAGAAAACCAACAAAACAATAAATCAAGTCCTGATTTATAGCGTCTGCCAATTTCTGTGGTGTAAATGCTCACACTGAAAATTTAACAATCAGCTTTCAAAGTTTACTCCAGTATACTATTGCGCCCCTCCTTCACAAGTGTTGTCAATAAGGCACCAGCCCTGGAGTCAGGAGGACCTGAGTTCAAATCCGGCCTCAGATACTTGACATACTACCTGTGTGACCTTGGGCAAGTCACTTAACCCCAATCACCCTGCCTTCCCCCCTCCAAAAAAAATGTTGTCAATAAGATTTAGAAGGCCCAGGGGCTAGAGGTCCTTAGGTTTCACCAGAAAAGCTCTAGGTCCTTCGAGTTTGCATTGGCCTTGACAGATACACAGGAAAAGAAACCAGGCAGCTCTTGGGGCAAATGGGAGCACTCTTACGGATTCAGGGTTGGCCAAGAGAGCAGGAAGCAGAGAAATGGGCTGTAGCCACAGCCAAAGGGTAGTAGAGACAAGAGAGTGGGACCAGAACAAAGACGCTGACCTTTCATGAGAGGGATGCAGAGGGCCTGGGACTGGCCAGGGGCACAGAAAGTAGAACAGGCTGGAACATGAGACTCTGTGATGCCCCAGTTCCAGGGTACAGACCTCCTTGCTTCCTTGTGCCCTCCCTGCAGCATTGCCCAGGGAAACCCATACCCCAGATCCCATTCTCCTGTCCAATCTCCTCACTTCCCCTTTTCCCTCTATCCCCCGCCACGGTTTCCACCATTATACCACTGTTATTGTGGAAGCAGACGGCAACCACATAGAACTGATGACTACTTTTACATTTTTCTTTGTTTCAGGGGCTGTCATGGTCAACTGGTCTGTGGCCAACTGACGATGACTAATTTTTTCTGTACTAAGCTAGGTTAGTGTACTAAGCTAGGTTATCAGTTAGCTAATAGCCAACAGACTTGGTGTTGCACTAACACAGTCCTTGAAACCAAGAAAACCCATTTTGCAGATGAGAAAACTGAAGTTCAGAGAAGGTGCTGCCTTGCAGCAGTCCTAGGGTCAGTAAATGACAGGGACTCAAATGCAGATCTCCTGACTCCCAGTCCGCTGTGCTCCAGCACTGCGATGCTGTCCCAAAGAAGGGTATTGCCCCAAATCGAGGCATAAGGTCAGAGATCTAAAGCTGGAAGGGACCTCAGAGCCTATCTACTCCAACCCTTTTACTTTACAAGTGAGAAAATGGGCCCCGGGGGGTAAGGGACTCATCCAAGGTGACATGGGTGGTATCAGAGGCAAAACCCAACATAAGCCTGGGAATAGGCAACTTATAAGATTCAACGGGCGACGAGGCTGTCTCCAATGAGATCTCGAGAGAGGCTGTTTATGAGAATGAGGAACTTCCCTCTACCTCAGCAGGAAGAAGATGCCTTCAGATGGTAACCCATGGGAGATGCATTCCGCAGGCATGGGAGTGGCTGATGGCGTCTGGAGGCTGCTGGGGAATCTGGAATGAGGGACAACTAGAGAAGGAGACTTTGGAAATATCTCTCCAATCCTGTACTAAGCAAATTAGACTAATATTCAAAATGAAGAATCTTGGCTTTGTGTTTTTAAGAAAATGTCCTTGGAGTGGAGTTCATCTGGGTATGGCGGCTTGATCACGTCCAGCTCACCTTACTCTGATCCATCGTTTCTGGGGTCCTGGATGAATTTGCCGTTCTGAAAATAGGTATCACGTATGGAATACCAGTCTCATTTCTTGGGTTTGTCCCATAGAGAAAGATGGGCCGAGTGGGAGCACTAGGCCAGAGGAGGACAATAACAGGCCTGGCACCAAACTCCCTTGAAGTTAGGCTGGTGTGGCACAGCTGGGGGGTGCAAGCCTCAGTTGACCCCCTTGGAGCCCCCTACCTTGGACAGTGATGACATTCAGTCCTAAAATTGGAGCAGGCTAGTTGGCCCAGCCTAGAAGAAAGAGAGGAGGCCCCATGGTCAGCCAACTCACTGGGATTTTCCATCAATCTATCCTAGCTCTGTCTACTCAATCCTGGGAAGTCTGACAAGGATACTGGCATTTCCCTCCTCCTCTGGCCAATCTGGCCCGCTCCTCACTCTGGCATCACCCAGGGCAAAGCCCTGAGGAGAGGCCCACCCTGACCTCTGTACACTCTGTTCCCCTTACCCATTCCAAGCTCCCCTTCTGTCTGGCTGCTGGAGACAGAGGGGCAGACTCCTGTGTTCATGACTACATCTCTTTGTGTGTGTGTTTATGCATGTATGTATGTGTGCCTATGTGAATTTGTGTGTATACATGTGTTTGTATATACATGTATATATATATATGACTGTACATATATTATACATACATTGTTCATCTAAGTGTGTGTATGTATATATGTGGAGGGGTGTGTGTGTGTGTGTGTGTGTGTGTGTGTGTGTGTGTGTGTGTTTGGGGTAGAGGATAATGGAAAGTATAGACCAGGGCACTGCTAGGAAGCTGAACAGAATACATAAGAAGAACAGGCTACATCTGATGATAATTCATAGAATTATTAGAATTGGAAGAATTGTAGCCCAGGGATTCTTAGCTGGGAGTCCACAAGCTTGATTTAAAAGGCATATATTTTGATAAGTATATTTCAATATGATTGAAATTAATTCAATATAATATATATAATATATAATATATATATATAAATGTATACCTATATAAATATAATTGATTTCCTTTGTAATCCTGAATATTTTAGGCATTTAAAAACATTATTTTAGGGAGGGCTTCACCAGAGTGGGAATCCATGACACAAAAAAGGTTAAGACTCCTGATCTAATCCAACCCATCCATTTTACAGATGGAGAAACTGAGGCCCAGAGAAGAAAGTAACTTACCCAAAATCACACAGCTAATAAGTGGCAAAGGGGAGACTAGCACCCAGGGTCCTCGGTTTCCTAAGTGATCTGTTCATTATACTAGATGTTTCCTGGATATGTATGGGGGAAAGTGGGGCTGGGGTAGTCTAGGACTCCTGTGGGCCCAAAGTATAGAGATGTCAGGGAGGCCAATTGAGAACTGAAGGACTGCTTGTACCAATTGTTTCTAAACTTTTTTGATCCTATACCTCTATCAATAAAAATCAAATCCTCGTGGTGGTTACGCTGGGGAAGGGGAGGTTGATTTTCTAAATGGCACCCATGCAGCCGCCATGGAAGCCATTGAATTTTTACTTTTCTGAGTGGTTGATGCCCAGCTCGGAGAGAGAAGATTACAAGCTTGTGAATCTGAAGGAGAGGATGGAGGAGGGTGGTATTGGACTGCAATGGGTAGGTATAGTTGTGGGTGTAATTGTGTTGGATAAAAGCTCTATGATTGCACATCTCCAGGAGGGTAGGATTTGACCCGTCTCCCCGACGTCTAATTGGCCGATCATACATTTCTAAGAGTCAAGGCACCGTTGGACTTGTGCCTACATCCCACTTTGGAGACCACTGTTTCATTTGTCTTAGAGTCTCTGTGGTCAGTGACCTTCCCACATACCACTGATACGTAGGTCCTGAGAGGTTCCCCTCTGTTCTGGGGTCTGTTCTGGGGTCTGTTCTAAGGACTCCACTAGCTTCCCAGGGAGCCTGATTCTAAAAGAGCCTTGGGTTTGGAACCAGAGTACCTATGTGTATATCTGTAGTCCTGCTACTTTTGGTCCATCAACAAGCATTTCTTCAGCATCTATTACATGTCAGGCCCGCTTTCCTCATCTGAAAAATGAAGAGATTATATCAGAGGACCCTTAAGATTCTTCCAAGTTCTAAATCATATGAGTCAAAGAGCCTTTAGTTTATCACATGAGGAATAAGGATCACGACAGTGCCACCTGGTGGCTAAAGGTTTTGTGACAGCCTCAGCGTCCATATTTCTTTCTGAGCACCAGCACACAGAATAGTGGAGGAAAACCTAGAAACAACTTGGCCTACAGGCAAATGTCAACTTGAGCATTTCCATATCATCACTATTCCTAAAAGGAATATTCAATCATTAAGTAAATTGAACCTCGTATTCCTCCTCTATAGAATAGAGGTAATACTGGCATTCTTTCCCTCACTGAGTTGTCCTAATGATAAAGACGATTCTTGAAGCACTTAAGAAGACACTTTAAAATGGCACTTAAATGAAAGTTATTATTAGTCATTCACCATTTTTGAACACCTACTGTGTGCATAGCTCTGAGCTGGGTGGTGAGATAACAGATGGAATGATATCCCTACCCCTACCTAGATAGTAGAGTTTACAAAGCATTTCTCTAGCTGTGAGATTACTAGGATCCTCTTAGGCAACCATGTAGTACATATTAATCTCATTTTACAGATGAGAATACCGAGGTTCATGGGAGTAAATAGCTTGCCCAAAGTCACAAGGCTAACAGGAAGCAAGGTCTGAACTCGAGTCTTCTGACTCCCTTTTGCCATGTACTGCATTGAGAGACAAAGACAGATGCACATAGAAATAACTGTAGCTGTGAATGTGAGAGGTAGAAACAAAGCACGCTAAGAATTTAGAGAAAGAAGAGATTGCTTCAAGCAGGATGTGGGGAAGGTTAGGGAAGACTTCAAAAGAGAAGGTGGCATATAAAATGAGCTTTGAAGATAGATGATAGTTTAATGCATAAAAATAGAAAAGAATCGTAGAATGTCAAGGTTAGACAAGGGACCTTAGAACATAGAGGGTAAGTGTGTTAGAGCTTGAAGGGAACCCTAAGGATATAATATTCATATATTCAATATAAATTCAATCAGATATAAATTCAATCAGAATTTTTAAAGGAAGCTTAGAGATAGATTAGATAAGTTCAGAGAGGTTCATCACCAGAAGGTTGGTAATCACATGATGAATTTTTTTGAGCCATAACCAACTATTGAAAAGTGAAGGGGCATTTGCATTCGCACGAATGAAAACAAAGATCTATATTCATGTATAATATTAATAACAAAGGATTTCCGGGTTCTGAGGGGGAGGTCCCAATGTCACCTCCTTACTGCGAGGACAGAAGCTTGTTCCATAGTTTGTCACATTCACATAGTCCTTTAAGGGTATCAAAGTCTCTTTCTTAAAACCCTCCTGCAAGAACTATTAACTTCATTCTAAAGATGGGGAAGCTGAGACTCAGAATAATGTAATGGATTGCCCATGGTTACATAGCTAGTAAATATTTGAACATAAAATCCCTAATATGAATTCCAATAGCCTTTCCACCACATCAGCTGGTCCTGGGTACAGAGTGAACTCAACTCTGATGATCATCTAGGCACTCTGCAGAATTTCTTCTGGTCATTACAACATTCAAATGGCCCATCTGTTTGCCTATTCACCTGCGGTGGGAAGGAACGAGGACAGGCTGGAGAGCCTGAAGTCTGGATGCTTCATTGCTTAGGTTCTAGAAGAGGAGAGAAGATTTGGGAAAAGTAATCAAGGCTGGGTTCTGAAAAAGGGTTGGGGCACTGGAGCCTGGAGCACAGACCAGCTTGATCCCTGAAAGAGTCAGACATGGCTCCAAACCAGTTACTGCCTTTCAAAGCCCCCTCACCAACGTTGGTCACACATTCCTTTTCTAGCTTAAGCTCCTTTTTCTTGCCAATGGCTTCTCTTCCCTCTCTTCCCTTTGGAAGGCTGATCTCAGGATCAGGGCCCTGCTACTCCTGACAATTCCTATGGAGTGTGCTAGAGTATCTTCATTTAGAATCTTGCATCCTGGGAACTCGGGTGTGTTTTTTCCTTATCTCTCCCTCCCTTTTCAAAAGTCAGGAATCTTCCAAGGGTTTTTATCCTAGGGCTTTAGGGATCCCTCAACTTTCTCTGAAAAATATTTTGATAAATGGAAATGACATCAAAGGGACAGAGCAAATGCACCAAACACTATTAATACATATTTCAAAGTAATTGGTTTCCTTCCTGTTTGTGTATTTAAAAATGTTATTCTGAGGAGGGGTCTATAGGATTCACCAGATTGACAAAGGGGTCCAGGACACAAAAAAAGTTATGAATCCCTGCTCCACAACTTGGAACTGTGCCCAAAGGGCTATAACAATGTGCATACCCTTTGACCCAGCAATACCACTTCTAGATCTGTATCTCAAAGAGATCACACAAGTGGGAAAGGGACCCACATGTACAAAAATATTGATAGCACCTCTTTTTGTGGTGGCAAAGAATTGGAAGAGGAGATGCCCATCAGTTAGGGAATGGCTGAGCAAGTTATGGTATATGAATGTAATGGAATATTACTGTGCTATCAGAAATGATGAGCAGGCAGACTTCAGAAAAACCTGGAAAGACTTGAATGAACTGGTGCTGAGTGAAGTGAGCAGAACCAGGAGAGCATTGTATACAGTAACAGCCACAATGAGTGATGACTAACTTTGATAGACTTATCCCTTCTTAGTAATGCAAGGATCCAAGACATTCCAAAGGACTCATGACGGAAAATGCTTTCCATATCCAGAAAAAGAACAATGGAGTCTGAATGCAGATTGCAGCATAGTATTTGTGCTCTCTCTTTTTTTTTTGTTTGTTTCTTCTTTCTTGTGGTTTCTCCCATTGGTTCTAATTCTTCTTTACAATATGACTAATGTGAAAATACTGTCAATATGAATGTATACGTAGAGCCTATATCAAATTACATGCCATCTTGGGGTGGGTGGGGGGAAGAGATGGGGTGAAAATTTGCAACTCAAAATCTTATGGAAGTGAATGTTGAAAACCAAAAATAAATAAAATTAATTAAAAAAAAAAAAGAATCCCTGCTCTATTTCAACCCCTCCTTTCTTTCATTCTCTTTGTCAGAACCAAAGGGTGTCCTTTCCCTTCACATAGACTGTCAATTTCCTAATTCTTTCTCCCCTCTGAGGTGTATTATCCCTTTTCGGAATCCAGGTTCTTTCCTCCTTTCCTAGAACCAAGATGTCCTCTACTCTGCCTCCTCTTGTGTGTGAGAACCAAGGTGTCTCCCCTCCCAGGGCTGGCCCAGGGCCAGCTTGCATGAATTCTCCAGCCAATGGTAACAACAGGAGCCTGAGAGAGAGTAGTTGGGGTAGAGGGTGGAAACCACAAACGGGGTGTGGGGCATCCCAGGCTGGGGGCCAAGAGCTGGGGGAGCTGAGTCACTGCCTCCCCACTGGGGTTGCAGGGAGCCAGCTCAGTGGGGGAATCATGTCTAATGGACCAGGGAAGGGGGATAGATGCCAGTGTCCAGCCCCACTGCCCTTCTTCAGTTCCTTTCCTTCCAGACCTTCAATTTATTCATCACTAAGTCCTTCTCAAGACCTGGCGTCCTGCTCCTAGCCCCAATACCCATGCCTCCTATTCCTCAATCAATGGCTCCCCTAATATGGTTTGTTGTCCTTGCGTGCCCAGCTTCATGATAGGCATTGAAGAGAGAGAGAGAGGAGGAGGAGATGGCTGGTCTCTGGCTTTCTTCAAATAGTGGTACAGTCTGGTTCAGGAGACAAGATACATACAAAACTAATTTAAAAAAAAAACAACCCAAGGCATGGTATCGTAAGGACCTGCTAGACTATAAGCTTCATGAAAGTGAGGATTTAAGTCTTATCCGAAATTTTATCTCCTCTGTATCTAGTAGTGATACAGCACTTTAAGGTTTGCAAAGTGCTTTACGAACATCTCATTTGAACCCTCACAACGACCCTGGGAGGTAGATGCTATTACCTCCTATTTTATTTATAATATACTATTGTGTCCATAAGAAAACTGAGGCAGAAGTTAAGTGACATACCCCAGGTCACACAGCTAGTATCTGAGGTTAGATTTAAACTCAGGTCTTCCTGAGTCCAGATCCAGAATTCTATCCACTGTGCTACCTAGCACCAAGAGACAGCATTATATATGCAGCAGGCATTTCATAGATATTTCTTGAATAGAATGAATGACGAATTCAGACAATACATATTGCAAGAATTTCCTTTTATATTTCCAATTGATTCAGTCCAATTCAACCAGCATTTACTAAGGACCACCTATATGCAGTGTTCTATACTAGCTACTGGAGAAACAAAGATAAACTGAGGCATAGCCCCTGTCCTCAAGTGGCTTATGGTTTAGTAGAGAGGCTAAAGCAAACCCCAGGACATACAATGTGATACACAGAAAGGAAAGGTCAAGGTAGCTTGGGAAACATAGGAAGGGCAAGGTCACTACTAGCTGAGAAAGAAGGGGTCAGGCTAAGGGGTCCCTGAATTGGATTGAAGGAAGAAAAGGTTTTCGACAGGTAGGGAAGGGTGTTTGGGGATAGGGAAGAAGGTGCTAAGAGACTAATGCAGGTAAGTAGCCTAGTTTGGCTAGGATATGTAGTGCATGGAGGGGAATGGAATGAATTAAGTTTGGGGAGCTGATTTGGAGCCAGACTGGCAAGTTGCATTCCAAGTTAAAGAGATTTATTCTGGAAACAGTAGGGAGCCAAGGGAGGTTTTTGAGCAGAGTAGTAATCTAACAGATTACTCTGTGAAGGAGAGGTTTGAATATGAGACACAAGAGAAAGGAAGACCAATCAAGAGAATATATAGTCCAGAAGACAAACAAGGAGGCCCACAAACTATGGAGGTAGCTGTGGGAAGGGAAAGGAAGGGATGGATGGATGTTAGAAATATGCTGGAGGTGGAAGCTGCAAGACAGGGGTTCTTCACCTTTTTTGGATCAGGGACCCCTTTGGCAGTCCCTGAAGCTGCCTATAGTCGATGAAACCTATAAACCCTTTTCCAGAATGTTTTTAAATACATAAAATAAAATTCAGATTACAAAGGGCAATCACTTATTCTGAAATACAGTTATCAACATATTTTTTTTAAATCCACCCACCTCAGGTTAAGAACTCCTTGCAATAGAACTAGACAACTAATTGGTGAAAAAGAAGAAAGCCTTGATAATTACTCAGATTTCAAGCCTGGGTGATTGGATGGGGGTGCCACCCACAGAAACATAGAATTTAGGAGAGAGGCAGCATTAGCAGGGGGAAATGATGAGTTTAGTTTTAGACATGTTGATTTGGAGGTTGTAGCAAGACATTCAGAGAGGAAAGTCCAAGAAGCAGTTGGAAATGGCAGTCTGGATCTCAGGCAAGAGATAGGACTGGAAATATAAATTTGGGAGTCATCTGTATAAAAGTGCTCATTGGATGGAAATGGACAATAGCACAAATCAATTAATCAATAAATATTTATTAAGCTCCTACTACGAGACACGAACTGACTGGAACCAGCCAGCTCCTGGAACCAGTAAGTGCTGGAACCAAATGAGAAAGCATAGAGAGAAAAGACAAGAAGTCCATGGACAAAGATTTGGGGCAAAGGAGGAAGACATGCTGATGTAGGAGGCAGAAAATGACCCATCCGTGGTAGGAGGAACAGGAAAGTGCAATCAATATCTTTTTTTTAAAGAAGATTTTTAAAAATTCAGAATGTCCAAACACTGAATAAAATAAGCATTTCCAGATACATAGAAGAGGAAAGAGGACGATACATGAAACTGTGTCTATCATAGGCAGCTTACTTTTCAAATGCATAATTTTCAAAATATAATAAATAGATATTGTTACAAATAATAAATTCAACATCTAACTTCCAAATCCACCCTGTGATTCTTTCTGGCCTTCCTTCTGCTCTCTGCTGCGCATTTTTAAGAAAATCGCTTCAGTGATTCTCTTTCCTAATAATAGCTGGGATGTACATAGCACTCAACTTGTGCCAGGCACTGTGCCAGGCACTTTACAAACAGCTCATCTGATCCTCGCAATAACCCGGGGGGGGGGGACAATGCTATTATTATCATCCCCATTTTACGATTGAGGAAACTGAGGCAAACAGAGGTTAAGTGACTTGCCCAAAGTCACACAGCTACTGTCTGAGGCTGGATTTAAACTCAGGTCTTCCTGACTCAAAGCCCAATACTCTGTCCACCTTGCTGCAAATGGCCTAAAAAAAGAGAAAAACGAAGCCTCGTACTTTGTACAGTCAGAAGGATAAATTCCCACGATGGCTAATGCAAAAAAAGCATGTCTTATTCTGCATCTTGAGTCCATCGCTTCCATGTCAGGAGGTGGGTAGCATGCTCCCTCACCGCTCTTCTGGAATTGTGGTTGGCCATTGCATTGATCAGCGTAGAGAGTGCAATGTCATTGAATTCAAGGGAAGAAGAATTATCAAGAGGAAGAAGAATGCTGAGATTCTTCCCTTCCTCCAAAGGCCAGTTCAGGTGCCACCTCCTAAATAAAGTCTCCTCTTGTCCTCATCCCACCCCCCACCCTAGCTGAATTGATATTTCCCTTCCCTTCTCTTTCCTTCTCTAATACCATATGCTTATATCTCATTGTAGCTTGGGGTAATTATTTGTTTGGTGGATCATTTCTTAGCCTCCTCTATTGGTTCACCACCCACATTATGCCTCTCAATTGTGGATATACCCTAAGGTTTTGTCCTAGCCTTCCTTCCCTTCTCTCTATTGGTGACCTCATCAGCTCCCTTGGGTTTAATCATTATAGCTATGCAGATGACTTCTAGATTTCTATATTCAGCCCAAGGCTTTCTTTTGAGTTCTAGGCCCAGACTATCAACTGCCTATTAAACATTTCAAACTGGATATCCCATAGACATCTCAAACTCAACATGTCCGAGACAGAACTCATAATCTTTTCCCTTAAACTCAGACTTCCTCCAACCTTTCTTCTTCCTGCCAAGGGCACCATTATCCTTCCCACCTCCTAGGTTTTCAGTGTTGTGATTATCTTCAACTTCTCTCTTTCCTTGACTCCATAGACACAATCCATTGCCGAATCTTGTTTCTCCCTCAACAACATCTGTCAAATCTAACTTTCTTTCATGAAGTACACAGCCCCCACCTTAGTTCAAGCCCTTGTCATCTCTTACATAGACATTACAATATCCTAGCTGACCCTCTTGCCTCCAGCCTCTCCTCACTCCACTTCATCTTTCATGTAACTGCCGATGTGATTTTCCTCATGCACAGGTCTGATCATGTTACCCCCTTGCTCAATAAATTCCAGAGTTCCTTATTGACCCTGGGATTGAAAACATAAGCTCCTCTACTTGACGTTTAAAGCCTTTCACAGTGGGGCCCCAGCCTCCCTTTCCAGTCTTATTCTACATTAATCCTCTTGAGGCCCTGACCTTCCAGACTAGCCTTCTTGCTCTTCTTGGTACATAATATGCCCTGTCCCATCTCTGTGCCTTTGCTTGGACTGTCTCCTGTGCCTGGAATTTATTAAGTAAGAGAGATCACATGATCAGACCTGTGCATAAGGAAAACTCAAGTGTTGTCTTCTGTGTGAACCCTTTCTTGTGCCCCTATTCCTAATTGCTAGGACCCTTCCTCCCCAAACTACCTGGTATTTCTTTTGTCTGTATTCCACAAATACCCGTATCTGTACAGATCCTCTCTCAATTGAATATAAACTCTTTGAGAGCAAAGACTATTTCACTTTCCTATCCGGCATTTCTATTACTGTGCCTGGCACAGTGACTTTCCCAAAGTTACACAACCAACTTATCAATGGCAAAGTCAGGACTAGGATCTAGGCTTCCCGACTTGCCTCAGTCAAGGACTTTTTCTATTAAACCATGTAGGAGGGTCTTCAAATAGGTATTAAATGTAAGCTCTCCTCCCCAGCTGTCGCCTCCAATTTTGCAACCTCTATCCTAGTCTATCCAGCCACGTGTACGGGGATGGAGCGAGGACGAGGATTGGTCTTCATATGGCCCCCACTGTCTCTTCGTTTCTATCTCTGTTTTTTAGCCCCTGTGGTGTCTGTTTCTATTTCCATCTCTGCTTTTTTGTCTTGGTCTCTTGTCTTTGGTATATCAGTTTGGGATGCTCACATCCTCTTCCTCTCTCCCTGCCTTTGTCTCTTTTTTCTCTCTCTCCATGTCTGTCTCGGTCTCCATTCCTTTTTCTGTCTCTTCAAACACTTTTTGTGTCTGTGTGGATGCGCTCCCTCTGTGACACTTTGTCTCTAGCTTGTTGTCAATATGTCTGTCTGTATCTTGTTTCTGTCTCTCCGAGTGTAATTCCCTTCTTCCATCTCTACAGCCCATCTTACTGTCTGCCTTAGTTTTCCTTTTATGTCTCCTTGTAACACTCTGACTCATTCTGTCATTGTCTCGATCTGAAGTTTTTTTGTGTGTCTGTCTTTCTGTGGGCCTCTCTAGCACTCCCTATGCTACTCCCTACTCCATCCTCTAGTGTCTGTCCCCAGGCCAGAGCCAAGTCCCAGCTGAGTCTGTACTCAAATCTGGTGCTCTCCTCCAGCTCCTTTCCTGATCCTGGGGTAGGGGGGGCGGGTGGACATTTGAGCCCTCCTGGGTCCTAGCCAGTTAGAACTGGAGCCCAAGGCCCGGACTGAGAGGGGGCAGTGAAGCCCTGGGGGAGGGAGGGGCTGTCCCAGCTGTCAACGTCCTTGATGGATTAGGGGCAGGCCAGGGCCTGAAGCCAGTATGCCTTACTTAGTTTAGGAGTGGAACTGTGCCGGGAGATTGTGTGTAGAGAAGGGGGGAGGTTGTGGTGGCTTCCCAGGGGAGAAACACTGTTCAGTGAAATTCACAGCCAAAGGGAAAAGGGAGGGGGAGGTGATCTGAGCTAAAGGAGGTCCAGGGACCTGAGGATGTGACTTTGTGTGGGCACAGCCCACAAAGCGTATTTAAAGGGCCAAGATCCTCCATGCCCCTTTCAAACTCCTGTCAGCATCATGGGCTCCTGGGTCTTCCCCACCTCGATGCTCCTGCTCTGTCTGATCCAGGGAAGCCTGCAAGGCGGTGAGGGAAGGGGACTGGGCAGAAGGCTACCTGGGTCGTGGGAGGGCAACAGGGAATCCCAGAGAGATCCCAGAGGTTTCAGTTGAGAGGTCAGCTGCCTGGGCCCTGGCCTAAGAGACGGAGGCTTGCACAAGGTAGAATCTTCCATCTAGGCAGAGCCCTGCTCCTCTTCTTCCCTGAATCATCAGATTCCTCTCTCCTCCAGGGTTGGCCCCTCAGGGGAACGGCATGCTGGGGTGGTTCTTTTCCTCAGCCCATATGAAAGGTGAGTGACCCACCCAGTACTCAGTTGCCGGAGACTGGATGCTGGTGATTTGGGAAGATTGGGGGGTTGGGCAATTTGTTTTTTAGAGGAGACCACTCCTTCCCCTCAGCAGAAAAATAGAAAAATCCAGTCCCTGTTTATGTGGGAATAAAAGCAGAATTGCCCTTAATTAATGAGAAAGCAAATATTTATACAGGGTGTCCCAAAAGTCTTAGTGCAGATGTTTGGGATGCCCTGTATAGATAGCACTTTAAGGTTTTCCTGCTTCTAGCTCATTCGATCTTTCCAACAACCCAATAGGATAAGTACTACAGGAGTTATTATCCTCACCTTATGGTGAAGAAACTGAGCCTCTGAGAGGTTAGGTCACACAGGTAGTAAATGTCAGAGGTGGGATCTGAACTCAGGTCTCTTCTGATTCCAAGTCCCCATCCACTACGCATGGAGATATCTCTCACCTCCTAGCAATGCCTCTAGATATGGGGCTCCGGGAAAGCAACCAGGGAGAAGAGCTAGTGGGGGGGACTCCCCAAAAGGTGAGGAGGGGGCAGAGGACTTTTGCCCTTCACTTTTTCTTTCCCTGGGGCCCTCCTATCCTCTAGACATTGGTGACCTATGGAATCAGAACACAGTTAGAACTGAAGAGAATTTTAGAACACAGAATGTTAGCAGTGTCTTGCACATATTAGGCCCTTAACGAATGTTTATTTAATTGGTTAGAATTAGAGCTAGAAAGGATAGGTCTTAGAAAGGACATCTGCCCTAGGCTTCATCTAGTCTGGGGGTTCTCAACCTTTTTTTTTTTCACCCTGGACCTCTTTGGTAGTCTGGTGAAACCTGTGGACACCTCAGGATATTTTTAAATGCAGAAAATGAAATACATAGAACTACAAAAGAAAGCTATTTTATTGAAACAAAGTTATCAAAATATTAAAAAACAAAGTCACAGCCCCCTTCGAATCCATCCTGACTCCTTGGGGTCTGTGGACCTTCACCACCTGCTTTTGTGTGGCCACCTAGGGAGGGGGGGGAGGAGATAAGAAATTAGAAGGAAGGAACTTGCTCTTCCCCCGAAGAGTTTGCAGTCTCCTTAGAGAGATGACATTCCCATGCTACAGATCATAATTACAGCATGCTACATACAGATTGTAACTACTTGGGGGGCTGATGAGGAGCTCAGTGTGGACTGAGAAAACAAACCGCTGGAGGCAGAGATTATTTTTCATTTACCTGAGCTGGGGTCTCCGAAGATGGGGAGGGGAGGACCACACTGAGAGATTGAAGGAAGATCTTCCAGGCAAGGCAAATGTTATAAGCAAAGGTAAGGAGGCAGAGGAAAGCCAGTGAGGAGAGGAGGCTACTTGGAGTGGAGGCCATGTAGGGGAGAAGTCCAGAAAAATCTGAGAAATTACAGAAAGTGTGGAGGAAAATTTTGGACATCGTTTGCTTTTTCATCCATTATCTTACCTGATCCTCATAATGTCCTGTGAAAGAAAAAAGGCAGGGGCAGCTGGGTGGCACAGCGAATGGAGCACTGGCCCTGGAGTCAGGAGAACCTGAGCTCAAATCCGACCTCAGACACTTGACACTTACTAGCTGTGTGACCTTGGGCAAGTCACTCAGCCCCAACTGCCTTGCCTTCCCCCCTCCAAAAAAGAAAGAAAGAAATGAAGAGAGAGAGAGAAAAAAAGGCAGGGTAAGGATTCATAGGGTCATGGAGCTGGAAGGAACCTCAGAGGCTACTTAGTCCAATCCCCCGCAAGATGAAGTAACTTGGCCAAGGTCAAACAAGAAGAAATTGTCAGAGACAAGATGTGAATGAACCAAGGTCCAGAGCCAGCGCTCTTTCTATCATACTATATGCTGATTACCATCCCCCATTTGACAGATAAAGAAACTGAGACCCATAGAGGGGAAAGAGACTGGCCAAGGATCACACTTTTAGGGATTGGCTCAGCCAGTTACTGAACTTAACTCTCAACCCAGTTACCATAACATCTCTCCTCTCTTTGGAAGGCTACAGAAAGGACTTGAAAGGCCACTGACCACAAGAGCAGAGCAGGACTCCCAGGAGAGAAAGACTCTGGAAGGCAATAACATATAGGTCCCTGGGATGCTAACAAGGGGAACAGAGAGTCTCCGTGTCTCTTTTTCACTTCAACACTGACAAAGCTTTTGTCCCCAGGGGTTCCCCCAAGAGCAGTGGCTGGAGCTAGGGCTCAGATCCTGCCAGGAAAAGCAGGTAAGAGGAGGAGTAAAGGGGAAGGGATTTGGGAAGATACTTAGATCTGGGAGACCTTTGGGCCCAAGGCCATTTTCCCTTCCATCCATATGGATGGATGGCCCCTAGGTTCTCAGGGGAAAGGTTTCCCATGTGGCTCACGGCCCAGTTTGCCCCCCACCCCAACCTCTCCTACAAAATGCACAATAACTTCATTTGCAACCATGTCCGATAGCCATCTAGAAGCAGAGCCTGAAAGCTAACCCTGTTCTTACATAGCTCAAGCCCCAGCAACCCTAGGCATACTCCTAAACAGCCTCCCTCCCTGCCAGTCTTCAGCCCTAGGGAATCCTAACTCCTATTTGCCCCACTCCCAGAATTTTTTCTGGGCAGACTAATCTTATCTTGGTTCTCTCTTTCCACAGGCTATGGCAAACTGCCAAATGGCTATAGGGCAGGTAAGGCCATGTGTGGGAAGGAAAGGAAGAACAGGGTTCTTTAGGCTCTGGTTCTAAGAAGGAGGGAGGGGAATCATTTCAGAGGGAAGCAATGTTGGATCCTTGGGTTCAGAGAGAAGGGTAAGGTCTTGGTGGAGGAGGTCAGGAACAGGGGGAAGGTAGGTGTTGGAGCTGGCAGCCCTGAATCTCTCTGATCCAATTTGTAACATCTCCTTTACAAAGAACCTCACCTCCCATCATTTCCTTATTCTAAAGGACTCAGTCACTCAGAAGTAGCTTTTACTTGTGCAACCCTGGCTGGGCATGTTTTAAGCATGCCCAGTTTGTCCAGAATGCGATCTGCTGCGTCCCCTACCACATAGGTGGGGGTAGCAAGCAGCAGGCTCCACGTTAGACAATAAACATACCCAGCCCAAGTTATACTTCATACCGGTTATCCGTTTGGCCCTACTCCTGGATGTTGAATGGGCTGAGGAAGGAGGACAAAGGGGCCCTTCCTTCTGGATTGGGGAGATGAGTCCATTGGAAAAGAAGGGCCTCAAGACAGTGTGTAGGTGGTACCAGATGACTTGTCCAGAAAATAATAGGGAATGGAGAGGAGAAGGAACAGGAAAGCTTCCTGGAAAAAGTATCTCACATGTAGTAGGCGCTCAACATTGGATGAATGAATGAATGAATGAAAGGTGGGGATCAAGACAGACCTTGAAAGATAAAAAGGATTGGTATGACGAGTGGAAGATGACATACGTGAGCGGAAGCTTAGAGTTGAGAATGCACAAGTTATACTTCCCATCCCAGGGATATTTTTCTCCATCTCAACCAAAGCTTCCCTTCTCTCCCCCTCCCCACCTCACACACATACAGACACACCTTTCCCTTCCTTCCATCTCCAATGGCTCCACCTACGGTACAGTGGAAATAGCCCTGGGCAGAAAGTCAGGGGATTTGGGTTCTAGTCCTGACTCTGCCTCTTACTAGCTATGTGACTTTGGGTATGTCACTTCCCCTCTGCAGTGGAGGTGATCTCTAAGCTGCCTTTCAGTTCTGGCGTTCTTTGAATTTCCAATTCTGTGACCTTGTTATTGCTGATTCAATACCTTCCCACCAGCCATTGATCTGTTTACTCATAACCGCGACACCCAGGTGTCAGAGTAATTCTTCTACACAGTTCTATTCACATCATTCTTCTCCTCAAAAACTTCTCAGCTTCAAACAGCTCCTTTGTGGCCATGGATAAGTCATTGAATCCCTATCAACTTCAGTTCACTTCTCTGTAAATGGAATGATTACACCTGTGGCACTAACCTTCTATGGCTGCTGTGAGGACCCAATGAGACAGGAGACAAAGCATTCTGCAAAACGAAAAGTGTCAGGCAGTATTAACGATTTCCCTTTCTCATTTGTATCCCATCACCCACGACAAGGACTTGAGCACAGGAGGCATTTGCTGACTGTTTCCAGGATCCAAGACCCACAACTCATCCCCAGCCTTCCCCACCAAACTCACTCCCTTCCGAGGGGCTTTGTGCACTTCCACCCCTAGACAATACTAGGCTGGCAAAAGAAAAATGAAAGGGCACTTTGCCTTGGGGAAACAGTGGAGGGCGGGGAGAAGATTCAAAGGGGGGCAGGATGTGGTTTCTTGGAGAGAGGAGAGCCCTTTGGGTAGTTCTCCTCCCAAGCCCCCATCTGACAGGACTGAACCTCGTCTCTTGCTCAGGGGCTCCCAATGGAGCAGGGGCTAGACCCCAAGGCCCTACAGTGAAAGCTGATGAGTATGTATCTGTTTCTATGTCTGTAAGTTTCTGTGTGCCTCTGTATGTTTGTGTGGTTGTGTGTTTGTGTGTATGATTGCTTTTGTGTGTCTGCCTGTGTGTGTCCCTGTTGTGGGGGAGTCTAAGGTAAGGTGAAATAGCCAACATTCCCAGTTTTGCCTCCACAAGGATTAGGGCCGTGCCTCAGTCTAGATCCAAATTCCCTGTGCATCAGTCCATTGATCACTGGCTCAGCCTCTAGCCCTCCCCCTTACCCCTTCCTGACCTCACCCTTCCCTAAATTCTGCCCCATGGCCCCATCCTCAGTCTGGCCTCACTTATCCCTCCTCCCCCTGCAGGACCTGGGGCTCACAATGGCTATGGAGAAGGTAAGAAGGGCCAGGATGGGGTAGAGAGAGGTCAGAATAGATGCCTGGAGGGTGCTGGTGTAGGAAGGGGACATATTTGCATTCCAGGGGTGTAGGAGCAGTGGTTGAAAGGCCTACATTCTTCTCAGTCTCTCCTGTCTTTCCTAAGGGTCCTGGGTAGAGGTGGGAGGGGTGGGGGAGGATAAGAATGGAAACTCCAGAAGCAATCTAGGGAACCTTTTTATTCTGCATTTCTTCTTCTTTCTCTCCCTGCTTCTATCTCTTCAGTGGCTCCCCCTGCATCCCAGTATTTCCTCTCTCCTCAATAATGCAATTCTTAAACAATTTTGTTTTTCTAGGATACAGGAGTGGCCTGGGAGTAGGAGCCTTCCCTGGAGCTGGATCCCAGCCAGGTGTGGGGAGTTAAGGGCTGGGATGCCTGGGTTTTCAGAGAGCTAGAGGACTGTGGTTAGAGACTAGAAATGGAGGATTTTGCTGGTTTCCAGTGGGAAAAACCAGGGCTTTGGGGCTGGATCCGGAGTTCTCGGAGAGGAAGATGGGAGAGAGCCATAAGCTACTCCTCAGGCTCTCCCTTGTCTCTCCCCAGGCGTTGGAGGGGGGATGAAACCTCAGAAAGCAGGTGAGACTTTTCTGTATCCTTTTCTGTTTTTCACCCTTGTTTTATTCTTCTCTGTTCTGCCTCTCCCTTTCTGTCTCTTTTTCCATAGGGTAATCCCTCTCTCCCAATATTTGCCCACTCCTACCCCCTTCCCTAACCTCCCCATGCTGGGCTTAGACAAGCAGACCCCTGTTATCTTGGACTCTGGGAGATAGTTCCTGTTTATCCCTCTCCCAGGGTTGCATCCCTTATCCTCTAGCGTGAAACCTCTCTGCCTCCTGAAAGTCCCATAACACAACCCCTTCCCTCTGTCCCTGCAGCATATAGAAACGGATTGGGTAATGGGGCTTTCCCAGGAGCTGGAGCCCAGCCGGGTGAGGAAACATGGGTCTGGGGCCTGGGATGGCCTGAGTTTTTTGAAGGATGTTAGGAAGAGGTGATAAGATTTAGGGCTCAGAGTCAGGTTACTTGTGTTGGGCATTGTTGTGGAGAATCTAGGGAGCAGAGCTAGAGGAGGGCAGGGCATAAAAACTGGTATTTTAGGAGGGATGTTTATTCTTGGTTAGGCCTGAGCTCTATACTTCCCTCCCTTCCTCCTTCCTCTCTGAATCCCTTGACACTATCCTTAGGATTCCTTCTGAATTTAGGAATCCCACAATACACACATGATTCACACCCATTGAACACTGGGGGATGTTAAGGCCCAAAGAGGGTCTGCCTGAGGCCACACAATTGGAAAGCAGCCAAGTCAGGATTCAGGATTAGAGCCAGGTCTCGTGGCTCCCAGATCAGGACTCTTCCCAGACAGGGATACTGCGTGAATGGGTTTGCTGAGGTCTCTAGGAGGCATGGGGCAGGAGGACAGAGAGGATGGAGAGTGGCTTTATGTGGATCCCCCCCACCACGGATAGGCTGGCATTCTCTGTCTCTTCCTCTGGGGGTTCTCACTTGGGCTGGTGCTTCAGAAACCCCTTGGGATAGGCAGGCTCCAGACTCGGGCTTAGATCAATAAGGCCTAATCTGTCTCCAATTCTACCACCAATCTGAACCCCTACTATCTTCCCACTTCCTACTTTTCCCCCTTTCCATAGGGCATGAAATTCAGAATGACTGTGAAATAGGGAGGATAGGGAGGAGCAGAGTGGAGTTGGGAAGGGATGACTGGGTTGGGGGAGGAGGTTTAGGGACTATAGGCAGGACAGGTTCCTCTCAGCTTTGACATCCTCTCTCCCCAGGCCTTGGAGCTGGAACCAAGCCTCAGAGCCCAGGTCAGACTTCTCCTATGATCTCTCTTTGTCTCTGTCTCCTTCAGCTATCACCCTCTGCATCCTCGTCTCAGCAAATCTCTAGCCCATGGTCTCTCTCCTGATCCTCGTTGCACCTTTGTCCTTGTCTCTGTCCCTTTCTCTTTCTTTCCTTTCTCCCTTTGTCTCTCCCTGTCTCTATCTCTTCATTTCAACATCTCTTTCCCTAAATTTCAGTACATTCTTCCCCACCAACTTGTGTCTCCAGGATATGGAAATGGGGCCTTCCCTGGGGCTGGAGTCCAGACAGGTGAGGGGAGCTGAGGGTTGTAATGACTGAGTCATTAGAAGGTAGTAGTAGATTGGTGGGGGAGATCTGGGGGTCAGAGGATGAGATCAGTGGGTTCTGGTAGAGAAGAGCAAGGCTTGGGGAAAGATCCATCCTATGTACCCAGAAGGCAGAAAGGACGATGTTAGTCCCTTGTCTTCTCCCCAACTCCCAGGGCTAAGAGGGGGAGTGAAGCCTCAGAAAGCAGGTAAGACCTCTCTGTCTTCCATGTCTGTTTGCCTTCCTTCCTAGCTTGGACTCTCTCTATTTCTGCTCCTGTTGCTATGTCTTTCCTATCCCACCACCATGGTTTCCTCCTTTTCTTCCCTCCCACCACACCCCCACCCCGACCCCTGGACTGTAGTCTGAAATTTTCCCCAGGCACTTCTTTTGGAATACACTTGAAAGGTTGGCTATACAGACCTCCTGCAATGCCAAGGCCTGGGCTGTTTCAGGAGGTAGAAGGAGGGCTGGGGCACAGGTCACGGAGCTCCTTCCCCTTCTCTGTCCCTGACAACTCCCCCACGATGTCCAGTTCCCAGTCCAGCAATTCTAGACCCCCATGGCTTCATTCTCAAGTGCCTTACTCTGATCCTTTTCCTCTATTTCTCCAGGATATGGGAACGGGCTGAGAGCCGGGGGCTTTCCAAGGCCTGAAGCCCAGCCAGGTGATCTGAACAAGGGGCTGGGATGCCTGGTTTCTTAGAGGCCAATGGGATAGAAGGAGGGCAGGGAGGCTGTGATGACTGGTAGAAAAGTTGCTTGTGGTTGGAGTGGAGGCTGATGGTGGGGGATGGGCATTGCCAGGAGCAGAACTGATGATAGGAAATTTGGGCTTAAGAAGGAAAGGGCAGGAGCAGCTAGGTGGCACAGTGAGTAGAGCACTGGCCCTGGAGTCAGGAGGACCTGAGTTCAAATCCAGTCTCAGACACTTGACACGTACTACTGTGTGACCTTGGGCAAGTCACTTAACCCCAATTGCCCTGCCTTCCGAAGAAGAAGTAGTTGCCTTGCTTTCCTGTCTACATGCATTTGTTAAGCACCTCAATGTGTTGGGTGTTGGGGATACAAAGACAAACTGAAAAAGGAAAGTTTCATTCTACTGCTGTTGGGGATGAAGGTGACAAGTCTATTATCCCTTAATCTCACCCAAAACCGAAGAACAGAGGCCTGCCTCTCAGTTCTAGCCCTAAACTCTATCATTTCCCAATTCCTTCCCCCATTCCAAGCTGGTCTCCAGACCCAGTTGAAACACTAACCATAAGACTTTTAGGCTCTCAGCCTGCCTCTGCTGCAACTTGGCCTTACCCTCTTCCTCACTGAAGGACTCAGGGCTCGGAATGGCTGGGAACCAAGTAGGTTAGAGCCCAGGATAAAGCTGGGAGTGAGATACCTGAGTTCTGGTGGGCTTGGGCTGTCAGAATGAAAAGAGAGTAAGAGTTGGATTGAGAGATAAAAGTCCTGAGACCGTGTTTGGAGAGGGCAGGTGGCAGTTAGGAGAAGAACTAGGGGGAGTGCTGCTGGCGGGAGTGAGGGAAGGGTTTGAGGAGTCAAGGACTGGGGTTGGCTCCCACTCATTCTCTCCCTGGTCTGTCCCCAGGATTTGGAGCAGGGACTGAGCCTCAGAAAGCTGGTAAGATCTCTCTCTCCATCTCTGGTTATCTCCCTTTCTATGTCTCCTTTTTTTCTTCCTCTCTGCTTCCTGTAATCTCTCCTTGTGTTCCCTTCTGAGGCTTCTGTCTCTGTCTTCTATTAATCAAGCAAGCATTTATTAATTGCCTACTTTGTGCCTGCCACTGGACTAAGTTCTGGGGATAAAGAGACAGAAGTGAAAGTCCCTTTCCTAAAGGAGCTTGTGTTTTCTCAGGGGAACAACATTGGGCAGGGGGGGGGGGGGGAAAACTGAGAACTGAGAGAGAAAGAGAGAGAGAGAGAGAGAGAGAGAGAGAGAGAGAGAGAGAGAGACCACACAGAGGCTCAGGTAATTTGAGGAAGGAAGCTCCCTGTTGAGGGGATTAGGAAGGCCTCCCTCATGTAGGAGGTGATCCACTTTAGTGGAGCTTTGAAGGACACTAGGGATTCTGAGAAGCAGAGATGAGGAGGGAAGGCATTCCAGCCATGAGGGGAACAGCTTGCATGGTGATATGGAGAAGAAAAATAGAATGTCTTTTGTGGGGCACACAAGGTCAGTTTGGGTGAACTGAAGAGCTTGTGAAGTGAAGTAATATATAGCAATCCTAAAAAGGTAGTTTGGATTCAGGTTCTAAAGGGATTTAAATGCCAAACAAACAGGAGTTTGTATTTGAACACAGAAGTTAAAAGGAGCCCCTAGAGTTTGTGGAGCAGGTGAGTGTCATGGCTTTGCCTGTGCTTTGATTGGAGGCAACCATTGCAATAATCCATGTGTGAGATGAGTCAGGCCTGAACCAGGGCGGTGGCCCTGTGAATAGAAGGACAGTAAAAGGCTCTTTGAGATGCTCTCTGTTCTGTGTCTCTCTGCCCTTGGCTCTTTCTACCTCTGTGCCTTCTACTGCCTCTCCTCTGTCTCCTGCTATCTTTACCTCTGATTTCTTTTTCCTTCCCAAACTTCTTCCCCCAAAGTTGATTTCCTCAAGTCCCTCTTTTCTCCAAAGCCCTTCTCCATCGTGGAATCCCTCATTCATTATTTATTTTCTCATTCAACAATTATTTGCTAAGTTCCTACTATATTTGGAGTACTGTCCTAGCTTTGGGGAGAGCTCAAGTTTAGATAAGATAAAGCTTCTTGGAGCTCTGCTCAGGGAGCTAGGCCTTGTAGAATCTCTCTAAACACCTTACCCAAAACCCACTCCCCAAATTCTTCTTGCCCCAGAGCACTTCTCACAATCTCTTTGCTCCAGAGTGCCTCTCTCCACCTCTTTCTCTCCTTCTGCCTTATATGTTATGGGCCTTATATGTTATGGCTAGGGCCTCAGCAAGGAGAGAGAGCTTATAAGGAGGGGGAAAATGTGACCCCTTAATGAAAGGATTTGTTCTGTGAAGTCTGGATTCAGTCAAAGGGGCAAACTTGAGGACCTAGAGGATATGGTGTGTTGAACTGAGGAAGAAGGAAACATGAATGAGTTGCCTACAAGATGCACTTCCCTTACCTCTCCTTTATATCAATCTTTCCCCCAGGCTTTGGAACAGGCACTGAAATTCAGAGAGCAGGTGAGACATCCCAGTCTTGGCAAGAATTTGTGTCTGTCTTTATCTCTATCTTTGTCTCTCCCCACCCTCCATCCCCTGCTGCCTCCTCCTCAATTTAACTGCTCAAATCTGCCTCTTCAGGAAATGGGAATGGTCTAGAAACTGGGACCTTCCCAGGAGCCAGAACTCAGCAAGGTGAGGGGATCTGGGTTCCAGACACTTGGATTCTGGGAAGGGGAATAAAACGGCTAGGACCCTCAAATATCATGCCTTGAATACAACAGAAGAGAGTAGAGGTCTGGGGCTCAGAAACCTGGACCAAGATGATGGTAAGAGGTGGGCATGAGAGAGCTGATGCCTTCCCTGGGCCCTACCAGACACATCTCCTATGTCCTCTTCAGTGGTCACCAAAAGAGCAAGGCCTGAAGCCTGTAGTCCTGAGCGTAAGACAAGTGAGGAGGGGACATAATGAGAGCTTAGAGCTCTGAGCCCCAATCCCTACTGTGACCCAGTACCCTGCTCCTTCTTTGTCTAACCCTGGAGGTCTCCAGCAGCTCCGGCAACCTAAGCAATCTCAACTCCAACCCTAATCCCAATTTATCTTGGGGCTCCAACTGGATACCAGCCCTGATTCTAACTGATCTCAATCCCAACTTAGATCTCAACCTCTATCCCAATATTGATCCCAAACTTAGCCCTGTTTCTGATGCTGATTTCCATCTTGGTCCCAATCTTTATCGTGATCTTATTCTATTAGACAGACTATCACTCACTCACTCACCCGTAACCTTTCAATATCCATCAAAAAGAAAGTAAGAATCCAAAGCTCATGGACAAAGATATCTTGCTTTGAGAGAGAGCAGGTTATTAAGGAATACACCACCTGATTTTGGTCAGGATGTGATGTGATGGGGTAAAAGAACTTAGATCTGGGAAGTGACGAGCTGAAACTGAGGTACTTTAGGTGGCTTTGGGACAGGAGTTAGCTTTGCTCCTGGTTTTTTTTCCTCCCTCCTCCTGCAGGTTCCTGTACTGGGGGCTCCATTCCAGCTCTTCCTCCTAGGCCTCCCAATGAAGTAGGGCCTGCCACAGGGAGTCCCTCAGAAAAAGGAGGTGGGTGTGGAATCTGGGAGTGAGGGAATGGGGAGGAATCATGTTCTCTCCCTCCTATCAGCTTTACATCATCATCAATATCTATATCTGTATCAATGTCTATTTCTGTATCTATCTTTAGTACCACATACCTTCATCTCTCTTATTCCCCAAGGTACATTTCCCAGATAGCTGGGCTAGGAGCCAGGAGACTGAAATTCTGGCCCTACCTCTAACTCATTGTATGGCTCTGGACAAGTCACTTCCCTTCTCCAGGCTTATTTTCTCCTTTATAAAATAGAGGGGCTAGACTAAATGATTCCTAAGCACCTTTCACATCTAATATGTTCTATGACCTCTTCCCACTCTGACATGCTATGTTCTGTAATCAGTAGTCTATGTTCTATACTCTAAGGTACTTCCTAGCTCTGACATGCTGTAATTTGGCCTAAGATCACTTCCAGGTCTAATATTCGATGTTCTAAGAGTATTTCTTGCTCTGACGTTCTATTTTTTTGAAAAATTATTAATATATTTTTATTTATTTCATTAAATATTTCACAATTACATGTAAAAAATTTTAACATTCATTTTTTAGCATTTAGAGTTCCAAATTCTCTCTCACCCACTCTCTACCCCTGAAGAAGACAAGCAATATGGTATCGATCATACATGTGAAATCACGCAAAACATATTTCTGTATCAGCCATGTAACATTCTGTTTGGGGTTCTCTGATTCCATTTCCCTTTCCCTGTGTCCCGCTATTCCCCTATCTCATGAGCTATGCTCCCTTTTCTGTCTTCTGTCTGTTTTTCCCCTTGGGTCTCCTTCTCCTCTTATCACATCATGTTTGAATTTATTTTCTCCCTATAGGATTCAGGGCTCAGAATGGCTATGGACCAGGTAAGGGCATAGAGGAAAGGGATTAAGGTGGATATGGGGGTTAGGGGAAGCTAGCTAGCTTCCTGGGAGGGAAAGGCTGGAAATTGCTTAAGTGAAGGAGGGACACTATGGCCGAGATAGAGTTGAGGTCCAGAGGCAGCTTCTTATGGCAGACATGCCCTAAGCTCTATGCTCTCACACCTGCTTGTGATGGGCAGTTGGACCTCACTCAGAATCCCTTGGTTTTCTTCCTTCCTAGTTTCTCTCCCAGACCTTGAAGAAGGATTGAAGACTCAAAAAACAGGTAATGATTCTTTTCTCTGCTTCTGTTTCTCCCAACTTGCCTCTCCCTCCTTCCTTCTTTCTCTCCTCTTTTCTCTCCTGGAATTCCCCATCCTTCACCAAGAGATAGCTTTTGCATGCCCTAACCTCAGCAAACTATTTCTCCTCAGGACTCAGAAATGGGCTTGGAGCTGGACCCTTCCCAGGGGCCAGGATTCAGCCAGGTGAGGGGAACTGGGGATCAAAGGCCTGGACTGGAGAAAGGTGCTGGGGACAGACCATGGATCCTGGGTGGAGGAAGAAGGGAGTCCATGCCTTAGCTTTTCTAATTTTCTCCCTAGGTGATAGTATTTCTCTGTCTCTCTCTTTTTTATTTTTGGTTATTGTTGATAAAGGGAAGGCTAGAAGAACCCCAAGATTAGGGAAAAGCAAAAATTTGGGTTTGAGAAAGAGAACAAACTTTCATAGGGAAAACTAAAATTTTGAAAGTGAGATTCCTGAAATCTTGAAGGGAAGTTGGGCTGGGACTGGGAGGAAAGGGAGCTGATCTGAGTTGGTTCTTTTTCTTTCTTCCTCTATTATCCTCATGAAAAAGACCTTAGAATATAGAATGTTAGAGCTGAAAGAGACATTGGAACACATAATGCCAGAGCCCAAAGAAAATCTGAAAATGCAGTACGTTAGAATATACAGTGTTAGTGCCAGACAGACCTGCAGACATCATCAGGTTCAACCCATTCTTTTTACAGGGGAGGAAACTGGAGACCCAGAGATGGGAAGTGATTTACTTCAGGTCTTATACTGAGAACTTGCCTTAATGACCTAGATCTAAAGGGCATCTCAGAGGACATCTAGCTGAACCTCCTCCTGAGGTGAAGGGACTTGCCTAGGGCCAGCTAGTATATATTGGATAGAGGATGTGGCCTCCAGTCCTCAAGCCCCAGTGCCAGTCTCTTCCCGTGGTACTGTGCCACCTTCCCCAGGGTAGGAGTGGGAGTTGGTCTCTTCAGCTTCATGCCAGAGGGGAGAAGTGGCAGAGAGGTAGCTACTGCCTATAAGGAGAACCTTTCTGACAATTAGAGCTACCTCAGAGTGTTCTGAGTTTCCATTCAAAGATGTCTTTAAGTGAAGGCTGGTTGAATGCTTGGGTAGGGACTCGGCCTAGAAACTGTACTGAAGATGAAAACAAGGATCCATTCACCCCAGGAACATAGACTACCCACTCAAACCACAGCAACAATGTTCCTTTGTCCTCGATCACACACACAGCCCCAGCAGTTCCATTCACCCCTTTCACCCATCCTTGACCTCCCTTACTCTTTCTGTTGCAGGCTATGGTGCCATGAATGGCTATGGAGCAGGTAAGGGCTTTGGAGGCCTAACTTCTAGAAGGGACCAGAGTCCAATCAGGGGTGGGGAACCTAGAACCTCAAGGCCACATATGGCCCTCTGGGTGCTTAAGTGCAGCCCTTCCAAAGAAGTTTGGGATGCAGTCAAAGGGTTGCACTTGAGGACGTAGAGGGCCACATATGGCCTCGAAGCTGCAGGTCTAAGGACCTAGAGGGCCACATGTGGCCCTGAAGCAGCAGGTTCCCCACCCCTGGTCCAAATCCTATTCATTCTCTTCCCGATCTCTTTTCTCCCACCTCTTAGGTCTTAGAGGAGGAGCGAAACCACAGAAAACAGGTGAGACCTCTCCCACTGACTCTCCAGGTATTCTCCCCACTCCTCCATTCACGGGTTACATTGCCTTCAGGAAGGGTATGGCATGGAAGGGACAACCTGGATTTGCAGGGCTTCCCCACCCTCCTACCAACAAATCTGTCTTCTCAGGCTATGGAAATGGATTGGGAGCTGGTGCTTTCCCAGAGACTGGGCTGCAGCCAAGTAGGAGATATCTATAGGAAAGGGTAGGGCCAGATTCCAGATAAGTGAAACCACCTAGGGAACAGGCCTGGGATGGGGTGGGGATGGAACTAGCTACAGCTGCAGAGTTCTGAGAACTGAAGGAGTCCAACAGAACTTGGAGTTCACAGCAGGGATCCCAATCCTTCTTCACCTTTAAAAGTGGCTATAGCATAGGAGAAAGGGCCTACACCAGAAGTTCAGGGGACTTGGGTTCTAGAACCACTAGCTAGTTGTATAACCATGGCCAAGTTCTTTCTACTTCCTTCATTGTAAAATGGTGGTGGGGTGGGGAGGAGATGAAATGATCTCTCAGTTCCCTTGTAAAATTAAGAAAGTCTAGATCTCTCTCTTTGTATGAGGACAGGTGAGGAGGTGGATAAGGGATACATCACAGCCCTCACTACATACTCTCCCAGGCTCATCTGTCCCCTCATCTCCAGTCTTAAGCCCAAGCTCATCTAAGCAAACCTAGTCTCATTCCCCTTAGGCATTTGCCCAGAATCACTTCTCAAAGACATTGATTTCTCTGATATCCCCTGATACTCCCCTCCCCTCCCCAGTAACTGCCAGTGCCTTCCCTCCCTCACTCCCTTATATTTATTCTGAATATATCTATACATGTACATTTACACATCTCTTGGGATAGAACGTAAGATCCTGGAGAGTAGGGATTATTTCACTCTTTGTGTTTGTTCTAGCCTAGCACATAGTGGGTGTTTAATAAATGCTCGTTAGTTAATTACCTAACTTGTTTTCCCTAGAAAGACATCTGAGATCCTTCACAGCCCCTGCAGGGTTTGGGACCCCAAACAGTTTTGGAGTAGGTGAGGAGGGATTAGAGACAAGGGTTGGGAGACTGGGCTACCAGAAGGATGGGAGAGTTTAAAATTCGGAGTCCTGAGTTATCCCATCTATCTCTTTCTCAGGCCTAGGTGATGTGAAGCCTCAAAAAGCAGGTAAGGTTCCCTTCGGATCTTTCTGTGATCTGTCCCTGTCTGCTGGTTTCTCCTTGTCGCTGCCTCAGTCTCTCTACCTTCCTACTATATCTTCCTATCTCCCCCTCCCCAACAAGGGATGAATTCTACAGGTATGTTATGGTTCTATCTCCCCTCAAACCTTTCTTCCCACAGTTTATAGCAATGGACTGGGAGTTGGAACCTTTCCTGAAGTCAGGGCCCAGCAAGCAGGTGAGGAAACAGGGAGAGGAGGCAGAGGTGGGGGTAGGCTAGGCACTGGACTCTAGAACACTGCCCCTAATTTCTCTCCAGACCCCCTAACTGACCTTCCTTCTTCCTCCCTAGGTTTCCCTGGGGCTGGAAGTTATCCAGTCAATGGCTACTTCAATGGTAATTCTTGAATAATAATGGAAATATAGTAGGGGAGCTAGGGAGGAGTATGAGGGGGAAGAAGATATTCTCTGAAGGACTGGGCTGGTAGGGCCAGATGGGAAGGTTACATTCCCATATTTCCCAGGGGATATATAGGAAATAAACAAAAGTAAAACATTCTCTAGGTGATGAGGTGGGAAAAGTTAACACCAGTCTCTTGCAGGATATGGAGCTGGGGGGCCTGGATACCCTAAACCTTCCCTATATGAAAATGGTAAGAGACAAGGGCCCAGGGAGGCACCCCTAGCAAGACAAGGCGCAGAAGGTGGTGGTGTCTGAGAGATACAAGCGCTCCTATAACGTTTTTACGAAGCTCTTTCAGATCCGTTCTCTCATTGGGTCTAGATCTGGAAATAGCCGTGTAAGCATGAGGAAAGGGAGACTAGACAGGAAGGGTGGCTCCCAAGGTCACGCAGCAATTTAAGCAGAGGCCAGGTCTCCTGAGTGATTCCCAGTTCAGTACAGAAGGGAATCCTGGCAGCAGCAGGAGCAGGGATCTTAGGTGGGGTTCGTCCAGCTCTTCTCTTCTCTCACAGGTGGGGCCAGCTCCTTTGGTCCTCAGGAGGTTCCCTTTCTCCCCAGAGGTTCAGACTCTGGAGCCAAGACCACTAAGCACGATTATGGAAACGGGGTAGGCGCAGGCTCCTACCCTGCAGATGGAAGCCTGCCAGGTAATATACATGTTTGGCTGGATTCTGGGAAAGTGCAGATTTATTATGTGGGCATGTGTGCGTGCGTTTCACAGAGTTATAGATTTAGGGCTGTGAAGGATCTCGGATGTCTTCTAGTCCAACCCTCTCATTATGCAGATAGAAAAACCAAGGCACAGAATGTTTCAAGGACTTAGTCCAGATCACATGGGTCATAGGGGGGCAGAACCAGGATTCTGTCTCAAGTCCTCTGACTCCAAATCCAGTAGGTCCATAAACATTGGGTGTCGGCTCTATGCCAGGTACTGTGCTGAAAGAGGCAAATGGCAGTTCGAGTCCTCATAATCTAGTGACCCTTTTCACTGTACCATGTTTGTGGATTGCTTAGTGTGAAAACCTAAATGCCTGAGTCCCGGAGAGGAGCAAAGGCTAGAAAACAGGATTCCCAGGTTATGGCTGTGGGGTTACCCCCCTGACTCCTGTCCTTCTAGTCCTCACAGCTCTTATTCAATGCTCAACCTAGTGGTTCTGCTGGCTCAGGGATGGACCCACTCCCCAACCCCTGGAAACATGATGACGAACTCAAAAGACAAAAGCTCCCTCCACTGGGTATGACAGCCTCTTTCTGTCTCTGTCTCCTATGATGATGGAGCTAGTCAGACCCTTGGTTCATCCTAGTCATGGGGAACACAGATAGGGTCTAGTTTCTACCCTCTTCAATCAGTCCTATACGTGCTACCAGCCTCAACTTCCTACAACCCAGCTGGCCTTCTCTCTCCAGCTTAGGAACCGATGATTTCCAAGCCCCCTCCAGGAGGGAACATTCTATAGTTTCCAGGCCCAAACCTTCAAATCTAATCTCATCAACTGGTTCTACTCTAGCTCTTCCACTAGAGGGAGATAGTGGTATGGAGCAGATGAGTGTTGGGCTAGTAACACTGGACTTTTGAATCTTCTGATATGGAAGACAGAGGTTCTGAATTCAAGTGTCAGCTCTGTCCTTTTCCACTGGGTGACTCAGTCACATCGCTTCTCTGGGCCTCAGTTTATTGCAGTTAAATAAACGAGAGGATCTGGTTCCTTCCAGCTCTATGACACTGTCATTGTGTATGACGGGAGACTTGGGTTCTACTCATTGCTTTCTACCACTGACTCTCCTTCAGCATGTCCATTCCTGTCTCTGGGTCTGGGTCTTACGTTCTCCAAATACAAGATAAGAGGATTGTTCTACTGGGTGACTCAGCTGAGAACCTTTGAGTTTGTTGGTGATTTTCTCACAGCCATCACACATGCTTTTGTCAGTCAGTCAGTGAGTTAACAAGCATTTATTAAGTGCCAGGGACTGTGCTAAGGTAACACCATCACCCCCTTCTTGGAATTTACTCCCCAATTTCCTCTCTAAAGCCTATCCGTCCTTCAAGTCTCAGCTCAAGTTACACTTTTTCCTGTCACACCTCAGCCTACGTTAATCTCCCCGTACTCTGCACTAATAATACTGTTAGCATTTGTTGAGCACTTCCATATTTGCAAAGCATTTTACATATATCATTTGGTCCTCACAATAACCCTGAGGTAAGTTTTACTGTTATCTTCATTTTCGAGATGAGAAGACTGAGGCGGAGAGGATGAATGGCTTACAGGGTTACGTAGTAGGTGACCAGGGTGGAATTTGTAGTCTGGACATCCCAATTCCAAGTTCAGTGCTCTATCCACTGCCCCACCTAGCTGCCTCCTAGGGCACTATCTGTTCCACATTACCTAACACTTGCACATATCATCTCATGTGTGTAGATCTCATCTTCCCAACTGGTAGTAAGTTCCTGAAAGCAGGAAGCACACCACCAGCTTCTCATTCTTACCCCACCATAGCTCAGCTGAATTCCAGGCTGAATGCACTGGGGAAGAGGCACTCTTCTTCCTCATATAGCCTATTCCCCTAGCATCTTCCTCCTCCTTTCTGTCTCTCCCTGCCTTTCAGGTCTCTATGGTCAGTTAAAACCAGAGCCAGTCCCCGGGACTTATGGTAAGTGAGGGGACCTTGGATTAGAGAGATCACCAAACTGGGCATCAGAAAAGAAAATACTTAGCTCTTCTCCTAATTATCAAGACATATGACCCTGCACAAGTTCCTTCCCCTCTATGAGTCTCAGTTTCCCCCTCGGTACAAATAAGGGGTTGGACTCTAAGGTTTCCTCTAAGTTTAGTATTCTATTAGCTGTTGATGCAAACTGTACTGTGATGTGTGGAGGAGGTCCATAAAGAGTGGGATATTCTTTGGGTGCTCCTCCCCATGCTATCCAGAAAGGCCAAGGGACGGCTAACACTGCTCATTCAGTGACTGCCTGCTGACCCCTCCTGAGGAGAGTTCTCAGGGCCCATATCCATTCTGGGATCTTAAAATTGGGTTGAGGATGTGGAATATAAGAAGAGAGGGTATCTGGATAAGATGAAGAAATCTGTGGAGATTCTCTAATGACCAGAGGTTGTCTGTCTCCAATTTAGGTGGGCCAGATGTGAAACACTACATAAATGGCTATGGAGGTGAGACTTCTTCAGGGATAAATGATTCCCCTCCCTCACCTTCAGCACCACCGACCAGGGCCAGGCCAATGATTACATAAATGAGCTGTGGGAAGTGTCCTCCATCCCAAAGAGCTCACATACCCTGCCTGGAATCCTACCTTGCATCCTGTGATTAGGTTAAGGTCTAACACTGCCTGCCCTCTAACCCTTCTCCACCTTTGCAGGTCGCTGTCCTCCAGGGAAATGTTGAGCCTAAAGGAATCTTCCAACATCCCCCATGTGAAGATCTTCAGGGGAGCTTGGAGCCTAAAACCTGGCCACCTTACTGCAGTCGGGCTTTTTGGAAAAAAACAGGCTCTTTGGGAGCGGAATCTCCCCTCTGCCCCAGGAGGGTCCTTCTTTGGTCCTTTAACCCAGTCTCACAAGGGACCCCTCATGGCAGAGAGGAGGAGATCTTGAGCCGCTAATAAAAGGTTTCAATTCACAAGTTTGACTCTTGTGTCCAATGTGTTGATCTGGAGACTGAATGGCAGCAGGTGGTTGGGACAGCTCTACTAGGAAGCATAAAGACCAAAAAACCGAATTCTACTCCTGGCTTTCCAATAAGTGAGTTATGTTGTCTTGACCAAGTCATTCCCCCCCAGTCTGGGCTTTAGATCCCAACAATGAGAATTAGCCCCTTTTTCTTTGGAACCCAAACAGCTCTTGGGGTATACCTCTGGGAGCAGCCTTGGGGATCGTCTCTAACCCCCTCAATTCAGAGATGAGGAAACAGAAACTCAGAGAGGTTTGGTAACTTCCCAAAGGTCACGCAGGCAGTAAATGGCAAAGGCAGAATTTGGTTCTAACTCCAAATCTGGAGCCCTTTTTGATGACATAATTAAGGCTCAAGGTCACTTCCTCCCCATTTGAGCAATCTTTCTTCTTATAATGCTTCATTGCCTTTGTTGATGGTCTCATTTAACCTTATACTTTCTCTTGTTCCATAGCTATGAGGCACTTAATCCCAAAAATCAGTTTTATTCCCATTATCAGATGGCAAACTCCTTAAGAGTATGGAAGTCACTTTGTTTCACTTCAGACACCTAGTTAGGCGCTCGGCCTGTGCTAGGACCAGAGCATCCAAAGACAAAATGAAACACAGTCCCCCAAACACAACTCAAGGAGTTCACATACTCCTGGGAAGATACGTTTATTCCTCTTAAGGACTGTTTCCTCGTGTATATAATGAGGAAGCTCATTATTAGATGAGCTCTGTTTCCATGTTGTTAATACTGTTCAACTCCTTGTGACCCTGTGGAACATAGCATGCCAACACTGTCCAAGGGTTTTTCTTGGCAAAGATACTGGAGTGGTTTGCTATTTCCTACTCCACTGGATAAAAGCAATCAGAGGTTAAGTGACTTGCCCAGGTCACATAAATAGTGTCTGAGGCTGGATTTGAACTCAGTGTTTCCTGACTTCAGGACCAGGGCTCTATCCACTGAGCAACCTAGCTAAATTCTATGAACTTATGAGTGTGCTTTATTTCATCTTTATATCCACCCCTTCTTTTCAGTGCCCAGCAACACAAGGCCCTGGGCATAGCTTATTGAACTGAATAACAGGTGGTTATAATAAAGGAGAAAGAATGTTGGCTTTGAATCAGAGGACCTGGATTCAAATGTTGCTATAATTGCTTTCTATGTAACCCTGGGCAACCAATCAACAGACATCTACGTAGGCATTTATAGGACTTCCCTAGTCCAGGTGAGAAATGATGATGGCCTGGATAAAGATGGTGGTGGTGATGGTGCTCGTAGAGGAGGTGGATTCTTCCACCCGACTTGACAAGTGATTGGATGGAGGACAGAGCCCGACTCTCGCATAAATGGGCACGACCTAAATGCTGATCCTGCGAAGACCAAGAAGGACCAGGTGGGCAGCTAGGAAGAAAACCTACTATTCACTGAACCTCTCTGGTCCAGGTCTAAGGCCCTTCGAGCTCGAAAGCAGAGGACGCTACAAGTTATTAAGGGGGCGGGGCAGCATGGAAAGTAGGAGGAGCCATATGCACGTCCTACTTTTTACAGGCTGCAGCGTTTTGGGCCGGCTTGGGTAGTTGCCTTGACTTCGATCGCGTAGGGGCTGGGCGTCCTTGGCAGCCTGTCCGTCATTGGCCCCTGGACACGTGGCTTGGGGGGACTCGCATCCCGATTGGCAGAGACTGGGGGGGGTGTCGGGGAGGAAGGGGCGCATGCGCTCGGCCTCCCTAAGCCCCGGGTCTGTGCCCCTCCTAGCCCGGCCTCGGGCACGGAGACCCTGGCGGCGCTGCTTCCTCGCTCCCGCTCCCGCTCCCACTCCCACCCACACCCGCGCCTGTCCCGGCCCCGGCTGTCCCTGCCCCTTCCCGAGCCGCCGCCGTCGCTGCCGCTTCCACACTTGCAGCTGCCGGGCCTACCCCTGGGCCTGCCCTCCGGGCCGCCGCCGGCCTCGTCCCTGGCCGAGCGGCCGCTGCTGCCCGAGCTGCCGGTGCGGCCGTCGCCGCTGTCCCCCCGCGGCCCTCCCGGCGCTTACGTGGCGCTGCCGCCGCTGCCCGCGGAGGCGTCCGTGCTTCCTCTGCCCCCGCCCCCCGCGCTCTCTGACCTGCCTCGCCTGCCCCGCGGGCCCCTAGCCGCCCCCTCCCACCTGCCGCTGCCACCGCTGCCCCTGGCCTCCGAGGGGCCCCGGCTGGCGTTGCGCCCCGCACGGCCGGGGCCCTTGGGCGAGCCCCCCGCGCAGCTGCTGCCCCCGCTGCCCACCCGCCCCACCTTTCTGCGCCTCCTCGCCCCGCCGCCCGCCGCCTGCCCGGCGCTCCCGCGCCTGCCCCAGGAGCCCTTCCCTGTAGCCGCGCACCCCGCGGACCACCACCCGCTGCCCGCCTTCCCCAGCGCCCCCAGCCCGTCCCTCCCGACGCCCCACTTCTTCCTGTCCCCCCCCCAGCTCCTGGCCCGAGCGGGTGGCTCTGCAGAAAAATAGCCCATGAGCACCTGGAGCTCCAGTCGAGCCCTGGGTACCGTTGGCCTTGTCTTGCAGACGCCCGGGTCGAGGGATGCTCGTTAAGTAGCCCTTTGATGGCTTCAAAAGACCAGCCCCTCAGTCCTGTGCTGCAGACAGGTGGCTTCTTCGTCTCCAGCCAACTCTCGCTGGCCTCTGCCTATGACCTCTGTGTCTCCCAAAGGGGTAGACCCCCCCTTCTGGGAGAGAGACACAGCATGTGGGTGAGTTTACCTTCTGGTCCTTGTCTCTCCTCTTTGCCCCTTACAAAGGCTTGTCTTCTGCTTGAGAAAAGTTGTGGCGTCCTGGAATGTGACATGACACTCGGCTGTCCTGGGTTCTAGTTTTGGCCCTGCCACTCTTGCTGTGAATGACCTTCACGGAAAGTCACTCACTCTATTGCCTCCCCTTCCTACTTTGTAAGTAAGGTGAGGGGACTCGATGAGCTTGAAGACCCTTTCTCGGGTAACATTCACTTTTCAGAACCTCTTAATTGGTTGGCAAAATACCTGAAGGGATGCTTTTCTGAGCCTTTAGGAAAGTGGTGATCTGGCACAGGTTCGATAGTATAATCTTGCTAGATTAGTGCCCCCCCTTTTTGATAGTTACCAGACTAGTTGAGAGGGGAATACAATAGAGACAGCGTACTCATTTTTCATCAAGGTTTTTGATGGTCATGATATCTTTGGGGACAGGGTGGAATACACTTAGGTGAATAACTGTACCCTGAAAGAGGTGATTGAAATATGACTATAAAATGAAGGTATTTATCTTGATGGCCTCTGAGGTCCTTCATCTCTAAATCCATTCTGTAGCATCTGAGATCAGCCTGGAGAGCTAGGTATCAAAGTAGTTCTCTTGTAGACCCTGTTCTCTTTACCATTTTTATCGGTGACCCAAAGGCAAGACGCTTGGATATGTAGCACATCCCTCACAGTTAGAATCCACAAATATTCAGCATGTTAAATGGAATTTTAAATAAATGCAAAGTGTGATGCTGGGTTCAAAAAGAAATTCACTTATACCAGGACAAGATGGGAGAGGGATGGTTAGACAATTCATGTGAGAAAGATGTGAGAATTTTAGCCAACCACAAGTTCAGTGTAAATCAACAGTATGAGTGTCACCTAGAGCAAATAATGCAGCATAGGCTGCCTTATAGAGTCATGGTATCCAGAAAATGAAATGTCACTGAGGTAGAATTGAAAGACAGACTACCCAAAGGCAACATTTGCTCACTAGGACTAAGGAGACCTAGGTTTAAATCTTGGTTTTGACTCTTTATTTATTAGCTTTATGTAGCCTTGTGTTCAAGGGCCTTTAGGCCCTTTACTTTCTCCAGGTTTCAGTTTTCTCCTTTATCCCCCCTAAGGAAAGCACGTTGTAACCCTTAAACTGCTCTATGATTATAAGTTGTTAGTGTCTTGGTGCATTCTGTGTCAGGTGCATTGCAATCTGCCCTAATTAGCCTGCACCTAGAGCATTGTGTTCAGTTTGGGGTAACACCTTTTAAGAGGAATGGTGACAAGCAGGAGTGTGTCCAGAAGAGGGCATCCAGGATGGCGAGACTCAAAACCATTCCATATAAGGATTGTTTAAAGAAACAAAATGCCTAGCTTAAAGAGACACTTGTAGTAGGAGTAATGATCACTGTCTTCAAGTATCTGAAGGGTTTTCTTGTGGAAGAAGGAATAGAACTGTTTTGTTTATAGCTCTTGAGCACAGAACTTGGGCTGGTGCTAGTGCCCCAGAAATGGATTAGGATCGTCCAGAACTGGAACGGGCAGTAAGCTGGCCTTAAAGCAGACACTGGATGACCATTCCTTGGGGGTTTCCTAGAAGGGATTCATGCTTCAGGTACAGGTTTGATTCAACTCATCCATTTACCAAGCCCTTACCGTGTGCTAGGCCAGGGGTGAGGAACCTGTGGCCTCGAGGTCACATGTGGTCTTCTAGGTCCTCGGTGCAAGCCTTTTGACTGTGTCCAATTTTTACAGAACAAATCCTTTTATTAAGGGGATTTGTTCTGTGAAGTTTTGACTCTGTCAAAGGGCTACACTTGAGGACCTAGAGGACCACATGTGGCGTCCAGGCCAGGGGTTCCCATCCTTGTGCTAGGCTCTGTTCTTGTTAAGACAAAACAGTCTCTGACATCACGGGGGAGGGAGTAATGCGAAATTAGGTAGGAAAGTTAAATTGAACCCAGTGATCTTGGATATAACTCTCAGCTCAGATTCTTTGATTCTGCCTAAACTGGCTGTGTTGGGAGAAGGATTAGACTGAGGACTTTCTAATCTAACATTGTGAATTCACAGAATAAAAGGACCAACATGCTGATTTTCAAAAAAGGGGTGGCAAAGGGAAGCTGAAAACTATACTGGTGAATTCGAACTTTGTTCCTGATAAAAACTCTAGGAAAAAACTAGTGAATTATCTAGAAAAGTACAAATTGATCACAAAAAAGCCAGCATTGCTCAGTGGTGTTACTAGACTAAATCAAAGAACACCTTAGATATAGTTTACCCCGACTTTAGTGAAGTACTTGATAGAGTCCCTGATGATAATCTTTATTCTTTTGGACACAAATGGCACCAGATGAGCTAGAACAGGAGAGTAGAACTTGTTCCCCCCAAAACTCCCAAGTGAGGCCTGAACCAGATTATAATGTAATTGGGAAATGTGGAACAAAAGAAATAAAAATACAATAAAACATAGATAATGTTAATTGTGGTTTTCTAAGTCAATGTGTGGCCCCAAGGATCCATTTCTATTTGAATTTAACACCACTGCTAGACAGCTCAATTTGGTGGATTCAGAAGTGTGGTAAGACTGCATCCAGAGGAGTCAGTTTACAAGGAGAGTTCTAATGGCAGTCATGGCCCAGGGAACTGCCTGGCCCTTCACTATTGAAGTCATTGATAAACATGTTACAGGCATAGATGGCGTGCTTAGCAAATTTGTAGATGACCCAAAACTAACATACTGTCTGAATCCCTAATTAAAAGATTTAAAAGTTTCCAACAAGTAACAACATTGGGCCAAGTCTAAGATGATAAAATTTAAAAGGGGTAGTTACGCTGAAAAAGATCTAAGGTTTTTGGTGGCGAGCTACCTCAAGAAATCAATACTGTGCTATGGAATGGAAAATAGCGACCATGATCTTGAGTTGTGTGAAGTGGTGTCCTGTCCAGGACTAAGGAGGTGCTGGTCCCACCCTGATATTCTCTGATCAGACCACCTCTGAGACTGTTGGGTCCTTTCAAGCGCCACATTTTAGGAAAGGCTACCCAGAGGGTAGCCATGGAGGTGAAGGAGCTGACTTAGAGGGAACCTAGAGCAGTAGCCCTAGAACCCTAGTAAGCAGTGGGTATAAATCATTAAGAGGTAAATATAGGCTTTATTTATCTAAAACTAGAATCGATTTGCCACCACCCCCCTGCTCCCAACCTGATGAGAGGCAGCTAGGTTTGGAAGTGTAGAACCTGTAGTCTAGAACACCTAGGCCAAATGTGGCCTCAAGACATTTACTCAACTATGTGATCCTGAGGAAATCACTTCATCCTCTTTTGCCTAGGCTTCCTTATCTGTAAAGTGGGGATAATAATAGGACCTCCTTCCTTGGGTGGTACTGAGGATCAATAAGGTGATATTCATAAAGTGCTTTACTAACATTAAAATGCCACATAAATGCTAGCCATTATTATTATTAGAGGATATCTTCAAACAAAGGCTGGATGAGAAATCATTAAGTATTTTTGGTTTAGGAGAGGATTATTATTCAAATTGGGTTATTCTAAGGCCCCTTCTAACTTTGAGATTCTGTGAATCTGTGAAACTAGCCAGGGCCTGGGTTTGGGGAATATCTGGGCATATGTATTATGGAAGAAGGGAGTTATGATTTGAAGTAGACATTTTTACTATAATACTGTTTCCCTTCTTTTTTATTATCACAAACCATTTTGTGGATTACTAAATCATGCAACAAATGTCATTGTCACCACATGGAGGCAGACTAATTAATGGATAGGGCCCAGGTCTTAGGGCTTGTAGCTTATTCTTTGAGAAAGGAGTAGGAAAGCTATAAAATGATTTACAAATGACATTTTAATGTCACTAAGATTTTTTTTTTAAAGTTTCATAATCTGTGTGACAGTAGTTTTGAAGTTAGATCTTGGGTGGAAAAGGTTTGGAAGGCGTAATGACCCATATTCTGACTCGACAACATTGCAGTGTTAAAGGATGCATGCTACAGGTTCATATTTACCAGAGTAACCTATATAAGAGCGGGGATCCTGTCTTCCTTGTGTGTGGCAGCTGACTGCTATAGGGACCTAGTGTCCCAAAAGGTGGGTCTAGAAGTCTTCCCCTGTTCTCTCTCACAGCTTCTTTCCAAAGTATTATAAACACATTCTTCTTATTCCTCAGGTGAATCCAGACCAAGTGACCAGTCAGCAGTTTGGCTTCTCTGGAAGAAAAAGATCCTGCCTTTGGTGTTACTGAGCCATAGGATCTTGTCAAAAGAAGTTCCGAATCCCTGCTTTCCATCCCCTGACTGGGGATGGCAGCTGACCCTCTGCCTGGTGGTCCTGAGTTATGTGTTCCATTCCAAATCCTCTCTTTCCTAAGCAGATGCTGCCCATGGCTGCTTTCCCCCAGACCCCTGGCCTCAGTGAAGCTTTATACCTCACCTTGAGCCAGAAATTCTGAGCAGCAGCTGCACAGACCCAGAAAGCTGTTTTATTCATTCCTTGTCTCTGTGTGTACCCCCCTGCAGGAGCTGAGTCTGATTTCCTGCTCAGAGTGGCACAGAACAGAAATTCAAACTAATGTGAAACCAGCCTCATAGTTCCAGGCTCTTGGAACAACACGGGAAAGTGGGTTGAGTTTGCATAATCGGCAGGGGGAGTTTACTAGTTAACCCAGGTGAAGAGGTGGGACTGGGAAGGGAAGGACTGAGGTCAAAGGTCAGACCAACTGACACTCTAAGAAAAGCCTGCTCAGTGAAGAATTTGAGGGAATCGGCCTACTCATTTTCAGAGCCCCCTTAGGCAAGGCCGTGTTAATGAAATCAGCTGAATAGAAGAAGGAAAGTATGGGGTCTTAGCTATTTCATAAACTTGATAATTAGATCACAGCACTAAGCCCTTCAAAAATTGATTGGACTGCAACTGATAATACTGATATCTTGCCTAAGAATCTCAGTGTTCCATCCAGGTTTAGAGTTAAAGGTTAAACAGTATTTATTCAAGTCCACAGTATTAAGGTCCCTAGTATTACCTGGCACAGTTTTGCCTGTGAAGTTTATAATCAGGACAGGCACCCCCAGCCCCTGGTCATATCTATTTCCTTTTGTACCCAGAAGCAACCGTGTTATAAATTTTCTGGTTTTAATGTTGGAAATTTACGACTGAATAAAAGTGTTTCTTGCCTTTCTCCATGGGCAGCCTTTCCTTTTGATTGTTTAGAAGTGAAAATAATCCTAAGGACAGACTTGGGAGCCAGGCATTTTTGTGCCCGAAGTAGGGTCTGAAGAGATTATTGTCCAGTTGGGAACAGCACAACATAAGCAATTAGTACATGTTTGAATTTAATTTGCTGATACAATTTGGTAAGTCACAAGTGTAGCCAGCAAGGTTTTCTGTCACTGAAAAACACACGTCATAATAAAATGTCTTTGTTCCCTACCCCCGACCTAGTCACCCCCAGATCCAGCTTGTCTTCCTTTAGTCCCAGCTGTCCTTGATAACATTGTTTGCCCTAGGCTTAGTAAGCTAGGGGAGCTGGGAGAGCCACCATGACAGGAGATGGGTCTGAAAGAATCACTTAGAGAAAGATTTATTGAAGGCGCTGAGCTGGGACGTTGTAAAAGAGGGCAGGTTTTTGTGGCAGGTGGGAATGGCTTGTTGAGTGGCCTGATTATGAAGGAACCCGTTTTCCCGGAAGGTCCTATCTGTACTTTCCTACGAGTCTTAGGTGAAAGTAATGACTGAGATTGAGACTTAGAGGTTTCATTTCCACTTTGGGGCCTGGGAATCCATTTGGCAACAACTTCCTATGGCTCTTTCCCATCTGCTTTCTCCCTCAGAGAAACTAGGAACCCAACCCCAAGCAGAGCTGTTATCTTTTTAGCCTGACTCAGACTTCTGGTAGTACTCCTGATAGAAGCAGGCCCGCTGGAATGAAGCAAAGCCTCAAAACAACATAGAAGGTCAGTGTAGGGAACTTGTTACCTGAAGGCAGAGCAAGGTCTAGTAGCCCTCCCCCCACCCCAGACACAGGTGCCTCAGTTTCCTCCCTTAGGAAAACTTACTAAACAAAAGGGTCCCATCCCCCAATTCTTCTCTTGGGTGAGTCAGACCGGATAGGGGGTTGGGGACCTCCACACTTCTTTGCATAAGTGTTAATGAGCCATTGAAATGGTAACTGGTCTGAGGGTGGCTTCCACCCCCACCATATCAATTGCATTCCATCCCCAAGCTTTCTCCTTTGTCTCAGTCCTCAGTCCTCTATCCCCAGACTCCAGTTTCTGGTTTAACCCTTTCTTACCCAGAACCCCTCTGGGTGATTTGCCTTTATGGGAAGGAAATACTAAAATACTCCCCCCACCCCACCCCACTCCACCCCCAAGCCCTTTCCATTTTAAGAGAAATGGGGTGGGGTAGAAAAAGCCTAGGCCAGCGTGCTCTGGATTGCCTTAGTGCACCATTGCATTGCTTCCCATCGCACACTTACCACTAAATATGAATCTTCTTTCCTACCCCACCAGTCCAAATGGCCTAATCTCCAGATTTCCATTTTCCTATTTCACACCCTCTTCCCACCAGCCTTAAGGTTTTTTGAGAAGAGTACTGGGATTGGAGTCTGGGGATCTAGGGGGCAGTTCTTTTGAGTCACAGTGAATAGCACCCTATATAGTCTATAGTCAGGAAGATCCAAATTCAAACCCAGCCTCAGACATTTGTAATTACTAATTTCATAACCCTGGGTAAATCACTTCAAATATGTTTGCCTGTGAGCAAGGGAAGGATAAGAGCATCTTCCTCGATGGGTTGTTGTAAAGATCAAATAAGATATATCTATTTGTTTGATGAGCTCAGCAGTCTTTGGTACTTAATAAGCATTAGATAAACCCTTATTCCTTCCCCTACTTAGCTGGGTGACCTGCAGGATTCAGTCTCCTCACCTGCTTGACAGTAGGAGGGGAGTAACCCTCGTAGTCCCCAATTCATTGGGTTGTAGCGAGAATCCAATGAGGTAATGTGTTCAGAGTGCTCAGTAACCATAAAATGCTCTAGAAACGTCAGCTCTTACGTGCCTTTGGTCACCTCCCTTATTCTCTCTCTAGGGCGTTTGGGCTGGTGGGAGGTAGGCTTCTTTCGAAAGGAAGAAAGAAGGAAGCTGAAATACAATTGGAGGGCAACTTTACTTTTATCGAAAGACCACCTTGAAGGAAAATAAAGGATCCCATGTCCTCATTGTGCAGTATGTTGATTGTGGTCTATACTTTAAAAGATGAGTGATATCTTTTGCACGGATCCTCCCTGAAAGCCTCACCATCCTTGGCAGGACCTGCCGGTTTCTGCTGTGTTGGTATAGTCTTTGAAAAATTTCAGCATCACCTCCACGACAGGACGCTCAGTGACTTAAGCTTTAGTGGAATATCACATTTTTAATTTGTAACATGTTCATCTACGTCCAAACCTTCTTTTGCCCCCATTATGTTCTTTGATATCAGGGACCATTTTTTAGGATCATAGAATTTAGAGAAGTGAGCTATTTTAGGATGTAGAGGAGCTGGGTTCAAATTCTCTCGCAATGCTTGCTAATTCTATGACCTTGGACAAGTCACTTAACCCATCTGGGACTTGGTTTCCTCAACTGTAGATGAAGAGGTTGGAGTACATAGTACCCCAGATCCATACAGACCAGCCTAGGGAGAAGAAAGAATCCTAGCGCTGGATTCCCAACTCAGAAGTCACTGGGCAACTTCAGTGGCTCTTTCTCCAGACAGGTAGCTTTCTGCCCTGAAAGTTAGTTGGTAAAACATTTTGATATTACGGTGGAGTAGATGGGACAATTTAGAAAAGGTAGAAGATCCCCCGACCAGTTGCCATGGCAATTCCCCCCCCCCACACACACACGGGAGGGGAGAAAGAAAAAAGTTGGTTAAGTTCAATTGCCAGCATGCAGCTTCCTGGTTGAAGGTTTCAGGACTTGAGCAGGGTGGGGGAAGGGGAACAGAGTATTTACAAGGGTCACTAGGCTGTCTCCTGGAGCAACCAGGCAATGAAGCCCTTTACCTCAATTTGTACAAACCAGTGGGACAAGATTCCTGATTCCCCTCGGAGAAACTAGAAAATTCCATTGTCAGCCTCTCCAAAGGTTCACTATCTGATCTCCAAGCTCCCCACTCAGCACAGTTAGAGAGGGGCCCTGTTCATCCCAGAGGTAGTATATGTGTCTTAAGAGACATCGCAAAGATTTCACAGCCTCCTTTTATCCATATTGCCTCTCCTATTGTGTGACATCTGGTGATGCCTCAAGTCTACTTTGATACATTTTTCTTGGAATCGAACCCTCTATCCCATTGCCCTATCAGTGAAGACCGAGCCACAGATCTCTATAATACAGCCTCAGAATGGTGTTAGAGGTCACTTATTTTATCCTATCTCTATCAGGCATAAAAGAAAGGAATTATGGAGATGATATGACATCCTTTGTTCCATGGATGTGCCCTCTTCCAGCTCTGACATCTATGACAGAGACAATGTGGTGTCATGCAAAGAGCCCTGAACTCAGAGACTCCAGGCAAGATCCTTCCTCAGTTTTCTTATCTATAAAATGAGGTGAAACTAGAGGATCTCAAGCTATAAGGGTATAGCTCCAGACTTAGGAGGCTGTGCTAGAGTCCCTTCTACTGTTCCCTCTGAGCTCTGTATTCTAATTCCCATTTTGTAGATGAGAAAATTTAAGAGCAACTTCACAACTTCTCAACCATTGAATGGCTGGTTTATGGCAAAGTTGGGACTAGAACCCAGGTCTCCTGACTCTTAGTCAAGCGCTTTCTCTGGCAAACTGTCCTGACCGCCAAGTCTTCCCTCTTTTCTATCTTCTTCAGCTTCACCGCTCCTGGTGAGCTAACTTTTTTCCCCTAAGACCTTTCTTCCAACCCCTTTGTCCCTTTTATCAGAAGGCCCTTTCAGCCAGGTCACAGATGACTGGCTCTTGGGAGGAGGCATCGAGGTATAATAGAGAAGGCTGAGGCTTTGAGCCAGAGAACCTGTCTAGAAATTCCATCTCTGCTACTCACTACCTTCGTTATCTTAGGGCAGGTCAGTGACTCTCTGGGTGTCCTCAGCACCACAAACTCTCAACAAAGGAAGGGCCCTCAGAGGGCCAACCCATAGCAGAATAAAAATCTTTCTCCTCATCTATTAAATGAGGGGTTTCCCTTGAAGTTCCAAATCCCATGAGGATTATGGGTCATCTTCCATAGAGGCGCTCTCCAGAAATCTTGGAGGAAAAGGGACCATCAGGTACCAGGTATCAAGGAGAGATTTTAAAGATGGAGGGGCAAGGTGATACAGGGAGTGAGGACTCTGGGAGTCGTAGAGTGAAGGGCTTAATTAGGGCCAAGGAAAAGAATTAACTACCTACATACATAACACTTTTAAGTTTGTGTGTTTCTCTCTCTCTCCCTCTCCCTTGCTCTTTTTTGGGGGGGGGAGGGGACATTTAACAAACATTCACTGATCAATTATCCATGGTCTACTTCAACAAGAAACCCAGGCACATATACAATATTACATTGTGTTATATCTTTTGACCTTAACAAAACTCTAGAAGGTATTATTGCAGGTACTGCCATCATTATTTAATAGACAAATTAACTAAGGCTCAGAGATCAAGTGACTGGTACGTTTTCATACAACCATTAAATATTAGAGGTAGGATCTGAACTCAGATCTTGATGTCTCTCCAAAGATTTGGTTGAGAATGGTGTAACAGGAACACACTTCCCTTAGGCCTTTATAGCCTGTCCTAGAACTTCCATTGAGTCTCTGAGACATTCTGCCATCCCCCTCACACCTCAGTTTCCTTCTCTCATTGGGCTCCTTTCTCTAAGTCTGACACTTCCAATGGTCTTTGCAACAAAACAAGTTTACTTGAGGCCACCTGGGGAAAACACAGGAGGAGGAGCTTACTTCCCTTAGGGGACCAAGACACACAGTCTGAGGGCAGAGCTGTTTCTTGGGATCCCATGGTGGGTTGGGTCACATAGAGATGGGAGACCCTCCCCCATGACATCCCTTTCCCCACCACAGAGCTGCCCCACCCCCTCATGGCCTTCTTCACAGACTCCTTTGTCCTAGTCCCCTCCTTTCCCTATCTCTACAACAGACTCTTTGTCTCACTAAGGAGGGAGGGGGTTGGGGTGCCAGAGACCCTGGATGAGTAGCTTCCCACAATTCAGCTCCCCAGTTCCAACTAGAGGGGGAAGGGGAAGGCACACCTGAGCTACAGGTGGGGGGGCAGGCTTTCTAGGCCATTACCCTGGTAATGCCACCTGAGCCTGGCGCCACACACCTGTTGCCTGGGGAACAGGGCAGGCAGGGCCCCTCCCCTGGGAGATGCAAGAGCGCTTGAGCTGAGACTGAGACATATCAGATTCCCTAGGTTCTGGGGGTGGAGGGAAACAGAAACTGGGAGTAGGGGGAAGGTGTAGGGACGGAAGAGACAGATGCTGGGGGTAGGGGAGCAGAGCTGCTGTGAGATGGAGGGCCAGTTACAGAAGGTAGGAGGGGATCAGCAGAGAGAAGACAGATATCACCATGCCTGGCCATTTGTTCTTCCACCTGTCTTTTTCTACGCAGCTCTGGTGGTTCTCTGCTTATTACTTCCCCTTTTCTTTCCTATACTGCCACTGCACCCCACCCCACCAGTCCCCCCACCTCCACAAATGGCCCTAGAACCCACACAACCGTCACCTGGACACCCCCAGCTCCACCCCCCCACCTCCTCCTTGTTGCTGTGGTTCCCCCAATCACCAGCTCCCAGACTCCCACTTCCACTCCTCCCCTAGCTCCTGTCCTATAACCACCCCTACACTTACCCTTCCAGCTCCAGACACTTGAAGTGAAATCCTGGGGAGAAAGTTACCCAAACAAGGAGCACCCTGGCTCGGGAGCAGACCCAAGGCGAGAGCTATCTGATCCTCAACCCCACTCCCAAACACACTACAGGGAAGGAGTGTCTGAAACTTCCCGAGACTCATCCTGAGCAGAAACATAGACTAAGGAGGGGAGCTGAGACCAAACTCAGAAACGAAAATCGGACATTGGACAGCTTCCTGGAAAGCCAACAGGAGCAGCAGCAGCTACAAAGACCTTATTACAGTGGATCTTTTTTAGGGGGGTGACCAGGACCTTTCGGGTAGGGGAAAAGGTGGTTGGCCAGGTACAGGGATCAGCAATCAAGTGTGAAGGATCCAGTCCAAATAGAAGTGTTTCTTATACTCTAGAAGAAAAAAAACAAAGACCGAGAAGGGATCCAGGGATCCGAGGGAAGGAAGTAGCCCAGTCTCCGACAAGGGGATCGTTGATGTAAGTGTCCTCTATTCCTTTCCCATTGGTTACTAAGAGCCTAGATTGTACTGGAAGCTCTCTGGTCCCTTACTCCCAAGTTCAACCAAGGGCCATAAGGATTGAGAAGACCTAAGAAAAGATGGCTTCAGCTGGGCTGGAACTCCTGGGCCTGACTCTAGTGGTGTTGGGCTGGCTGGGGACCCTAGTATCCTGTGCCCTGCCCCTGTGGAAGGTTACAGCCTTCATTGGCAACAGCATCGTGGTGGCCCAGGTGGTGTGGGAAGGCCTGTGGATGTCCTGCGTGGTCCAGAGCACGGGGCAGATGCAATGCAAGGTGTATGACTCCCTCCTGGCCCTGCCCCAGGACCTCCAGGCAGCTCGGGCACTCTCTGTCATTGCTCTGATGCTTGCTTTGCTGGGTCTGCTGGTGGCTATCACTGGAGCTCAGTGTACCACATGTGTGGAAGATGAGGTGGCCAAGGCAAGGATTGTGCTGACCTCGGGGATCATCTTCCTCATCTCAGGGATCTTGGTCCTGATCCCTGTGTGCTGGACAGCCCATGCCATCATCCAGGATTTCTACAACCCCCTGGTAGCTGAAGCTCTGAAGAGGGAGCTGGGGGCTTCACTTTACCTGGGCTGGGCAGCTGCTGCCCTACTGATGCTAGGGGGAGGACTGTTATGCTGTACTTGTCCCCCACCTCAGCCTGACCGACCTAGGGGACCCCATCTGGGATACTCTGCTGCATCTCGATCAGGGGCCTCCGGTTTGGATAAACGGGATTATGTGTGAGACCAGCAGTCCTGACTCCAGACCCAACTAGGACTCTGAAAGTCACTCAAGGGCATCTGGCCCTATTCATCGGCTGGAAGGAATCCTGGCTCCAGTGTTCCAGTGGTCCAGGGTCTTCTAAACCCTAAGCCGACTGACCATTTCAATCTTAAGAACTTTTCCCCATGTTTCATTAACCCTAAAGGAAATCTTACGGCCTTATGTACCCTATTTGTAACTACATCCTAATCTAGATAGAAACCCCTCCTTCTTTGTATCCTCAATGTATTTCTTCCAATACTGATTTCTCATCTGCATAAAAAAAGACCAACCCTATCTCAAAAAGTTTAAGTGAGATCTAACTGGGAGTGGATGGACCATGACAAGAACCTCTTTATCAGTCCATTAAGCTCAGATCTACCCCTTTTCCCTCCCAGAATCCAACAGGAACAAGTTAAATCTCAGCCATCGAAATGTCCCTAAGCCCCTGCCTCTTCACTCCAAACTCCACCAGACGTTCTAAAGTCCAAACCCCATAACTGGGCTTAGTCTTACTTGATTTCAGTCACCTGCCATACTCTCCCCTTTATGATCCTTCAGACCTTTATGATTTCAGAATGAAGTGCTCTTACATGATCTCACAAAACCTCATGAGATAAGTTAGGGCAAGTATCATTTTCCTTGTTTTATGGAGAAAACAAACCCAGAGAGGTTAAGTGACTTACCTGGTGCCCTCTAGGCCCCATGGGAAGAGCTGGGATTTCCAAGTCTTCTGCTTTCTCTAGGTCCACTAATGGCATATTCCCACTCCACTCTCCAGTCAGGTTCTGACGGTGGATCCAGCACTTCTAGCCACAGTCCCCATGGAAAATACAAAAAGCACCTAGCCTCTCCTTAGAACAAAGTCTTAGATATCTCAAGTGTTTCTAGCCCTGGTTTCCCACTTCTGCCAGGCTGCACTCCCAGACACACCACCAGCTTTTAGGCAAAGGTTGTGCCTTTCCCAAAGACTTCAATTTCCTCTCTGTGGCTAGGAGCCCTGCTATCCGGTCACCTAATTGTTTGGACCCAGAAGCAACAGCTTCCAACTCTACCTACAAACAGGAATAAAGGAAGTGTTTTGTAACTGGCCTCCATCTGATTTATATGTGGGGTTTGGGTGGGAGGGTAGGGGACAAAACATACCATTTACACAGGCAAACAGATCTGATACCCCAGCCCCGGAATGCTACCCAAGGGTAATCTCTGCTTTATTTCTAATGTCAGGAGACTGGCCTTTGGATTGCATGCCTGGAGTTTTTTTCAATCCTCTCCTCCCACCATCTCAAGCCTCTATGCCCCCTTTAGCCACCCCAAAGTCAAGCAGTCTCCCACAAATAGAGACCACCATCATTTAGCAAGACATATTTTATTCTCTAAAAACTCCAACTATGGAAACTCCACAAAAAGACACAGAGAAGAGGAAGGCAGGAGCATGGTGGGAGGGTGGGAGAGATGTTTGCTGGGTTCTGGATTAGGAAGAGGATGTTAATAGCAGGATACAAGAGCCAGTGGGGAGAACACTTCCTGCCTTCTGGGAGTCCAAGAGAGT
>CM053624.1:227274922-227291852 GCA_028646595.1 Phalanger gymnotis | reverse complement strand
GAAAAATGACCCCTGAAGTCAGTACTAGCCGGGCTTTTGGTTCCTCATCTTCTATACACGTGGTACACTTGGCCCCAGCTAGGTAGACCAGCAGGCCCACCAGGGCCAGAAGCAGAGCAACAACCATGAGGGCTCTGGATGCTTGGACGTCATGAGGCAGAGCCAGCATGGAATCATGCACCTTGCATTGCATCTGGCCGGTGCTCTGGACCACACAAGCCATCCAGAGGCCTTCCCACACCACCTGGGCCACTACGATGTTATTGCCAATGAAGGCCGTGACTTTCCACATGGGCATGGCACAGGACACTAGGCCTGATATCCAGCCCAGTACTGAAAGGATGATGCCCAGGATCTGGAGGCCAGCAGAAGCCATGGCTGGAGGCTTAGAGAAGACCTGAAAGAGTGAAGAGAGAAACAGATTTGGGACTGGCAGCCTCATCTTCTTTGGCCTAATTCTGAACCAGTCCTAAGCAATCCACATTTAGGCTCACCTACCTCACCTGGTCAGTCCATTAAACAAGAAGCCCTTACTAGGTAATCTCATCTATCAGACACAGCCTCCTATCATACAGTAAGCTGTAAGAATGTGGCATAAGGAGCATAGGATTGGACTTCAGGATGCCTGGATTTTAGTCCTCAATCTACCGTGAATTAAATTAACTAGCTGTGTGACCAAACAACCTCTTTGAATCTCTGACTCCTCCTTGTTAGGTGGATTGGAAGACCTCCAAAGAGAACCTCTTCTAGACATTTGAAAACTGGGGAATTCATAAACTGGAAACTTAGTGCAGGAATAGCAGAGAATTAGTTGCACCTTTCAAAGTCTGAAGCTTAGAACCTTGGAAATGAAGTGCGAAGACTGGAAAGGCTAACCAAGGCAGGAACATCCCTGAATTTCTTTCTAAAAAATTAACCTCATCACATTAATGAATTTTCCTCTTTGAGAAGCCCTTCACTTTAGCCTCAAGCCTCTCACCTCAAACTTGACTCCAGACAACGAAGGAATATGTATCTAAGTTTAATCCTCATTCTCACTGCTGAGTCCCAAGGCAGCGCTTATCAAAAGTCTCCACTGTGGAAGAAGCCAGTGAAATCTGGGTTCTAGTTCCGATTTTACCCTTGGGCTAAGTCACTTCTCTCTGGGTCTCAGTTTCCTTTTCTGAAGAATGAGGGGATTAAATGCCCAAGATCTCTTCTTATTTTGAAGTGCTATGCTCAAGTTTCACTTCAGTTGTACCTCCCTCATTCTCTGATCTGGTCACTACTATACCCTTCCCTCACAAAAAACACAGAATTAATTTGCCTCACATATCCAACAATAAGCATGGCACTGAGATTTTTTTGTGCCTAAACAGATAAGGGTGGTCAGCGGAGAAGGAAAAACCAAATTCTACCTATTGTCCTCTATATCCCTTCCCAAAATAGATTCTCACAGTTGGAAAGGACCTCAGAGGTCATCTTGTTCAACTTCCCACCCCATGCAGGAATCCCCTCCACAATTGTCCTGTCAGCCAGCTTCTTTGTGGGTATCTCCAGTATTGCTAAATCACAAGGCTGCTTGGTTCACTCTGCTGCTGTTTTCCAGACTCTTCCTCGATCTAAATGTTTGAGATTTAATTGCCTCGTTGTAATTTCTACCCACCAGAGCAACCGATTATGATTTTATATATATATATATATATATATATAAACTTGGGCTCAGAGTCCACCAAATACCCCAAGCTCAGATAATTTTCCACATGAACCCCAATCTGGCCCAATTTCCTTCATACTGTACAGTTGTTTTTTTAAGTGCAGGACTTAAAAGTTATCTTTGTAAATATTCATCACTTTAGTTTTGGACCTAGGCTGTAGGTGGCATTTCTCTTCTTTCTCAGCTGGTCCTCATTGATCCTCAGCATTTTCAGTCCCTCTTATACAGAGATCGGAATTCTTTTAACTCTGAGCTAGGTTTAGAACAGGTACCAAAACAGCATACTCAGAATCTCCCACTTCACTCACCCTAGGGCAGGACTTGGGACACTCCCAGGTCGGCAGCTTAATTGACTTTATCTACTAAGAAAGACCTCCCTCAATGTCCCCCTCCCCCATCAAGTCTCTCCTTTCACACACAAGTGCCTCCTCCCCCACCCCAATCCTAAAGAAGTTTCGGATCAAATCACTACTCTACTCAATAACTTCAAAGGCTCCCTACAGCCTCCAGGATAAAGCTCAAATGCCTTAGTCTTAGATTCCCAAACTCAAGAGCCATCCCATCAACCCTAGCCCCTCCCCTCCCAGCCCTATTCGTTCATCCACTTACCAAGTCCCTACTATGTGCAAGGCAGGGGCCACACAGAGATTAAATACTTGGTTTCAGCCCTCCAGGGAATTTTAAATCTGCTCTACTTCAACAAAGTTCCCAGGGCCAGGAATGTGTCACTCCCCCTCCCCCAATTCTACCTGCAGAGGCACTGTAACACGGTAGTGGGGATAAAACCCATGGATATGGAGTCAAATGATCTCAAAAATTTCCTTAGACATTTTCTTTCTCTGACCCCTTCAGTTTCCTGTGAAATAGGAGTAGTGGGCTAACTGCGCTCTAAGATCTCCAGCTCGAAATCTCAGGATATCATATGAAGTCCCTTTCAGCAACTTCAGATGCTAACTCTTCCGCCATGAATCCATCTTTGATCCCCAAATGGGAGCCTTCCCTTTTCTCTGGAAACCTTATTCCCAGTTACATCACCTCATGCTACCTTGTGCCACAATGATTTGGGGTTTTTTTTATCTGGTCTCTTCCTTCTCCAGCCCTTCTTGCCAAAATTTCTTCTTCAAAAATCTTCAATGGCTCCCCATTGCTTCTAGCATTGCCAGACAAACAAGTCTGGCATTAAAAGTCTATTTCCCCACTGAAGGCTTTTCTACTGACTGGCTAGCTCCCATGCCTGGAATGCACTTTTTTTCCAACTCTCAGAATTCTTAGTTTCTTTCAACAATAGCAAATTGCTTGGAGGGGGGGGGGCGGTGTGGAACCTGTTAGCGGAAACCTTTTTCTGATCCTTCTTCATTATCAGTTCTCCTCAAATTATCTAGGTTTTGCTCAGGAAACAGTTGAATTTCCTATAGAGAATACCCAGACCTAAAGAGCAGGGACTCAGATTAAGAGAAATGAACAACAACAATTCAAAGCTTAGATGAAACTATGGATCCTTCCTTTTTTCAGGGATCCCCAGCACCTACCACAGACCTTACACGTGGTAGGGATCACACTAACACTTGTTGAACATTGCGGAAATGAAACTCCAAAGTCTTCTTTTTCTTTTTTTCTCCCAACTTCCCCAAACCTGGAATTACAGCCCTTTGCATATAACTGCCTTTTCTACATTGACTTAATTGATCCTAAGGCGGGAAGCATAAATCTTTCCCGAGGTTATAAAGAAGGAAATCCATTACAGCTAGAATTAGAATCTAGGTCCTCTGGATTCCAGGACCAGGGCTCTTTCTACTACACAGTGCTTGAAAAATGAAATGATTCAGCCCCACAGCTCCGGGTGGGCTTCTCCTGTGTAGCAACTAGGTTCTTTCAAAGCTCAACTTAAATATTAACTGTTAAAAGATATTTTTGGTGATTCTCCCAGCTGCTAGTGCCTCTTAAAGTTAATGGGCATTTACTGTACCATCTCCCTGAGAGAACTAAAAAGCTCCCAGAGGGCAGGAACTGTTTCATTTTGGCACTGGCAATGCCTGGCACATTTGGTAAGTTTAATAAATTCTTTTTGAGTTGTTTTCTACCCCAGGGATTCCCTAGATGTCGGGCTTTGGACAAGTTACTTGTTCTATTTGAGCCTCAGTTTCCTCATCCGTAAAATGAGGCAATTGTTCTAGGTCATCATAAGTTCAATTCAACAAACGCTAATTCCAGAATACTAAGGTCCGGATCTATATTCATTCCTGGTTTGGCCCTGGTCTTGGGGTAGCCCCTGGAGACCTGAGCCTCATTTCCAGGAAATTTCTCTCTCCCCCCATCCCCCAACAGAAGAGATTAACTCGGGGTGCAATCATCAGGTGGTTTTGCCGGGTCAGGTGTAGGAGGGGGGGGGGTCCAGGTAAGGGGAAGGGGAGCTCGTGGATCCTCCCACTCTACAGGGGTCGGAACGGGAGGGCCCCAGGCCAGAGCCACGGACCTTCTGCAGCAGCAGGAGCTGCCCAGTCCTAAGGGTAAAGGGGAGGGGGTGAGGGGGGGTGAGGGGCGGGAGATGGGTTCGGGCCTTTTGCCCCAAGAGGGGGAGGGAAAGGTTGGTTTTTCTGAAAATGTAGAGCAAAGATCAACGCCTCCACTCCCATTCTAGGAACCACAAGGAACCGGGGAAGTCCGGTCTTGCTTCTGTCCCTTCGGGACCTGGGAATCCGAACCGTCTAGCTCTTCTTCAATGCGTGGCCGACTAATGTCCTCCTGACCTAAAGACCCGTAATAACTTCACTAGGGCCTAACCCCAAACATCTGGCTACTCCAACTTAGGACCAAGTTTTGGACTCTAGACCTGGGGACTCCTCCATTGGACCCAAATAAGGTGGCTCTCTAATGCTGAACCCTCAGCGTCCAGCTCCTAGCCATGGGGGGTGGGGTGGGTGCAGCCTCCTTTCTGGTGGGAAAAGGGCCAGCGTCCCCAAAACTCACCTGCCCAGGAAACGAACGGGTGCAGCCAGAGATCAGGGTAGAGTATGGGGAAAGGGGGCGGAGGCGGGGGTCTTAAAGAGGCCGCGAATGCCCCCGTGACGTCACTGGCGACCCGCCTCCCCCAGGGAGGGGCAGAGACCCCTGCCCAGTACTCAAGCAGCTGGGCTTCCCGAGAGATCCTGGAGATGGGAAACTAGAACTTCGCGGTTCTCTGAGTTGAGGAACCGCTTAGTTTTAGGCTATGTATGAACAGGGGAGGTGGGGGAGGGGAGGAGAGGGGGGTGGAAAAAGATGCAACCGGTAATTGGATGGACTTGGATGCCTGGGTTCTGGGAGACGAAGGGGTTTGGCAGGTAGTCGAAGCTTTGGGGAAAGGGGCACCAAGCCACCCGAAAGGCTGAACCGCAGGCATGAGTCTGAGAAGGGACTCCGGAATGACAGTGGGTACTCAAGACACCTGGGTTCATTTCAGGGGTCGAGAGCTAGAGCACTAGGGACTGGCAGTCGGGGGACTGGTCGCCAACACTGGAGGCGGGGTCCGGACTGGGACCGCCCCGGATAGGGTGGGCGGCGGGCGTGCCTCGCAGAATCCGCGTCCCGGCTCAGAACTGGACCGGCCTGGGGAGGTACACCATGGTTCTCGGACCGCTAGTGGTACTACTGACGCTGACCGTGCTGAGATTGACTTGGGGGGAGCCAGCCTCAGGTAATGGGATCGCCTGGCCAGGAGACGCTGATACCTGCCCGGGAAGTGGCCGGGGTTGGAAGAGTACCCCGGGCGGTCTGCTGTGGGTGAAGGGGAGAAGTCAGCGTGGAAGAGGATGACTTTGGGGCACGCCTCCCCCAGCGCACTTCCGAAGCTGGGGTGCTGGAGGAGAAAGACCCCTGGACCCTGCCCTACTTGGCTGAGGGTGGGATGGAGGGGGGCACTCCACGTGGGCATCTCCGACCCGGTCCGGTGAACACCCCGCCTCACGATGACTTCACGCCCCAGTAATGTGAGGAGGAGGGGGGGAAGGGGGGGGGGTTGTCGGCCCAGCTCCCGGGACTGAGTCACAGACTGCTGGAAGGAGGGTGGGGGAAAGAAGAGTTGGACATCTCCTTTAACACCGCCGACCTCCTACCCCCCTCAGTCTCCTTCCCCTGTCGTGTGTTCTCCACCTCTTCCCAAACTACGGTGTCTCCGCAGAAGCCGTTCCATCGAGCTTTAAGGACCCAAGCATCCTGCTTTCTGAGCCCTTCCAAATCTAGCTCTTTCAGAACCCGAGAGTCCTGCCCCTTAGGCCTGCGGTCACCTGTCTGGAATGTCGGGGGGGGGGTGCTTGGGGGCTCTGATGTCTGGCTCGTCTGACTCACCAGAAACTAGAGCTCTAGCCCTGACCTCAACCCCCGGAATAGCCCTGACCTCTCTCTCCTTACCGCCCCCCCTCCCAAACTATCCTGGGGAAGAGAGCATAGGAAGTTCCTTCCCTCAACTTTCTCCCCTTCTTTTCCTCCCCAGCACCCTCTCCCTGTCCCCAGGGCAGTTCTTGGAGCCCAGACCTGGACAAGTGCATGGACTGTTCCTCCTGTCCAGCTCGACCCTATAGTGACTTTTGCCCTGGCTGTGAGTGAAAAGGGGCTGGAGGGAGACCAGGGCTTTTTGGGGGGAGGAAGAAGGACAGGGTTTGAGAGAACGGTAACATTTAGGGTGTGTAGACCAAATTTGAGGGGAAAGTAGGCTGTGGAGCTAGGGCAGCAATTTTTTTTTTTGATAGGGGGAAGTTGGGTATTTTGGAAGCTAGTAGCAGAATTGTGGGTTTGGGACCTTCAGTGACTTTATTCTTCCTTTCCCCCAGGCACCACAGCTCCTCCACCCCCTTTTCCTCTGCTGTGGCCAGTTTTGGGGGGTACACTAGGGTTGATGCTCATTTTAGGGCTCCTTTCTGGCCTTCTGGTCTGGAGACAGTGCCGGCGGAAAGAGAAGTTTACCAGTAAGTATACAACCTCCCTTCTCCTCTTTAGCTTTATGTATGTTATTACCTGGAAGGGTCCTAATAGTCCCATCTACTTGGCTCCTAGCCCCCATTGAAGAGACAGGAGGAGAAGGATGTCCAGGCACAGCTTTGATCCAGTAATGGTGAGCCCCTTTATCTTTACCAGCCTTGGCACTGACCTAGAGTCCAGCCCACTTAACTCTACCTTATACTAGACATGGTACCCTAGACTAACACTGCCACACAAAGCCCATTTCCTTTCCTGGGCCTTAGATGGGGGAAAGGGTAAATGGGACTAGGACCTTTCTCTACCCTGATTTGTGCCCCTTTTTTACCACATTCACTCACTTGGCCACTACTTAACACCTCTAATTCACTTGAGGGTGAGGGGGAGGGGAAGGATGAGGTATGTTTGCACAGAAAAGTCCCTGCCCTCAAAGAGCTTACAATCTCACTCTCTTCCCGACAGATTTGGCCTGTTCCCAACTTTGTCTAGTTTTGAGGGGGATCTGACCTCGGTGTTCCTGTTCTCCAACGAGATTCCCCTCTCACACAAACATTCTTCTCTGACTCTACATTTCTCTTCATATACCCAGGAGAGAAGTAGGGACTCAAACTTGGGGTCTTATCCTAGGACTGCTCACTGGCTGAAGAATGCAACATTTGCACAATTGAGGGGTGGGGGGTGTTTCTCCTCCCCCAACAATCACACTGCCACCTCCCTCCCCTGGCAGCACTAGGGACTCTGAGCCAAGAAAATACCCCTTAAATCTAGGAGGACAGATACAACACTCAGGACCTTGATTTCCAGTCCTCTCAGATGTGCTGGGACAAGGCAGCTGTATCTTGTTGGGGGGCAGGGTACAGTGCTCTATCCCCCTAGAGTAGGGGCTGGTCCTCTAGGGGAGCTGGCCCTGGGTTCTTCCCCCTTTGGCCAGGTCACAAGGTAGGGGAGATATTTATTTGGGGGAGCAAGGAGGGAGGGAATAGAACATGTGTAAATAAAAGTTATTTTGATTTCAAGTTTGGTTCTTAATTTCATTTGAGTGGAGAAGAGTCCCATCTTCCCTTTGGTACATAGGTCTGAACTCAGTCTCCCTTTAACAGAGCTGGTCATCTCCATCCCCCTTTTTGGCAGGTCCCCAACTGTTTCTCTTGCTGGAGCAGGGAAGAGTTTGTGTGAGTCAGCCGGGGGTGGGAGCGGGGCCCTGACTCACACATTCTCAATGTCTGGGCGGGTCTAGCCCTGACTCGCTTTCCAGGGAAGACTGAAAGGAACCCTGGCATCTGTCCCCACCGGCCCCAACTCCCCAGACAGCTCCCCCCTCCAATAAAGCTACTTGCTTTTTATTGCCCACCAATCTTTATTTTGCTTTCACAAAGACCCCCTGTTATGGGAGCCACCCCATCCCCTAAGATGCTCCTTACCCTATGTTTCTCACAGTGGACAGTGTGTAGTTCTATTTCCTCCACCAACTTGTGTGTGTGTGTAAAACAGACCTATCTCAAATCTGAGAGTGCTCTTCTCTGTTTCAGTGTACAATATATGGGTGTCTAGACCCTCTTTGGTCTTTTGAGTCTATGGTTTCCAGAGAAGGCCAGATTCTGCCCATTTCCAACTCATGGAGTTGAGATTGGGGGCACCGAGAGGCTTGAGTTCCTGAGGGAGAGGGGCAGTCGCTTGAGGTTCAGAGCTCCATTGCCTCCCCGCTATGGGGGGTTTGGTATACCTGGGAGCCCCCCAGTCTCAGCAACCGAAGGGTTTCTGGGATTTGATTTCCTGGATATTGCCAGAGGAGTAGCTCAGAGTGGGGATTCCTAGAAGCAAAAACTGCAGTCAGGGGGACTCGGTCCCATTACAAGTTTGGTACTTTCCCTTTCCCCTTCTCCAGCACTTACAGGGCCAGCAGGAGGCTGGGGCAGAGGACCCCAAGATCCTCAGTAGAGTGAAGAGAGTCTTCCAAAGGCCTGGAGGGAGGGAAAAGAGATGAAGATATGAGCTTGTTCAAAGTTAGCAGCGAAACATAACAGTGACACAGTGTAACTGGTCCTGGGGGGTAGCTGGAGCTAAGGCAACTCTTGATTCGGGGCAGAATCCCAGAAATTTCAGAGATGAAATTAGAGCTGAAACCCAGTAGAGAAGGTTTAATAATCTGAACATTGAGCATTTACTGTGTGAATGGCCTTGCGCTACAAACTTAGGGGATATAAAAATGGATGTCCTCACTCTAGTAGGGGAAATAATAGATACAACTAATCAGGGGAGAATTTGATAAGTGTATAAACTGGGAGGAGGAAGGAGATCATTTCTGGCTGGGGAGATCAGGGTTCACAGAAGAGATGGTATTTGTACTGGACCTAGAATGATGAGTAGAGCCTGAACAAAGGCATGTGGGGAGAGCAGAATTTTGGCTTGAGCAGAATGAGGAATAACATGCAATAAGACTGTGAAGATAATAAGGCACTATCTCAAAAGCTTTGAAAGCTCAAGTAAGGAGTGGGAACTTTTATTTGGTGGTAATGGGAAGTCACTGAATGTTTGGAGCTGTATAATGTCATACCTGGTCACTGGTGGAGCTGGAGTGCCCATGGAGAAAGCTACTGATGGGCCACAGTAGGGGTGGTCATTTTCCAGGCTGAGGTGGGAAAAATGGGAAACCATGTTCTCCTCAGACAGGAAATGCTTCTGAAGAGAGTCCCTGGAAAAAAGAGGCCAGGGAAATGGACTGGGAGAGAAGGCTTTTGGGAAGGATCACAGATTAAGAGCTAGAAGGTCCTGTAGATATCATCTAGTTAATTTTGCAAAGGAGGAAACTTAAGTCCTACAGAGGTTAAAAAACTAGGTTCTAGCACTTTTCATGCTACCATGCTGTCTCTTAGGCTTGGGGAGGTAGGAGAGTACTGAGAGCCAGGACTAAGGGGAAGAACCTAGGGAGGAGAATTCTAGGGCCTAGGGGAGAGGGTATTGGTTCCTAAGGATAGGTGTTCTGTTGAATGGGGGGGAGGGGAAACCCCTTCCCTTCCCCTAAACTCACTGATCCTCCTCCAGCAATTGACTGGTGCTCGGGGGCTGAATTCCTTGGGGAAGGCAGCTGTGGAAGAGACAAAGTTAAAGCCTAAACCTTTTTTTCTACTTCCCTGAAACCAACATATTGGGGTTCCTGAGTCCAAGACCTTTGCCCTTTAATACAGATGTCTAAGTTTTAGGTCTGGCTCTCCAATCCAGGCCACACCTCCTCCCTCTCTTCCCTTCATTAGCTCTGTATTACATCCCTCTTCCCTAGACCTATACCACATAATCCAGGTACCCTGGCCCTTGCCCTCCAACCCAGGCATACTAGTCATGCAAGCATACCCTGTGTTCTGTATCACGGGGATCCTGATCACTCATCCTCAGTACTATCTAACCCTGGGAGTTAAGTCCCTCCAGTCTCAGTTCTGTATCTTATATGCGTGTGTGCTCATGCGTCCACAAAATCCAGGTCTCCTACTCCCTATTCCAACAAATAACCTAGGCATACGGGTCTTTCATCCCCAAATTTAACTCAGGGCTCTGGTTCTGAGTTCTCCAATATGGAGGTGTCAAACCTGAGTGCAGGCTGAACCAGGTTACAATGTAATTGGGAAATATTTAACAGAATAAAACACAATAAAACTGATAATACATTTTAAAGCTACTAAGTGTTTGAGCTTGACCCAGGAGCCAGACTTGGCTTTGTGAATTCTATAACACGGGGTCCCCATACCCGGCCTCTGCTTCTGGGCTCCGCGATACACAGTCCCGCAATAAGGGCCAGCTCTCAGTGCTCAGCAGGGCGCCCTCTCACCAGGGTTACATTGTCTCCCGTGTACTGGCCTCCAATGCCTGGCTCTATCCTGCATCCTGCGCATCCTGGCCCCTATTTCTTCAGCTCTACGCTTCATAACTGGCAGCGTGGCACCTGGTCATCATCAGCTCCACGGCTGGGAAGTCGAGCATCCTGCCCGCTCCAGTGCCCCTCCTGGTCTCCAATCTCCGGCTGAGTTGTGCATACTGCAGCAGCCCTGGCCCCCGGTTTACAGCTCCTGTAACCCTCGTTTCTAGGCCCCTGCTCCCCACTTCTGCGCCCCCTAACCCAGGCACCCGGGATCCCCCCCTGCCCCCAGGGCCACACACCGGGCATCCAGGGTCCTGTCTGGCCCCGGTGCTTCCCTGGGGTCTTTTTGGGCCCCGGCTGGGCGGCCCAGCTCCATGGATGGCTGAAGGATCAGAGAGTTCCGGGGACCTGCGGGTATGAGAGGCTCAGATCCCGCTGTCCCGGAACCGGGGCATAGGGAACCTCCAGACTCCCTCTGCTCGGCCACTAGCGGGCGCGTCTGCACCTCCGTGGGGCGGGGACACACGGCAGACGAAGGCGGGCCCCACAGGAGACCAGTGGTTCGGCGGTCGCTACCACGCAAGCGCGTAGCGCCGTCGGGCCCAGGCGCGCGCGGAGAGGAGTCTTCGCGCAGGCGCGGGGAGCGGCGTGCGTCGGGACGGTGGGTCCGAGCCCGGTGGGCGAGATGGGCTGGTCGTGCGCGCGCACAGCGAGGAGTCGGGCTCGGGGCGTTGCGTGGCTTGCTGCGGGCCTTGCTGCGGGCCTTGGGAGCACTCACCAGAGCGGGCCGGGTGCTCGTGAGGTCTCCCGGAAGCCAGGGGCTCCATCCACGCCCGTCGTAGGAGGGGGAGGGGGCGGTGTGAGGGCGGGGCCGCGCGCCTTCGGAGCCTACGTCACCCTTCGGCGTCGAAAGCCCTTCTGGGAGTTGTAGTCCTACCCCGAGGGGTGGGGCGCCATTCTCTTCAACGTCAGCCCGTGGGAGGGGTCTCGCCGGCATGGCGGGGAGCGGGCCGGCGTCCAAGCCGAGGAAACCGGCCAAACAAAAATGGCAGCCAGAGGGAAGGAGATTAGATGCCAGGAAAAACTTCCTGACCCGGAGAGATACGAGTTGTGGTGTAAATCAAAAATCTGCCTCCCCCAGACGCGTTTCCCGCGTCCCTCACCACTCTCCCGGGGTGGGGGGCGGCCGGCCCGGCCGACACTCCGGGCAGGATTCACCTGGGGGGCTGCGGTCGGCCCGCCTCCAGGCATAGGGGCGAGAAAAGGTCCTTGCCCCCGGGTGCCGGTTCTGGGATGTCGGGGGGCGGCCGTGGGTGACGCCAGTGTCTGCTCCTCCCCAGATGGAGGTACAGCAGGCCTTGGAGCGGCTGCACATGACCATATTCTCCCAGAGCGTTTCTCCCTGCGGCAAGTTCTTAGCGGCGGGGAACAACTACGGGCAGATTGCCATCTTCAGGTAACGGGAAGGCAGTCAGGCAGGCAGCCGAGGCCCCTGGCCTTGAAATCCCGTCCAGAATAAGGCGGGGTGTCCTGTCCCTGACTTAACCGACTGTTGAACCTCGATACTCTTCCCCCACTTCTCCGCGCCGCTAAATGACTTCTCTCCCCTTCCTTCAGTTTATCGGCTGCTTTGAGCTCAGAGGCCAAAGAGGAAAGTAAGAAGCCGGTAGTGACCTTTGTAGGTGGGTCAATTCGGACAATTGGGATTAGGGGGGGTGTAGGGAAGGGGGGGGAGTGCAGGGATAAGAGGCAGGGGGACCCTCTGCTTGGTAGGTACTCATCCTGGTTCACCATCCTTCCTTTAGCCCACGATGGCCCTGTGTACAGCCTGGTCTCCACAGACCGACATCTGTTCAGTGCAGGCGATGGTGAAGTGAAAGCCTGGCTGTGGGGGGAGATCCTAAAGAAGGTAAGGTCGGGGGCTCTATACAGTGAGCAGAAGGCTGAGGTACCAGAAAGGGAGTGTCTGGATCTTTTTTGTGCTCTCTGTCTCCTCCCAAGGGCTGTAAGGAAGTATGGAGCCGGCACCCCCCATACAGGTGAGCAGGCTTGTTGGGTTGGGGCCCTGCTAGTAGTTTCCTCCTCTCAGGCTGACCCCGTTTGCGCTTCTAAACAGGAGCAGCCTGGAAGTTCCTGAAATCAATGCTTTGCTGCTTAACCCGAAGGTATGATTCCCTTTCAGCCAGCTTTCAACCCAGCTCACTCTGGGCTCTTTTCTGATGCCTACGTCCCGTCCAAACCCTGCTCCTGACTTGATTTCAATCCCTTCCATCTCCCTGTACTCTCTGACTTCTTCCTTGCCTTCTGTTCCCCTACAGGAGAATTCTCTCCTCTTGGCAGGGGGTGACTGCCAGCTTCATACTATGGATCTGGAGACAGGGACATTCACAGTAAGTTGGAGCTAGGGTACCTGGTCTGGTTTGGAGAAGGGTCAAAGCTGGGTGGATAATCTCTATATATCTGCCTGGCAGATTCCTAGGAAACCAGGTCCATGCTGTTGTAATGCTGCTCTGTCTTGTCTTTTTACCACTTCTCCCTTCTACATTGTCCCCTGTGTCTGTCAGACATTTTGACAGGTGTAACCTTGCCTTCTGAGGTGGCAGGAGACAGCTTTCAGGGGTCATAGCTGACCAGTCTTTACTGTCTTTCCCTAGCGTGCACTTCGAGGTCACAGTGATTACATTCATTGTCTAGCTCTTCGGGAAAGGAGTCCCGAAGTGCTGTCTGGCAGTGAGGATGGCACTGTTCGTCTTTGGGGTAAGAGAACAGTTGTCTGGAGGGTTGTGACTACAGACAGAAAAATGTGGCAGGGAGGAATGTAGAGAAGGAGAGGGCTGGGGTCAGGAGGAACAAGATGTATGAAGGTAATAAGACTGTGTGTCTTCTCAGATCTTCGTACAGGCGAAGAGGTTCAGACCATCGAAGTTTACAGGCATGAGGTGAGGCTTTCCTGTTCTTGCACCGCCCCTCCCCACCCCCTTCCTTAAGCAGGTGGGTTAGCTAGGTGATAAAGTAAATAGAATGCTGGAGTCAGGAAGATCAGAGTTCAAATCTGGCCCAGACACTTATTAGCCGTATAATCCTGGGCTAGTCACCCCATCAGTGTCCTCAACTATGAAATGGGGATAATGATAGTTTCTGCCTCCCAGGGTGGTTGCAAGGATCAGATGAGATAATACTTGCCAGTCAATTAGCACTGTGCCTGGCACATAGTAGGTGCTTAATAAATGCTCAGTTTCTCCCCTTTCCCTTTTCTTCTTTCCCAGGAGTGTGCTCGACCCCAGAATGGGAAGTGGATTGGATGTTTAGCAACTGACTCCGATTGGATGGTGAGCAGCTAGGGGCTCTGGGAAAAGAGTGTGTGCTTTAAATTAAATTCTCTGCAGGGTGGGAGGTGAGCAAGTGATTAGAGATGGGTGATGATGAGTGCCATTCTCTCCAGGTGTGTGGAGGCGGGCCTGCTCTTACTCTTTGGCACCTTCGATCTGCCACACCCACCACAGTATTTCCACTTAGGGCACCACAGAAGCATGTAACCTTCTACCAGGACCTGGTGAGCTTTCTTCCTTTGTTCTTTCCCAGCTGGCACTTGGTTCCCTGGTCTTCAGACTTTTGTCTGCTAAGTTTAGGCTTCCTGTCATTTCTTCTCCCCAGATCCTCTCAGCAGGGCAAGGACCCTGTGTGAACCAGTGGCAGCTGAGTGGGGAGCTGAAGGCCCAGGTACCTGGCTCCTCTCCCAGCCTGCTTAGTCTGAGCCTCAACCAGCAGCCTGCTGCACCAGAGTGCAAGGTAAGATCCCATAGGTCTTGAAGGAGGAGGGATCTGGGAGGCCATGGGGGAACTTCAGGTTTCTGGTCCTCATTATTTGCCTTCCTCTCCCCCAGGTCCTGACAGCTGCAGGAAATAGCTGTAGGGTTGATGTCTTCACTAACCTTGGATACCGAGCTTTCTCCCTGTCTTTCTCCTGACTCCTCTCTCCACCTTTCCCCTCCCCACTTGTTAGGATCTACTTTGTTAATTAAAAAAAAAGGAAGCCATTTAGTCCAGTTTGGTGAACTTTCCATCCACCTAGTCTCTCAGCAACTAAAGCCCAGATTTCATATCCATTTATATATTACTCTTTTAAACCTTGTTACATAAATACCCTCTATGGATTCCCCCCAACCCCTGGCTAGGGGAAGTGTATTGGGGTTTAGAAAAGATAAGCCTATGAATATGCAAAATAGACACTTCTGAGAGCTATATAGAGGGAGGGAGGTTTAGACTCCCAAGCCCTTCCTTGATTTGGAAGCCTTCTCTGCCCCACTTCTGTGCTCCAGGATCTGGAGCCTACCTTTTGCCGACCCATATCCCCATGTCGCTGGCCCCTTTTAGCCCTAGCACCCCTGAGCCCTTTCCAGAAAAGTCACCTCCAGGCCACCAATCCCATATGCAGACCAAGCACTCCCTCAGGTCCTTTTGAAAAGGTTAGTGAAGAAGCTACCAGCCCCTGTCCCTCTTCCCAAGGAGAATTTTGTGGCGTCATGGTGGGGGACTGCTGGCTGGGAATTAAGCTCCTTTAGTCGCTGAGAACGAAGCTGCTGTCCAATCACTACCTGCATATCCTCCTGGATGAAGAAGAGCAGGAAAGGAGTCGGGTGGGGGAGGACTATCAGCTTTCCAACCACCCCTAACCCACCCCACCCCCAGCAGGGCTTTGCCCCTCATACCTGCCAGGCCTCCAGTTCCTGAGACAATGCCACCTTCTGGTGGATAGTTCGGAGCAGTTCCCGTGAAAGAGAGTCCCGTTCCATGGAGACCCTGGTCAATTCCAGGGAGAGGGCCAAAGACCTAGGTAGGAAGTAGATGGAGAATCACACAGAGCTCTCCCTATTAGGAAAAGGTGTGGCAGCTACAGGATCAAAGTGAAAGTTTGGGGAGCAAAATTCTGCAGCCAGTTTATTGACATCTAGGACTAGAACCTAGGGTTCCTGACTGAGTTTGGGGCCTTTCTAACACCAAACTGTCGTGAAAGTAGAGACAAAGGGATAGATGGAATTACTTGTTCACAGCTTCATCCCGGTCAGAGAATGCCTTATTCAGTGCTGACTTGGGGTCTTTGTCTTCCCTCAGTTCCTTTTGTCTCTGCAGTTCTTCTCGGAGGGACTGCAGTTCTTCCAGCTGCAAAGATGCCTGGGGAAGAGGGCGAGAGAGACACTTAGTGTTCCAGAACCCAGAACTGATTCTGTGCTAAGATCTAGGCGGTTCTCATTCTGATCCTCTTACCTCTTCATATCCTCTAGCACTCTGAGCCCTAAGCCTAATTCAGCTCACCTCATTTTGTAGCCGTTCCATTTCCACCACCTTCTCTTCCAGCATTTCTCTAGGACTCATGGAAGCCCGCTTCCTAGGGGGCTCCAAGCCCTCTTCTGGAGGAGGCTGGGGTGATGAATTGTGGAGGAGATTGGGGTTGTGGATCTCCTAAGAACCAGGGAAAAAGAATGGCCCTGAGCCTAAGAAAGGCAGCTAGCTCAGCCTCTCTAGGGCCATAACCTTTCCTTCTTTTAAGCTAGTTGATATTTCATTAGTCTATGAGAACCTCTGGTAAGGAAGAGAAGATTTTAATGTTCTTTATCAGGGTAGGGCCCTTGACTAAAGTGAGATTTGGATTATGGCCAAAAATCTTGATGGAACTACCTCTAGTAGCATGCCCGTACTCAAAGAGGCAACTGATTCTAGAGGAGAAATATCAGCATTGACGGAATAGGTACAACTAGGTCAGCACCTAGGGCAGCTAAGTGGCTCAGTGGATATAGTGCCAGGCCTGGGCAGACTTATCTGCCTGGGTTGACATTTACTAGCTGTGTGATACTGGGCAAGCCACTTAATCCTATTTGCCTCAGTTTCTTCATCTGTTAAATGAGCTGGAGAAGGAAATGGCAAACCATTCTAATATCTTTGTCAAGAAAGCCTGAAAGGGGGGGGGGCAGAGCCAAGATGGCGGCTGAGAAGCCGTGACTGGTGTGAGCTCCCCACCAAGTCCCTCCAAAAACCTAAAAAAAAATGGCTCTGAATCAGTTCTAGAGCTGCAGAACCCACAAAGTGGCAGAGGGAAGCAGGGCTCCAGCCCAGGACAGCCTGGATGGTCTCTGGGTAAGGTCTGTCCCACAAGGAGCTCCCAGCCCCCAGCTGAGGGGAGCGGAGCTGAGCCCAGCGCGCATGGCGCGAACAGACCAGACGCGGACCTACCAGACCAGGAGACAAGCGGAGAGTTCCCTGGCATCCTGAATTACTGAGCTGTGGCATCCACCAGACCTCTCAACGCACAAAGAGCAAAGACATCAGAAAAGGTTAGTGGGAAAAGCTGCGGGGACTGAGTTTGCGGTTGGGCCACCGCCCCTGGGGCAGCGGAGGTGGGGCAGCTTTAGACCTAGGCTGCAGTTGCTTTTGGCCCC
>CM053624.1:227240979-227274422 GCA_028646595.1 Phalanger gymnotis | reverse complement strand
CCCGAAGAGGGAATACCATACATACTCAGTTGTGTATCTTACCACACAGGAAAGAAGGAGGAAGAAGATAAAAAAGGGGGGATAATGGAAGGGAGGGCAGATGGGGATGAAGATAATAAAAAACAAACACTTTCGAAAAGAGACAGGGTCAAGGGAGAAAATTCAATAAAGGGGTTTAGGTTAGGAAGAAGCAAAATATAGTTAGTCTTTCACAACATGAGTATTGTGGAAGGGTTATACATAATGATACGCATGTGGCCCATGTTGAATTGCTTGACTTCTTAGGGAAGGTGGGTGGGAAGGGAAGAGGGGAGAGAATTTGGAACTCAAGGTTTTAAAAAAATAGATGTTCAAAAGTAAAAAAAAAAAAGCCTGAAATCAGGTCAGGAAGAGTCAGACATGACCGAAATGACTCAACAGCAATGAATGTAGCCTGCAGTTTCGGAAGGCTAGGAGTAGATAAAGTGAGTACCCAATGTACCTAATTCAGTACGATCCTACCCCAAACCAGTTTAGTGGTACTAGTTTCTGTTGAGTACCTTGTGGTCTGAGGAATTGTTAGGGGGGGTGAGAGTCCTGATCAGAGCATACCTGGGGTGCCACTGGAAGTTGGGGGGCTCCTTCCTCATCTAGGCTGTGGGCAATCTCAGACTGCAGGGAGGCCCCAGAGACTTCCAAATCCTGGAGGCGGGATTCCTCTTCAAGCTCAGAGACCTGGTGCTGGAGCCGTCTGAGTGACTCAAGTGCTTCCCTGGCTTCTGAGCGAGCCCGTTCTAGCTGATGACAGAGCAAAGGGACGATTCAGCCTTCAGCAACCAAATCTTAATTGTCTTGGCATCTTTCCCCCAAATCTAGCATAGGGTCCTACCCAATCCTTTTACACTCGCCTAATCGATTCACTAGATCACTCATTCTAGTAGCTTTATTAAACCTTTTCAAAGTATTTCCTCTCCCTGCTTCTTTTCCCCTGCGCACTGACCCCCCCCCCCCCAGCTGAGAATCTTACCTTGTTCCTACCTCAGACACTAACTTGGGTGACCTTGGGCAAATCACTTAACCTCTGTTTGCCTCAGTTTCCTCATCTGTAATCTTGTCTCCTGGCAGCTTCCCTGCTGCCTACAAACAAGAATATTTGATCTGTCCATCCCTGCTAGCTATTGTCTAATGTTTTATGGCAAAACCCCTTAAAAGGATATCTACAATCAGTGCCTCCACTTCCTTTTCTTTGCTCTCTTAATTTTGTGGTCTAGCTTTCATCCTCATTCAGCTGCAGTGCTCTCTCTAAAGCTACAAGTGATCACAGTTACTGTATCTAATGGCTCTTTTTCTAGTCCACCTCCTTGCCTTCTGCAGCCTTTGGTACTCTTGACCACCACCTTTTCTTTGATGTTCTTTGCTCTCTGGGTGACCCTAATCCTTTCCTGGTTCTCCTCCTACCTATTTGTCCCATCTCTGTCTTCTTCGCTGAGTCTTCATGCATGCCTACGAAAAGAGGACCTAGGACAGAGCCTTGGAGAATGCCCATAGTTATATATAGTTACATATAGTTAGTTATATATAGTTACATATAGTTACAGAACTCAGCTCACTGAGTTCTATAAGTGCTTGGACTCATTGGTGTCCGCTGTTCTGCTGCTCGGAACGGTGCTCCCCAATAGTTATATGGGCATTCCCCAAGCCTCTGTCCTAGATCCTCTTTTCATCTCCCTCTATACTATTTTACCTGGTGATCGTGGTTTCCGCAGATTATTGTCTCTACTTGGACGACTTTCAGATCTAGTTAATCTGTCCATCCCTAACCTCTCCTGAGCCCATCTTGCATCTCCAACTCTCTTAACTGGATATCAGGCTGGTTATCCCATAGCCATACTAGACTCAGTGTGTCAAAAACTGAACTCCTAGTCTCCCCTCCTCCCCAACTTCTCCCGATTCTGAACATCTTTTTACTACTGAGGGCCCCATCATCCTCCCACTCAGGCAAGTTCCCAATGTCAGTGTCATCTTTGCTTTGTCCCCTTTCACACCCCATGTTTCATCTGTTGCCAAATCAAAATCGCTCATATCCTCATTGCTGACACCTGGATGATTGTAGCAGCCTGCCAGTTGGTCTTTTTCCCACTCTGGTCCATTCTCCACTTTGGTATCAAAGTGATCTTTCTAAAGCTTAGGTCTGACCATGAGGTCATGATACACCATGTCACTAATAAACTCTAGTGACTCCCTATCAACCTGCAGGATTGAATATAAATTCTCTATTTAGCATTTAAAACCCTTCATTCCAGTATTCTTATAGCTCATTAGACTTCATGCACTCTCTGATGTGGTGACACTGGCCTCCTTGTTGTTCTTCACAGGACATTCAATGCATTTTCACCAGGTGTCCTCTATGCCTGGAATGCTCTTTGTGCCTCCCAGCTTTCCTGACTTCATGTCTCAGCTAAGCCTACCCCATCCCCCCTTCTACAAGAAGCGTTTTCCAGTACCCCTTAACACTAGTGCTTTCCCTGTTATCTCTAATCCTGTATATTTCTTGTTTGTACTTAGTTGTTTGCATATGGTTTCCCCCATTAGACTGTTAGCTCCTTGTGGGTAAATACTGTTTTTACCTTCCTTTGCAACCCCAGCACATTGCCTAATGCCTGGCACATAGCAGGCCTTAACGAATCCTCATCGACTGCTCATGATAGGTTGTTGAATGATTAAATAAATAGATTCAGCCTCTTCCCATCTTTTCCTTCTGGTTGGACCCAGTGGTGATGTTAGTCCACCAGGTGGCGCCAAAAACACCATGGGCAGATCCCCAAAGAAAGGGAATGGCTGCCGGATCCTGGGCTCACATAGGCTGGCATTGAGGTGCATTGGGACTCTGCTCTGTGTCAGATTCCTGTTTTCACCAAGACCCTTTTCCTTTGGAGGAAGGCGGGTACAAAGGAAAGAGCACTGGATGTGATGCTAGGTTTCCTGCCCTGGTTCTTAGGCCTGGTGTCCCTTGGGAAATTTCTGGGCCTCAGTTTCCTTATATGTAATATTCATCAGTGAGCCTATGCCTCATCTCCTTGGCAAAGGTAAACAGCATCAGGGGCTGGCAGTGCACAGAGTGGATACCGGCATTCCATTCACCTACCTCCTATATCACTGCAGACTTTGTTCTTGTCCCAGGCTCTGGGTGTCCTGCCCTGCTCTCTGCACACCCCACCCCACCCCAACTCCCCCCATGCCAGCTCTGACCCGTCACCTCTAGGCCGTGTTCCCTTCTCTCCCTTTTGAGCAGCAGCAGCTCTTCATGCAGGGCTTGTACTCGGCGCTGACCCTGATCCGCCTCCTCCTGCAGGCTCTTGATCTGCCCTTCCAGGTCCTGCCTCCGGCTCTGGAGCATCAGGTTCTGGGGAGGAGCCAGAGAGCTGGTTTGGAGATGGAGGGGCTTTGGAACTCCCTCTCCCCCAGCTCCAAAGTCAAGCCTGGCTCCTTACCTCTCCCTGAATGCTTTCTAATCTGGCCCTCATTTCTGTCCCCACCAGCAGCTGGGCCTGGTAGTCTCCTCGAAGGGCACCCAGTTCTTTTTGCAGTTCTTGTTCAGTCTGGGAGGCCTGATATATGCATGGTTAGGATTGGGGGAGAAGGTAGGGAGAGGAAGGAGATGAATTCATTCAACTTTTCATGCACTGTTCCCAGGATCCAGCCAGCCATCCACTCCTCTCCTTCAGGGACCCAAGCATCTAAGCCCCCCACCTCCTCTGCTGACCCAGGAATCTGGCACCCAGCAACCCTGAGAATTATAGTTCTGGTTCCTGTTCCTCTCCCAGGATCCAATGTCCAGCCTGCTAGCCCCATCCCCTTAGATTGACCTGTGCAAGCTGCTCACTGAGCCTGAGGTTCTGCTCACTGAGTTCTGTAAGTGCTTGGACTCGTTGGCGTCCGCTGTTCTGCTGCTCGGAACGGCGCTCCCCAAGTTCAGCTCGAAGCGCAGCCACGTCAACCTCCAGCTCCCCAGCCCGAGCCTCCCACTCGGCTCCACGGGCAGCCAGCCCCTGTCGAAGCTCATGGTTCTGCTGCTGTAGCCGCTGAGACACCAAAGCAGAGAGAGAAAAGATGAAAATGAGGAGACAGAGAGACAGATGGTGCAGCCAGGACTCGGGATCCTGGGACTTTGTAGGGGACTGGGAAGGGGGAAAGGAGGTAGGAAGCTTCAGGACACTCCAGTGGCATTCACCTGCTGCTTCTGTTGGGGCCTCTTGCTTTTGGTTTGAAGCCTCCTCCTGCGCTGTCTCAGTTGCCCTGAGCTTATACCCCTGCCCATGGCACTCTATCCCCTGTCCTCCTTTCCTCTAGTCTCTTTTGGTCTTCAGTTCCCCTCTTCCAGATTCTTTGGCTCCCTCTAATTACTCCTTTGCCCCCGCCCCACCCTATAACCCACACCTCAGTCTCCTCCAAACTTGTCTGACTGGTGGGGGGACGCTCACTGCCCCACCCAGACTCCTGTGGGCTGACCTGGCAAAGGAAGAAGGGAACTCGGACACCCCTATGCAGTGCTGTTGGAGGAGGGAAGGTGGAGCCTGGGCTGATTGGTCTGCTCCCATCTGCCTGTGAACTCCCAGGGCACTAGCAGTCTGATCTTCTTCAAGAGTGTGAGTCATAAATCATCAAAAGTGGACAGGACCTCAAAGACCAAGTCCAGCCCCCCATTTTACAGAGGAAGAAACTGAGGTTTAGAGAGGAAATGACTCACCCACAGTAACAGCAAATCAGTAGTAAGATGGAGCTAGAGCCAGATCTCTTGCCCTCCCAGACTTGACAAGTTTCTACCACACCATGCTGGTAAATCTTGTTTATTTTTTTATATATATATATATATATTTTTATTTTTTCCCTCAGTTACATGTTAAAACAAATTTTAAACTTTTTTTTAAGTTTTTAGTTCCAAATTATTTCTATCCGTCTTGAAACTTAGCCTGTTTCTTGAACAACATTGACCTCCTGACCACCCCTTCCCCTTCTCCCCTCAAGTTAGAGGCCATCTCAGGGCTAGGCTCAAAATCTGGTCTAACTAAATAAATTCTGTCTGGGCAGAGCTCAGGTATTAGTTATGAAGGGGGTGAGAAATGATCCCTTCCTATGGGATTTATACTGTCCAAAGTCTTAGAATTAGAAGCAGGAGTGTATGGGTAAATATTTAACAACTGGCTCTCTAGGGGAAAATTAATATGTATGCACAACACACCTTTCAGCTTATTCTGCATTATTAACATTTTCTCCATTTAAATCGAGACAATCAACAAAATAAACTAAACCCTCATTGTAGCTTTTGTCAATATCCAAGGTATAAATGTTCCCAATGAAAATTTAGCAATCAGGTCCTCTGAGTCCCCAGGAGCAGGCTATAGCACACCACTGCTTAGAAGGGATCTTAAGGACCAGATGATCCTGTCGTGCATCCCTCATTTTATAGATGCAGATGTTGGGGCCCACAGAAGGAAAACAGTTTGTCCAAGGTCACACAGCCAGTTAGGGGCAGAGCTGGTTCTTAGAATCTGTGTCTTCTAACTTCAGTTCGATGTTCTATGAAACCATTGTGTTTTTGGAGGGGGTAGGGGGCAGGGGCAGTCAGTGAATAAGCATTTACAGAGTGACTCCTGTGGGCCAAGTGCTAGGGATACACAGAAAGGTAAAACAGTTTCTGCCCTCAAGTAGCAGAGGAGAAACAACCTATAAACAATTACATGCAAACAAGCTGTATGCAGGAGAAATTGGAAATGTTCAATGGAAGTGCTCTGTCCGCCCCCCAATTAAGAGAGATTGGGAAGTTTCCTGTAGAAGGTAAGACTTTAACTGTGACTTCAAGGAAGCCAGGTAGCAGAAATGGAAAGAGAGTATTCCAGACAGCCAGTCAAGAGGCAGAAAGGGATGTGTGTCTGTGGAGGGGGCTGATCCCACATGTTGGGGAGTTTAGAATTATAGAATACTGAACTTCATAGCAGAAAGTGATCTTAGGAAACATCAGGCCAAACGCTTTCTTCATTTTATAAGTGGGTGACCGGATCTTCAATGAAGGACAATGTCTTTACCAGGGTCATTTGTGGCAGGGCCAGGCCCAGGGGCCGAGTCATCTGCTTCCCAGCTAAGGATCCCTACCTACCTGGATGGGCTCGTGGGGGGTGGGGACAGTGGAGGTGGGGTGGGCATCAATCAGACTTACTTCCTCCCGTTCAGCGTGTTGAGCCTTGAGAACTTCCAGGCTTCGGCTCAGCTCCTCATTTCGTTCTAAAAGCATCTTGCCCAGCTCAGCTGCCAGTAGTAAGTCCTTCTCCTTTCGCTGAAGCAGCACAGCCAGGTCCTCAGGCTCATCCTCTGGCTTTTCATCCCCAGGCCCTGGCCCCCCCAAGAAGGAATCTCGCCTCTCCAGCACAAAGGGGAAGAAGCCATTATCCCCACTTGGGGAGGTGCTTCCTGAGAGCAGCCCTGAAGGGAACTGGGGACTACTGGGGGAGTTCATGCTTCCCCAAGCATCTACAGGGAGGAAGGGAGAGGCCAGCTAGAGAAAGAGGCTAATGGGAGCCCTCCCAGCCTCTAGCTGACTACCTCAGAAGCTAGGTATCCTGGTCCCCAGATTACTCTCCTACTTAAGACATGAGCATCCTGATCCCCATTTCCTCTACCCCTAGTAATGTCTGGCTCAACCCTAGCTCTCAGTTTTTGACTCTTCCCTGTCCTTGGTCCCTAACTCTCTTCCCGTCCAGGCATTCTGGCTCCTCAGCTCCTTACCTACCTGCTTCCTGACTCCTAGCATTCCTTCCCTCATGCGAACCCTCAAGTTATCCCAGGGCTAAACCCCAGAACCACCCTCAACAGAGTGGAAACTTTCCATCTCAGATTTCCCTTCCTTTCTTTCTTCCTTCCTTCCTTCCTTCCTTCCTTCCTTCCTTCCTTCCTTCCTTCCTTCCTTCCTTCCTTCCTTCCTAATCCTGGAGTCAAATAATCCTCACACTACAAAAGGTTAATGATATGTATGCCTAGTTTCTGTTACTGGCCCAAAGGGTAACTGAAGCATGGAGAGAACTAAATATCTGTCACTGTCAAAGCTTCCTAGAGCCCAAGCATTGGGTCTTCAATCCCAGTTTTTAGGGCACAGACACAGCTTCCTTCTTTGGATTTAAGTGTCCTTGTTGCTCCAGCCCTGCTTTGTTTTTTTGAGGCCCTGTACATCCCCTAGCCTTCTCTTACCTCTTAGGACCTACATATCCTGATCCCTCCAGTCCTGCTTTATCCCAAGACTCAGGTGCTCTGCCTGCCCCCCAAACCCTTTACCTCCCAAGAACAAGCATTCTGCTCCCTAGCCCTCTCCTAAGACCCAAGTTGCCTAGGCACCTTAGGCTGGCTGGTTTCCCATTCCAGTATTCAATTGTCTTTGCCCTTTGTTTTCTTTCCTTCTTCTATCTCCCAGGATCTAGGCATCTGGACTCCTACCCCTGTTTCCTCGCTTTACTCAGCTCCTAAGCAGGCTAACTGGTTGTGTTGGGCTATGGCTCTTGGTTTCTGTTTACTTCCTGGGCCCCACCCCTGGGGACCATATCTTGAACCTGTTCCTGGCTTCCAGTTCCCAGATCCTGCCTCCCCCACCCTTCACCTTCTTCCCTTATACTTTATGCCCTTGCTCCCTAGAGTAGAGGGGATAGGGAGGGCTAGCACCATTTATGACACCCCCTCCCTCCCAAGATATTTTTTGACCTCTCTTCTTCCTTAATCTTGAACCTGTCAGCCCAGTTTCTTCTGCCTTTCCTACCTCACAGGTCCTAGAACTATAAACCTTGACTCCAAACCCTGCCCCAGAGCTTCCCCAACCCAAGTATTGTGGTCTCAGTCCCTGCCCCTGCTAGGGCTGACCAGGTTCTCATGAAGCATCCCTTCCAGCAGGCTCTCCTACCCTCCCAGAACGTGAGTGTCTAAACCCTCATGATCAATCTTTCCCCTGAGTTCAAGGCTTCATTCTCTTTGCTCTTGTTTTTTTGACTTTCCCAGTCCTTGAAACCTTGGCTGTCAGGCTTAGGCTACCTCCCTGGAACCAGGACACCTGGTCCTTTCAGTCTCTTCCTCCCAGAGCTAATTCTCTTCCATAAACACAGGTGTCTGGGTCCCTAGCCTCAGCTTCCCTCTACAGACGTGACCCACGAAGTCAGTTCCATGTCCCATCCATAGCCCCACCTGTATCGCTGGGGGGTTGTGAGGCCCCCTATTGGACTCGGCTTCCCATTCTCAGATCTCTCTCTCTCCAGAGCTCCGTCACCTTCTCTTCCGGGGGGTGGGGCCAGGTAAGTTGGAGCACAGGTGAGAGGGGTGGTGGCCTTGGGAGGAGCTGGGTGGCCCTCTTGTGGTTCAGTCCAATGCAGACATCTCCAGACTCAGAGTCAGGTCCATAAACCCCAGTGCAGCTGGACAAAGCCATGGTCTCAGGCTGTGGGCGGCTTTGGCAGACAATTCACATTCATTAATGCCCCTAAAGTGCTCAGCCCGAAGCAAGCTCATCCCTGTCCTTGGGGGAGAAGGTGCCTGTCTTCTTTCAAATAATTAGATGCCAAAGAGTTCAATGATTAAACACCAAATGATGATAAAACTGCTTTCAAAAGTCTATCTAGTTTGATAATTCTCCAATTTAAACCTCTAACCCTCATCTTTCCTTAGACGCCGACCTATATGTGCACTGGATATCTATACCTGGAATTCACATGAGCACCTCAAACTTAATATCTCCCAAACTGGACTGATCATCTTAGCCCTTGTCCCCAGGCATGTCCTTCCTCCTGATTCTTCTATTTCTATCCAATGATATCACCATCTTAGTCATCCAAGCTTGAAACTTCAGGATCATCTTTTACTCTTTGTTCTTTACTCCACTCTTTTTCTCCTTCCTCCACCCAAAAAATAATCTCAAATCCAATCAGTGTAGTTTCAGTTGAAAGAGCACAGATTCTGGAGTCAGAGGACCTGAATTCAAATTTTACCTTAATCTCTGGCAAGTCACAATTTAACTGGGCCTCAATTTCTTTGTTTATAAACCAAAGTGGTTGTACTGGGTGTCTCTGGAGGTCCTTCCAGTTCATCTATGATCCTGCCAAGGTAACGCTTATTCCATAATCTTAGGTCAAGACCTCATCACCGATCTACCAGACTATAGTGATAGCCTCCTAACTGGTCTCTTTGCCCTCTCTGGTGTCTTTTCTAGTGTAGTGTGCCAGTCATCTGCCTTATAGATCTCAACAGGCCACTCCCCTACATAAATACTTCAAGATAGTTCCCCATGGCCTACCAAATAAATTCCAAACTCTTCTGTCCTGGCCTTCCAGGTTATTCAGAGCCTAGCTCCAGTCTCCCTTTCCAGCCTCATTTTGGGCTACCTCTGAGAGCCCAGATCTCCCAAAGCAGATGGCTCAATCTTAGCACCATCATTCATTTCCTGCCAATCTAAACCTAACCTCACCCCCTCTCCCTTCCTGGAAGTCCCTCTTGTTTCCTCTTCTTGGTCAGTACAAATTCTGTAGTCATTCTTGGCCTAGTTCAAGCCCTATGCTCCTCTAGAAAGGCCTCCCTGACACACTGATCTCTCTCTTCTGAACCCTCCTCACCCTTAATGACTCCCTCTCTCTATCTCTTTTTCCTTCTCTCTTCATCTCTCCTTCCTTTCTCTCTCTCTCTCTCTCTCTCTCTCTCTGTCTGTCTCTGTCTCTCTGTCTCTCTCTCCTTCCTCCCTTGCTGTCTGTCTCTGTTTCTCTCTTTTTCCTTCTCTCTCCATCCATCCCTCCTTTCTCTCCCTCTCTCTCTCCCTCTCTCTGTCTCTCTGTCTCCTCCTTTCTGTCTCTGTCTCTCTGTCTTTCTTTCTCCCTCTCTATCTCCTTCTCTCTCCCCTCTTTTTCTTCCCTCTTTTCTCTCTTTCTCTCTCCTTTTCTCTCCTCTCTATTCTCTGTTTCTTGTTGTCTCTCTGTCTCTGTCTTGCCTTTTGTAGCCTCTTGTTTCGGCATCTTAGAAATTTTAAAATCAAACAGTTTAAAAGCGAGATGTGTTTTGTGCCTCGGAAATCAGCCAAACCAGCAAAATTGACTAAGCCCCATATTGCCTGAGTTGTGAGGAGGAAAGGCACCTCACAATTGCGTAATTCCCTTTGTCTGGGAGGCAGCCCTTTTTTCGTTAGGGAAGAGTAGACTGATTCTGATCTTAACAAAGCCACTGAGTCAGAGCGTAACCAGCCTTGGGCAGATCACTTCTTTTCTGAGTCTGCTTTCTACTAGGTCAAACAGTGGGTTGGATTAGATTATATCTAAGGCACCTTTCGGCTCTGATATTTTAAAGGCCCCTTCCAGGTCTAACATTCTAGGATTAATTATCCCTAATTAATTCATGGAAATAGGGCAATGATTATTATGGAGGAGTTAATTGAGATGTTTTAGAGGGGAAGTGATTTGGCCACAGGCGCGTTTTGGCAGAGCCAGACTCAACCCAGGTCCCCATTCCCCTTCCAACACTACCCAATGCATTGAACTGCCTTAGCAAATACACTTTGGAAGATTAACAGGAAGAGATACTCTAGAGCTTTGAAAGATGGCAAATGTGGTCAGTTTGTGAGTCCTTGACCCCTGATCTGTGTATGTAATCATCTTCAGTGGAAAAAAAGCTCAACTGCAGTGTCTGCACTGATTACAATGAATGGAAAGCTTTTTAAATTCCTTTTTTTTTTAAAGGATCTGAGTATTTACTTTATTAAGGAGCTGAGATCTAATGAGTGGTGAAGCGCAGGCAAGTGTAGACCATCCTCAAAATTTCATCAGTAAAAGAGGAGAGAATGGGAAGGATGGCAACTGAAGGGAGAAGGGCAGTCTCATCCTCCCTGCACTTCCCTCTTTCACTCATTTCAACCCCATCCCCATTAGTGGTCATGGTTTGGCCCTTCCCCCCACCTCCTTCCCAGAAACACTCAGCTTGTCAATATTGATCTGGAATAGTCAACTGGCAGGAGAGCTGGGGCCCCACGTCTTAAGGAGAGCTTGCGGAATGTGATGCCTGGCTTCCTGGAGGAAAGTGGGAATTGGTGGCCTGATCCAACACTTGCTGCTTGAGAGAGAGGGAGGGTGCTAAGGACAAAATTTCTCTTCCTCTTCTCTTTTCTCTTCCTCTTTCTTTCTCTCCACTCCTCTCCCCTCTCCTTTTCCCCGTCTCCTTTCTGTTCTTGTAAAGCAGAACTAAGCCCTGGGATGGGGATTCCCACTGAGAGTGGGCAAGAAAGTTGAGGAAGGGAAACTGAGAGGACTCAAGAAATCTGGGTCCTTCAGGGGTAGGGGAAGGTTGGTGGGATAGGAAGGCTTGTAGCTATTGAGGGGACCCACGGCAGAGACAAGATTAAAGGTAGAGAGATCCCTTGAAGGAAAGAGCAGAGCCACACCCAGAGCCCTAATTGAGGCAACTAGCTCTCAGAAAAACCCTTATATAGAAGGACTGGACTTCCTACTGGTTTCGGGCTGGGTAGCAGCCTAGTGTCTGATTAGCCTAGCAACTCTGGTCTATCAGTCAGAAAATATATTTGCTTTTGCAGGCTAGGTAGCTACTGGACTTGTATGATCAGCCCTGGGCAAGTCACTTTCCCTTTCTGGGCCTCAGTTTCCATCTCTGTAAAAATGAGGATAAGCTTTGTCCTGCCTACCCGCCTCATAGGATAGTTATGAGACAAAAGCTGCAAGACTTGTGGTTTACACGTGGTGAGTTCTAATAGTGAATGAGACAGTCATCCAGATGGACAGATTTAATTCTGCTGTTTGAAGACCCAAATTATTAGTTCTGTTTCTGCCACTAGTTCTGTATCCGTTTTCTTCTGTAAAATGGAGAGATGAGGCATGGATCTGATGATTTTTGAGAGGCCACTAAGCCCTTGAGTGGGGCTGCATGTGTGTCTGTGTGCACATGAGGTCCTGTGGTGGGTGCTGAGAGGCAGGCAGCCAGAGCTCAGCAAGACTTGGCCTCTTTCTTAAGGAAGCTCACAGCCAGGTTGGAGGGAGGAGTTGGGACATATACTTGTGTAACTATGCCACTCCTGTCCCAACCCCCATTGGTACAGGCCTCTCTCAGTACCTTGGAACAGAGGATGTAAATAGGACAACATAGGGTGCTCAAATAGGAGAGGTAGCCACAAATAACAGTTACCCCTGTGGGGGTTGGGGGAAGGAGGGGATACTATTAGAGGCTTGGCAGAGAGAATTCCTCTTAATTTGTTTATTGAGTATGTCTAGGGGAGAGACTGTAGGTGGGGTCTGCTTTGGTGAGAGGGAACAGCCCTGGGCCTTCCCTGGCTCTTGTATACTTGAGCCTGTCTCATCCATCACCCCGACTATTTCTGTGGTTATGTTCTTTCTGTCTTTCCCTGTCCCTCTGTCTCTGCCCACCTCCTCCTCTCCACTGTGTCTATGTCCTGCTTCTCTCTCCGCTGTCTCATTGTGTCTGTTTTTAATTTCAGTTTCTCTGACTCTGGTGTTTCCCCCTCACTCTTTCCTTAATCCCACCCCCCCCCAAACCCAAGAGCCATCTCGACATGACTAATTATATGAGGTAGAATGTAATGAGGTCCCAGCCAGGAGCTAGAAGAGCCATGCAATATTGGAAGAAGAAAAGAGTACTTTTAGATGAGTGTGAGGCTGGAGGCTGGGGGGTGGCAGAGAAGGGTTCCCACTGGGGGCAGCACCTGGGGGAGGTCTTGAAAGAAGCAAGGGAAGGATTTGAACAGCTGGATCTGAGTAGGAAATGCACTTTCTCTGTCTTTGGGCACTCCACTGCCACTCTGTGTGTCTCATTTGAACTGTTTGTATGGAAAGTTCGGACTGATGCTGCCAGACCACAGCCAGAGAAGCAGACATAGAAAATGAAGGGGCAGCAGGGCTAAAAGAAACTCAAGATGAGGCCTGGAGAAGGAACACTGGGAAGAAGGTACCTTTTAAGGGAGCCCTAAGATAGGGAAGGCAAAGAGGGGAATGGTTCTTTTCCTCATTTTTCTAGATGCCCCATTTCCGGGGGTGGGGGGGTGTATGAGGGGCAGTGCTGGTAGTAGGGGGTGCTGCACCCCTCCCACCCCAGGAGTGGTGCTCCCCTCCTAGGACCACCTCCTTGCTCAGTATCCATCCCCTAGGCTCGGTCTCTACCTCCCCCTCCCTGGTCTCTGTCTCCCAGTACCTGCCATCTTCAGACATTCTCCCCTGCTAATGGCCTCCCCTCCCCCTTCCAGGAGCCTAGCTTTTCCAGCCCAGGATTCCGTCATCTCCTCCCCCTTCTCTCCAAGAGCTTACCCCAAGGTCTCTTTCAAATCCAAGATTCTGTGACCTGCCCGTCCTGATTCATAGTGCCTTTCCCTCCCTCACTTTAGTTGTTTTTCTTCAGGTACTCCAGCCTCTATTCCCCCTATTCTCTTTTCTAGCCCTGGCCCCCAGCCCTCGACCCTCTTCAGCCATGCCTCTCCCTCCAAAGGCTCAGGCTATTGCCCATTTATCGTCTCCTTCACTCCCAGCCCCCACTCAGCTTCAGCCTCAGCCTCACCTTTGAAGTTCCTAAATCACCGCTTGCCACAAGCAGAGGAAATTGGGCCATTTCCCCCCTCACTCCACCCCTAGGTGATGTTGTAACCGCCTTGCCCCGCCCGGCCCGCCACTGCCAGTCCGTGGACCCCTTAGGTGTCCAAGGCTTTTTGGACCCCTCGTTCTTGACCCTTTGGTGCCCCAGAAACATCATCAAGCTGGTACCCAAGGGTCAACCTCAGCTGCCTCCCCAGAAGGGCAGCCCAGGGCTTGGTTGGGCGCGGTGGCTCCCTCTCTGACAACCCCTCTTCTGCTTCTAGGCTGCCTCCTTCTCCTCCATCACTCCTTCCCTTCCTCTAACTCCAAGAGCCTGGCCTGATCAGGGTCATGCGGCTGCGAGAGTGCCCATTCCTTCCTCTGCTCCTGTTACTACTGCTGCCATTCCTAGCCCCGGCCCAAGCCCCGGAGCCCTCCGCCCAGGATGTCAGCCTGAGCGTGGTGAGTGCGGGCTGGAGGACAGGGCACCAGATCCAGGGGCTGGGAACAGGGAAACTGGTTCACTGGGGTCTGGGGTGAGGGCAAATGGAAACTGGGGTCCTTAGACGTGAAGATCTAGGAGACAGCGGTTGGGAGGTGGCCGTGAGGGACGCGCAGAGGAAAGCACAGGCGATTTCTCCAGATCTTAGGACAAAGAGTCTTGGAGGGTGGCCGAGGGTCCTGAAGTGTATAAAAGTGGGCTGGAAGCTGGGACCTTGGAGTGTGGAAATGCAGAGAGGAGCCGGGGCCTCCGACATCTGGGTTAGGAAGGAGGGAAGAGAGAGAAGCTGAGATTCTGGACGCCAGGGTCAGGGATGGTGGGGAGAGGCCTGAGACTCGGAGTTCAGGAGGATATTAAAAGTGAGCTGAGGTCTAGGACCTCGGGGAGCACAAAGATAAAAGCTAGGGCCTGGAGCGGAGAGAGGGAAGTTGGGGGCCCGCGACGTCTCGATTCAGGAAGGAGAGGGACGCTGGGGCCACGGAAGGGAAAGAGCCAAGTTTGGGCAGCCAGGTGGAGAGAGGTGAACTGGGATTCCTAGAGTTTGGAAGTATCTGGGATTGGCATGGTGTTCCAGGAGTTGAGAAGGAAGAAAGGATATGGGGACCACAGTGGGAAAGTGAGGGCTAGAATCAGCAGACACCCATGAGACGCGGAAGCTTAGGATGGCACGTCAGGATCCTCGAAGTCTTCTGATCCTTGCCTTAGAGTCAGGTGAGGGTGAGGCAGATGTGAGGGTTGCCCTCATTTCTATCCTTGCCGGGATTCCCTGAGACCGGAGATCCCCAGTCTCCCAACTATTGGTTTGCTAGTGCAAGACTCTAAGAGGCTCTGGGTGCTCTAAGTACCGCCTCTCCTTGCCCCACCCTGACCCTCCTTTCCCATTAACCCTTTCTTTTTCGTGGTCCAGGACTGGCTCACTCGCTATGGCTACCTGCCCCCACCCCACCCTGCTCAGGCCCAACTGCAGAGCCCAGAACAGCTCCAGGATGCAATCAAAATCATGCAGAGGTTTGCTGGGTTGAAGGAGACCGGCCTCATGGGTAATGAATGGTCATTCCCTTCCTCCCAAACGCCCCTTGCCCCACCCTTTCCCCAGCCAGCTACCCCATGGGAAGGAAATAGAGACTATCCAAGGGGAAAGGGAACCAGTATTTATTATCTATTCTGTACCAGGCCCTGGGCTAAGCGCTTTCTGAATAATGTCTCATTTAGTCCTCACAGCTCTGAGGTGGGTGCCACTATTTTCTCTGTTTTACCATTGAGGAAACTGAGGCAGACAGGGAGAGAAAGGTTAAGTGATTTGATTTTGGTCACACAGCTAGTAAGTGTCCCAGGATACCCCTACCCTCAAGCTAGAGGCCTTGTTCAAGTTATATTCAACAGATCCTATTCTTCCAACTCAAAACAGGCTGTGATCTCTTACTTCCCTCTAGGTCCAGCCCTCCTGCTCTTTTCAGCACTTCCTTCTAGCCATCTTCAAATATGGTGCCTGGCTATAAGGGAAAACTGAAGGTCTATCAAGCACCTTCTTTCCTTATGGGCCCCAAATTTCAGGGCTGCTACAAAGTTCCAAGGCCTTCAGGGACTCGGGGGCAAGGATAGGACTGGAGAATCCAAAATAGAATTAGGTGACCGGTGTTATTGCTGGTCAAGAGGTCCAAAGAATGGGGTGGAAGGGCAGCCTTCAGAACAGACTAGGAGATGGAGGGGGGCAGGAAGGGAAGGATAACACTGATCTAGCCAGTCTTGCTCCAGTACCACCTGCCACTCCTTCCTACTGTCTGCCCTTTTGCTCCCAGCCAGTTGTCAGTACTGATAATAGAGCTCTCAATCCCAGGGGCTGCTTTCCCTCTTTATACTCTCTTTTTACCAACTTCTATGGCTAGGCACCCATCTGTCTCTGTGACTTTTCATGTTCCATCTCCTTTTCAGATGAGGCCACCTTGGCCACCATGAAGAAGCCACGGTGTTCTCTGCCTGATGTTCTGGGAGTGGCTGGGTTGGTAAGAAGGAGGCGGTATGCCCTTACAGGCAGCTTCTGGAAGAAGAAGCAGCTGTTCTGGAGGTGGGTTCTAGAATCTATTACTTGATTTCTCAAAAGCTCACTAGGCTGTTTTAGCTGTCATATGCCCCTTGAAGGGCTCTGTAATACCTGAGTTGGTATTCAATTCACCTTTCTTTCTCTCCAAAGTCTTACTATTAGATTCAATGAGTTCAATGCCTGGCTCAAAATCTTTCCCTCCTTCCCAATTCCTGTCCTCATACTAGGGCACTTCAGCATACATAAATTCCTTCAAATTCCCTATCCATTCCTCAACTGACTTATTTCCCATGAACTACTCCTCTACCCCACCTCACATACAAAGACAGTCACACCCTCGATCTTGCCGTTAGCCACAAATGCATCACTTCCATGTACATGAGCGCTGAAATTCTCCTATCTGATCAAAATCTTCGGTATTCTGTCTATTCCTGTGCCCTCCAACATCAAACCCTGTTTGTCAGTATCATGGCCTCCAATCCCTTGATCCCTCAGTCTTTTCTCAGGTCATCACCTTGCATCAGCTACACTCTCATCCTTTCCCTGTCTTTCTCCTCGGTGATCTAGTTCAATGCCTCTTCAGTCCCTGCCTTCATTATATCATTGATCTTTCCCCACCAAATTTCTGCCTTGTATTACTTCCATCATCTACTGCCTCTGCTCCTAAGCACAATGGTGCTGAACTAGGGTCATAAACCTTGCTGAATCTACTACCAGTAGGTGTTAGATAACCTCAACTGGGTCCTCCCTGCTGCAAGGTAATCCTTTTGTACCTCCCTAATTAACTTATTATCCCATTCACTACATCTTTTCCAAAGTTTTTTATTCCTTTTTAAAACTCCTACGGCTCCTTCTTCCCCTCCCTATTCAGCAGAGAACTTATTTGACAGAAATAGCCCTTTCCTCCCTCCTTCCTCATCTCACAGTACCCGGATGCTTTCTATCACTATCTCCTCCTTCTCCTTCACCCCTGTCTCATATGAAGAGTTGGCCTTTTTACTTGCCAAGGCTAACCCCACTATATGCACAAGTGATCCCTTTCCATCCTGTCTTCTCCAAGAGATTGCCTCATCTATCACCCTTACTTCCTCTCTTAATCTTCAATTCCTGCTTGTCTCCTGGATGCTTCATACTTATGTCTCCACCATCTTCAAAAAACCCTCATTTGATCCATCCATCCCTGCTAACTGTTATTCCCTATCCCTCTGGTCTTCTATGGCTAAACTCCTCATGAAAGTTGTCTAGTATAGATACCTTCTATACATATATAGTATAGTATATACTAGTATATACTATATACTAGTATAGATACACTTCTCTTCTTACTCTCCTTTTAACTCTCTGTGGTCTGGCTCTAACCTTTATTCAACTGAAACCACTCTCCAAAGTTATTAATGATCTTTCAATTGCCAAGTCTAATGGCCTCTTCTCAGTCCTCATCCTTCATGACCCCTTGACACCTTTGACACTGTTGATCACCCTCTTCTCTTTGATATTCCCTTCTTTCTAGGTTTTCAGGACACTACACTCTCTTGTTTTTCCTCCTAACTATCTGACCACTTATTTCAACAATTTGGCTAGCAGCTGCTGTGGGAGTGAAAGACCAACACAAGCCCAACAATAAGAACGCTGCCAGCACAGGTTCTTTTGATATGCTTTACTAAGGAAAGCAATGTTAAGGGGTTAACAATCTCATTTCAATCCAACATACAAGTATCATTCACTTAGTTCAGGGGAAAAAGCCAGCACCCTGAACTTCAGAGCAAATACAAACAAATTACACAGATACATTATAGACAGACCAAATACAATTCATAGTTACCAAGAAGGCATCAACATCTAGATTCACAAGCTGGAGGGCTCTTAACTACAGCTGCCCAGAGTCTCCACGTCAACACTCCTCCAAGAGTGAGAGCCTCAAGCAAATAGCTCTGTTCTCTCTTTTTATACAGTCATTGTCCATCATCAAATGTCATCTGAGCCACCATGATTTGGGCTCCTACTATTGGCTCTGGTCTTAGCCACTCCCATTAGGACCCTGAGGGCTTCATCTCCACATCAGCTTAGCACCTAGTAGTTAGGGGTTTAGGCCTGGGGCTCTGCACCCAGTAAGGCTCAATTGAAGACAATTAATTTAGCATTCCAAAACAGTAACAAAGTCCCACCTTAATCGCCAATATACCACTCCTCATCCAGGTCATACCTGCTAACTTTGGGCATCCCAGAGGGACACTGTGAGATGAGGAAGAAGGGAGAAAAGGGATATTTGTGGGCCCTCTTCTCTTTCTCCTCTCTGCTATTTCACTTGGTGATCTCATCAGTTCCCTTGGATTCAAATACCATTTATATGCTAAGGATTCTCAGATTTACTTACCCAGCCCTAACTGGTCTGTTAACCACTAGTCTGGAATCTCCAGCTACGTATTAGACATTTTGAACTGGAAGTTCTGTAGACATCTTAAATGCAACATATCCCAAGCCGAACTCATCATCTTTCACCCCAGACCCCCTCCTCTGCCATAATTCCCTATTACTGTTGAGGGTATAAGTCTCTCCCTACTCCAGTCCATCATCCACTCTGTTCCCAAAGTAATCTTGCAAAAACCTAGGTTTGACCATGTCGTTCTCCCCTTCCAGTGGTTCCCTGTCTCCTCTCTGGTTGGTGTTCAAAGACCTTCATTACCTTCCTCCGCCTACCCTTATATCCAACCACATACTCTTCAGTTCAATGTCCTTGTTCCTCAAATGAGACATGTCTCCCACCTCTGAGCATTTTCACCGGCCGTCCCCCTGCATGGAATTTTCTCCCTCCCCATCTCTGCCTCTTAGATTCCCTGGCTTCCTTCAAGTCGCAGCTAAAATCCTACCTTCTACAGAAAACTTTTCCCAAACCCTCTTAATTCTTGTGCCTTCCCACTGTACATTATTTCCTATTGATCCTGTATGTAGCTTATTTTTATATAATTATTTGTATGTTGTCTCCTCCATTAGACTCTGAGATCCTTAAGGCCAGGGACTATCTTTTACCTTTTTACATATCTCCTGTGATTAATACAGTGCCTGACACATAGTAGGTGCTTAATAAATGTTTATTGAGTGGCCGACTGATTGGGCTCCTCCATTACTCCTCTAAGTCACTCGCACATCGCTGTTTTATTTGACTGCCATATACTTCTCCCCTTAACACTGGACTCTCTTCTCTGGACACCAGGGTTCGCTCCTTCCCACAGGGCTCTGCCCTCAGCCAGGACAATGTTCGGAACCTGATGCACTATGCCTTGACTGCCTGGGGAACTGAGGTGGGGATGACGTTCCAGGAGGCTGAGCCCAGGGTAGGAACAGAGCCGGAGATCCTCATCGACTTCGCTCGGGCCTATCACAAGGACAGCTACCCCTTTGATGGGCCTGGGGGCACACTAGCCCATGCCTTCTTCCCTGGGGACCACCCTATCTCTGGGGATACCCACTTTGATGATGAGGAAGTCTGGACCTTTGGGGAAAGCGGTATGGTCTCCCTGGACGCCCCCCCCCCCTTTATTCCTCAGACAACCCCTGTTCCATAGAGACCAATCCCCTCCACAGAGACATTTCCATTACCTGAGGACCTCATTCTCTATTACATTAAACAAGGGTTTACTGAGTTTCTGCTCCTCATACAGCTCTGCATGGGTTGGAAGCTGAGAGGGAAAGAGAGGAGGTTAATATGTAAGAAGCAGAAGACGAGGCCCTGGTTTCAGGAGGAGTTCAGTCAGGTTGGGAGATACAGCATGCACAAGAAACAATGAGAGAATAGCAAAAGACTTGTGTGTGTGACTATGGGCTAAATTCTGAAGGCTGTTTCTCTGATATGCCTCCCTGGGCTGGGATGATCAGAAAGGCTTTCCAGAAGAGGTGGGACTTGAGGTAGATCCTGAAGGACAAGGAGGCTATGGAGAAGATGAGAAGAAGGAGGAGGAGTTCTAGGCAAGGGAAAGATAAGGGGGCCATGTTGGCTAGAGGAGGTAAAGCATATCACTGGAGCAGGTGGGTAGGGCACAGACTGGGGAGGGGGGGAGGGTCTTAAATGCCCACCTGAGGAGTTTAGATTTGAGACCAGAGGAAATATGGAGCCATTGTAAGTTTTGGAACAGAGAAGCCAAGCAATATTTCAAGAAGATTCATCTCAGCCAGGGCCCCTCTTTTCTGCAAATTGTGCTCTTTCTTTGTTGGGCTTCTCCTTTCTAGAGCCCGCCATGTGCTCACATGAGCCCTCCTTTGCCTAGAGGACTGTGGTTTAGGACTGTGGTTTAGGAGGTAGGGAGAGGGATAGACGGATCAATTGATCATCACGCATTTATTAAGTGCCTACTACTGCCAGGTACTGCCTTAGGCCATGGGGAAATAAATATAAGAAAAGTTAGCCCTTGTCTCAGGCAGATGATGTTTTATAAAAGATACTGTATAAATGTATGTAGAATAAACACAAGACGATTTGGTGGGGAGAGATGGAGAAAAGCATTCTAGGTGTAGGGGATGGACAGCTAGCTCTGGGCACAGAGAAAGAAGATGAGACCCTATATGATGAGCAGCGAACTTGGCGAGACTAAGAAGGGGAATAACGTACAACCAAGTTGGGAAGGTAGGTTCATGCCAAGTAGTGAAGTTCATGCCAAGTGAAGGGTTTTAAGAGCCAAAGAGAAGAGTTTGTGTTTTATCTTAGCGGCCATAGGGAGTCACTGACTTTTATAGAGGAGGGGAACCACACGGTTAGGTCTACACTGTAGGAAAATCACTTTGGCAGCCATGTAGAGGACAGATCAGACCAAGGCCCCTTTTCTCACAGTTTGATTCCTGCCCCCTCCCAACCCATAGACAGCAGTGGGACAGACCTGTTTGCTGTGGCCGTCCATGAGTTCGGCCATGCTTTGGGCCTGGCCCACTCCTCGGCCCCCAACTCCATCATGCGGCCTTTCTACCAGGGCCCAGCTGGGAACCCTTCAAAGTACCGGCTTCCACCTGACGACCGAGAAGGGATCCAGCAGCTTTATGGTGAGCCCTGGGATCCTCTGTATTTCTCTTTCCCGGAGCTGGGCTAAGGGTTATGGGAACAAAAAAAAAATCAAAATTCCTTCTCTGTTGTTCCTCTCTCCCTGTCCTCCCCCACCCCACATTGGTTCTTAACATTTAATCCTAGAAGAGCAGATATCATTATTCCCACTTTACAGATGAGAAAACTAAAGCTTAGAAATGAAGCATTTTACCCAAGGTCACACAGCCGATAAATAGCAAAACTGAGACTGGAACCCGGGACTTCTAACTCCCTTTTGTCTTTTCCATCATCCGCCATCTTGATAATGGGGAACAGAACCCTCCCTAGAGCTAGCTGCCTCTCAGCCCCTCTATTTTACCCCGCTTCTAACTCTCTCTCCCTCCAGGAAAGGGTCCAAATAGTCCCCACCCAGAGCCAACTCGGAAACCTCTGGTTCCTCCACCCCAACCCCCTGGGCAGCCCCCAGACAGGTAAGTATCCCCTTTCTTTCCTGACCGATCCCCAATTCCTCCCTTGTTCCCTTCTTCATCCTCCCCTCTTTGGGCCCCCTCTCCCCTCCCCGCCATTCCCCTCTGTCCCTAATGAGCCCTCGGTTCTCTGCTTCACTCTCATCTCTTTGCCTTCCCACTCCCACACCTTCTCCCAGCCCTTCAGCTCCAGTTCCTGACCGATGTTCTGGTAACTTTGATGCTATCGCCAACATCCGTGGTGAGGTCTTCTTCTTTAAAGGTGAGTGACCTTTGACTCCTATTAACCTTGCCTTGAAATGGTGACCCCCTTACCACAGCCCTTCTCTTATCCCCTAGGACCTCAAGTCTCTTTTCCTTTGCTTTTGACCTACCCATAGTAATGACTTGTGACCCTTTTAACCCCTTCCATTCTGATGTCCTGCCCAGTGCCAAGAACCCAGTCACATCATGTGTGCCAGAAGGAGTATGGCCAAAGGCGGGTAGAGAACTAATCTAATATCCCAATACCTATAGCCTGGTCCACTCTGCCCTAAGACCTGGGGGTGGGTGACTTTGGGCTGATATGTTGGTGACCCTTCCTGTACTCTAGGACCCTGGTTCTGGCGCCTTCAGCCCTCAGGCCAGCTGGTGTCCCCTCGACCTGCGAAGCTGCACCGATTCTGGGAGGGGCTGCCCGAGCATGTGGTGACCGTGGATGCAGCCTACTCTCGGCCCTCAGATGGACGCATCCTGCTTTTCAGTGGTGAATGGGATGGAGTGAAGAGAGTTGGGGTGGGGGAAGAGAGATGAGTAGGAAAGTGAGAAGAGAGCCAAGGGGAGACTGGGAAGAGATGTGGAGAGGAGAGAATGCAAGGGGGCAGGGAGAATAGAGGGGGGGAACACTACTGACAGGGAGAGACAGATGTGGAAAGAGAGAATCATGGGGGAGCTGGGTGGGGGAGGAGGGGGTGAGGAAGAAGAGACAGTTGGAGAGGGAGACTAGGAGAGCTTCAGAGGAGGAGTTAGAGAGGCAAGAACAAGAACAAGACTGGGACCTTGCTGCTGTGAAGGAAGGGGCTTCACATGTGACTGACTTTATTCCTCCCAACCCTCAGGACGCCATTTCTGGGTGTTTCAGGACCGGCAGTTGGAGGCTGGTTCCCCAAAGTTGCTGACTGAACTGGGGTTTCCCCCTGGGGAGGTTGTGGATGCTGTCTTCTCTTGGCCCCAGAATGGGAAGACATACCTGATTCGAGGTGAACAGTACTGGCGTTTTGATGAGGCAGTCCACAGCGTTGACCCAGGCTACCCCAAGAATCTGAACCTGTGGGAGGGAGCACCTTCGGCACCTGATGATGTAACTATTGGCAACAAAGGTGTGTGTGGGTGTGGGTGTGGGTGTGTGTTGGGGCCAGGATGTGGGTCACCTTGGTGGAGAAAGTGGAATTGAGCATAAGGATGCTTGGGTCTGTGAGGAATGAGCTGAGTAGAATGGTCTTCTAGGAAGTGCCCTGACCTTTGCCCTCATTCTCATCGCACAGGTGATACCTACTTCTTCAAGGGGACAGAGTACTGGCGATTTGCTCCAGGCAGTGTGGTGGCAGAGCCCGGCTCTCCCCACCCCATGGGGCCTGACTGGTTGGACTGCCCTCCTTCTGCCCCCGGTCCTCCGGCCCCAAGACCTTCCAAATCTCCCCGCAACTGTCAATGTGAGATCAACCAGGCGGGGAGTTCAGGCCCAAGACTTCCTGGCTTCCTCTTCATGTTCTTGATGATTCTCTCTCTCTTCCTGGGCACAATCACCTGGTCCTAAGAACTGGGGCCAGTTCTGCACCCCACCACACACACACACACAGACACACACACACAGAGACACACACACACACACACACACACACACACTTACTTTTCCTTCCTCCCCCCTTTTCCCCTAGGGATAGGTCCTGTGTCTGTCTCTCTCTTTTACTGCCCTTCTCCAATATATGGGGCAGGCTCTGCAGTGCATGTAGGCAAGTCACTACCCCTTTCTGGGTCTCAGTTTCCCCATTTGAAAAAATGAAGGATTTGGATTTAATGCCCTCTAAGGTCCCTTCTGTTTCTAAATCTAGGATCCCATGAATAGGTGAGCTCTGCTGTCCTCTGGTTCTCAAGAGGTAAAAAGAATCCAGGTTTTCCCAATGCAGGACTTGCTAGTGCCTAGTTCATGAGCTTAGTTCTCCATTTCCTGCCCTCTGCTTTCCCTTAGCTCTTGCTTGCACAGTCTGTGATTCTGAGCATAGGGGATCCCATTGAGAATCCAGAAGGTCCCTACTCTTTCCTCTCCATAGCCTGTGGGGATCTTAGACCATCTTAGAGGCTGCCATTCCCAGGAAGAGCAGGCAGACTCCCTGTCTATCTGGTCTTCCCTCCTGTGGCCTGCCAAAGAGGGGGGCCTTGTGGCTGGGTGGGGTCCCAGGGGTTAGAGATATTGAAGAGAGGCTGTACAGGTAAAGCTTGCCCCTCTCCTGGGCTTTGGTTGCTATACTTCTCGGCTCAGAGAGAAGGCTGGGCTTTGCAGAGCCCCTAGCTACAAGGTGAGGAAGGCAGAGCTGTCGAGCGCAGTGGATCCAGACCTCTTTCATGGAGGAGTGGGGCCTTGCTGTGGATCTTTGAAGCCTGAAGGGAGGGTTTTCTCCTGGCTCCCTTGAAACACTCTGCCCCTCAGCAGCGCCTGAAAATCTTCCACACTCCAGTAGTCAATCCATCAAGATGCCCTGGCTTCCATCTGGTTTCTGGAGGCCCTCAGGGAACAATGGGGAGCTGGTGAGACTTCCCTCAGACTTTCAGCCCTAGGTCAGCATTGTTGATTGTAGAATTTCCTTTGCCTCCTTCTATCATTCTCTCAGGTTCCCCCTCTCTCCCTAAGCCAGGGATTCTTAATCTGCATGCCCAGACCCCTAGGGGCCCCCCAAAGGGTCTAGATTTTAGGGGTTCTGTGAACTTGGATGGAAAAAATACATCTTTATTTTTACTAACCTTTGGTTTCTTTTGCAATCCTGTTTATTTTACGCATTTAAAAAACTTGATTCTGAGAAGAGGTCCATAGGCTTTACCAGACTGCCAAAGGGGTCCATGGAAGTGGTCTAAGCAGAAAAGCAAAACTGAGATTATTAAGATTATCAAGATGGACAAAAGCCCTGGGTTCTGAGTCAGAAGACAAGGGTTTGATCATAGCCCTGGCCATCATTTATTGTGTGACCTTGGGAAAATTCCTTACCTTCTCTGGGAACCAGCTTCATCATCTGGAAAGTGAGAGGCTTGGATCTGATGATGACATAGAAGGCCTTACTGCTCTGAAATCTGAAGGCACAGTTCAAAGCTCATCCCTGGCCCCAGCCCAGGAGGAGCCCACCAATCCAGGGGCCCGTCAATATATGGCTTTAGCCTTCATCCTCTGTACTCCCTGTGCTCCTCAGCTCACAGACTGTCAGCTGCCTCTGGCCTAAGTGGCCATGGCAGGATGGAGTAAGGATGTGGCTTGGTCTTCGACTCCTCCCTCCCTCCCATCCCACATGCCCAGTCATTTGACAAGTGGTATTGATCCTGCCTTCTGAAGATCCCTGACATCTGCCCTCATCATCTTGTAATAGCCTCCTCACCAGCCATCCTGCTTCAGTTCTCTCCCATCTCCAACCCCTTCTTCTCGATGGGCAGCTCTGACCAGATCAAATCAACTTCACTGTCCAGCACCTCATCGCCTGCAAGATTTGGTTTAGACTCATTCAAGGGTCTCCATGTTCTTCCTCCCATTTACCTATTTTTCTCATTCAATTTTATTTTCAGTTCCAAATTCTCTCCCTTCTTGACCCTTTCTCCCATCTATTGAGAAGGCAAGAAATGCAAAACTCATTACAAACCTAAAGTCATGCAAAACAAATTCCTACATGAGTCCTGTTCTGAAAACAAGCAAGAAAAAAAAATGCTCCCATTTACCTTTTTAAAAATAGTTTAAAAAAGAAACATATATATATAAAGTTTATATGAATTGAATTATACACATATAAATTTTATGCATATATAGTGTAAGAAGGTAGTAACAAAATTGTTCTATTGGTTACTTCTACACTTCTTGTTTTCTTCTGTGAATTTTTATTTTTAAAAATGTTTTCAATTAACAATTTTCCTTTCCTTCCACTTGCTACCCAGTCTGCATGTACAAAAGAAAAAGAAAAGGAAACCTTCCTAACAAATGAGCATAGTTAAGCAAAGCACATTCTCTCACGGTCCATGTCTGAAAATATGTTTCATTCTGAATTTTGAGCCCATTGTCTCACTATCAGGGATACACAGTAGCTTCATCTTTGATTTTCTGCAATTGTGGTTTGCACTGATGAGAATTCTCCAATCTTTGTTTTTCTTTATAATGTTGTTATTATAGAAATTGTTCTCCTAGTTCTGTTTATGTCACTGCACGCTGGTTCATACAGATCTTCTCTGAAATCATCCATTTCATCATTTCTTATGGTGCAATAATATTCCATTGCATTCGTATGCCATAATTTGCTTAACCGTTCCACAGTAGATTCGCACCCTGTTAGTTTTCAGTTGTTTCCTCCTGTAACAAAAGAGCTGCTATACATATTTTTTTACATATGGGTCCTTTACCCTCTTTCTTTGATCTCTTTGTGGTCTAGTCTAGTAGTTATATCACTGAGTAAAACGATATGTCCAGCTTAATGAGTTCTTTTTGTGTACAGTTCTATAGTTCCAAAATGCTTCCCACGATAGTTAGACCAATTTGCACCTCTACCAAGAGTGCATTATTTTGTTTATTTTCCCCATAGCTCTTCCAGCTTTTGTCATTCTCTGTTTCTGACATCTTTGCCAATCTGATGGGTGGGGAGTGGAACCTCAGAATTGCTTTAATTTGCATTTATCTAATTATTAGTGATTTGGAGCATTTTTTATAAATTTGTTAATATATATTTCTTCCTTTGAAAACTATCTGTTTATATCCTTTGACCATTTGTCTGTTGGGGAATGGCTCCTGTTTTTATAAATTTGCATCAGTTTCTTTACACAAACAATGTGAAAATTTAACACTTGCTGCAAAGATTTTTTTCCCTCAGTTATACGTTTCCCTTCTCGTTTCAACTACATTGGTTTTGTTTATGCAATTAAAAAAGTTTATGTAATCAGAATTATCCATTTTATCTTCTGTGATCATCTCAATTTCCTTGTTTGTCATGAACCTATCCTTGGATCCAAAAGATAATTTCTTCCTCACTTCTCCAATTATGATGTCATTTAAAAAAAAACCTGTCACATATCCATTTGGAGTTTATCTTGGTATAAGATATGAGATGTTGATCTGTACCTAGTCTCTGTCAGACTGCTTTCCAGTTTTCCCAAATATTTTTATCAAATAGTGAATCTTTACCCCAATAACTGGGGACTTTGGGTTCATCAAAAACTCAGCTGTTGAGTTCATTTGCTTCTGTACATAATTTGTTCCACTGATCGACCTATTTCTTAACTAGTACCAAATAGTTTTGTTGATTACTGAATTGTAATACGATTTGAGATCTGTAGTTTCCCCACTGCAAAGCTCCCTTCTTTCCCCATTTTTTTCATTATTTCCCTTGGGATTCTTGATCTCTTCTTTCTCAATGTATTTTCTTTAGAATTTTTTTCTAACCCTATAAAATAATTTTTTGGTAGTTTTACTGGTTTGACAAAAATAAGTAAATTAATTTAGGTAATATTGCCTTTTGTTATATTGTTATGACCTGCCCATGAGTAATTAATAGTTCTCCAATTATTAGGTGTGTCTGCATTTCTTTAAGTGCTTTGTTGTTTCATTCACCTAGTTCTTGTATCTTGATAGATAGACTCCTAAGCTGTTTATACATTTTATAGTTATTTTGTACGTCATTTTTCTATCTCCTGCTGTACGTGGTTGGTAATATACTAATGATTTGTGTGGATTGATTTAAATCCTGTAACTTGATGACTTTATTGTTTCAATTAATTTTTGATTGCTTCTTTAAAGTTATCTAAATAGACCACCATATGATCTTCTGAAAATGATAGTTTTGTTTTCTCTTTGCTTGTGTTCATTCCCTTGATTTATTTTTCTTGACTTACTGCTATATGTATTTTAGTACTACATTAAGTGGGAATGATGACAATGGGCTTCCTTGTTTTACCCCTGATTTTTTTGGAAAAAACCTCCAACTTTGCTCCATTATATAAATTTGCTCTTGGTTTTAGATAGATACTATTTAATATATTAAAGAAAGAATTGTTTATTCCTGTTTTTCCTACTTTTTTTTTTTTAAAGAAACAAGTATTAGATTTTGTCAAAAGCTTTTGTGCATGTAGTGGTATAATCATTTTTTTTATTATTACTTAATGGGTTATTATGTTCAGTCTTCCTTATATTGAATCAACAATGCATTCTTGGTATAAATCCAATCTGGTCATAGTGCATAATCTTTTTTAAACATATAGGTGTAGCCTATATTTTTGTATTATTGTTCATTAGGAATATTGGTCCGTAGTTTTCTTTCTCCTCTTTGTCTCTCCCTGGCTTAAGTATCAAAATTACATTTACATCATAAAAAAGAGATTGGAAAGTCTATTCTTTTTCTATTTTTTCCAAATAATTTATTTAATTTTGAAATTAATTGGTCTCTGAATATTTTGCAGAATTCACTTCTGAGTCCATCTAGTGCTAGAGTATCTTAAGAGTTTCTTTATGGCTTGTTCAATTTCTTTTTTAAAAAAATATTGAAATTTTAAAATAATCTATTTCTTCTGTTAACTTAGTTATTTTAAATTTTTGTAAGTGTCTATTTTCTTCTAAATTATCCATTTTGTTGGCACACAATTGGACAAAATAGTTTCTGATGATTTTCTTTATTTACTCCTCATTTACTGTGAATTTTTCTTTTTTAAAAAATTTTATATGAATAATTTGGTTTTCCTGTTTTTAAAAAATCAAATTAGGTAACTTTGTTTTCTTAGTTTAAAAACAGTTGTACTTTTATTTGTCAATGCAAATTTTTTTCAACTTTGTTAATCTTTGCTTTTCAGAATTTCTACTTTGTTTCAGAGTTTTTATTTATTGTTCTAGTTTTGTTTTTTAGTAGTGTGTTCAATTCATTGATTTTTTTCTTCTTTTGTTAATGAACATGATTAGAGATAGACCTTTTTCTCTACAGACTACTTTAACTAGATTGCATTTGTTTTGATTTGATGTCTCAGTAATGAAACAACACACTCAGCACCATATAATTTCTTAATGAAGTTTTCTATTGTTTTTATGATGTGTTTATTGATCTATGGATTCTTTGGGATTGTAATTTAGTCTCTAATTTATTTTTAAATCTCTTCTTTAAAGGTCTTTTGTTGAATATAATGTTTATTGCATTGTGATCAGTCGATGATGTGTTTGCTATTTCTGCCTTTTTTAATTAAAATTTTTAAAAAATTATTTTTTCCAGTTACATGTGAAACCAATTTTAACCTTCATTTTTTTTGTTGCAATTTTGAGTTTCAAATTCTGTTCCACTCTCCCTCACTTCCCCCCTCATTGATAAGGCAAGCAATTTGATAAAGTTTACACATGTACAGTCATGCAAAATATATTTTCAGATTAGCCATGTTGTTAAAGAAAGCACAAACCAAAAAGAAAAAACAAACAAACAAAAAAAAAGTAAAAAGAAAAAAACAACCCAATATGCTTTGGTCTGCATGCAGATCCCACCAGTTCTTTCTCTGGCAGTGGATAGCATTTTTCATCATAGGTCCTTCAGAATTGTCTTGGATCTTTGTATTGCTGAGAATAACTAAGTCATTTACAATCGATAATTTTTTTCAGTTTTTATTGAGGATTTTATGTCTCAATACCTTGCCAATTGTTGTAAAGATGTTATGCAGGGCTGTAAAAGTATGTAAATTCCTTTCTATTCCTATTCAGTAATGGCCAGAGACCTATCATCTCTAACTTTTATAAAATTCTGATTAGGTTCTTAACTTCTTTCTTGTTTATATTTTAGTTAAACTTGTCAAGGTTGAAAAGAGATACATTAAAATCTCTCACTATCATAATTTTACTGTCAATTTCTCCCTACAGTTAGATGATCTTTTATGCCATTCAATGCACAAGGATATTGATTCATTAACTACAGTTCTCTTAAATACAAAATCTCTCTCAATATATTCCTCTCTCATCCCTTAATTTGATTTTTTTTTTAGATATCATCCCTTCATATTCAACTCACCCTGTGCTCTCTGTCTATATATAATATGTATATTCTCTTCAGCTACCCTAATACTGAGGTCTCATGAATTATACACATCATCTTTCCATGTAGGAATGTAAACAAAACAATTCAACTTTAGTAAGTCCCTTATGAATTCTCTTTCTTGTTTACCTTTTCACGCTTCTCTTGATTCTTGTATTTGAAAGTCAAATTTTCTGTTCAGCTATATCCAGTTATATTTACTTGTCTGAATTTATGATTGCTACCCTTGCTTTTTTGAGTTCACCTAACGCATTTACTGTGAAACTTCAATCACTCATTTTAATCCTGTGAATCTTCATGTTCAAGCCTGTTTCTTATAAACAGCATTTCATTGGATTCTGCTTTCTAATTCATTCTGCTACCCTGTTATGTTTTATAGGCAAATTCATCATGTTCATACTTACTATTATGATGGTTAATTGTGTATTCCCTCCTTCCTGTCCTCTTTTTTCTTTTTTTTTCTTTTTCCTCTCTTTGCCCCCATCTTCCTCTTTACAAATAAGAAGGTAGAAGAGGAGCTTGCCTAATACTTGTTATCCATAAATGAAGTAGTCTGTTGAGTTTAATATATTTTTATACCGCAATGTGTGTGTGTGTGTGTGTGTTTGTTCAACTTTCTTTTCCAGTTCAGATGAGAGTGAGTTTCATGAGATTCTTGTTACTCTCACTTCTTTCTCAATGTTAAATTCTTTCATCTCACAAACCACTATTATGTGAGATAGTGATTTTTCTCTCCTTCCTCCCTTTTTTTCTCTTCTACTATATTCCCCTAATCTTCTCATTTCCATCTTCTCCTAAGACCATCAGAACAGAATAAAATCATTCCCAGGTCCTCTGGATGTCTAATTGTTCTTTCTCTGTGATCATTGAAGACATTAAAGTTCTGAGATGACATTTGTTTCTTTCTCCCTTAGTAGCATGTAAACAGTTCTATAGTCCTTTCCAATTGATCAACCTTTCTATTTTTCTCTTGACTCCTGTATTTCCATTTCAAAGTGTCTGGTCTTTTCATCAGGAATGCTTGGAGATTCTCTGTTTTATTAATGATTCATTTTCTCCTCTGCAGGATTATATTCCATTTTAATGGATAAATTATTCATAGTTGTAAGCGTTTTAGAAGATCCTATTCCAAGCTATCCTCTTCTTTACACTGGCAGCAGTCAAGTCTTGTGTGATCTTTACTGTGGCTCCTTAGTACTTGTTGAATTGTTTCTTTTTGGCTGTCTGCACTATTTTTTTCCTTTGACGTGTAAGCTCTGGATTTTGGCTATGACATCCCTGGGCATTTTCATTTGGGGGTTTGTTTAAGGAGGTGACTGGTGGATTTAAAGTATAGCTTTGATCAGGTGACATCACCTTCCCTGGCTAGCTGCTCATTGCTTGCAAGATAAAGATAAAGATAATTTGTCTTGTCATTAAAAGGTCTCCATAATCTCCCTCCAATTTTCTAATTTATCTTTTTTAAAAAAATAGTTAAAAAAGAAACAAATATTAAATTTAAGAGAGTAGTAACAAAATTGCTCTATTTGTGTACATTTTATGCTTCTTTTGTTTTTTCAAAAAGGTCTCTTTTGTACTGTTTTTCTAATTTACTTTTCTAGCTTTGATTCACTTTACTTCTCACTGTGTTTCAGGCAAATTGGATTACTAGTTGCTTTCCAATCTTTCTCTTGTTTCTATGCTTTTGCACGTCTTTTCCAGACATAGAGTTAACTCTCTCCTCTTACACTACTCCTGCCCATCTAAGGTTATTCATGGACTCATTGGTTTGGAAGTGAAAAGGGTCTTGGAGGTCCTGATTTTTAAGGTGCCTTGCCCAAGGTCACACAGTTAGCAAGTAGGAGGGCCAAGACCTTTGACTACCAATCAAGCCTTCTTTCTACTATGTCAGATTGCCTTCATACTTCTTTCAAAAGTTTTTTCCTTTCTTTAAGGCCCAACTCAGACACCATCACCTCTTTAAAATTTTCCTAATCTGGGGGGCAGAGCCAAGATGGCAGCTGGAAAGCAAGGACTTGTGTGAGCTCCCCACCAGGTCCCTCCAAAAACCTATAAAAATGGCTCTGAACAACTTCTAGAACTGCAGAACCCACAAAATAGCAGAAGGAAGCAAGGCTCTAGCCCAGAACACTCTGGATGGTCACTGGGTAAGGTCTATTATACCTTGCTGGGAGTGGAGCAGAGCAGAGCCCAGCATGGAATGCACCCAGACCAAACAGACTGGGAGCCATGCAGAACAGGCCCTAGTTCCCTGAATCAGTGAGCTGTGGCAGTCACCAGACTTCTCAACCCACAAACACCAAAGATAACAGAGGTTAGTGGGAAGAGCTGCTGGGACAGAATGAAAAGACTTCTTAGTTTGGCTACTGCCCCAGGGGCAAAGAGGTGGTGCAGCTCTGAGGACAGAGCTACAGCTGCAGTTGCTTCCAGCCCCAGGCCTACCTGGTGGGAGGAATTAAGTGGTGGATCAGAGCAGGAGTGAAGAGCCTGCTTAAGATCTGAGTCACCGTCCGGGTTGGCGGTTCTTGGGGGAGGAGTAGCTGGTGTGGCTGAGCTTGCTGTGTAGAAATAGCTCTGAAAACAATAGTGCAACCCCTCAAGCTTGGGACAAAGTACTCTACTGTACAAGCAGTCATACCTCGCTGAAAAACTCAAGGGTCAACTAGTTGGCTGGGAACATGGCCAGGCAGGGAAAAGGCACCCAGATTCAGACTCAGACTTTGGAATCTTTCTTTGATGACAGAGAAGACCAAAACATACAGCCAGAAGAAGTCAACAAAGTCAAAGAGCCTCCATCAAAAGCCTCCAAGAAAAACATTAACTGGTCTCAGGCCATGGAAGAGCCCAAAAAGGATGTGCAAAAGCAAGTTAGAGAAGTAGAGGAAAAATTGGGAAGAGAAATGAGAGTGATGTGAGAAAACCATGAAAAACAAGTCAATGACTTGCTAAAGGAGACCCCAAAAAATACTGAAAAATATACTGAAGAAAACAACACCTTAAAAAATAGACTAACTCAAATGGCAAAAGAGCTCCAAAAAGCCAATGAGGAGAAGAATGTCTTGAAAGGCAGAATGAGCCAAATGGAAAGGGAGGTCCAAAAGACCACTAAAGAAAATACTACCTTAAAAATTAGATTGGAGCAAGTGGAAGCTAGTGACTTGATGAGAAATCAAGATATTATAAAACAGAACCAAAGGAATGAAAATATGGAAGACAATAATTTTAAAATTATTGGACTACCTGAAACCCATGATCAAAAAAAGAGCCCAGACATCATCTTTGAAGAAATTATCAAGGAGAACTTCCCTGATGTTCTAGAACCAGAGGGTAAAATAGAAATTGAAAGAATCCACTGATTGCCTCCTGAAAAAGATCCCAAAAAGATAACTTCTAGGAATATTGTCACCAAATTCCAGAACTCCCAGATCAAGGAGAAAATACTGCAAGCAACCAGAAAGAAACAATTTAAGTACTGTGGAAACACAATCAGAATAACTCAAGATCTAGCAGCTTCTACTTTGAGGGATCCAAAAACTGGGAATATGATATTCCAGAGGTCA
>CM053624.1:227214908-227240479 GCA_028646595.1 Phalanger gymnotis | reverse complement strand
ATTTGACTTTCAAAACGTGAAAAGGTAAACAAGAAAGAGAATTCATAAGGGACTTACTAAAGTTGAATTGTTTTGTTTACATTCCTACATGGAAAGATGATATGTATAATTCATGAGACCTCAGTATTAGGGTAGCTGAAGAGAATATACATATTATATATAGACAGAGGGCACAGGGTGAGTTGAATATGAAGGGATGATATCTAAAAAAAAAATCAAATTAAGGGATGAGAGAGGAATATATTGAGAGAGGGAGAAAGGGAGAGATAGAATGGGGTAAGTTATCTCACATAAAAGTGGCAAGAAAAAGCAGTTATGTTGGGACAGAAGAGGAGGCAGGTGAGGGGGAATGAGTGAATCTTGTTCTCATCGGATTTGACCTGAGAAGGGAATAACATACACACTCAGTTGGGTATCTTACCCCACAGGAAAGAAGGAGGAAGGAGATAAATAAGGGGGGACAACAGAAGGGAGGGCAGATAGGGGGAGGAGGTAATCCAAAACAAACACTTTAGAAAAGGGACAGGGTCAAGGGAGAAAATTGGATTTATCCCCTTTAGGGGGATAGGATATGAAGGAGCAAAATGTACTTAGTCTTTCACAACATGAGTATTGTGGAAGGGTTTTGCACAATGATACACATGCGGCCTATGTTGAATTGCTTGCCTTCTCAGGGAGGGTGGGTGGGGAGGGAAGAGGGGAGAGAATTTGGAAGTCCAAGTTTTAAAAGCAGATGTTCAAAAAAAAGTTTTTGCATGTAACTAGGAAATAAGATATACAGGCAATGAGGCATAGAAATCTATCTTGTCCTACAAGAAAGTAAGGGAAAAGGGGATGGGGGGGAGTGGGGTGACAGAAGGGGGGGTTGACTGGGGAACAGGGCAATCAGAATATATGCCATATTGGAGTGGGGTGGAGGGTAGAAATGGGGAGAAAATTTGTAATTCAAACTCTTGTGAAAATTAATGCTGAAAACTAAAATATTAAATAAATAAATAATGATTTTAATTTTTCCTAATCCCCATCCCTAACTGGGTAAAAATAATCCCTCCTTTAAATTTCTTATAGTGTGTTGTATGGCTCCCTCCTGTAGTACTGTCAAGTTTTACCTTGCGTGTATATATATATATATCCCATCCCTACTATTAGACTGTAAGCTCCTTGAGGGCAGGGACTATCATTTTAATCTTATACAGAGTAGGTATTTCATAAAAGTTTCAATTGGTTAGAGCTCCTGGTTCAAGTGGGAGTCCAGTTACCTCCCTTGAAAGGTGAAATTAGTGATGTACAGTGTTGTACAATAAAATTAACAGAGGTGTGCAGTATGCTGCCCCTTCCCCCTCACTGTGCCTAGCCTTTATCACAGATGGTTGGCTACACAACTTTTTTTAAATGAAGCTATTGAGAAATGTTTGGACAGTGGTTCTTTTTTTCCTTCATATGTCTGACGACAGCAAGCAATATTATCCACAACTAGTCTTTGAACTTTTAAAAATCTTGACGTGTTTGGATCCATTTCTTCAATACAAGAAAAAAATGCATTCAAATGGTGTTTCTGCCGACTCTTTTGTTGTGAACCTTTTTAATTTGACTTCGGATTCTGAAGGTTCCCTTTCTTTCACAATCTTTGCAGCCAGGAACTCAAATCAGATCCTCTTTTTACAATTCTTCTCCACGGGACTCAATCAACTCTTCCACCTCATACTCATTCACTTCTAGCTCTAATTCTTGCGCTAATTTTATAGTCTTGTTACTTACTTCTTCAAATGTTTCATCTTTGTCAAATCTACAAAAATCAGAATGAACTGAGGGCATGCTTTTTTTTTTTCCAAACTTTATTCATACACATTTCTGTTACACCTTCCCATCTTTAGCAATATTTGGATTGCATGGTAAACATTATAGGACTTCCAGAGATCTTTCAATGTTAAGTCCTTATCTGCATCCAAAGCTGCTATTGCCTGGGTAAATGAAATGCAGTAAATAATAAAATTCACAATCACTCCCTGACCCATAGGTTGTAATAATGAAGTAGTGTTAGGGGGAAGGTAGACCACTTTTACATTTTCATTAAAATCATCCAGATGGTGTGGGTGACCTGGGACATCACCCCAAATAAGTAGTATCTTGAATAGAATGCCATTATCATTACAAAACTTCTGGACTTCAGAAATGAAACAGTGCACAAACCATAGTTCAAGAATGATAAGGGTTATCCATGCCTTAAGGTTAGCAGAAATGATGTCTTGCTGATTCCTTTCAAGGCTCTGGGATTTTCTGAGTGGTGCATAAGAATGAGTTTTAATTTGCAAGTCCTAGAGATGCATTCCCTCCAAGCAGAAGAGTAACTCTATTTTTTAAAAATTAATTGATTAATTTTAAGTTTTCAACATTCACTTCCATGAGATTTTGAGTTCTAAATTTTCTACTCATTCCTTCCCTTCCTCCTCCCCAAGACAGCGTGCAATGATATAGGCTCTACAGAAACATCGTATTAAACGTTTTCACAAGAAACGCATTTTTTGAAGTTTTAAGCCCAGGCATAGTTTTTTTTTCTTTTCCTCCATGGAGATGCAGGTTTGAGATGGCATTCTTTGGTGCAATAGGCTGGTTTTGAAGAGGTCTAAGCAAAATGATGATGACAGGGAACCATACGTTTCTAGGGGTGCTCGTGACCCCAAAATACCGACACCCCGGGTCCTGCCGAAAGAATTTGACTCAAGCCTTCTCAGACAAGGGAAAAGGCAAAGTTTATTAGGGATTCACCATAATGGATTGTCTTAAGAAATCCCACCCTTTGTGACGCCTGTTTTCACAAGCCAGCCAGATTCAATCTACTGAGCTAGATTGAATCTGAGCACCTTCATCGAGGCAAGATGGTGATTATATCCACAAAGATTGTGGGAGGGATTGAGGGGTGGTCTGGGGTGACTAGAGGAGGGGTTTAGGCGGGTCTTGAGAAGGAGTCTAAGGAGGAGCTTGATGGGACCCAGATGAGGTCAGACTCCAGGAACCAAGAGAATGGGATTAAGGGTGGGGAGTAGCTGAAGGCAGGGATATTGATAGTATCAAGAGTGGGAAGTAGCCGGACGATAAAGGGCAAGGCTAGGTAGAGATTTGGGCCTAATGATAATGTAAGGCTTATGGCCTTAGGGGAAGGCAAGATCTAGTTGGAAGATTCATGGAGAGTAGTTCAAGGGGGCTCCCAGAGACAGTATTCCAGATTCAAGGGGGTTCCCAGAGACTGTCCCTTCATCAGTTTCATCTACATTAAAGATTTATTCTGGAGAGTACAGACTGTCATCTATTCCTTTTTGCAGGAACTTGAGAACTTTTTTGCTGCTTCAATATCCGCACCAGCAAACTCTCCTGACACTTGTACATTATGAAATCCTTCACACTTTTTAAATCCTACAAACCACCCACTGCTTGCTGTAAATACCTGTGTTTCTTCAGAGTACTTTATCTTTAAATCTTCAAAGAGGCTTCAAGCCTTGGCTTGAATTGTCATCAAGCTTAAAGAAATATTCTTCTGAGTCTGGTCTTCTATCTATGTAGTTAATAGTTTCTCTCTCTCTAGAACAGCATCTTTTCTTTGTTTTGATAGAATAGTCGACTTCATGTAAGCACTGCCTTGTGTACTCCTTTACCTGGGCAGCATCTTTTACTCTGGTGTTCACAGTCCACACCACAAGACTACGTTCATGTACTACTGATGACAATCTTTGTCTTCCTTAATATTTTCTAATCATTTTCATTTCCAAGTCTATTAGCTGTGCTTATGAGATGGTTTAATTTTCCCCTCAAGAGCATGTTTGCTGCCAATCATGATGAGACCATAATGGTCACTACTGAACACAGAGGGAGGCACAGTGTCACTCGTCTGCAGACATGTGGGAACTGACTTAGAGATGCTTCTCAGATTCCTACTGCTGTTTATGCTGCCCAGATTGTACAGCATCTAATCGTATAATGTCTGCTTTGCAAGGAATTTTCGTAATTTTTTTGGAATGCAGATTTATTTCAGAATTCTTTAGTTGAATTTGCATAATGCAGAAAGTAAATGAAAACTGTCTATACAGCCATTCAGTCTTCAAGTTTTTAATGAAGATCCTCCTGTAAATCCAGCCTAGTGCAAAAGGGTACTCCAAGTGATACCATAGCCATCAGAGAGCTCTAAGTTTTAATGAAGTGGGAAACAAGACTCCATTCAAGCAATAACTCCTTGGTTCTGGCAGAACTGCCCTTGAAAGTAAGAGAAAAGAGTGATTATTGGGAGCTGGATCAGTCAGAGAAGGTTTTCTGAAGGAACGGAATGGAAGGAACTAGTCAAAAGACAGATAAGATTTGGAGAGGTGGAGGTTGGGGTAGCGAGTCTGGGGAAAGGCAAACTAAGCAGAGGATGTAGAAGTGGGAATGAGTACTAGAGGCAGATGGATGAGACAGAGGGAAAATTCACCTGGTGGATGTTGAAGGAGTGGGTCATTAAGAAGGGTAGGTAAGGAGAGGCTATTTAGTGAAGGAATGTCACACTCAAGAACTTTTGGACCTTAATCCAGTAGATACAAGGGAGCCATTGCCAGTTCTTGAGGGAAATGATATAACCAAAATTATACAGGTTGGTGGTGGAGACTTGGGTTATATGGAGAGCTTTAGACAAGAACAGAGGTTCAGGCCTCAGCAAAGCCACAAGGGAGAGGCTAATTGGGGTCAGGGCATAGCTATTTCATTCCTGCAGGAAAAAATTATACCCCAAACCCCAGTGTGGGTGGACTCCCCTGGAGAGCTCATTGGCTGGCTAAACCCCAAATCCTTTTTGTTCCAGTCCCCTACTAATGGATTTTAATAAAGTTGTCCAGATTGCCCCGCTGCTAGATGAGGGAGAAAAGGCAAAGGAAGGTAGCCCAGTCAGTTTTAGCCCAGGGGCAATCTCTCAGAAGTTAGTTCATTGTGGCAGAGGTAGGAGTTTGAGCAACAAAGCTCCTGTTCAGATACACTTCGTGCAACCATCTTCCCAGAGTTCTGCCTGGGTCTGCACTTCTACTCTACCCATTCTACAGGGCCAGTTACAGTTTCCCTTTCTCCAGATTCATTTATGTTTTACTTGTCAGGTCAAGAGCTGGGTTCCCCCTCTGAGTCTGTCTTCTGGACCCAGTGTATTGATTTTTTAAATTGATTTTTATCATTATCTTCTGTTTTAACATTACCTAAATTTCTTTCTGTATCCTTCCCCTTCCTTCTTCCAGAGAGCAATCTCTTATAATCAAAAACTTTAAAAAGAAGACGAAAACAAACAAAAAAAAAATCAGCAAAATCAATCTGTACCTGGAAAAAAAAAACCCTGAGTCATATGCAAAGATTCACACGGTCGAGGGGCCCCTGAACTTGTCCTGTTGAGTTGCTGTGTTTTCTAGACATACTGGACCGGGAGTATACAGGAAGCCCTGAATGGACAAAGCCCAGCGTGGCCGGACATGACTAGTTGTTTGTACCCCTAGCTGGATTCTCTATGAGTCGTTGGGAGTTGAACTAGCTACAAAGACAGGGGGCAGTCATTCTGCATCAGACTGAGAAACTTTGTGTAGATAAGTAGACCATCATCTTCAGAGTCTAGCAGTTCCAAAGAGAAAAAAATGCACGACTTTTGCCATCCTTCTTTCTCAAGTTTCCCCTCCCTTTCTTTTGTCTTTCTCCTCTCCTTCAGGGAGGGCATTAATCCATTCCCCAGTCCTACAGCTTTTTTTCCTCCTCCTGTGCCATGCCATTTGGGAGGGGACTGCTGTCCACTCCTCCCTTCTTTGTTGCCCTTTCATAAATATGCAAGCTTCTGTTTGGATCGTGAACTCCTCCCACCTGTATAGGCGTGCCACATACATATTCATTTGCCTTGTAATAAATCTGGTTGCAACACCCATCTTATGGACTTGTGATATTTTTTTTGGTTAACATCACTCAAGTATGACCACTTCTCTGCCAAGGAGTAAGGGAAGGCAGCTTCTCATACCTCTTCCTTGGGGCCAAGTTTGTTCTTTGTAATTTTGCAACATTCATTGCTTATCATTTTGTGGTTATTCACACCAATATTGTTGTAGTCGCTGCATATACATTTTCTGGGTCCTATTTCATTTTGCATTAGTTGATGTCAGTTTGTCCATGCTTCTCTGTATTCATCATATTTGTTGTTTCTTATTGCACAGTAATATTCCATTAAATTCATGGGCCTCAATTTGTTTAGCCTTTTTCTCTCATCAATGCCCATCTACTTTGCTTCCAGTTCTTTTGCTTCCAAAAAAAGTGCTGCTTAATGTCTTTTATTAATGTCCTTCTGGATATACATATATGTTATATATATGTATGTATGTATGTATGTGTGTGTGTGTGTATATACATGTCTCTGGGTCAAAGGATAAGGATATTTCAGTCATTTTATTGGCATAATTCCAAATTGCTGTCCAGAATGGTTACACTAATTCACACTTCCACCACCAATACATTGGTTTGCTTGCCTTTCTACGAACACTCCAGCATTTGCCTAGTCCCATCTTTTGTCACCTTTGCCCATTTGCTGGGTGTGTTTGGATTTCCATTTCCTTTATTACTTGTGATTTTGAGTGCACTTTGATATGGTTGAGTAAATAGTCTCCAAGTCTTCTTTTCAGAGTGTTTGTTTATATCCTTTGACCCTAAGTCTGTTAGGGAATGACTTAGATTTTATGTATTTCCATTAGTTGTCTATATGTCTATAGATTTAGGAGTTGTCTGCATAGAGGTGATAGTTGAATTTTTTTGCCCTTTTTTCAGGGGGAGGGTTATTGTTAATTAACAAGATGTAGGCACTATCCAAGGATGGGGAAACAATGCATACGATACCATCCATAATCTTAAACAAGAATTTATTGACCACTTCTTGGCCAGGTAAGGCTAAGAAAAATAAATGCTACTGCCAGAGAATATGACATTTCTGTCCCATCTCCCCCCCGCCCATAGTATTGTATTTTTTCCAATTACATATAAAGTGTTAAACCTGAAAGTTGGTTGAAGGAAACAACAGGCTAGGTGATAGAAAAATTCATGTTGCTTATTTACTTATTGATTCCCTTTAAACTTAGCAGATACAAGCATGCATGGGGGCCAGACTAAATCTGACTCCCTGAACAAAGAAATAAGTAAGCTTAAATACATTTTTTTTGGTCCCAACGAAGCAGCCTGCATTATGTCACCTTTATGACCCCCATGTATGTTAATTATGATACAAGACAAGGATTTTCCTTAATGGAATAGATTGTAAATACAACAAATCAGATAGTTGACAGAGTGTCAATTGAAATTACAACCCAAGATCTCTGTGTTTAATTTGCCATTAACATTCCATAACATAGTATATGCCCATAAAATATTAAGATAAGGAAAAGTCACATAATTCAAGATAGTGTCTGGGGTCAAGGTTTTCACCCTTAATGGCCATGAACAGAGAAAGGAATGCTCTATCTGAGTGTGTTGATATAAGATAGAGACATCTCTGAGCTTATTTGGAGAACAAAGAGACTGTTAGGGTCAGGCTTTTCTTCTGGTTAATTAATTCAGGCCCTGAGTCTTATTGAAATTACAAAAATGATGTAAAATGGTATAAAATGTTCCACAGAAGAGAATTTTCAACATTCATTTTTGTGAAATTTTGAATTCCAAATTTTTCTCCCTCTCTTCCTTCCCTCCCCCCTCCCCAAGACAGCAAGCAATCTGATATAGGTTATACATTTACTATCATGTTAAACATTTCTACATTTGTCATGTGGTGAAAGAAGAATCAGGACAAAAGGGAAAAACCACAAGAAAGAAAAAACAAAAAACAAAAAAAATGAAAATAGTGTGCTTCTATCTGCATTCACACTTCTTAGTACTTTTTCTGAATGCAGTTAGAACATGGTCCATCACGAGTCTTTTGGAATTTTCTTAGATCATTATATTGCTGAGAAGAGCTAAGTTTATCATAGTTAATCATCGCACAGCATTGCCGTTATTGTGTGCAATGTTCCGCGCTGGACTCAGGAGGACCTGAGTTCAAATCTGGCCTCAGACACTTGACATTTACTAGCTGTGAAATTATATTGACTAAATTTGACTCCAATGAAGAGCTATGAAGAGCTACTTCCCCTATTCTTTTGCAGAAGTAGAGGGATCATCATTGGTGTGGAATACTGCATATATCAGACTTCTTTGGATCTGTTAGTTGGTTTTTTTGCTTTTTTCCTCATAAAAAATTAATTATTGTGAGGAATGGCCTTTGGAGGAGAATCAGGAAGCAGAAGGATATGGTAGGAAGTTAAGATGATCTAAAAAAAGATAGCAAAAAAGTGTTTTTCAAAGCTATGTTGGAGGAGAGAAGATCAAAGAAGAAACAGGACTGCTGCCTGGGCGGATGGGATGAGGAGAACAGCAAAGACGTTTAGCCAGGTCATTACTACCTAGGATGAATTACACTTGAGTGTTGGTGATTTTTGAGGGTGATCTTTGCAATTGCATGGCGCGTAGTAGGAGATTAATAAAGGTTTGGTGATCGAGTAATAGAAAGATCTTGGGGAATGGAAGAAATGTCAGGAGCGGAGAAGGTAAATGTCCCAATTTTCAAAAAAGGGAAGAAAATGGAGTTTGTAAAATATAGATGAGAGAGACTGATTTTTATAACTGGATGGATATTTATTTATTTTGGCTGAATTAAGCAAATATTCTTTTAATGACTTGCTTGTTTCTAAAATTTGACACCTAAAAGACAGTTTGAAAAGACATATTTATAAATACTTTGTTACCTATTGCCGATTATCTCATTCAAACACACAATGATGGAAATAAAGACCTCTCACTTTTCAGGCTATGCCAGGATGATGGCACCACTTTGATTTTTTTTTAAACTCGGAAGGATTCTAAACTTAATACTGAGAACTCATGTGGAAGTGCACACCGGGTCTACAACTTGGTGATGCTGCTCACACCTTGCTCATTTTCCTGTTTTCTACAACCCTCGAGAAGGAAACATTCAATTAGTTAATTAATTGGTCAGCTAAGAAGTGTAGTGAACAGATCATTTGTCCAGAAGTGGGTTTCTGAGATTGGAACAAATTTCTGTGCTTGGGGCTACTGCAATACCACGTGTGCTCACAAGAGGGCGCCCGCTTTCAAGTTGTTGGATTACTTTCGCTTCACTGCCCCAGCTCAAAATTTAGCTTAGGATAAAATACCTTGAATATTCCCCTAAAATATTAAAATGCTGGAAATTCCCGCGTAGCTTTTGTCATGGTTCTGCCCCCAACAGATACCTTTCAATACAATCCATCCAGTATATTTTATACCATTTCAAAAGCAAGCCTTCCTGTGGCCACATGTTTTATTATGTACAACAAAAATGATGAGAAATCTGTCTCCCACCATTTCCCCAAACAGATAATCCTTCTGTTCTGCTCCCCACTCTCCCTCGAGGATGAAAGTGTTAGGGGCAGGAGTTATGGTCCTGTAATCAACTGAGTATAAGGGCAGATGGTTACTCTTCTAGTTCATAAGCGGATAGTCTAGGTTAGTCTAGGGGCGGGCCCTGAATCTGTCAGCTCTGTGTACCTCAATACCGAGCTTCCCCTTTCTTCCTCCAGTTGCTCATCAACCTGTAATGTCAGAGGTTCTGCCAGGGTAGGGCATCATTAGGAATCTTCTTCTATACCGGTATTGCTTTCTCCAGAATAGATGATATGTAATCTCAATTTCCTTTTTGACAAGGTAGATAGATTTCAGGGGAATTCTGTAGACAATATTCATGGAGATTTCAGCTAAGCATTTGATGATGTAATCCTGTCTTACCCAAGACCTGCTGGATATCATCTGGATGTCCCACATGCCCCTCAAACTAAGCATTTATTAGCTTTCACCCCTCTGCCTTATGTCTTTGTTTCTGTTGAGATTACTGCTATCGTTCTAACCGAATACATTGTTACATATTTTACGGTGTAACAAAACTCCTCCAAACAGGTGATGAACACGAGAGAAATTATTTTTGTCTGGACGTAGGTGGAGGGAATTTCCAGAGAGAAAACTCCTTTCACTAATGCACTGTCCTACAATTTGATAATATCTAGCACTTACAAAGCACTTTATACAATATTATCTCCTGTAATCTTCACAACTCTAGGAGGTAGGTACTTTTTTTTTTACAGGAATCAACCTCAACTCGGATCTTTTTAGAGATAACAGCCAGAAAAACTGCTCAAGTCTAAAAATTGTGCCTCTATAATTACAAGGGCAGATGGATATAATTCTAGGTCAATACTCTTCTCTCTCAGGGAAGAACGGAGTAACCAGTCTTGTGGCACCTTCTCCTGCCTCCTTTAGGGTAGCAATCAGTTTCCCTTGGAGAGGGATGGACTAGATTGCAGAAATGTCTCTATGCTTCCCCCTTGAAGTGCATTTAGATAACTCATGTGGACACACACATCTTACAAAGGGCAACACACGCTTTGCACAGAAGTTTAGGAAAATGTTTGACCACAGCTTTAAGTTCCCCTTTTTGGCGGGGAGGCAAGACTGGGCTTGCTGCCATTACTTCTCCTTTGGGCAGAAAAAATCACAGACATACCAAGCCTTACACTGAGGCTGGGACTGATCCAGTCAGCCCCAGATTAATGAGCACACTGACCAATTTGGCCCTTCCCACCCACAAAGGCCACAAAGGTTGTGCACCGTTAGAGGGTGGGGTCCTGGTCCTTCTGTGTTACACAACATGCCTCCAGGGAAACTCCAAAGCTATTTTGAGAAGTGTAACTGAGTAAAAGTCATTTAAGTCATGACATTTTACTTGTCTGCAAACAAAGGGAAATAATGCCAAATTCCTCTCAAGGCGATTACACCATTTTGTGGTGTCTCAAATTACAGTACCTGTGCTTTACATTCCAAAGCATTCTGCCTCATGAGCATCTTTGTGACCTCACAAGAATGAATGTGTCACACCACTTCTGATTGTCAAAGGTTGAGCCAAGATGGAGTCAGTCTTGTTCTTCCACTTCAGTCCTCTGGCACCTACAGTTTGGGTGACCTGTAGTCAGCCACTTAAGCTTCCCCTTCCATAGGCCATTCCCTAAGACTGTAGGGTGGCACATTGGACAGAGCCCTAAACCTAGAATTAGCAAGACTTGAGTTCAAATCCAGTCTCAGATTCCTGCTACCTGTATGGACAAGTCTAATTACTGCTAGTCTAGTGGCACGATTTTTAGACACAAGTATTTTTTCTGGCTGTTATCTCTGAAGAGATCAGAGTTGAGATTGATTCCCATCAGACAGTGGAATTTATGGAGGGGAAAAACAACACAAATTTCTTGATGACTAAAAAGGCATGGCCTATGGACATGAGCATGAGCACAGTCATGGAAACATCAGACTTTCTGATTATGAACCATGTAAGAGAAAAGGAACGGCACCACAGCAAATCCAGGAGAGGCTGGCCCGGCCAGGCCTCAGGAGTCCATAGGGCCACAGTGAAATAAGGAGCAAGAGATTTAGTATAAAAAATCCTGCCTGCTCTGTCAGTGCTTTTACAAGAGGATTGAGATGGGCTTTAGGTGCATTTTTATTAGCTTTCACTTTTGAATACTTCCTAGCTGCTCCAAGGAGGGATGAGGAACATTCTTCTAAGCACCGAAGTTAGTAACAGTTAATTATTTAGAGGAAAGTGAATGCTTGCTGTGCTAAAGCTTGGACATTTTTCTCTTCAAAGATTACTACTAAAATTTCACATGGCAAGAAAAAAAAAGATTATGCCTGAAATACAAAGTTAGTTTTTCTTTTGTTTCTAATGCTAACTTCTACAGATGGGAGGAAAAAATTCCTTCCTTATTGTTTCTGTAGTCTCAACTGGTTGGAATCATGTATCAGAGATACGACCTTATCCTTTTGAAAACTTTGAAATGTTCTTAAAAACTTTAAAAACTTAAAAACCTTAAAAACTCACTGTTGTACCCTTTTCCCTTGGGTTGATCAGCAAACAGGAAAAAGAAATTATGTTTAGATGACAGGGACACATATCACAAAAAAGACTGCCACTCTGCATAACACTGTGAGTTTCCCTTCAGCTGAAGAAGTAAAACAAGTTTCTGAAGAACCTCGGATTTAAGACTGGAGCATTTTGCAGTAGACTCATCTGGTTGGTGGATAGGATGGTGATTCATCTATGAAGTATGAAGGGTGGAGTTAGAGCAACATTTTTTGGACAGGAGAGTCATCCTTCAATCCTCCTTTCGTTCATTCAGTTAATAAACATTTGTTAAATATATTCTATGTGCTTAGAACTGTGCTAAGCTCTGGGGACACAAGCCCGCAAAAGAAAGCTAGTCCTCGCCTTTAAGGAGCCAACAACCTGAAGGAGATAGAGAACACACAAAAGAAAGCTGAAAAGGCTGCAAGAGGAGGTACTTAGCTCAAGAGTATAGCTGGCTGGTCTAAGTCCCCGTTAGATGAGGCTTTAAGAGGAGAAGGTACTGAAGAGGTTTGAGTGCCAAAGCTGATCTAATCCTGCAGGATGAGTTCAGTGCTGAAGGGGTTTCCTGGAAGCACAGTGATAGTGGAGTCCGAATGCAAGGAATGCAGCTGTATAGCTGGTGGGAAATAATGTAATTTTACACACACACACACACATACACTTCAAGACTCTGTTTAGAACCAACTCCAAGGAGGAGAAAGGGAAAAACATTTGCAGACCTGAATGGGGAAATTGGTATCTCAACATGTCTCTGATTTCCTTCTTCCCTCTAGAGACTTCAGAAAATTTCCCTTTGTGTGAGGTTGTTGACATTCATCTCAGTTTGCTCCCAACTAAAGAGCTCATTCACTTTTGGGTATTTTCTGGTGCATTCTAACCTGTAGAATTCAATTTCTATTTGTTATTTGCTTGGGCAAATGGATTTACTCATTATTCACTATTTTGTGATAATTTTTTGTGTATTGTGTGTATATTTGTGTATTTTGGTGGGAAGGGGCCAAACTATGTAAACTTGGACAGATTTCCAAATTAAGAAGTAGTCTAATGGGCTTTTTTTAGGAAGGGGATGGGGGGTGGGAGGCAGGATGGAAGAGGATACATTTTTCTAAGACTGTTAAAAATAGAGACTTTGAGTAATTTGTATACAAATGCACCCAGACCTCTCTCATCTTTCCCTGGAGAGTAAGGAATGTTTATTTCTTTAGTGTTGAAAAGGAAAAATTTAAATTTGTTATTTGATCTCCAAGTTCAGAACTTTTCACAATGAAATTTAAACTCTAAACTGAGCACAGGTATGTGTATCCATATATTATATATACATATATGTATGTATCTGCATAATATTGAGAGCATTGTAAACTCAAGCCAGAGACCAGAATAACTAGGAAACTTGCATACAGAGAAACTACAAAATACGAAATAAAATCATGATTTTTACAATAGCTGTTTTCATAGTCCACATTTTAAAGGAACCATTTTTTCATTAGTCTTGTCTAGTCTACAAAAACTACCCCGGGACCACAGTCCCTTGTTGAGCAGATGAAAGAAAAACAGTCAGGTTTAATTTTCACAGTTCAATAGTTCACTGAGCTCTTTGCAGTTTGGCTTCCAATCGTCACTGGGCATGTATATCTGTTCATGAACTATCTTTGACAAGCTAGAATTTAGTGAGGAGATTCTTCAGGGAATCTTCATTCTGTACAAACTGGATAACTTGAAAATGATTCATTTACTGAAGTAGAAGAAGAAATAATAATGTATTAGTTTCAAATGTTACTCATCTAGAAAAAAGTGTAACTCATTAAAAGCCATTCACATTCATATGTGGTAGTACAAATGGTCCACAACACTGCGCTCTAAAGAGCTAAATAGATCTAAATATGAGAGGCGATGGTAGTTTGTTGAGACCAAGGCTTACAACACTGGCTCATACCATTTAGGAATTATGTAACTGGTGATTATCTGATTATTGTGGAATCTATGGACATTAACTATATATACTGTCAGGTGATTGCTTGATACTTTTAATGGCCCATTGTTGTATAATGTTGAAAAATAGGGCAAATTAATGAAACAGTAGATCATCTTCACATCTTCGAGTAGGATACATTTGTCAATTCCTGGAAGACTTTAATATTGTATGTAAAAGATTCTATTCCTAACTTTCTGGTCCATTTCAAGCCATTAAGGAGAGAGGCAACCCTGGGCCTGTTGAGGAAAGAATGTCACCAGAGACCAGAGACCATGAACATTGCTACAGCGCCTTAGATATACTCCCCAGTTTAAAAGAATTATTTGAAGTTACTTAAGCTAATTGTAACTGGAGCCTTTCTGAGAAAGTTTTGAGTGTGCTATCTTGCATCCACTTTCTCTGTAAAATCACACAATGTGATTATTTCATTGATTTATAATGATTTTTTTTTGGTAGCAAAATGTGATAAACTGGTCAAGGGAAAAAAAACCCTGAAAGGTTTTTTAGAAAGACCTGTATATTTACATACACAAGATTTCTCACTTTTTGTGAATTTGTTGGTATTATTTACTTGATAAGCAAATGTACCGGCTCTCATTTGTAAGCACAGAAATTTGCTACGTGAGATAATAACCTCTTTGAGGCTGTAATATTGATTTGCTCTCAGTTTGAATCCGGGTAGAATTGTTTAAAACAATTGTCAAGTCAATAGTTCAAATTGCAAAGGAAAATGCCAAGAACTGCCTTTGAAAGCTACTTTTGTTCTCTAAATGTTATAATCATTCAGGTGATATAGCTTGTTCAGAAGGTTGATCCCTTCTTGGGACACTTTATGAAGGTGATGACAGGATCCTGTTTACTCAGTTTCCCCACTGTGCTGTTCCTCCTTCAATGAAAAAAAATTTCCCACTTGTTGGATCATAACCTTGGCTATGGAATCTCTTAAATAATGTGGAATTCTGTTGCAAGAACTGCTTGTTCCAAAAGGTATTTATGACATTTATCTGAATGGAATTGAGGAAGTTTGGGTTTATGATACCTAATATCCATGATAAGTCAGTCTGTGAAATTCAGTGAGAGAGAGAGAGAGAGAGAGAGAGAGAGAGAGAGAGAAATTGAGAGAGAGAGAGAGAGAGAGAGAGAGAGAGAGAGAGAGAGAGAGAGAAACAGTCAAGATGATGGCATAGGAAGAAACAGGAGAACTCAGCTTCCCCTACAACTGCTCCAACAAAATTCCAAGAACATAGTGGCATATAAATGCAATGTAATATTATTGTACCATAAGAAATGTCAGAAGAAATTTCAGAGCATTATGGTTAGTATAAACTGACTCATAATGAAGGAAATCAAATCTTATAGTAAAGGGAATTGAACAGCAACATCACAAAGAAAAACATCTTTGAAAGATTCAAAACCTGAACAATTCAGTGACCATCCACATCTCCTGAGGACCAATGATGAAGCATGTCACTCAATTCCTAACAGAACCATGATGGGCACAGAAAGAGACAGATATCTTTGCCCATGGCCACCGTCTGAATTCATTTAACTTGTCTATACTTATTTGTTAGAAGGTTTTTTTTCCCTTTTCTGTCTTAGGTCTTAATGGATAATAATAGCCCCTATGTCCCAGGGTTGTTGCAAGGATCAAAGGAGGTAGTAATTGCAGAGTACTTAGCACAGTGCCTGGCACATAGTAAGCATTATATAAATATTAGTTATTATTTTTACTATTATTATTATTCATAGGGGTGGGGAAATTTAATAAGAGTGATGCTAGATAAAGAAGGCCATTGAAAAAAATTTTTAAAGGCACAGAAGAGATCAGAAGGAGGCACAATGGAGAGAGATTTCAATGGAATTATGTACTTAAAACAAAACTTAAACTGAAGTGAGTGAAGGAAGCATTTGTTTACAGCTCTGGCAAGAAGTGGGTGTATGATACCCCAAAAGGGACATGTACCCCGCACAGAAGTCAAACTGAGCCTTTTATGGGGTTAATCATTCCTGGCCCCTCCCTTCAGAGCTGGGACTGGTCCGAGCTCTTCCAGGTTACAATCTTTCTAGCCCACCCACTGCACATTACTCCCTGACATGTTCCCCCACCCCGTACACACATGTTCAGAAAATGGAAGGGTAATCTATGCATAGGCATGTAAGTTAATATGCATGAAGGTTATCAGGCATGTGCAGATAGAAGAGAACTTTGCCCCTTGTTTGAACTCTCAGGCTTTGAGGGGTTGTCATGTTCCAGCCTCTGGTTCCTGTTTCAGACAGGATGTACCCTAACCATAAATTGAATAAGGAGAAGCCCAAGGTCCTGGTGTTTCCCCCTCTTAGTGCTGTGGAAGCAGAACAACAAAATTCCTTTCTCACATTCTTAAGTTTATAATTAGGAAACTATTAAAACTATCCTATATATGGAAACGTTATAGGGAACCATGGCATGCTGCCCTTTCTACTGCGAGAGGAAATAAAACAGATGCTAAAATCATACCCATATTTACTTTACTTCACTGTATATAATATTCCTTCCTGGGAGGAAATTATCATGTTTTTTAGGGTAGCCCATTTCTCCTTCAACCAGGTCACCAGCTTTTGCCACAATCTCTTACTCTTTTTCAGAATTAACTCCTAGTTAGGGAGTCAAGGCCATTTCCTGTGTTATACCAGTTTTTGGTTGGGAATCAAGAAAATTGGAGTACTATTTAGAGTTCTCTATTTTGGACTTCAAGTCCAGCTCCCTAGAGATGGAATGGCCAACATGGGCCTGAGAGGAAGCACAGAAAACTCAGCTTAACAGACTCAAGGCTGGGTTACACAGATACAGAATGTTGTCTGTCTCCCAGTATCCAACCTCTTCTCCCATCCTCAGGCCAGGGCTTTCTTTCTTCTTTACCCTTCCTTTCATTGACTTTTCCCTTCAAGCTCTCTCTCTCTCAGACATGTGGATTTCATCATGTATACTACACTGGGGGTAGGCAACAGGGCTCAGAGGGCAAAGAGACAACAGAGGCCAGGGTAAATAACACAGGGAGAATTACAATAAGGAAGCAAGTGGGTAAAAGGCTAGAGTAGGGAAGGGGCATGACAATGATGCTGAGGCAGGCAGAGAGGGCAGAAGCAGGAACTACTAGAGACCCTGGGACCTGCCTGATTTCATCTCAGCACCAAAAATATGAAATAAACATTCTTTGATTTCATCCTGGACAAAAGGTAGAAAGCAGCATGTAAAGGGCAGATAAATTCAAGCTCCCAACCCATGTTGGAAAGACAACAGCCCCCCCACCCCCCGCCCCCCAGGCATGTGAGGCAGCAGAGTGGGATGAAGAGAGAAGGAGAGGTCACTGAACAGGATGCAAGAATCCTAAATCTCGGCTCTCAATAATGCCAATGAGGAGACCTGGGTGGAGGAATCCTGGGACTAACTGGGGACAGTATAACAGGAGTCTTGGTCAATGAAAGCCTTATTCCCAGAGCATATACAGGGTTCTCTGCCTGGTCATAGGGAAGAAGCTGGGAAGACTACATCCAGGAAAGGTATGATGATATATAATGGAAGGGCCAGGTGAGGTGCCATAACCATACTGAGGAGTAGAATCCAGGCTGGCAGAGAATGGACCTGCCTGAGAACAGAGCATCTCATCCATTAGCTCTGCCCCACTTAGAAGTGAAGGTGAATATTTGTAGTAGCTACTCTAAGTCTGAGCCCAGTCTTCCTCATGACTCTGACCTCCAGACTCTGTGTATTTAGGGGAGAATGTGTCCCCTAGAGTGGAGGGATATGTTACTACTTCTATTCTTGTTATATCTTCTCAATAAATATCCTTTTGTAAAAGCTAATTGATTTTAATTAGTTAAATGATACTGGGATGCTAATCATTGGAAGTAATCAATAATAAGGAAGACACTATCCATAACTGGAGATTGTTACTGGTAAGAACCCACTGGAATAGGGAATCAAGTAGATGGCATTAGAAAGGTACTTCCATGCTGATACCTAAATCAGGAAAAGCCAAAACAGAGAAAGAAAATTATAGATCAATTTCCCTAATGAATATTGATGCAAAGATTTTAAAATAAAACACTAGCAAGGAGATTACAGTAATATATCACAAGGATCATACATTATGACCAGATGGGATTTATACCAGGAATGCAGGGCTGGTTCAATATTAGGAAAGCCATCTGCATAATTGACCATATCAATAACAAAACCAGCAGACATCATATGATTATGTCAACAGATGCAGAAAAAGCCTTTGATAAAATACAACACCTATTCCTATTAAAAACATTAGACAACATAAGAATAAACGGAGTTTACCTTAAAATGATAAGTAACATTTATCTAAAACCATCGGCAAGCATTATTTGTAAAGGGGATAAGCTAAAAGCCTTCCCACTATGATAAAGAGTAAAATAAGGATGCCCATTATCATCTCTGTTATTCAATATTGTATGAGAAATGTTAGTTATATATGCTCAAAGGCCTACAAAACTGTGCATATCCTTTGACCCAGCAATACTACTTCTAGGTCTGTATTCCAAAGAGATCGTAAAAATGGGAAAAAGACCCATATGTACAAAAATATTCACAGCAGCTCTTTTTGTGGTGGCAAAGAAATGGAATTTGAGGGGATGTTTATCAATTGGGGAATGGTTGAACAAGTTGTGGTATATGAATGCAATGGAATACTATTGTGCTATAAGAAAGGATGAGCAGGTGGACTTCAGAAAAAACCTGAAAAGACATATATGAGCTAATGCTGAGTGAAGCGAGCAGAACCAGGAGAACACTGTATACAGTAACAGCCACATTGTACGATGACTAACTTTGATAGACTTAGCTCTTCTCGGCAGTGAAAGGATCTAAGACAACTCCAAAAGACTCATGATGGAAAATGCCATCCACATCCAGAGAAAGCACTTTGGAGTCTAAATGCAGATGGGGGCACAGTATTTACTCTCTTTTTTATAGGTCTTTTTTTTTGTTGTTTTTTTTGAGATTTATCATTTTTATTTAATATTTTAGTTTTCAATATTGATTTCCACAAGATTTTGAGTTACAAATTTTCTCCCCATTTCTACCACCCCCCTTTCCAAGATAGCATATATTCTGATTGCCTCGTTCCCCAGTCAGCTCTCCCTTCTGTCACCCCACTCCGTCCCCATCCTCTTTCCCCTTACTTTCTTGTAGGGCAGGATAGATTTCTATGCTCCATTCCCTATATATCTTGTTTCCTAGCTGCATGCAAAAAACAACTTTTTTTTTGAGCATCTGCTTTTAAAACTTTGAGTTCCAAATTCTCTCCCCTCTTCCCTTCCCACCCACCCTCCTTGGGAAGGCAAGCAATTCAACATAGGTTACACATGTACCATTATGTAAAACATGGCCATAATACTCATGTTGTGAAAAGCTAACTATATTTCCTTCCATCTTATCCTATCCTCCTTTATTCAGTTTTCTCCCTTGCCCCTATCCTTTTTCAAAAGTGTTTGCTTTTGGGGAAGATAGGTGGTGCAGTGAGTAGAGCACAAGCCCTGGAGTCAGGAGGACCTGAGTTCAAATCCAGCCTCAGACACTTGACACATGTACTAGCTGTGTGAACTTGGGCAAGTCACTTAACCCCAATTGCTCTGCCTTCCCCCCTCAAAAAAAATAAAAAAAGTGTTTTCTTTTGATTACCTCCTCCTCCTAACTGCCCTCCCTTCTATCATCCCCACTTTTTTATCCCCTTCCCCTTACTTTCCTGTGGAGTAAAATACCCAATTGAGTATGTATGTTAGAGTATGTAAGAGCAAAATTCACTCATTCCTGCTCACCTGCTCCCTCTTCCCTTCCAACAGAACTGCTTTTTCTTGCCACTTTTATGTGAGATAATTTACCCCATTCTATCTCTCCCTTTCTTCCTCTCTCAATATATTCCTCTCTCACCCCTTAAATTTATTTCATTTTTTTTTACATATCATCCCATCATATGCAACTCGCCCTGTGCCTTCTGTCTATATGTATGTATATTCTGTTCAACTACTCTAATACTGAGAAAGGTCTCATGAATCATACACATCATCTTTCCCTGTAGGAATGTAAACAAAACAATGCAACTTTAGTAAGTCCCTTATGAATTCTCTTTCTTGTTTACCTTTTCATGCTTCTCTTGATTCTTGTATTTGAAAGTCAAATTTTCTATTCAGCTCTGATCTTTTCACTGAGAAAGCTTGAAAGTCCTCTATTTCATTGAAAATCCACATTTTGCCTTGGAGAATGATACTCAGTTTTGCTGGGTAGGTGATTCTTGGTTTTAATCCTAGCTCCTCTGACCTCTGGAATATCATATTCCAAGTTTTTGGATCCCTCAAAGTAGAAGCTGCTAGATCTTGAGTTATTCTGATTGTGTTTCCACAGTACTTAAATTGTTTCTTTCTGGTTGCTTGCAGTATTTTCTCTTTGACCTGGAAACTCTGGAATTTGGTGACAATATTCCTAGGAGTTTCCTTTGGGATCTTTTTCAAGAGGCGATTGGTGGATTCTATCATTTTCTATTTTACCCTCTGGTTCTAGAATATGAGGGCAGTTTTTCTTGATAATTTCTTGAAAGATGATGTCTAGGCTCTTTTTTTGATCATAGCTTTCGAGTAGTCCAATGATTTTCAAATTATCTCTCCTGGATGTATTTTCCAGATCAGTGGTTTTTCCAATGAGAAAATTCACATTGTCTTCCATTTTTTCATTCCTTTGGTTCTGCTTTATAATATCTTGATTTCTCATAAAATCACTAACTTCCACTTGCTCCATTCTAATTTTTAAGGTAGTATTTTCTTCAGTGGTCTTTTAGACCTCCTTTACCATTTGGCTAATTCTGCCTTTCAAGGCATTCTTCTCCTCATTGGCTCTTTGGAGCTCTTTTGTCTTTTGGGTTAGTTGATTCTTTAAGGTGTTATTTTCTTCAGTATTTTTTGGGTCTCCTTTAACAAGTCATTGGCTTGTTTTTCATGGTTTTCTTGCATCACTCTCATTTCTTGTCCAAATTTTTCCTCTACTTCTCTTACTTGCTTTTCTAAATCTTTTTGAGCTCTTCCATGGCCTGAGGCCAATTCATATCTTTTTTTTTTCTTGGAGGCTTTTGATGTAGTCTCTTTGACTTTGTTGACTTCTTCTGGCTGTATGTTTTGGTCTTTTTTGTCACCAAAAAAGCAATCTAGATTTTCAGTTTGAGTCTGAGTTAATTTTTGCTGCTTGTTCATGTTCCCAGCCAACTACTTGACCCTTGAGCTTTTTGTCAGGGTATGACTGCTTGCAGAGTAGAGAGTACCTTGTCCCAAGCTTTAGGGTCTAAATGCTGCTGTTTTCAGAGCTACTTCTACTCCACCATCACCCTAGGCTCTGTGACAGCAGTGCTCTTCCTCCCCCAAGAACTGCCAACCAGGACCACAATCCAGATCCAAGCAGGGAACAGCAAGAGAACCTGCCTTTGTGCCCACAAAGTGCTCCTTGCACTCCTGCTCTGATCCACTGCTAGATCCCTCCCACTGTGTGAGCCAGGGACTCAGGAAGCAGCCTCAGGAGCTTCCTGCTGCTGCCACCACCACTGCTGTACCACCTCCACCACCCCTAGGGCTGGTGGCTGGACTGCTCTCAACTCGATCCTGCAGTTTCCCACTAACCTGTTCCTTGACGTTTCTGGGTTGAGAAGTCTGGTAACTGCCACAGCTCAATGATTCATGGCCCTAAGGCCTGTTCCAGTTGGCTGACTCCCAGTCTGGTCTGTCCTGGCACTCTGCTCCCAGCACCATGTTCCCGGCGACCATCCAGGCTCTCCTGGGTTGGAGACCTGTTTCCCTCTGCTATTTCATGGGTCTACAGCTCTAGAATTTGTTCAGAGCCATTTTTTACAGGTGTTTGGAGGGATTTGGGGGAGAACTTAAGCAAGTCCCTGCTTTCCAGCTGCCATCTTGGCTCCACCCTGTTGTTTTGTTTCTTCTTTCTTGTGGTTCCTCCCATTGGTTCTAATTCTTTACAACATGACTAATGTGAAAATATGTGTAATGTGAATGTATATGTAGGGCCCATATCAGATTGCACGGCATCTTGGGGAGCAGGGAGATGAGGGAGGTAGAGAAAATTTATAACTCAAAATCTTATGCAAATAAATGTTAAAAACTAAAAATTAACAAATTTATTTTAAAAAGAAATGTTAGTTATAGCAATAAGAGAAGAAAAAGAAATTTAAAGAATTAGAATAGGCAATGAGGAAACAAAATTATCACTCCGCAGATGATATGATAATATCCTTAAAGAATCCTAGAGAATCAACTAAAAAACTACTTGAAATATTAACAACTTTAGCAAAGTTTCAGGATACAAAATAAACCCATGTAAATCATCAGCATCTCTATATACTACCAACGAAGTCTAGCAGCAAGAGATAGAAAGAGAAATTCCACTTAAAATAATTGTAGACAATATAAAATACTTGGAAGGCTACTGGCCAAGACAAACCCAGGAACTATATGAACACAATGATAAAACACTTTTCACACATATAAAGTTGGATCTAAGCAATTGGAAAAATACCCATGTAATGAAAATGACAGTTTTACCTAAATTGATATATTCAGTGACATACCAATTAAATCACCAAAACATTATCTTAAAGTGCTAGAAAAAAAAAATTCATCTGGAAGGGCAAAAGGTCAAGGATATCAAAGGAATCAATGAAAAAATGTGAAGGAAGGTGGTCTAGAGCCATACCAGATCTCAAACTATATTCTAAAGTGGTAATTATCAAAACAACCTGGTACTGGCTAAGAAATAGAGTGGTGGATCAGTGAAATCAATTAGATATACATTATAGTCTAATAAATGACCATAATATTCTAGTATTTGATAAACCCAAAGATCCAAGCTTTTGGAACAAAACTCATTATTTGACAAAAACTGCTGGGAAAACTGGAAAATGGTGTGGCAGAAACTAGGTATAGACCAACTTCTCACACGCTATACCAGGATAAGATCAAAATGGGTACATGATTTACACATAAACTGTGATACCATAAACAAATTAGGAGAGCATGGAATAGTTTATTTGTCAGATCTATGGATAGGGGAAGAATTTAGGACCAAAGAAAATATAAAGAGCAAAAATATAAAGAGCAGAAAACTGAGAAAAATTTTTGCAACAAGTATCTCTCTCTGATAAAGCCCTTATTTCCCAAATACATAGAGAACTGAGTCAAATTTATAAGAATACAAGTCATTCCCTAATTAATAAATGGTCAAAGGATATGAACAGGCAGTTTTCAGATAAAGAAATCAAAGCTATCCATAGTTGTATGGGAAAAAAATGCTCTATATCAGTATTGATTAGAGAAATGCAAATTAAAACAATTCTGTGGTACTACTTCACACCTAACAGATTGGCTAATATGACAAAAAAGGAAAATGATAAATGTTGGAAGGGGTGGGGGAAAACTGACACATTAATGCACTATTGGTGGAGTTGCAAACTGATCCAACCATTCTGGAGAGCAATTTGGAAACATACCCAAAGGGCTATAAAACTGTGAACATCCTTTGATCTACCAATATTACTTCTAGGTCTATATCCCAAAGATACGTGTATATATATATACACACATATTTTTTAAAAAAAAAAACAGGAAAGGGACCTATTTGTACAAAAATATTTATAGCAGCTCCTTTTGTGGTGGCAAAGAATTGGAAATTGAGTGGATGCCCATCAATTGGGGGATGGCTAAACAAGCTGTGGCATTTGATTGTGATAGAATATTATTGTGCTATAAGAAATGACAAATAGGATGATTTCAGAAAAACCTGGAAAGACTTACATGAACTCATGCAAAGTAAAGTGAGCAGAACCAGGAGAACATTTTACACAGTTACAGCAATATTGTGTGATGAAAAATTGTGAATGACTTAGCTATTCTCAGCAATACAACGATCTAAGACAATCCCAAAGGTTGTTTGGCATTTGAAACGGTTCAAGAGACACAATCTCTGGGTAATTTCATCATTTTTTAAAATAATGCCAGCCTTAGACCAAAGACTTCTCATGGCAGTGGGTGTGAGCCCACTTATATGCTATTGGAAAAGTAGATGTTTCTGAGGGTGGCAAGTAACTCTGATTGATTTGGTCAACAATCAATGAGAAAATGAATATTACAACGAGAGGGTGGGCTATATTACAATGAGGGTCTTGGAGTATGTGAGCTGGCTCATTCAAATCTTGGTCAAAAAGACTTATCAATTGCCATATCATCTGTCTGACAAAAGGGAGAATCAACATTTCCCCCCTCCCCCACCATCTGAGCAAACACAATGACTAGGAATACACCCATTACCCTAGACTTAGACTTTCTGTTACTTCTGATTAGATCTTAGCCATCCTGGCTGTGTGTTTTTGAAAGATTTCTCACATTCATTGACTTCTGGACAAGGAAGAAAAGGGGGAAAAGCTTGGTCCTAATTCAATATTTAGTTATTAGATATGAGAGAAATATTCACTTCTCACAGACTCATGATGAAACATAGCCTCACTTCCCAGCCACCATGAACTACTTCTCACCCCACTCCAGGAGCATGCTCAGAGATGCCCTCTTGGTTCGCATGTGGAAGTTGGGATGGAGGTGGGGGACCTGCATCCAAACATGTGTCACTCACTCCAAAGAGGCTTGTACTCTGAGATAAGAACACACATGGCTCAAAACAGGCCCATCCTTAAGGGTCCACATGGTCTCTCCTGGACCCAGAACCACAAATGGCAACTCTTACAATGCTTCAAGAAGAGAAGTGGCCCTCATTATAATAATTTTTATTCTTTGCAACAATAACAGAAGCTGATACTTGTCTGGTGATTTCTTGTTTCATAGACACTATCTTGGATCAGATAGTGTATGTGAAAAGCAAATTAAAAATTGTCACTTATGATTAATATTTATTTCATTCAATAAATATTCATGAAGTATCTCCTTTCTCCTTTGGTTTCCAGTCTGACCTTTCCTCTCAGAACCCCAAATGACTGGGCAGGGGCAGGGATGGCTGATGCTTTGTGGGGAGGGAATGAAGGTATGAGGCCAGTGGGGTATACAGCAGTCCCCTCTCACAGTCATGGGGATCCCAGAGAGGATCCCTCCCTCCTGCCCTCACTTTTAGCCTTTCCCACTCTAGATGAGTCTCCTGGTTTACCTTCAAATAGGAACATGGTAGGCCTGAGTATAAGAGACTGAGATGTATGAAGGACTGATTTGGGGGATAAGGAGAGGGGTTACTCTTGATCTCTCATAGGTATATTATGGCACCTAAAAAAGAAAACTCAGAGACATAGCTTCTAGTCAACAGATTTTTTTGACTTTGCAAAGCAGAGGAGATGGACACAGACAAATATATCTGAATACAACTCAATTAGATTTTCCTAGAAGGCTTCTTTTACACAGGTGTTAACGAGGCTTGTCTTTGAAGTAGGCCAAGATGACCTAACATAGAGAGACTTCCAAGGGGGCTTGTCTGACCATGTCCATATCTCCTAAAATGGAGGCACTCTGCACCCCTATCACCTGGGTGGGTAG
>CM053624.1:227186720-227214408 GCA_028646595.1 Phalanger gymnotis | reverse complement strand
TGTGAATTTCTTAAACATGGCAACTGGCCAAGGTTTCAATTTTGAATTTGTAAAGATGATCAGGGTATAATTATTAGAAGTGGCAACTTAAAATTGTGTTAAGATAACCTTTGTAGGAGAATGGACAGAAAGCCAGTTCCTCCAAGAAGAATAAACTGTGGGGATGGCTGCAACAATTACCAAGGACCAGAAGACTTCATTGATGCTCTCTGACAGACAGCTGTATGGGAAAAGACTTGAATTTAAAGGGATGATTGTATTGTTGTTGGTTTTTTTTTTGGGCCTCTGTATTTGTACTTGTAAAGGGGACTGCCCCTTTGATTTGTCAATGCGTCAGCTCAATCCTTCCCTTTGCCCTTCTCCACGCAAGATGCACGCCCAACTCCGTGACTCGAATCCCTGCCTGTAGATTTTACTAATCAGTCCCTTCTTAAGTCATTGCAGGTCCTGACCGCAGTCCAGAGTGCTGTCAGAACCTTTTACCAGTCTCTCGGGGCCGCAGCGCCCAACTTTCCTGCGAGCTCCCCCATTCAGCCAGGCGACCGGTCCTGACCCTGAAGCTGCCCCGAGGACCGTCCCTGGAGCCCCGGTAGGACAGGTCCATACCAAGTGATCTTGGCCAACACCTCCGCCGTCAAGGTTGCAGGCTGAAAGGCGTGGATCCACCGGTCCCACATCAAACAGACAGCTTACCCGGAACGCACACCCCAGTGGACGGTTTGGGAGAGCGGGGACCTGAAACTGAGATTTTCCAGACAAGACTCTTCTTTGTTTTCTGTTCCTTTGCCTCAACCCCTTTCCACCCCGCTGTGGCCAGATCTAGCTCCTATGTTTACTTAATTCAGTCCGATAACAGAGGCCTAATCGCCTCCAACATATCTTACGGGCAGCCCTATCTGTATTTTGATCTTTGCTCCCTGCTAGGGATGGGGTGGAACAAGGATCAGGTATAGCTTAATCAACTGCTTGACCAAGTATGTTCAGGAACGCTTCCAAGCGGTTAAGCTCTTTGCCTTACGTATGTCCTATGCCCCTTTGGCCTCTGATGAGTCCCCTGTGTAGGGTGGTCGTGAAAAGGGGGGGAGTGAAATGCCCCTTGCTCTGAGGCATGGAGCACCCCCCCTTGCGCAGGGGTGTGCACGCTGGCATGTAGCCCCTTGCTCAGGGGCATGCAGACCTCTTGCTCAAAGGGCATGCCGTAACACTCCACTTACTGGAGCTCTGTGACCCCAGATCCAACTTAGCTACCTGCAACAAATACTTGGCATAAAACCCTGAGTCTTGAAATCAGACCTAGCTACCTGCAACAAATACCCTGTGTGCCCCTGATGGGCAAGCCCAGACACGCTTACAATACTCTGCCTAAACATGCTCACAATACTCTGCCTTTGTAATGGCTTGCTTGCATCTGCTCAAGGCTCGCGTATAAGAAGTCCTAGATTCTTGAGCTTGCGGCTGCTCCCCTCTATGGGACAGCCACCGGCTAATAAATGATGCTCAATACATATTCTAATTTGCCTTGGTCTGTCTTTCTTGGTCCGTCCATTTCAGGTATAGTGTGCCTGCAGTGGTGTGAATATAAGATAAAGTAACTGACACAAAAAGACAAAGACATGGGGCTAGGTGAGTCATACAGTCAAGCTATAGACTGATTTTAATGGAGTTACTGACAGTATTTTATACAGGTTAATTGCTGAGTCATCCAGACTTCAAAGAAGAGTACAATAAAGCATTGGTTAAGTATTTTATCTCCTTGTTCCTGGGAGTGAGACACTATTTTTCCTCAAGGCTAACCAAATTGAAACATTTATGTTCTCTCACATATAGATAACTAGACTGAAACATTTCTGTCATCTCCCATGTGGGTAATCAGCTACAAAGGTGGGTTTTCTTTGCCAATTCTTCTTATCCTAAAACTGGCCTTGCCATGCAAAGACCCACTCTCAATTGACCCTGCCTTGCAGAGGTCCAAGAGGCCTAAACAGGATATAGCTGGCTCCCCACAGTATAGACATCATCTTTCAAGAAATTATCATGGAAAACTGCCCTGGTATTCTAAAATCAGAGTGTTAAACAGAAATAGAAGGAATGTACCAATCACCCACTGATAGATTCCCCAAATGAAAAACCCTAGGAACATAGCCAAATTCCAGACTCTCAGGTCAAGGAGAAAATAGAGCAAGCAGCCAGAAAGAACAATGCAAATATCATGGAGCCATAGTTAGGATCACACAAGACTCAGCAGCTTTCACGTTAAAGGAACGTGACATTCTAGAAGGCAAAGGAGGATTACAACCAAGAGTAACCTACCCAGCAAAACTGAGTGTAATACTTCAGGGGGAAAATGGATATTTAATAAAATAGAGGACTTTCAAAGATTTCTGATGAAAAGACGTGAGATGAATAGAAAACGGGACCTTTAAACACAAGACTCAAGAGAAGCATAAAAAGGTAAATGTGAAAGAATAATCATAAGAAACTCAATAAAGTCAAACTGTTTACATTCCTATATGTGCAAATGATATATGTAACTCCTAACAACTTAGAAGTAGTTTACATAGACAGGGAATGAGTGTGAGTTGATTATATTGGAGTGATCTAAAAAAAACCATGGAATAAGAATAAAGGATGCACTGGTAGAAGGGGGAAAGGAGAGGCAGAATGAGGAAAATGTTCTCATATTAAAGAGGCATACAGAGAAGAGCTTTTATAGTGGAGGGGAAAATGGGAGTGGTGGTGGCCCAAACCTCACTTTCATCTGAATTGGTTCAAAGAAGGAAGAATATAACTACACATTCAGTTGGGTATAGAAATCTATCTTACCCAATAGGGAAACAGGAGGGAAAGGTGATAAGAGATATGGGGGAGGGGAAGGAAAGTGATCAAAAGGAGAGTAGATTAAGGGTGGTAGTGGCCAGAAGTAAAACAGACTTTTGAGGAGGGATAAGATAAAAAGAGAAAGAAAAGGATAAACAGAAGGAAAAAGGATGCAGGGAAATACACAGTAATAATAACTATGAATGAGAATGAGATGAGTTCAGCCACAAAAAGGAAACAGATAACAGAATGGATTAGAAACAAGAATCGTACAACATGTTGTTTACAAGAGACAGACTTGAGACAGAAAAACACATACTGAGCTTAAAAAAAAAAAGGGCTGATGGAGAATCTACCATACTTCAGCTGAAGTAAAACAAGGAAGGGGTAGCAATCATGATCTCAGATAAAGAAAAGCAAAGCCACATCAAATTAAAAGAGATGATCAGGGAAACTACATTTTACTAAAAGGTACCATAGACAATGAAGTAACATAAAAATTTTTTAGAGCAAGTTTCTCTGAATATATTGGGAACTGAGTCATATTTTAAAAAATGAGAACTATTCCCCAATTGATGGTTAAAGGATATGAATAGGCAGTTTTCAGAAAAAGGAAGGATGTTATCTATATCTATATAAAAAAATGCTCTAAATCAGGGCTGTCCAAAATGTGGCCCACAGTGAGATTTTATGTGGCCCACCTGTGTTTACTACGGGTGTGGAAATGGACATAAATGCTTTAAATAAAGCATTTGTGTTGATTTCTGGGCTTGTGGTGGACACAGGTGGGTCGCATGGGGGCGCACGGCCCATACCCTGCTCTAAATCATTATTAGAGAAATGCAGATTGCAACAACCCTGAGGTACCACCTCACAGCTATCAGAAATGCCAAATGCTGGAGTGGCTGAGGGAAAATACATACACTAAGAAACTGTCGGTGGACTTGTGAACTTGTCCAATCATTCTGGGGAAAATTTGGAAATATGCCTAAAGTTTATAAAACTGTGCATATCCTTTGATGCAGTAATAACACTAGTAGGTCTGTACCCCAAACAGATAATGGGGGGGGGGCAGAGCCAAGATGGCAGCTGGAAAACAGGGACTCGCTTAAGCTCTCCCCCAAATCTCTCCAAATACCTGTAAAAAATGGCTCTGAACAAATTCTAGAGCTACAGAACTCACAAAATAACAGAGGAAAGCAGTTCTCCAGACCAGGATCGCCTGGAAGGTTGCTGGGAAGGGTCTATTGCACCAGACTGGGACTGGAACACAGCCCAGCATGGGCCGTGCCAGGGCAGACCAGACTGGGAGTTGGGCAGAGCCCGCCTGAAGGCCATGAATCACTGAGCCGTAGCAGCTACTAGACATCTCAACCCACAAACACCAAAGACAACGGAGCAGGTCAGTGGGAAAACTTCTGGATCTGGGTGAGAGCAGTGCATGGTCCGGCCACAGCCCCGGAGGCCACAGAGCTGGTGCGGCAGCAGCAGTGGCAGGAAGCTCTGGCAGCTGCTTTCACAGCTCCAGTGTTAGCTGCTTCCAGAGTCCCTGGTCTACATGGTGGGAGGAATCAAGTGGCGGATCAGAGCGGGAGTGTGGGGAGCGCTTTGCTGGTGCAGAGGCAGGGTTTTCTCGCTTTGCCCTGCATGGATCTGGGTCGTGGTCCTGGTTGGCAGTTCTTGGGGAGGAGGAGCACTGGTGTGGCAGAGCTTGCTTGAGGTGACTGTGGAGAGGGAGTCCTCCTTGTAGCTACATGGCAGAAAGGAGTGCTTGCACTCACAGACCAGAGCACAGGCCAGGAGAGGAGCATCATTACCTCACATAAAAGTGGCAAGAAAAAAAAAAACAGTTCTATTGGAAGGGAAGAGGGGGCAGGTGAAAGGGAATGAGTGGATCTTGCTCTCTTTGGATTTGACTTAAGGAGGAAATAACATACACACTCGATTAGGGATCTTACCCTACACGAAAGTAGAGGGGAAGGGGATAAGAGAGGTGGGAATGATAGGGCAGATAGGGGAAGGAGATAATTAAAAGCAAACACTTTTGAAAAGGGACAGGGGCAAGGGAGAAAATTGAATAAAGGGGGACAGGATAGGATGGATGGAAATATAACACAACATGACTATTATGGAAATGTTTTGTATAATGATACGTGTGTGGCCTATGTTGAATTGCTTGCCTTCTCAAGGAGGATGGGTGGGGAGAGAAGGGAGAGAATTTGGAACTCAAAGTTCTAAAAACAAATGCTCAAAAAAAAGTTGTTTTTACATGCAACTGGGAAATAAGATATACAGGCAATGGGGTATAGAAATCTATTTTGCCCTACAAGAAAGTATGGGGAAAGGGGATGGGGGGGAGTGGGGTGACAGAAGGGAGGGAGACTGGGGAAGGGGGCAATCAGAATATATGTCATCTTGGAGTAGAGAGAAAATTAGTAACACAAAATCTTGTGGAAATCAATGTTGAAAACTAAAAATATTAAATAATGAAAGAAAAGATGAAAGACGAAAAATAGTCAATTGAGGGGATGCTCATCAATTGAGGAATGGCTGAACAAGTGATGACATATGATTGTTATGTACTATTCTGCTTTAAGAAATGATGGGGGGGGGGAAGGGCGGTTTCAGGAAAATAAACAAAAATGCCAAGAACTACATGAATTGATGCAGTGATGTGAGATTATTGTGCACAGTAATCAACTGTGAAAGACTTGGCTACTCTGATCATTACAGTGATCCAAGACAATTCCAAAGGACTCATATTGAAAAAAAACTATCCATCTCCAGAGAGAGAACTGAATAGAAACTGAAGTATAATTTGCCTACTTTTTTTTTTGGTGATATGGCTAATATGGAAATATTTTTCATGCTTTCATATTTATAATTAATATCATTTTGCTTGCCTTCTCGGTGGGTGGCAGAGGGATAGTAGGGAAGGAGAGAATTTGGGATTCAAAATTATAAAAACAATGTTAAGAAATTGATTATTTTTAAAAATGATGATGATTGCTAGTATTTATATAGCATCTACTATGAGCCTGGTACATTCCAAATATTTTCTCACTTGATCCTTGCAATAATCCTGGGAGGTGGATATGATTATTATCTATATTTTACAGTTGAGGAAACTGAGGCAAAGAGAGGTACAGTGATTTGACCTACATCACACAAATGTCTGAGACTAGATTTGAAATTGTTGTTCTACCCATCGCACCAGCTAACTGTCCAGATAGTACAACACCTCATTGTAGAGTCCATGTAATAAATATACTAACATTCTATCAGTTCAGAGCCTTATGCCTCCAGGCTTTGCTGTGTTAAATAGATATCCTCTTTGCCCAATACCTCCAGGACATCATGTATCATTTTAGTTATTGAGCAGCTGATCAGTGCACTTCTGTAGGAACCTGCAGTCACTTCTGACACTTAGGGCTCCCCATCCTGTGGAAGTAGTTGTCTTTGCTACTGATCTGAGAAATAGTTCTGACCTATGGACAGCCTAAGCTGAAAGATGCCATATTCATTCCCTAAGATGTCAAGTTCTCTAGGCAGCTTTTGTTTCCTCAGTCCTTCCACATGCGACATTTAAAAAGATTTGAGAGACTTAATTTCTGGGCAATTTAACCATTTTATTAATAAGACCAGCACATTTACTAATAAAAGTTTGGTCACGTGACCATCTATCTTAAACCAACGATTCCCTTAAAGCCATGGGCTCACATCTTATATGCCTTTGGAAGAGGAGTGGGTGTTCCTCATGGTGGCAGTGAACACTGATTGGTTAACAATTAATGAGAAAATGAGTATTGCAATGAGAAGGTGGGCTATATTACTATGAGGGTCTTGGGGTATATGGCTTGGGTCACCCAAATCTTGGTCAAAGAGATTTATCAATTTCCTTACTACCTGTCTGACAACAGGCAGGATTCACATTTTCTCAGACCTCTCAGAGCAAACACTATGAGCAGGAATGCCCCCATTACCCTAAAATTAGAATTTCTTTTACTGTCTTTGATTAGATCTCAGCCATCCTAGCTCGGTAAATGTTTTAGAAATATTTCCAACACTGGTTGATTTCTGGATGAGGAAGTAGAAAAGGGGGAGCAATCTCCCCTCTGGCTTTAGTTCTCCCTCTCTGTCTAAGCAGGAGTGAAGTAGTAGAGAATGGCGCCTGACAGTGTTTTGATAGTTTCTGGTGTTTTGGGGAAAAAAGGATGTCCTTTTCTGTCTCTAAAGGCTCTCAGAGGCCAGGTGTCCTGTCATTTCTCACCTCTCTCAGAATTCAGGCCTCCCATCCCATTTCTCACCTGTCCTAGAACAGAATATAGTTCCAAAAGAATTTGGAAAGATGTTGTTCTGGAGGGAAGGTAACAGTCAGAAAGTGGGAGTAAGGTTTCCTAAATTCTTATGGAGGGGTAATAATCAGACATCCTAACATTCTCAAGTAAGCTTAAAGGAACAGGGCATGAAGAAGAAATCCTTAAGAGATTCCTACTCAATGAATCAATAAACACTCATTGAATTCTGTTACTAGCTTGTAGTAGCTATAGAGATAGAGTATGACAGTGACATTCTAAGCTGTAATATCAATTAAGTTTCTTACTGTTTTAAAATGATTAATTAAGTGTCTTTGAGTCTTACTAGGTGCTAAGCCCCAGGCCCAAACCCCTATTAGGTGCTAAACCTATATGGGTGTGAATTGGTAACTAAGGTGGGGTCCCAGGTGGGGCTAAGGGAGGACTGATTAGATCTTTGCTCCTAAGGTACTAAGCCTATGTGGGTGTGAAGCTCCCAGGGTACTAAGGGGAGGTGCTAACTCCAGAGCCAATCATGGGAGCCTAAGTTCTGGTCTCTCAGATGACGTTTGATAATGTCTGAAACTGTATAAAAAAGAGAAGATGGAGCCATTTGTTCAGGGCTCTCAGTCTTGGTGGCACGCTGCTGTGGAGACTCTGGGGAGCTGTAGTTAAGAGCCCTCCAGCTTGCCCAGATGTCCGGACTTGATTTTCTTGGTAAGTATGAATTGTATTTGGTTTGTTTGTAACTTGTTTGTATTTGCTCTGAAGTTCAGGATGCTGGCTTTTTCCCCTTAACTGAGTGATATTTGTATGCTGGATTAAAATAAGCTTGTTAACCCCTTAATGTTGCTTTCCTTAGTAAAGCAGATCAAAAGAACTTGGGCTTTGGCAGCATTCTTATTGTTGGGCTTGTGTTGGTCTTTCACCCCCACAATAGCTGCTAGCCGTATTGTTGAAACGTAACTTCAGACAGATTATAATTTACTGATACAGGTAAAACTAGTACATATGAAAAGATGACAATATGCACTAATTGTGAAGCGAGTAATAAAAGCCCTGTTGCTGCAGGTGTTCCGAGATGGAGGAAAGTCCTTGGACTGCAACAACAAGGGAAAGCTTCCAGGGGGAGGTAGCAGATGAGCAATGCCTTAAAGGAGGGGTAATATGTAGAAGTATTAACTTATTGTGTAAATTAATAAACAGGAATTCTACATTCCCAGTTTATGGAGAGAAGCCACATTAATGTGGGCCAGGGCCTTTGTTGCCCTGAAATTGAACTGGTTCTTTAGGCTTGATGTAGTTTTCTAGTCTTCTGGAAGAGAAGAGAAATATATGATAAAAACTGAGAGGATGAGAGAAGGTCAGTGGGATCAATGGGAATTGAAATGGAAAAGCTGGAGAGGCAGAAGAAAGATCCAAGAGAGAAGAGGGAGCACAGTGGTGCTAAGTTGGGAGTGGGTCTAGGATAGCAGGTATGACAGCCCAATGAGAGTGGTAGATTTGGGGCCAAACCATGTGACAGCCAATAGACTGGAGCAAGGGCCTAAATTTGAAATCTGGGCCACCAAACCAAGATGTATAAAGGTAGCCTCTCACTGAAAAACATTCTGGAGCCTGGGGTCAGAGGCGGATGGTCCTTCTAGTTTCAGGGTTTCAAGAAGTCTGTAAGGAACATCGGATAGCCTGGAGACCCAGGGACCCAGGAGTGTCCAAGACATAGAGCTAGGTTGCTCTTGGCCTCGTTCTTTTCTTGTCCTGAGGCAGAGCAGTCCTGCAGGCAGAAGGACAAACTGCTAGCCAATGAAAATGTTCATGGCCTGAACACGGTTGACTAATTCTTGCCAGATTGCTGGATTCCACAAATCAGTCAGTCAATATTTACCAAGGGCTTACTATGTGCCAAGCACTGGGAATTCAAAGAAAGGCAAAAAACAGTCTCTGATCTGAAAGAGCACACAGGAGGAGACAACATGCAAACAATTATGCACAAACAAACTATACGCAGAATAAATTGTAAATAATCAACAGAAGGAAGGCATCAGAATTAAGGGGGATTGGGAAAGGCTTCCTGTAGAAAGTATGATTTTAATTGGGGCTTGAAGGAAGTCAGGGAAGCCAGAAGCAGAGATGAGAATGAAGCTCTTCAAATCTGCTCCTGATGGAATTTTTTTTTTCCTTTTTTAAAAATTTTTTTAATATGTTTAGTTTTCAGCATTGATTATCACAGCAGTTTGAATTACAAATTTTCTCCCCATTTCCACCCCCCCCCCCACTCCAAGATGGCATACACTCTGATTGCCCTGTTCCACAGTCGGCCCTCCCCTCCATCCTGATGGAATTCTTCATTGAAATGAGCCTGTGCCAACATTGAGAGTACAGGAATGGAGAGCGTATTACATGCCTAATGTAGCGCATGAAATCTTACTCAGAAAGGATCTAAGAACCTTATTCAGTGGATCAGAGCTGAACTTGGAGTTAAAAACTGGAAGTTTCCCTGGCTAAAGAAGGAAAGGGACTAACTTTCCGATTTTTCAACAATGGAGGCTTTGGTGAATTAAATGAGGATTGTGCCAACAGATGACAAAGAAAATGGAAAGTTTCATTCAAGCTTTTCATTAAGAGATTTATAATGGAATCAAAGCTCCAGAAGAAACCAAATTGGAAATGTCACCAAAGAAAATTGTATATCACTTATAAAGGACATAAAGAAAACCATTCATGTTTCTACGTGAAATAGTACAGGATAACCTAAGTACCAAACATCTGAAGGCATCAGGACTCCTTCAAAGAATAAATATAAAATTCATCTTGATCAAGCCACCAGAAATAGAAATTCATGGAAAAGAAAAGATTCCAATGGGTCAAGATTTGGGTCACATAACTTATTTGGGGGTTATTATATACTCAAAAACTTATGGACTTTCTCAAATCTGCAAGTGAGTGTTCTTCATTTAAAAAAGCAGTATTAGAAACAGGGAAACAGAGTTATGGCATCACCAATGTATTATATATCAAACTCACTGAGAAAAGATCTAAGATATAGGATAACAAAATTTCAGAGGTAATAATAGAAAAAGAAATTGAAGTCAAAATAACTACAAAACTGACAAAATATTTAGAAATGAATCTACCCAAGAACACTCAATACAGAGAGCTAGATAAAATGATAACAGAATTTATTTGGAGGAACAAAAAGTCTAGGACAGTGGTGTAAAACTCAAATAGAAGAAGATCCCTTTGGGCTCCACCTTGACTCAGAAAACTGCAAATGAACAATATCTACATTGTATTGCATTTTTTATTATTTTGTTAAATACCGTCCAATTAACTTTTAATCTTGTTCTGGCTTCTCTCAGGAATTATGATGTAGTAGGCCTTGGGTTTGCCACCTCTGGCCAAGGATATCAAGGGAAATAATGAAAATAAAAGGAAGGAACAAAAGGAGAACGAACAGCCCTTCCAGACCTCAAATTATATTATAAAGCAGCATTCCTCAAAACCATTTGCTATTGGTTAAAAAATAGACAAGCAGTTGAATGGAACGGACTAGACAAAGAGGAATTAGGAATAACAGAACTTGTTAGATAAGGAGGAAGTGGGAATAATGGAACTCAATCCATCAAACTTCCAAATATAAATTACTTAGAAAAGAATTTCCTATTTTATTACAAAAAAATACTTTTAGGGGCAGCTAGGTGGCGCAGTGAGTAGAGCACCGGCCCTGGAGTCAAGAGGACCTGAGTTTAAACCCAACTGCAGTCACTTGACACATGTACTAGTTGTGTGACCTTGGGCAAGTCACTTAACCCCAATTGCCCAGCCAACACCCCCCCCCCCAAATTTAGAAAAACTGGCAAGTAGTCTTGCAGAAATTAGGATTAGAACAATGTCTTATAACATATTCCACAATGAATTCAAAGTAGATACTGAGCCTGTATTAAGATTGTACCATAAAAAAAAAGGAAGTAGATCATAGATCTTTCACGGCTGCAAGAAGATAAACAAGGAATAGAGGCAATGACAAAAGATAAAATAGGTTAATTGTGATCACATGAATTGAAAGAGAAAAGATTGGGAAAAACATCTATTTATCTGGTATCTCTGATGAGGGTTTGGTATCCACAGCATATAGACAAGTAATAGAAATATAGGTAACAGAAATATATAGGATCAAGCCATTCCTCAGTAGATGAATAGTCAAAGGAAATGAACAAACAGTTCTAAAAAGAATTATAAACAATTAACAAACCACACTAAGAATATTCCAAATCATTCATGAGGAAAATGTAAAAAACAAACCCGAGTTTCACTTGACACCCAGCAAATTGGTAAAGATGACAAAAGATGGGAATAGGTAACCTTTCATGCTAAAAATCCTCTTTCCTAGTCTAATGACTAGGGCCTTTTTTATCCCACTTTGGAGATGTTAGTTGCTAGCCCTCCTTTTGGAAGATATTGTTGGCCTAGGTATCAGCAGCTGCCTGCCCTAATGGGGAGGTGCTGCCCTAATATCCTTCCCTTGTTACCTCAGTCTCCTCTCTGCTCTGCCCTTAGGTATGTAAAGTTAAGCAATATAGCCTCCAGGAGTTAAAATAAAATGACTATGGTTTGACACCAGTCTGATTTAATTCTTCTGCAAAATTGCCTTTAATTCCTAGGGCAGTTTCAACAAATAGAACACTTCCAATCACCTACTGAATATAAAGTTTACTGTTGCCACTCAAATTCCTTCACCACCTGGCGCTATCATGCCTTGCTACCATGCCCATCTACTTTTCCCTGCCTTTACTTATCTTGTTCCCTATCTCTGAAATCGTCTCCTTCAGTCTCCACCTGGTTAATTCCTACCCTTTTTTCAAGAGCTATCTCAAATGCCCCGTTCTATGGGAAGTCTTCCTTGATTTCTAGTTGAGTATAAGACCTTAAAATGCATTGTCCTATTTTGAATTATATCTGCATGGAAATCATATTTTCTTACAAGACACCAACCTCCATCAGGACAGAAACCATCTTTCCTGCTATTTAAACCCATTACCAAGCACAGATGTTTAATAAATGGTTGTTGAGGGAAAAGGGTCCACAGGAAGGTAAAGTTGGAAATCTGGCTAGATTTAAGAGTCTGAGACAACATGGAAAGATAGAGGATGCGTATTTGCTTTTAAGGAGTAATGTGGGAAACTCCTAAGGGAAAGCATAGTGCACCTGATCAAGGGCACAAACAGTAGAAAGTCAATTTTAGGGAGGTAGAATGCTGATTAGATCTGCTTTCTAATATTCTTTTTTTTGTGGGGGAAGGCAGGGCAATTGGGGTTAAGTGACTTGCCCAAGGTCACACAGCTGTGTGTCACACAGTGTGTCGTGTCTGAGGCTGAGTTGAACTCAGGTTCTCCTGACTCCAGGGCCGGTGTTCTGCTCACCACACCACCCAGCTGCCCCTAACATTCCTTTTTATAAATTCCCAGGTTTTACATTTTGGGACATGGCATGTGTGGATTTGTTTGCTTGGATAACCTTATTTGGTACAAGGCCTGTCTTTTTGTTTTTAAATATTATTTGGGGGTAGAGGGAATAAGCATTTATACAATGCCTACTGTGTGCCAGGAACTGTGCTGAGGGCTTGTTATAAATATTATCTCATTTGTTCCTCACAACCACCTTGCAAAGTAGGTGCTGTTATTGTCCCCATTTTATAGTTGAGGAAGCTAAGGCTAACAGATTAAGTAACCTGCCCATAACCACACTGTTACAAATGTCTGAGGCCAAATTTGAACTCGAGTTTTCCTGACTCCAAGCCCAGAGCTTTAACCACTGTTCTACCAGCTACCTCTAGAGAATAGTATTGGAAAAAAAAAAACAGGGGAGAGAGGGGTCACTGGTGACATTTTTAAAATGTGCAGAAGGAAATTCAGGGGAAAACATATGCAGATTAGCTTTAAAAGTATCACGCTGTATTATATACTTTTTCAAAGTAAATTGTATGTATTAGATGTTTGGTTTCGCATATACTCCTTTTTTTTGGTTCTACTTCATATATAGAATTTTTTTTGGGGGGGTGTTAAGGTTAGAATATAAAACAATTTTAAGATCTGTTTAAAAAATTTTTTTCTTCCAAATCTTGTTTGGGTGCATAAATGCTCAGTGTGTAGGTCTTTCCAGAAAGATACATGGGAGTTTGTTGGACATACTGTAGTTAAGCTAGGAATCTGGATGGAGTAGCCAGAACACTGGAAAGTACAGTAGGAAAGTACAAGACTTCCTGCATCATGAGGTGTTGTGTGATGTACAGAGCTTGGTCTGTTTTTATGCCTTTTGCCAGCAGGGTGGAGTCCAGTTCTAGGGATTTGTTAATAACCAGCTCCTAAGCAGGAGTTACTTAGGGTGCATGAGACCTCAAGAGCCCAAAGCCAAAGTCTTTGAGTCTGCAAAAGCAGTGACGCTGAAGAAACATTCAAGATTATCCTTTCCCAGTGGATATCCACTTATCCTCCTGGGTTGAAGAGGGAGTGAGAAGTATCTGTGATGGTTAGTGGTGAAGAAGAAAATGAAAACAAGGCCAAGAAAACTTTAGAAAAGCAATTATTTTGCTTTACTCATTTTGGAGAGGAAAGGCTGAGGAAAAAGCTAAGGAGGAGTATGAGAAAGATGCACAAATGGGGAATTAGATGGCCTGATGAGGCCACTTTCTGTCCTGTTTGAAGATTGGCAGTATGCAAAGCCCAGCAGAGATCCCTTTGGGTGTCTCAATCTTGGCCAAATAAGAGTTTCCAAGATGCCTAATACAGAGTCTCCTTGGCATGGGTCCTCAGGTGTCTCATCAGGTGAGAATTGCGGCTAAAGCTCCGCCCACATTGGCTACAGGTATAGGGCCTGGCACCTGTGTGGATGGCTTGATGCCTAAGAAGGTTACAGCCCCGGCTGAAGCTCTTTCCACACTGCTGACACTGCTGAGGAGCCTCCTTGATTGGGCCCCCCAGTTCTTTAATGTCTTTTCCTGCTTCTGGAGTATCAGTTGCTGGATGGGTCCCAAGGTGGCGCTGAAGGTGGGCGTTCCGGCGGAAGCCTCTTCCACAGGTTTTGCAGTGGTAGGGCCTCTCTCCTGTATGGGTCCGAATGTGTCGTACCAGGTTGGAGCTGTTGCGGAAGCAACGGCCACATGTGTGACATGGGTGAGGTTTTTCTCCTGTGTGTATACGCTGGTGACGAGCTAAGTGAGCACTCTGGCTGAAGCGCTCCCCACATTCACTACAGCGGCATGGCCGTTCACCAGTGTGGCTGCGCTGGTGGCGGTTCAGGTCCTGGCTCTGGCTGAAGCGTTTGTTGCACTGGCTACAGTGATGGGGCCTCTCTCCACCATGAGTCAGCATGTGGCGTGCAAGGCCAGCCCTGCGTACAAAGTGCTTCCCACACTCAGAACAGGCATAGGGCTTTTCCCCAGTGTGCACACGGCGATGACTGGCTAGCTGGGAGCTCTGGCTAAAGGCACGTCCACAGACCTGGCAGGAGAAGGGCCGTTCTCCTGTATGTATCCGCTGGTGAGTGACCAGATGCTCATTCCTCTGGAAAGCCTTACCACATTCACCACACACATGAGGCTTCTGCTCAATGGGGGCTTGCTGCTGCTGGTGGTTGCTGGTACCCTGAAGAAAATTTTTGCCATATTCAACACCTTGGAGGGGCTTGTCCTCAGCATGGAGACCCAGGTGGCGTTGGAAATTGGCATGTCGCTGGAAACCCTGCCCACAGATGGAGCACAGGAAGGCTGGTTTGATATCCTGTTCTGTTTCCCTGGCATGGGCATGTAAATGTCTGAGAAGGCTGGACCGTCGTTGGAAACCCTGACCACAGTCAGCACACAAGAAGGCCATCTCTGCAGAATGGGTCTGCTGGTGTTTTCTCAGGTGACCACTCTGCCGGAAGCATTCCCCACACTCAGAACATACATATGGACGTTCATCTGTGTGTGTCCTCAGATGCAGCTTGAGGACGGAGCCACGGCCAAAGTTTTTCCCACAACATGGGCACTGGAAGGGCTTGAGGGAATCATGGGTTCTTCTGTGTGCCTGAAGGCATGACAACCGGGGAAAGCTTATTCCACACTCAGGGCATGTCTTCGGTGTCTCTTCAGGCTCAGGCTTCTCTCGGACATCACAGACTTTTATTTCCCAACCTTCACTTTTACTAGGGGGAGATATTCCTTTACTCTCTGAAGCAGTAGGGCCCCATTGCCTTTCAGCTCCCCACTGAGTCTCTTGTATATTCTCCCTGTTTGGCATCAAGGAGATATTCTTGCCCACCTTTCCTGGAATTGTTGCAGGTTTTTCCGAACCTTCTTGCTTTATTTTTTCCCTATTCTGTGTCCCAATTCCAAGCCCTGGGGGGGAGGGGGAAAAACAGAAACACATGTAGGCAACAGGCCCGGACAGAGAAGAATACTTAATGCCAATGATGTGGGAGAAAAGAGAAAACTACAATGTAGAAGATGGGAAATAAAGCACTAAGTCAACTAGTGTACTTCAGGAGGGGAGGCGGGAGAATCTTGCTCTGGTGTTTCCTAGGGAGGGGAAGGGATGATACTAAGAACCAAATACCACCTGGGAGGCAGCATCAGGATATTTCATTTCCTCAGTAAGATTAATTCCCATGTATAGAAACTCTTTCCAGCAATTCAGTAACTTCAGGCTTAGAAAATTGTCTATGACAGTGAGAGGTGGCGTGACCTGCCCGATGTCATACAAAGAGGTCAGTGATAGAGATCCTACTCAAGCCCATGTCTTATAGCTCCAAATACTGCTCTTTCCTTGGTCCCAAGGAACCAAGCTGGAAAAAAGAACAGTATAAACTTCCACTTGATGGAGATTACACTTTTGTTTTGAATCATCATAGAGTTCTGGAACTACCAGAGATATTAAGATATTATTGGATAAACTCCTTATTTTTCTGAGAAAGAAAATGAAGCCCAGGTCACACTCTCACAACAAGCCAGCAGCACCCCAAGACCTTAAGGATTCTGGGTTTCCCCATCTTGCAGCATTCTTTTTATTGCATTGACCTTCAGAAGGTTCACAATGCCTGGAACCTCCTATGCTAAAGTGCTGTTTGTGGCTATTCCAATGGCTGTTTGGATTGGCTGGAGTAATAGAGTATAAATAAATGCTTCATATGAATGAATCTGGCTAGTCAGCACTTAGGGCGACCCCCTCTTCCTGTAACATCCTTGCTCCTTTCTAGAATCTTTTGGGATAGCAGTGCCTTAGCTACAGTTGCCTTGGATCCCTTCCTAGCCCAATTTTACTCTCCTGGAAAACTCTTCTCTGAGCCACGGGAGCATTAACAAAGAGGAAACTTTCTTAGGTTAAAGGAAAAGGAACATTAAGCAAAATAGATAAAGTCTTGACTACGGGTCTTTGCTAATTTTTTCCCAGTCTGCAAAACTAGTTAGGTCTTTATTTCTTAAAACCTACATACTTGGAGACATTGGCTTTTATTCGTCCCTACTCCAGTTTTGCTGAAGTTGTGAGTAGTTCTGAGTAGAAAATGTAGATAATTTATGTTAGCAGTATACTTGGGCCTGGGTAATTGGGTCAGATCACTGATGTTTATTGTCCAGTTCCCTCATTCCAGTTTAAAGCTCCCCACTGGGGCAAGTATGGTACTGTAGATACTGCAGGGGCCAGAGAAGAGCTGTAAGCAAGCAAGAGGGAGGGGACAACTGCCTTAAAGATCTGGTGTGGAGGCTGTGAGGGAGCAAGGAAAATCCAACAGAAAGCAGTCTAAAGTGTTTTCTTTGTATCAATTCCTTTTTAATTAACATTCTTTGTATTAACAATTAATTGCATAAAAATATGCTTGGGGAATTATGTTGCCCTTTCCCTCTTGGAATGCTTTATTTACACGGGGATAGGTTGTTTAAAATGCCAAATGAGAGGGAATTGTGACAGTCCAGCTGTGCTCAAGCCTCCTGCAGGTAAGGATATGGTTATGTTAGCTCCTGAGAAGGTGGGCTGCCTCTCTAGTACAAAGGCATGCACAAAGTTTCTGGGATGTCAACGGGCTTGCTGTTCCTCCACCCCACCAACATGGGGCACAGTAGACATTTCCTAGTCCCAGAGATGAAGGAATCTTACCTAGAGGGGGCGCAGGCCAAACTTTCTCCACTACGACATCCTCAAATGTCAGAGATTCCTTGAAATCCCAAGGAAGAGAAAGAGATAAAGATAAAAGAGACAATTGCCCCCTTTGACGTCCCCCCTGCCCCTTTTCTCAGTATCTGTTCCTCTGGGAACACTCACAGCAGTACTGATAGAACAGGGGAGATTAGAGGTATTATGAGCAAAATACATGTTGTAGCATTGGAGAGATTTGGGAAAAAGAGCTGATGAGCAGAGGGTCAGAAGGAAGAGTTTGGAAAATCCCACTGGCAGTAGTCATTAGGAGTCTAGAGCAGAGACATCACTCTGCCTGAACCAGATTCAAATGTAAGTGGGAAATAGTTAACAAAAGAAATAGAAAATACAATAAAACATAGACAATACTACTATGTGGTTTTCTAAATCAATATGTACATGCAGGCATCCTTTTCTATTGGAGATTAACACAACTGGTCTAAAGAACTTATGGTTTTCCTTGGGGGAGAGGAACTGAATTCCCAAAAGTTAATTTGTTGGGAGACTGGTCTGTCCATCCCTTGTCCCCTTGTCCCTGTTTTCACTGTCCTCCCTCTTCCCCCACTTGGGATCCTAATAAGACAGTCATTCTGTAATCTTAAGAGGAACATCCAAAACCCATAGCTCACCAGCACAGTTGCCAACTCCAGGTCTCTGGATCTTTCTTCCTGGGAAGAGGAAGGGCCTTGAGGAACAGCTGAGTCTGAGGGAGGAGAAAGGGACTATAAAAGCATCTATAACTTTACCTCGCAACTTCCCTGCTCACTCTTCAGGACCAGTTGATCCCCAGGCCATATGTGGGGTAGGGGAAGACGGCAACACAAGCAGGTGTAAAAAAGATGCTTTCCCTGTGCCCAGCAAAAAACAACCACTACCATTTTCCACTCCCCTTCCCCGCCATGTTTGTGCCCCATATCTCACCTTGGACCACTCCTAGCCTTCCCAGGAGAAGACCAGCTCCTCACCTTTCTCTCGGTAGAGATGGAATTCCTCTTGTAGGCCAGAAATTAGCTGTTGCTTAGACCTAGCTAGAAGATTCCACTTCTCCTCCTTTGAAGACTTGGCTGGTTCTGGTTGAGGTTTCTGGGGCTCCTCTCCGGTGATCAGGGCTGTTGGCTTCTCTGAGGGCACTAGCCACGTGGTGGGTGTGTGGCCAAAGACCTGGGAAACGGCCCACAAGGATGAGACCTTTGTGAAAGGTCATTCATTCCTCGGATAGTTAAAACTCTAAATCCCCTTAAAATAAGGCCACCTCTAGAAAGATGGGACTAGGAGGAACAAACATTTCATCGAATTCCTAAGGTCAGCAAGGAACACAAAGAGTTAGAGAGAGAAGGGAAATGGGTAGAGATTAGCATTGCATCATCAATTCCTGAAGACAAAACCAGAAGAAACTGGTTGCCATCATAGCTGGAAGGATAAAGATTAGATAAGTATGTTTGGTCAGGGCTCCTCAACGCTTGAGGAATTAAGATCAAATATTCAAAGGCCTCCATAATCTGACTCTAACCTACCTTTCTTGCCTTCTCTTACATTATTTCCTCATGACCTGAACCCCCAGCAAGTTCCCACACTTTCCCACCTCTGCTGCCTGCAATGCTCTTGTTATACTCTTCCCCACCTTCTGTTGAAGTCCTAACCATCCTTCAAGACCCAGCTCTTATGCCACCTCCATCATGAAGCTTTCCTAGAGCCTTCCAACTGCAAATGACTTCCCTCTCACTGGATCATCTGATGACATAACACTTTCAAAAACTGTGAGATTTCCTTGGTGTGGGAAACTCCTTGGGAGGAACTTCCTGTACCAATGCAGATAGGTACCTTCCCTGCAACTTCTGGTTTTAGAGTTTTCTGAAGCACTAAGAGGTTAAATGAGTCATCCCGGGAAACACGGCCAATATGTGTCAAGAGACCAAACATGAACCTAGGTCTTCCCAGGCTGTCTCTCGCACTACTCTTACCATATTCTAAGCTGTGGTATATTTGCCTGTGCACCCATTTTATATAACACTTTTAGACTGTGAGCTTCTGGAGGGCAAGGATATTGCCTTATTTATCTTTGTGCTTTTTTCAAGGTGGAACAAACTGCTAAATTGATGTACTTTCAGATCATTAAATGATTAAGTCACTAGAACAAATGAAAGAAGGTCCTTTTTCCAAGATATTTCTTCTCCTACTTCCTCAATCCTAACTGGCGATTTCATTTGTATGGGTAATTTCCTTGTGAGGAAATTCCCTCTACTATTCCAGGATGATAGCTGTGTCTGGGTCTCTGCCAAGAGTCACACACAGTAGCAAAGGACTTGAACACAATTCATCAGTACTTTGAGGCTAGCTCTCTATCCATATTTACACTTGTGTAGCCACCTTCACCCCACTCCATAGCTTTAGCTATTTGTTCTAGCATAACCCAGTAAGGATAGCTCTCTAGAAGAGGCTACAGAACTTCCTTATCTAACAGCTACACTAACAGGACAAAAGTCTCTACCCCAATTTCTATCCCAAGGAACCTACTCCCTAATCTACCAGCCTCAGAAATCAGAGGCTAGAAAGGCCTGTTGTAAATAACAATCTAGTTAATTCTCCCTTCATTTTACAGAGAATGGAACTACAGTCTAGAGAAGGGAAGCAACTTGCTGAAGGTCACAGTGAATTAAGGGCAAAGCCTAGATTTGACTACATTAGGTGTCATCTAAGAGTCAGACAAGACTGAACATGACTGAACACCAAAAAGCCTCAAGGAGCCAATATCTTCCACCTAGTTCCTAGTTCTACCCTCTAGGGGCCAAGTAAAAAAAGCTTAGTCCTTTTTCCACATTTCAGTCTTTCAAATAGTAAGTCACACCTTGCTCTCACTCAGGCCCTTTCAGGTTTTCTTCTTTCTGGCAGAACCCCAGCTCATTCAAATCATGCTCGAATGTTCCCTCGCGACCGCTGTGTACTTCCACACAGCTGGCCATTCCTTCTACCTACTCTATACAGTTATAAAGTTTTGATCTGGCAGATTGTCACATGTCAATGTAATTCCAACAATTCGGCTCACAAACTCAATTCTCTATTTGAGATGAGATCCAACCAAAGCAGAGCACAGAGGTGCCATTGCCTTTCTGGCTCTGAACAATGTTGTTCTCCTAATATAGCCCAAGATCACATTAGCTTTTGGGGCTTTCACTACTTAAAACTGTTGACTCATTCCATCCAGTGTACTAAATCTCTTGGGCCTTTTTACACGGATGTCTGTCTAGCCACATAACTCTCATATCCTAGATTTGTGCAATACCCATTTCTGGGTCCAAATGAATGGACTCTAGATTTCCCATTAAAAATCATCTTAATGGATTTGGCCCATTTTTCCTAGCATGAGGGGATCAGTTTCAGATCATCTGGGGCTCTTTCTACTACCCCATGCTGCCTAATCTTAACCCTCTGCCATGAAGTCTTTATTACACCAAACTAGATTTTTCTTCTTACCGTTGGCCTTGCTTTGCTAGGCTCCGTCTGCAAATCCTCCATAAGAGACACCACTTCATCGCCATTCTTGGGATGCTTCCCACGCACCCAGGCCTGAATGTCACCAGGTAGGATAAGGAGGAACTGCTCAAGCACCAGCAACTCCAGGATCTGTTTTTTGGTGTGGGCCTCTGGCCTGAGCCACTGGCAGCAAAGCTCTCGGAGTCTGCTGAGAGCTTCCTTTGGGTCAGCTGCCTCTTGGTAGCAGAAGTGTCTGAAACGCTGCCGGCAGGCTTCACGTCTGGACAGACCTCCTTCATGGATGGATTCCTGCTCCCAAGAAAACTCTTCAAGTTTCACTATTGGTAGTTCTTGATTTAGGGGAGTTTGGGATTGGAGGGCTGCCAGACTTGGTCTTGGGGACATCATTTTCTTGGATGGGAGGATGGGAAGCCTCACTTCAGTTGAGATCAATGCAACCTTTAGGAACCCAATATCCAGTCCACAATCTAGAAGTCTCTTCTAACAGGATACCTGGCCAAAAAAAAAATTCTACCAGAGGGTTGGTGTAGATACTACATCAGCAAGAAAAACCCAGAAGTCAGATTAGGAGAAAAATCCCCTTCTACCACTAGACTTCTGGGTAATCTACTTTAAATGATTGTTTAAATATGCTAACAGAGTAATTGTTAAGAGTTAATGGGTAGAGGTTATCACAATGGTTAGCCTGGAGGGATTGGGGGTTTTATAAAAAACCGGATTCAGATTGCAAAAGAGTTGGTCAATGGATAAGTTAGCTAGAACCTGGAGACCAGGACAGAATGCCCCAGATCCCAATCCAGCAAAGCCTGTAAGGGATGTGACTAAAATTAGAGAATCAGAATCACAAAACTGAAATTCAGTTCAATTCAACAAGCAATAAAGCAACAAGCAATAAAGCAAGGGCCTGTGAGAGATCTTAGAGGTGATTCTAGTCCAACTGCTAGACGCAGCATTATGAGTAAGTAGTGAGTAAGGCACAGGACTTCAGAAAGCAGGAAGAAGCAACCTTCCCATTATTAGGTGGTAAAACGGATAGAGTACTGGACCTGGAGAAATAGGAAGACCTAAGTTCAAATCCAGTTTCAAGTATTTACTAGCTATATGACAGGTACTAGCTATATGACAGTCGAAAATGAGTTACATTAAGCCATCAATTATTATACAAAATTATACATCATCATTATACAAAAGCCATCAATACAACTTTTAAAAAATACACAGAAAAAAAAGCATTGGAGATAGTGGAAGTCTGGCATTAGAAGAGAGCCCAAGTTTTGGGGTATTTTCACTTGTGTGCACATAAGATGTGTCACCTCTGGTCAGATTCCGGGGAGGTCCGCTAGCAGGGCGCCCTCTGGTGGTCAAGCGGTATCAAAACCTTCTCCATCTCCACTAACTCCAACCCCAACTTTTTTCAGTGTGCTTGCTCTCTGTAGCACTGTTGGACTCCAAATCCAGAATTCTGGGTCAGTAACTAGTTACTGGATATGAGAATCCTCTTAACGTTGCTGAACCTAGTTGGGGCGAACAGAGCAATGTTTTAACTGGCCGTCCTTAGGCTTGGAAGGGCTCCTCTCTGCCTTCTAGTTTCCTCCCACCTTTGCTTGAAGTCTTTCCCGGTCTTCCTTAATCTCAATGCCTTCCCTCTGAGATTATCTCTAATTTATCCTGTGTGTGGCACACACACACACACGTTGTTCATACAGCTGTTTGTTTGCATATTTTCTTTTCTTTCTCATTAAATTATGAGCTCCTTGATAGAAAGGACTATTTTTTGCCTTTTCCCCAGCTCTTAGCACAGGCTTGGCACACAGAAGATGTTTAATAAATGGTTACTTAACTACGACTGTAAAGAGTCTTAAATTTGGAGTCAGAGACCTGGGTTCAAAATACCTGTGTGGCTTTGCGCAAGTCACTTAGCCTCTCAGACTCCAGACTCCGTTTCTTCACTTGTAACTACTGTCCTGAGCTTTGTTGTAGCAATGCACAAAAAGAGTGTTGAGGGAGGGGGTCATTGAAATAGTAGTGATAATGTCTTGGTCGCCTTGTGCAGTTAATTGAGATTGGTTTTCCCTTTCCTTCTCTCTGGAGGAGAAAGAGGTTCCCTGCACTGCTATCTTTTCATGACCACCAATGGTCATTTCAAACTTCTCAGATCACAGAATCAGGCTTCCACCAGCCAACTCCCCTCCCTCTACTTTGCCCATCTGTACTGACTGCCTAATTCCAAAGCCCCCCATTTCCCAGCCTCTTCCAAAATTCCTGACCAATGTTAGTTAGCATCATCCATTTGTGAGAAGACAATGGGAAAGGGATTGGGAAGGGAGGTCTGTTATTTCAGTTCTAAGACATGGCTGACAGTTTACCAGGCAGAAACACAGCCCTCCTTACATTTAAGACTTTGTAGAGGATGAATGAATGCTCTGAATCTCCTAACTCTGTGCCAATGTAGTGGAAATACCACTGAACAATGTGGTCAGAAGGCATGGATTTGAATCCAGGTGATATTCCATGATTCTGCATTTTTAATATGTAAAATGGGGATGGATAATACTTGTGCAGTCTACCTCACAAAGTTTTTGAGAGGAAATTGTTTTGCTACCTCTGAAATGCCATAGATATGTGGACTATTATTACTGGTGCCTTAGAAAGGGAATTGGAATGAGAGAACTAGATTCTAATCCTAACTCTGCTTTCTAGCAAGCTATGTAATCATAGATAGCTTCTTTTCTCCAGGACTTCTGTAGAATGGAGGATAGATTAGCTCAGTTTTCTCAAAATTGCACTTTGGTTTGTTTTTAGAAGCAGTAGGAGATCCAGGTTCAAATCTCTGCTCTGATACTTCCTAACTATAAGTGTAAGGGCGAATCATCTTTCTAAGCCTGTTTCCCCAAGTACAAAATGAGCATGATGATATTTCTATTACTCATTCCATTGTGGTTGCAACAAAAACCAAATCAAACCATGTTAAGTCTGAGCTGTAACTTACAATTCTCAGCCACTGGCATGACTAGCTAATTCCTTTCTCTTCCCAAAGTCCGGTCAGTCTGATTACACGTTCATGATGGCAGACAGGTAGTAAGGCAAATGGATTTGGAGTCAGGAAGCCTTTTATTAGAATCCTTCCTATGCCACTTATTAGCTCTGAGACCCTGGGCAAGTCATTTAACCACTGTCTGCTTGTACAATAGGGATATTAATAGCACCTAACAGGGTTGTTGTAAAGATCAAATGAGATAATATGTAAAATGTTTTGCAAGCCTTGGGGCATGATATAAAAGCTAGCAATTATTATTTGAACAAGGGACACTGGTAGTGTAAGGTACCTTGGATTTGAGATGCCTCGCCTAGATTTACATACAAGGTAGTTCCCAGCTCTGAAAGTCTAAAACACTAAGGAAATATGGTACCACTGTGGCCTTCTCTAGATCAGCCTTTCCAGAAGTTTTTTTTTTTAATACATATTTTCTACATCACTAGTCTGATATACAAAACAACATACAAATTTCTGGGGCAACTCATGAAAAATGTTTCCTGCCACTGCCTGCTTCTTAAGCCTTGAATTCTAACGCATAATATCATGATGTCAGTTTCTATGGGACAGAAGGAACTATGTTCCAGGCTCTGGGGGTACAAAGACAAAAATGACAACAGTGACTAGAGTTTACTTTCCACTGGACTTGAATACCAACTTTAAATTTGTGTGACAACAAAGACTTCTTAAAAGCTTACAGTGTGCAGAGCTCTGTCTCTCAGCTGGGAAGGTATAAAATTCTGATTGATAAGACTCCATCCCTGCTCTCTTGGAGCTTTCTGTCTAGCAAAGGAGTAAGATATGCAGAATGTACTACTAGGAGGCATTTTTGTCCAACTTGACAAGATTGAAGCATGAGGCTTCTGTGAAAGTTACAGCTCCCTATTCAGGGAGTGGATTTCCCTACTAGCACCACATTTGGGACTGTGAAGACGGATTGCTTGGATGGGGTGTGAGCCAGTGACAGGATAGCACACTAAAGAAAACTGATTGAATCCTGGCTTATGTCAATCTGAGCCTAACTCATGGACTTGACCATGTTCATTTCAACAAATTTTTATTAAGCAAGCACTTACTAGGTGCTAAATACTACCAAAAAAAGTAGAATAAAAGTGGTTTTTAATGGACCCATGAGGTCTTTGCCCACGTGTCTGCAGTCTATGATACGAATGTGTATGGGAATAAGTAACACAATTATGGCAATGCTGGTATGATGTGAAAATGAAATGAGAGGTACAATGTTCATAATCCACATTGAAACATTAAACCTAAAAGGGCTCTTGGATATCAACTGGTTTCTTATTTCCCAGAGGAGGAAACTGATACTATTAACAGGAAAAAGAAAGAGCTAAAGGTTACACCATTACTTAGTAGCAAGGTCAGGGAACCCATGTTACCTGAGGTAAAAGCCTCCCTTCTACAAGATTCTCCTCTCCAGAACAAAGATTAGTTAATTTCATTAACTATTCATAGCTGAAACTTTGGGAGTCACTCATAAGGTGGGGAAGGGTAGCACAGAATCTTCTCTGGATCAGGAAATATGGGCTTTACACAGACATCCAGGAGAAGGCACCCTAAAAATATGCTTCACGATCTTGTCTAAAACACACCCTGCTCAGACTAATCAGAACTAGAAGGGCTCTTAAAGACCATCTTGGTCCAATTCTCTCATTTTATAGGTGTAAACAGTGAGACCAAGAGGAGAACACTTATCCAAGGTCATACAGGGAGAAAGAAAGAATGGGGAACAGAACTCAGGTCTTCAGTCCTCATTCTTAAGCCCAGAATATTTGCCACCTTACCATTCAATGCTTCTCATAGGAATAAGAGACTCAGGTCTGTCAAAGAGAACAGTTGGGTCAGGACTTCAGAGGTATGTATGACAAGTTTTCCTTCTCAAGAGTTCCAAAGGGTCCCTCAGAGCAGGGCTGAGGTATGCATGTGTTGGATGAGGAGGAGGCAGTGGCAGAGAGGAGAAAGAAGGAATGTGGAGAGCAGTGTGTGAGATGAAAAAGGAGAGAATTACTTGGTGTATATGCCCTATTCTACCATCTGTAGGTGACAGAGGCACAAAGCCTTATAAAGCTTGGCAGGGAATAGTTTCATAGTGCCTTACAAAAGTTGTGGAAGATAAAAGCCTATTTTTAGTATTAATCAAGAAACCCAGAAACTACAAGTCCATTTCACAGAAGTTTCGGCTGCTCACTTTTTCCATATTGTCCATATTGCACGTCTGCAAAAGGGAGAGTGTTGGGTAGCTGGGCTACTATAGCATATGGACGCCCTCAAATCTAAGCTCCTTTTCTTTTGGAGCCATTTACAATCTTGTTTGACACAAACTCTTCTCATTCCTACCCTTCCTCCCCCCATCCTGTTCCCTTCTCTCCTACCACTGTGGTACATCTCAGGTCAAGCCCACACCTTTAGTCCCTCAGACTCACCTTTCTTAGTTGGGGTTGGGGGGAGGCAGAGATGGAGTTTTCCTCCCTTGTAGAATTTTTCTTTCTTGGGGTTCCAAGGACCAAGATACTGCCACTTCCACCCAGGGGCTGTTCTGAGATGTGAAAACACATGGGAACTGGAACAGGAAGTTCCCTTCTCTAGTCCCATTCAGGTACTCAGAGGGTCTTCAGAGCTTTAACCCTTAATGTTCCAGTTATCAGCTAAGAGCCAGTAGTGAAGAAGAGGGATTTCTATAGTACCATATAGAGCAGACTGATTTTCAAGTTTTGGATATGCATGAGGTTTTCATGGGTGTGCATGTGAACAATGCCACCTGTCACCCTCTATTCTTCACACTGGTTTATACCACTCATTTACTAATTAATCATATACCACCTGTGACATCTATTGCCAAATCAAACTATCTCCTTGATCAATTATCTATTGTCATTGCACCCACTTCTCTTGCTATTTAGTTCTAGTTTCACCAATCAAATGTTTAGCTAATTGAAGGCAAAGTATCTCCTTCTACGGGATGACTGGCCCCTAGTAGGCAAGTAAGAGATCTAGGGCGAAGGAAATTTACCTTTAATGATCCCCTCAAACCCAAAGCAGCTTAAGAAAAGGAAAACTGAGATGGGGCTTAGGTTAATGAAGAGAAAAAAATCCTTTTGCATGGAAGAGTAAAGGTAGCTGTAATAATCTTGATTTCAGTCCTTTGGTGTTTTGCTGTGTCACTAATTCCCAAGCCTCTTTACTGCATCCCTGGCCCGACCGGCTTTCCCAGGATCTCCAGGTTTAATTACAGGGGTGCTTAAAGATGTTGACTTTTCAAATGTCTTTTTTCAAAGGTCTAGTGCCCCTCCCCCTCCCTCTTAGGAAGTACGATACATTAGAAAGGTGTGGAATGATAATACTTGAACTTAAATTTCCACTTTGTGTGGTTCTGCCACCCTGATCAACGGGACTTTAGGCAAGTCGCTCAACTTCTCCAGGTCTCAATTTCCTCATCTGTAAATACACTACTAGGTGACTGTGTAAGGTCCCTTCCATCCTCAAATCTATGATTATAGGAAACCGCATGAGACATAGCTATGTTCCCCTTGGAAAATCATTTTCAAGTAACGCTCAGAGCCTCAGTTTCCCTATCTGTAGGAGGGGGGGCCGGTACTCCACTTCCGGGGGGCAATCTACAGAAGATTCAAACGCGAGCTCTCACCCCCGCTGTGAGGGGCTGCCCTGCGGCGCTCGAGTTCTTAGCACGATCCTCTTCGGCCTCACCTCGCGGCCTCACCTCGCAGCCCCGCCCCGCCGCCTAGCATCCGCGCTGGGGGAGGGGGCGGAGTCCAGAGGGCTCCAGGGCGGCCCCGCCCCCGCTCGCCGCGGCGGAGCCCGGGGCCTGTGAGGCGGAGCGTGCGTGGCCCCTTCTCAGAGAAGGAAGT
>CM053624.1:227145477-227186620 GCA_028646595.1 Phalanger gymnotis | reverse complement strand
GAAAGGGAAGAGAAAGGATAGAAAGTGAGGTGGGAGGCGGAAAGATGGGGAGGGAGATGTGGGGAGAAAAAGGCTAGGAAATGGAGGGGGGAGGAGGAGAGACGCGAAGGAGGAGAAGGGGTGGGAGTGGGCATTCTGGAGACCTAGGGGTTGGGAAGAATGGGATGAGACTGGAGGGAGTCACGGGTGGAAAACTCAGTGGGGCCAGGGCTGGATCCATGAAAACAATCGTTCCAGGTGTGTCCCTGGTCTCTGGGCTTGCTTTGAACATCCTCCCACCAAAGCAGGATTTCCTAACCTGGGCCTCCTGTTTATTTAGTGGTTTAAACGTAATTCGTTTCCTTTGCAATCCTATTGATTTTGTACATTTAAACCATTATTCTGAAAAGGGGGTCCATAGGCATCATCTGACTGCCAAAGGCATCCATGACACAGAGAAGGTGAAGAACCTCTCACTCCGAAGTATAAACTTGATGCTCAGATTGCCCATGTAGAGGTAGTTTCCCTGTTCCCCTCTTCTCCCCTTCCTGCCTCCTTTCTCCAAGCCAGGAACAAGGCCTGTGGCAGTGGTTTTGGAGGATGTAGCTATATACCTTACCCAAGAAGGGGAATGGGGGCAGCTGCACTTTGGGCAAAGAGCCCTCTACAGGGATGTTGTTCAGAACTGCAGGCGCCCACTGTCGCTGGGTAAGGACCATAGGGATGGGCCTTTTGTGAGACCTACATCCTAAGACAGGTTTCTGTGGAAGAAAAATATCTTGCAAGTATAGGGATTTTTTTTAATGTGTTCTGTTTTTAAGATACAGCTGGTAGAGTTAGCAATTAAGAGCCCAGTGGCTAGGACATTAGGTGTTAAAGAAAAAAATAGACAGGAATTGCAGTAAAGATTGAGTTCAGATATCAAAGTTACGTTAGGCATGTGAGGCACAGGACAAACTGCTTTCCTTGGAGGGGAACCATCTATGGAAAGGAGCATCTATGATCCAGGCATCCAGGCTTGTACAGTGGAAGGATAATGGTTGTGGATTGGGGGAATAGATTCTTCCTAGGAGAGGCCATTATTAACACTCTTCTGACTTTCTTTTTAGAGGCAGATACTGAAATTCCTAGGCTCAGCATTCCTGACACCACTTGCATAACCTCTGTTCAGAAATAGTCACCAGTAATCTCGTCTAAATCTATTTAATCTGTCGTTTTTCACCTTGACCCTAGTGTGTTTTTTGTTGTGTGGTATAATCTCGTTAATCTTCACAGCTCGCAGTCAAGTTTGGCTTTGCATCCTAGCCAGTCTCTATAATATTTTAAAACACGGTTTTATTTTGAGGGTTTTCTCCCCAAATAGTAATAACTCATTTCTATATTGCTTTAAGGTTTGCAAAATGCTTTTCTCATCACAGCCTTGCAAGGCAACGTAGTACAAATAAGGCAGTTATTGGTACAGTGGATAGACTCAGGAAGACCTCTTGAGTTTAAATCCGGCCTCATCCACTTACTAGCTATGTGGCCCAGGGCAAGTTCCTTAACTTCAAATTGCCTAAGTTTCTCCAACTATAGACGGGCAATAATGATAATTGCACCCCCCTCCCGGGGTCGTTGTGAGGCTCGAATGTCACAGTATTTATTTGTTTATTGTTTGTTTTTTAAAAGCTCTTAGCACAGTGCCTGACCCACAGTAGATGCTGTGTGCTTATTCTCTTCCCTTTCCATCAGATGTTAGACTTCCCATCATATAGCTGAGAAAATTGAAGCTCAGAGATATTGAGTCATATGGCATGTGAGCATTGGAGCCAGGACTCAAACCCAGGTTCCTACACGTCTGTTGTTCCTGTCATCTTTTTATACACTCACAGGTACATATGTATAGGTGTGTATGAATATATACACACATCTACACACAGGCATATAAGCCAGGGAGGTCAGCATAGGCATCCTTTTTTTTATTGAACTTCGTGGATATTGTGGGTTTTTTTTTAAACAAATGGTTTGTGTAACCCTGCTCGGAGCAAGTCGATTGGTACCACTTTTTTTCCAATTCGCATTTTGGTAAAACTCACAATATTTCAAAATTTTTTATTATTGTTTTATCCATGATGGTGATCTGTGATCTTTGACGTTACTTTATAATTGTTTTGGGGTGCCACTAACCGTGTTCATATAAGATGGTTAACGTAATCATAAATGTTGTGTGTGTTCCGACTGTTCTACCTGTGGGCCCTTCCCTGACTCTCTTCTTCTTCTCAGGCCTGCTGTGTCCCTGAGACAAAAGAGTATTGATATTAAGCCAGTTATTAACCCTACAAATGGCCTCTAAGTGTTCAAACAGAAGGAAGAGTCGATTGATGTTTACCTTCAGTAAACAACCACCCAGATCAGTCAGCAGCTATTAATATGGAGGCAAGATCTTCACCAGCAAGAAGGTTACTATTATTCACTGAAGGCTCAGATGATGGTTACATTTTTTTGGGCAATAAAGTATTTTTTAATTAAGATACACTTTTTTAGACATAATCCTATTGCATGCTTAATAGACTACAGTATAGTATAAACATAACTTTTATATGCTCTGGGAAACCAAAAAATTCCTATGACTCTTTTTATTGCAATATTTACTTTATTGCAGTGGCCTGGATCTGAACCTGCCATATCTTCAAGGTATGCCTATAGTCAGAGTGGAGGAAGGAGAGCATTCCAGGCTTGGGGGATAGCCTGAGAAAATGACCAAAGCTAAGAGATCTCAGCTCTGGTGCAGATCTGCTCTTGTACCTCTTGGGGGGTGGAAAAGGGATAGAAAAGTAGGGAGGGGCCTAGATTATGACAGGGCTTTGAAAGTCAAACAGCATTTTGTATTTGATCCTGGAGGCAATACAGAGCCACTGGAATTTATTGAATAGAGATGTGTGTGTGTTTGTGACATGATTAGACCTGTGTTTTAGGAAAATCACTTTAGTGGCTGGGTTTAGGATGGACTGGAGTGGGGAGAGATTTGAGGTGGGCAGATCCTCCAGCAGGCTATTGCAGTAATCAAGGCTTGAGGTGATGAGGGCCTGTACCAGAATGGTGTCGGTGTCAGAGGAGAGAAGGGGACTTATTCCAGTGATGTTGCAAAAGCCTGACAATTTCACCTTCCACAGCAGATTGGGGTGGGAGAGTGCAGGGATGAGAGATGGTGAGGAATCCAGGCTGACTCCTAGGTGGAGACCCTAAGGGACAGAGAGGTTGGTGTTACCCTCTACAATAATAGGAAAGGTAGAATGGGGGGAAGGTTTAAGGGGAAAGAAAACGAGTTCTGTTTTTGATATAGTGAGTTCAAGATGTCTACTGAACATACAGTTTGAAATGTCTGAAAGGCATTTGGAGATGGGAGATAGATTGGGGCAAGAAAGCAGATTTGACAATCATCAGCATAAAGATGGTAATTATATCCATAGGAGCCAGTGAGTTCACCAAACGAATATTATAGAGGAAGAAGAGAAGGGAGCCCTGAGGGACCCCTATGGTCAGAGGGCATGATCTGGAGGAAGATCCAGCAAAGGAGACAGAAGGAGTGGTCAGATTAGGAGGAGAACCAGGAGACAGTGGTGTCCTGAAAACCTGAAGAGTAGAGAGTACCAAGGAGGAGAGAGTGATCAGCAGTATCCAAGGCTGCAAAGGGGTCAGGAAGAAATGAGGATTGTGAAAAGGCTTGGGATTTGGCAACTTAGAGGTCATTAGCAACTTTGGAGAGCAGTTTAGGTGGAATGATGAGGCTGGAAGCGAGATTATAAAGAGTTAAGAAGAGACTGGGAAGAGAGAAAGGTGGAGGCACCTATCGTAGAAGGCTTTTTTGAGGAATTTAGCTACAAAGGGCTGAAGAGATAGAAGATTGTAGTTATCAGGGATGGAAGGATCAATCGAGTGAGAGGTTTTTCAGGATAGGAGAGCCATGGACATGTTTGTAGACAGTAGGGAAGGAGCCAGTACAGTACAATAGACATTAAGTGCCTGTAGAGATGTGTCTTGTTGGGGAACAGCCAAGAAATCAGTGTCACGGGATCGAAGAGTACTCTTGGGGAAGTAAAGGGTAAGAAAACTGGAAAGATAGAAAGGGGCTGGATTATAGAGCGAGGGAGAGATTGAGAATAAGTGGAAGAGTGGGAATGACAGAAGGGACAGTCTGTTGGAAGAGATGAGATGGAACAACATTTTGTATTTAAACCTGGAGACAACAGGAAGCCACCTGAGTTTATTGAGTAGGGAGATAGCAGGATGAGACCTGCACTTTAGGACCATCACTTTAGTGGCTAATGTTGAATGGATTGGAGAGGGGAGAGACTCAAGGAAGGCAGACTTCCATAATCCAGATGTGAGGTGATCAGGGCCTATACCAGAGTGGTGGCCACACTGGAGGAGAAAAGGGCCTGTTGGGACATGATGCTAAGGTGAAATCAAGAAGCCTTGGCAACAAATTGGATATAGGGAGTTCTCACCGTTTTCCTCCTTTGGGAAATATAGTTCACATTTCTATAGTGTTCTACTGCTCAAAAGTAATTTTTCTCATTTAAATAACCCTTTGGGATAATGTTACACATATGTGATCCCTGGTTTGCCAAGTGAGGGAGCAGATTCAGAGGTGAAATGACTTCCCCAGTCACATGTCTTGTGAATGGCAGTCAGAAATTGAAATCAGATCTAATGACTCCAAATATACTTTTTTCATTATGTTACAGAGCCCCTAAAAAACCAGTAATGAGCTCAATTGAAAGAAAGAAATCATACTAATTACAAATGTGAATAAAAAATATTTCAGCCAGGTCAGCATGAGAAACTTTAAAAGCCAGATACTTAATGCTAATTCTATTTTTACCTTCCTACTTGTTCATAAACTAGAAAAGAAAGGCTAATCTTTCCTGTTCTTTTCAGTTTTCAAAATATTTCTGAAATTTTAGAAAAAGCTTCTTTTAAGGGGTGAACTAGCTCTACTTTTTTTGGTAAACTTTTAGTTTGTAACAGTTCCACGGGCTTTTGGGTTCCAAATTTTCTGTCCCTCTCTCCTCCACCCTCCTCCGCAAGATGGCATGTAATCCAATGTAGGTTCTACATATGTCTTCACATTGAAATTATTTACATAATAGTCTAGTTGTAAAGAATTATAACCAATGGAATGAGTCATGAGAAAGGAGAAACAAAACCAAGAAAGAAGGGGAAAAAAAGAGCAAATAGTTTGCCTTAATCTGCATTCAGGCTCCATATTCTTTCTCTAGATGTGGGTAGCTTTTTCCATCATGAGTCTTTTGGAGCTGTCTTTGAACCTTGTATTGATGAGAGGAGTCAAGTCTATCAAAGTTAGGCCTTACAGTGTGTCTGTAATCGTGTATAATGATCTGATTCTGCTCCCCTCACTCAACATCAGTTTATATATGTCTTTCCAGGTTATAATGAAGTCCATCTGTTCCTCATTTCTTATTGTACAGTAGTACTCCATTACATTCATATACCACAATTTGTCCAGCCGTTTCCCAGTTAATGGGCATCCCCTTGATTTCCAATTCCTTGCCATCACAAAAAGAGCTGCTATAAATATTTTTATACATACAGATCCATTTCACACTTGTGCGATGTCTTTGAGATATATCCCTAAAAGTGGTATTGCTGGGTCAAAGGGTATGCACATTTTTATAGACCTTTGGGTGTAGTTCCCAAATTGCTCTCCAGAATGATTGGATCAGTTCACAACTCCAAAAACAATGTAACAATGTTCCAATTTTCCCACATCCTCTCCAGCATTTATCATTTTCCTGTTTTATCATACAGTAACTTTAAATGGAATTTCTCTTTTTATCTTTTGCTGTTGGGCTTTGTTAGTAATAGGATTTGTGTGGGTATGTCCTGCAACTTTGCCAAAGTTTTTTTTTTTTTTATTATTTCAAATAGTTTTTTACTTGATTCTCTAGGATTCTCTAAGTAAATCATCATATCATCTGCAAAGAGTGATAACTTAGTTTCTTCTTTGCCTATTCTAATTCCTTCAATTTCTTTTTCTTAGTGCTAAAGCTAACATTTCTAGTACCAAATTGAATAATAGGGGTGATAATGGACATCCTTGTTTCACGCCCCCCCTCCATCTTATTGGGAATGCATCTAGCTTATTTCCATTACATATAATGCTTGCTGATGGTGTTAGGTAGATGCTATTTATAATTTTAAGGAAGAATCCATTTATTCCTATGCTTTCTAGTGTTTTTAATAGGAATGGGTGTTGTACTTTGTCAAAAGCTTTTTCTCCATCTATTGAGATAATCTGTCATATGATTTATACTAGTTTTGTTGTTGATGTGATCAACGATGCTGATAGTTTTCCAATATTGAACCAGCCTTGCATTCCTGGAATAAATTCTACCTGGTCATAGTGTATTATTCTCCTGATAAGTTGCTGCAATCTTTTTGCTAATATTTTATTTAAATTTTTTGCATCAATATTCATTAGAGAAATTGGCCTATAATTTTATTTCTCTGTTTTGACTCTTCCTGGTGTAGGTATTAGTACCATGTTTGTGTCATAAAAAGAATTTGGTAGGACTCCTCTGCCTATTTTCTCAAATAGTCTATAAAGTATGGGAATTAATTGTTCCTTAAATGTTTTATAGAATTCACATGTAAAACCATCTGGCCCTGGAGATTTTTTTCCTAGGGAGTTCATTGATGGCTTGCTCAATTTCTTTTTCTGAGATGGGGTCATTTAGTTATTTTATTTCCTTTTCTGTTAACCTGGGCAACTTATATTTTTGTAAATATTCATCCATTTCCCTCAGGTTGTCATATTTATGGGCATACAATTGGGCAAAATAATTCCTAATTATTGTTTTAATTTCTTCTTTGGAGGTGAATTCACCCTTTTCATTTTTGATACTGATAATTTTATTTTTTTTAATCAAATTATCAATTTTATTGGTTTTTTCATAAAACCAAGTCTTCAATAATTTTCTCGATTTCAATTTTATTAATCTCTGGTTTTCGGTATTTCTAATTTGGTATATAATTGAGGATTTTCAATGTTCTTTTTCTAGCTTTTTCAGTTGCATGCCCAATTCATTGATCTCCTTTTTCTCTATTTTTTTCATGTAAACATTTAGAGATATAAAACTTCCCCGAGAACTGCTTTTTTTGCATCCCATAAGTTTTGGTATGTTGTCTCATTATTGTCATTTGTTTGAATGAAATTATTGTTTCTATGATTTGTTCTTTGACCCACTCATTCTTTAGAATTAGATTATTTAGTTTCCAATTAATTTTTAGTTTATCTTTCCGTGGTCCTTTATTACAAATAATTTTTATTGCATCATGATCTGAAAAGGATGTATTGACCATTTCTGCCTTTCTGCACTGGATTGTGAGGTTTTTACGTCCTAGTACCTGGTCAGTTTTTGAGTATGTGCCATGTACTGCTGAGAAAAAGATATATTCCTTTTTATCCCCATTCAGTTTTCTGCAGAGGTCTATCATATCTGCCTTTTCTAAAATTCTATTCATCTCCTTAACTTCTTTCTTGTTTATTTTGAAGTTAGATTTATCTAGTTCAGAGGGGAAGGTTGAGGTCCCCCACCAGTATAGTTTTGCTGTCTCTTCTTGTAACTCCCTTAACTTCTCTAAGAATTCGTATGCTATACCACTTGGTGCATATGTGTTAAGTAATGATACTGCTTCATACTCGATGGTGCCTTTTAGTAGGATATAGTATCCTTCCTTATCTCTTAATTAGATCTATCTTTGCTTTTGCTTTGTCTGAGATTAGGATTGCTACCCCTGCTTTTTTTACTTTAGCTGTTGCATAATATATTTTTCTCCAGCCTTTTACTTTTACCCTGTGTGTATCCCCCTGTTTCAGATGTGTTTCTTGTAAATAACATATTGTAGGATTATGGTTTTTAATCCATTCTGCTATCCACCTCCATTTTATGGGAGAGTTCATCCCATTCACATTCACAATTATGATTATTATCGATGTCTTTTTCTCTATCATATTCCACCCCTCCTCCTGTTTATGCTTTTATTTCTCCCTTCTTCCCCTAAAAAGAGTTTTGCTTTTGACCACCACCTTCTTCAATTTTTCCTCCCTATTAACACCTCTCCCTTATCTTACCCTTTTCCCCTTGTTACTTTTTCCCTCCCTTCTGACCCACCCCCTTTTCTTTCCCCTTTTCCCTTTTGCTGCCTGTAGGACAGAACTACCTCTACTTTGTCTGATTCATCTACTTGTTTGTGATTTTCCAACATGAGTGAACATTTTTGACTGGTTGTTCATTTATTAGGTTAAAGGGAGGATTGCTGCATGCTTTTGTCTGGAAAGGGCCTTAGAGATTACCCAACCTAACCCCCAACTTTACTAGCGAAGTGACTTACCCCTAGTCTCACTGTTGCTAGAGAGAGCTATTATAGTTTGGATCAAGAAGTTTGAGCTTGGCTGTCTGGGCATGAGAGCCCATAGCAGGTTTTATTGAAGAGTCATTTTAGTGTGCAGTGGTTTTTAGGTACAAGTTTGTCAGACACTAATTTTTTATGTATCCTAGGTTCAATTTCTGGACTCTTGTGTTCCACTGATTTTTTTCCCCCTCAGTACCAAAGTTTTAAAAAAATTACTGTTATGCTACATTTTTAAACCTGTGGGTATGTGTCTCAGTTTTTATGCTTGTTTGTCGTTATTGTAAAAGGTTTTTCTTTATCTCTTTTCCTTGATACTTGTTAGGTGTATAGGAATGAGATGATTTTAGCTATCTTATATGTTAATAACTTATGAAGTCATTTATTATTGCCATTCCTTTTTAATTGAGTGCTTTGTCACCAGCAAGTAGAGATTAACTTCTTCATTGCAAAGCAGTGCAATATTGCTTATTCCTTTCTTTTTCAGGGCCTCATTGGCCACTGCTTAGATTTCATTTTTTTTCCCTGACAAGTATTTTCTTTCCCTTCTACCCCACCCCCAACTACTTAGATTTGGAAAAGTATTTGAATAGGAGTGGTAAAAGTGGACATCCCTATTTTATGACCTTTTTTTCTTTCAGCAAGTAATAAGGCAGCTGATACAAGGAGCTGGGAATACAGACATAAAAACAGGGGGCAACATATAAATAAGTACAGACTCTATACGAGGTAATTGTGGGGAGGGAAGGGTACTGATGGAGCAAGAAAGGTCTTCTGTAGGGTAGGAGATCTCACTTGAGCTGAGCTTTGGAGGAAGCTAGGAATTCTGAGAGGCAACAGAGAGGTGGTAAGAGGGCATCGTAGGACTGGGGGCCTGGTACCTCCCGAGTCTGAGAGATGAGATGTCCCAGCAGGAAAATAGCGAACAGCTGGGAGGCCACTTTGGCCAGAACAGCCTGTGTGTGAAGGAGAGGAATGTGTAGTAACTCTGGAAATGTGAGCAGGGGCCAAATTTTGCTGAGTTTCAAATGCCAAACAGTCTTTTGATATGAATAAATGTATTTTAACAAAGCATTTCTTTGTGTCTATTGTTATATGCTTATGTATAACTTTTAGTTTTCATGGCAGTAGGTTATATTGTTATTAAACCATTCTTGCATTACTCGTAAATCCTATTTGTGTTTTTTTGGCTATATTTCTGTATTGCAATTTAATATTTTTGCATCAATTTTCATTAATGATATTATTCTGTCATTTTCCTTTTCAGCTTTGTCTTTTTTTAGTTTAGGAATCAAACTCATATTTTTCTCATAGAAGGTATTCAGTATTTACCATCATTTACAGTTTTTAAACAAAACCTCTCACCATAGTTTAGGAGTTAACCTGAACTTTAAATTTGTTGTGGCTCCACCGAGGCTGTTCCTTGGCTTTGCCCACTATTTCTTGAATGGGCTTCCTTATCCTCACAGTGGAGGGCATTCAGAAAGAAACTATACTGGGATGAAGAGTTGAGAAAATGGCGGGGTTAGCATGGAGAACAGATGTCTTAGGGGGCCATGTTCTTCAGATCTTTGTCACATAGAAGAGGGAGCAGACAGAGCCTGGCATTTAAAGCTCTTCAGAGTCTGACTTTTACATAATCTTAGATTTTGTTTCAGTTTTATTTCATGCCACTTTCCTTACCATTCTCTCCATTCTAATTAAAATGGTCCCTTCCCCTTGACTCCCTTCCCCCCTACAACATTCCATTTTCTGCCCCCTTGTATTTGTATGTAGACTGTGCCTGGAAGGCCCTCCCATCTCACCTGCATCATAGAATCCCCAGCTTCCTGCAGGTGAAATCAGCTCTGTACGTGCACCTCTGGGAAGAGGTCTGTCTGGATGTTCCTTGGTAGCATTCCCTCTTGAAATTACTTTGTCTGTCTGTTATAATTACTTATTTATGTAAGTCTTCCCGGAATAGAATGTAAGTTCCTTAAGGACAGAAATGCCTGGTTCAGTGCTTTGTACATTATGGGTGCTTAATAAATATTTGCATTGAATCGGTCCTCCTTTTGAGGTGTGGTGACTCTAGTTAGGTTATCCGTTCTGATTTTGTTATTTTTGTAGATAACTATTTTCATTTTTCAGTTTAGCATAAAACTGCACAGTTCAGTATTGTTGTGAATACTTTTTGTTTGGGAGGCTTTGCATGTAGTGCAGAGATTTCTTTGAAGTGCATTATCTCTGGGAGGACTTTTCAAAGTGTAAATGCTTCTCAAAGGTCTGTCTCTGGACTTTAAAATGAATATTGGTTATTCAGGGTAGACACCCACCAGGTGTCTTAATTTTGAATATGCCGTATTCCAAGTTTCCTTATGTCCCTCGTTCTTTTTTCTTGAAGGTGGGGGTGGGGGGGCTATAATCTTGATAAAAAATATATGTATATGTATATATGTATACAATTTTTTTATTGTGAAATCTTTTCACTATAATTGTTATAGTTGTGTCTGTCCTGGGCCGTTCCTAGTCTGAGTCCTGCACATTCTTTCTATTTGTATTGCTAATTCTGGAATGTTTTTTAAAAGATTTCCTGGAACATATCATTCAGTGCCTTTTGTTTTTCTAAATTTTCTGGGGTGGCAGCTATCCTGAGATTGCTAGGAGCTATTTTTCTGGCCTGTCTCTTGAATCTGCATACTTTCTTTTTGGAATTCAATCAGTTAACAGCATTTATTAAGTTTCTAAACAGTTCCAGCTCTAGAGTATCTTGGGGAAAAATTCATTGGTTCTCTTCCCTCAACTTAGCTAGCAATTCTTTTTTTCCTGTATAGTAAGACATGTTTCTTTCTCAGGCTTTTTTGAAGTTTTCTCTATATTGTTCATTTTGGGGGTTTTTCCATCCATTTTTTTCTTTTAGCAGCTTTTAAAATTTTCTCCAATTTTTTTTGAATTTCAGACTTTTATCTGGTCTTATAATTTACTTGATAATCACAGTTCTTTTCTAATTTTCACAAATACGTTGTTTATTTGAAGATGTCTTTCCAATATTGTTGCCTCTGTTATCGATTCATTTATAGTATAGTGTATAATAATTAGTTTTCTTTCAATTTTTTTTGAGAGATTGGAATAATATTGATTGTACCTCTGAAAATTAGGAATAGCTACTATGACTTAAGGAAAACAGCAAAACAAAAATATAAAGCATTAACAGTCTGTTAATAAATATTGATCTAATATTGGCTAGAATAATAGTAAATACATTGCGAATTGACACTGTAGAAACCAAGAACTTACAGGACAGTTAATTGAAATGTAATAAAACTAGAGTGAGGCAGTAATAGTAAGAAATTTCAACTTTTCTCTGTCAGAACTTGATAAGTATAACATTATGCAAAACAAAATATTTAACAGGATACTGAAGGAAAACTAGGGTGGCTATAACTATGGAGAGATGTTCATTCAAATATTAAAAGTTTAGTTTAATGATTTTTCGAAGCTGAATTTTATTTTTTTCTTTCTTTTTTTTCCTTTCTCCCATCCTCTCCTTACCTCAAGTTAATTTTCAGCTTATAATTGTTCTAAGGGCAGTTAGGTGATGCAGTGAATGGATAGAAGTCTGGCCCTGGGATCAGGAGAACTTGAGTTCAAATATGGCCTCAGGTACTTACTAGCTGTGTGACCCTGGGCAAATCTCATAGAGATTGTCTTACCCCTCAAAAGTTTTTTGAAGAGTCATAATAGTTCTTTACTTTTTAAGGTTCATTTTCTGTTTTGGTATTCTTACATAATTTTGATGTTTCTGGGTTTTCTGAGTAGTTGAGAAGCTTGGATCCCTTAAAGTTTTTACACCATCATCTTGGCTGAAAAGTCTGATTAAGAAATGTCTGAAAAAACCTTTTCTTGAAATACTTTTTGTTAAAGACAAGATATTGTGAGCCAAGGGAAAACATGAGACAAGTATAGGAGACAGTGATTTGTGTAGTTTAGCAGAAGCCTAGAGTACATGGTGGGGAGCAGTGGAAGGTAAGGCCTGGAAAGGTAGTTTGTAGATTGGTGATAGTTGGTGTAGGGCCTTGAAGGTCAGGCTAAAACAAGTGTTTTAACAGCTCAAATCTCTTAAAATTCAAAATAATGATAACTTACACTTAGTACAGTCCTGTGAAGAAGGTAGTTCAAAGTATTAAACCCATTTTGCAGATAAGGAAACTGAGTTTAAGGATTCCCAGGTGTCTTTTCAGAGAAAGCACCTGCCTTATCATTTTTAATATGAATGCATTATTTCCTTGCCTTCTGCTGACGCTCTTAGTTTTGTTAAAAATTTTTTTCTCTCCTTTTTATGTACTCTAGTCAGTGAGGCCCAATGCCATAGCAAATCACATGCAGGTGATGTGTGTATGTACTGGATATGGTGGCATTAAAGAATTTGACCAGTGGGCCAGAGTTTTTCCTTAGAGTCTGTGTCTGGGAACATATGGCTGACTCAGAGCTCTATGTGGTAGGCATACAGATATTATTTTAATCCAGAAAGATGGTGGGAAATAGCAGGAAAGACATAGAAAGATGGGAAAAGAATGTTTTATTTATTTTGGTTTCTCCCCCACTGCCTAGTTCAGGGATTTGAACAGAAGTGTTTATCCAGTAAATGACTGACTTTTACAAGTTTCACCCAATCATATTAAAACAGGAAAGGGACTAACCCTAAGGAATTTCCTTGACTCTGGGAAACACAAACGGGTATACAAAGAGACAATCTGCAGTGTTCTTCTCTAGTATGACCACTGGTTGGTGAGAATGCAGGGCCACAACTAGTGATAAAGACAGAGGAAAGTGGATGGAAGAGCTCTGAGGGGGAAGGCTGGCAGGGAGTGGCAGAAGTGATTGGTAGGAGGGGATGAAGAGCTAGGAGGAGGAAGAGCCACAAAAAGAACCTATAGGTTTGGGGAATGGAAAACTGGGAATTGTTTCCTCTTTGAAAACTGCCCATTTGGGAGCTAGAAGAAAAGATAAAAGAAATTGCTTTCTGGACAACCTTAGGCAGTGAGACTAAGATGGCCAGAAGGAGCAATAAGGATGTGTGTGGGTAGTGGGGAAAGTACCATGTAAGAAAGGGCAGTTACCTATTTATTTCATATAGACTTCTATGTGTTTTTTCTTTTTAAAAATTTTGTTTTGTCCTATAGCTTATGTCTTAGCAATGTAGTGATTTGAAAACACAAATGGCATCGAGCTTTAAATCCTAGGCACCTGACTTTTCTTCCAACAAATACTCTCCATTCTCAATAACAGTAATGTTAATAGTATCACCCCATTAGGCAGTGGATTGAAATACTTTTTTATGTAGCAAGATGATCAAGTATATTTTCATCATTCTATTGTGATTTGGTGCTTGAATTTTAATTCAGAGCAACACCACTCCATGGCAGTAAGTTATATTGAAATAAATGTGGCATAGCATAAATATCTTTAGTACATTTTACATATTTTCTTTTCATTTCTTTGTTGCATATATAGACCTAGTAGCGATATAACTGGGTCAAAGGGTATGTGCAGTTTAGTAACTTTTGTGTCATAGTACACATTGATGTCCAGAATGTCTGGACCACTTCACAGGTCCACCAACTACATACTTATTTGCTGCTTTTCCTCAGTCCCCCCAACATTTATAAGTTTCTTCTGTTACCTTTGCCAGCCTAATGGCTGTGAGGTAGTACCTCAGAGTTGTTTTAATTTACATTTTTTTTGAGAGGGGAGGGCAGGGTAATTGGGGTTAAAGTGACTCGCCCAAGTTCACACAGCTAGTAAATGTGTCAAGTGTCTGAGGCTGGATTTGACCTCAGGTCCTCCAGACTCCAGGGCTGGTGCTCTACTCACTTTGCCCCCCTAGATGCGCCTTTAATTTATATTTCTCAAATTATTAGTGATTTAGACCACTTTTTTTCACGTGGTTGTTGGTAGCTTCAGTTTCTTCCTTTAAAGTTGCATATTCATATCCTTTGACCATTTATTTATTGGAGAATGGTTCTTAGTCATAGGAATTTGAGTCAATTCCTTATATATTTTGGATTTTAGGCCTTCCTCATAAACTTGCTGCAAAGATTCCCATGCCCACCCCTTATCTGGTTCCCTTCTGATTTTCATTATATTAGATTTGTTTGTGCAAAAACTTTTAAATTGTACATAATCAAAGTTGGACATTTTTATACTGTCTAATCTCATCACTTTTTTTATACACGAACTCTTTTCCCTATCCATAGATCTGGAAGATAATTTTTTTTCCTTTTCTTCCACTTTGTTTATGATGTGCCCTTTTATATCGAGGTCATAAACTTGTGTTTCCAAGATAGGCTGTAAACTCTTTGAGGGAAGAGACAGTTAACTTTTGTCTTTGTAGTCACAGTGTCTAGGACACAATAAGAGCTTAATAAATGCTTGTTGATTGATTGTACTGCCTACCTTGTAACACTTCCATTTCACACATCCATTTAATTGGTCAATCTCATAATTTCTTTTTATATGCCATCTTTCCAATTTTCCCTGCTCATCTAGCTAGCACCCTACTGCAGGCGGTCATCACTTCTCACCAAAGCACGTGTCCCACTTGTCACCTTTCACCCCAGTAAATTTCAGTGCCCCTCTGCTACCTCTGGGTTCACATAGAAGGTCCTCTGCTTAGCATTTGAAGCTCTTTACCACCTGGCCTCTTCCTCCCTTTAGTTTTCCTAGGGTGAGTTCTCCATGAATTCCCAATCTAGCAGTACTGGCTGACTTAGCGTTCCTCAAGCATGCCTTTGTACTGGATGTTCTCCCTCTTTACTTCTGCCATTTAGAACGCCTAACATTCTTCAGGGGTCACCTCAAACCCCACTGTGTGCAGGTCGCCTTTCTCTGTGTCTTCTTACCCCCAGCTGTCCCCTCTGAGGTGGTTACCCTCTACCTATATCTGTCTTGGGTATGCATGTTGTCTCCACATTTCGGACAGAAGCTCCTTGGGGGCGGGGACTCCTTTGGCTCTTTTTTCTATCCCCTGGCACTTACTAGGCACTTAATGAATGCTTGCTGATTGTTTGATTATGATGAAAGTGCTTTATATACTTCAGTGGACCCGTAGGTATTCTCTCATTATATATGACAGCCTTTTCTTGCCTTCTCAACCTTTTCCTGTCCATGTTTTCCCATAGGCCTTCCTTAGAGGATCCAATCTGTCCAGTATACCAAAGAACTTAGCCTAGGCCTTAGTAGAACATTTCATGGGTAGCAGTGCAGTACGTAGGTTTTCCACCTGTTATCCTACTCTCTTACCACCTTGCTTGAATAGCCTTTGAAGTTCTTTCCAGCTGTAAAGCTATGATTCTATGTTTATACATTTCCTCCATGATATCTTTCACACTGGTTCTGGATAATATGCCGAGACCTATTTATGACTACTATAATTTGTGCAGGAATTACTCGCAGATTTCAATCTTTAAAGACTGTGGTGTTCTTATAAAAAAAAAAGGAAGGGTTTTTTCTTTTTTTTTTTTTAAATTAGGGGAGAGAATCAGTTTTTGCAGGTGCTTGAGGGCCTGGGGGAGGAACCATGAATGAGGATGGTAGGAAGAAATGGGTGCTTGTGGAATATTGTATAGAGAAGATCTGGCAGTTGAACCCCTGAGGAAAAAGCTTTGTTTAATGGGAAGGAACATAACAAGAGAAGGCTGGAGAAAATGCAGACAATTAAGAAGCCCTTTGTGGGCAGAAATCTCATGTCTGGAGGAGACCAGATCCTCTTTAGCTGGCAAGAACCTAAGGCTTATGGAAGACAGAGTAGAATTGCAGAGTCAAAGGCAAGAACCTGAAAAGACGATTGCATTTGTGCAAAAATATGAGCAGAAATGCTGCAGAAGCCAGAGCCATTCATTTAAATGGTAGAGGAGAAAGATGCGAGTTATGAGACCTTAGAAGCATGAAACTGTGGTACAAGATAGTAGACCCAGTACTTGGGGAGACAGCTTTTGTATTTAAAGGGCTTGAGTTTGAGGCTACTCCTTTTAGTCTGTAAGGGAAGATAGACATCTAGAAGCAGGGGTCTGACCATGTTACAATAGGTTATATTTAGATAATGCTTTAAAGCTTGAAAATTACTTGTTTGAACTTGCCTGAGTCTCGCAACAGCCCAACGAGTTAAATAGGTATTAACAGGTATTATTATCTCTCTTTTACAGATGAGACACCTGAGGCACAGAGAAGCTGTGTCTTGCCTATGGCCAAACGATTACTAAGTAACAGAGGTAAGATTTGAATCCAAGTCTTTCTGACTTCAGGTCCAGCACACCATGCACTATGGCATAGTATTATTCCAATGTAGAACGTGCATGTGTGTGGCACTTTAATTGTTTATAAAGCACTTTTCTCATAATCAGTGAGAGAATGTAGTATTCTCTCACAAACTATGATACTACTAATAACAGCTGAAGGATCACAATATAGAATTAGTCCACAAGCATTTACTAAGTGATGGTCATATGCCAGGCACTGGGGATACAAAGGAAGACAGAAACACAGTAACTGCTCTAAGAAAGCTCTCCTCCTAACGAAGATGCAAATTAGTAGATGAAAGGCAATCTCCCAGCAAAGGCACAAGTGGTGAGGAAGACTCAGAAAGGCCTGTTCTAGAAGGGGAGGTCTGAGCTGAGTTCTCTCACCTTGAGGAAGGAGAGCATTCCCAGCGGGAGGCACAGTCAGTAAATACCTACGGAGTAGAGAGATCGAGAGTCATAGTTGAACAACAAAAAGGCCATTGTCACTGGTTCAAAGAGTATGTGGAGAGGTGTAAGATATAAGGAGACTGGAAAGATAGGAAGGAGGTCAGATTGTGAAAGCCTTCAAAGTCAAAACAGGAATTTATGTTTGATTTTGGAGGTAATAAGGAGACACTGGAGTTTATTGAGTGAGGGGTGACATGGTCAGACCTGTGTTTTAGGAGAATCACTTTGGAAACTAAATGGGTGATGGATTGCAGTGGGGAAGACTTGAGGTATGGAGGCCAACTGGGAGGCTATTGAAATAGTCCCAGTGTAGGTGCTGAGGACCTCTATCAGGGTGGTGGCTGTGGGAATGCAGAGAAGAATGAGAGCTTTTGTGAAGGTAGAAATCACAGGAATTGGCAACAGATTGGGATATTTGGAGTGTGCATAAGTGTGGCGTCAAAGGTAACACCTAGGTTGGGAATAGATGGCAGTGCATGGGAGAGTAAGTGGGAACTTGGGAAGAAGGGAAAGTTTGGGGGTAGAGATGACAAATGTCATGTCGGGTATGTTGAATTAGAGATGTTTATAGAACATCCAGTTTGAAGTTTCTAGTAAGTAGTCAGAGATAGAAAATGGAAGGTCTGGAGAGAAGGTACAGCCGATAAATAGATCTAAAAATCATCAGCGTAGAAGTAATAATTAAACCCATGACAATTTATGAGATCACTAATTAAGAGAGCATAGAAGGGGAAGAGAAAAGAATGCAGAACAAACAAACCTTTGAGGACATCTGCAGTTAGTGGCCATGACTTGGATGAAGAGGAGTGGTCAGGGAGGTAGGAGAAGAACCAGCAGAGAGCGGTGTCACAAAAATCTGGAGAGGTGGAAAGGGTGATTACAGAGTTTATGGAAGATGAGAATTTTTAAAAGACCATCATCAGGTCTGGCAGTTAAGAAGTCATTGGTAACTTGGAAAGGAGGCATTTCAGTTGAGTCATGAGATTGGGAGCCAGACTGCAAAACATTTAGAAGAGAGTAAAAGGGGACAGCCAGGGGGCACCATAGTGCACAGAGCGCTGGGCCTGGAGTCTGGAAGACTCATCTTCCTGAGTTCAAATCCAGCCTCAGACACTTACTAGCTGTGTGACCCTGGGCAAGTCACTCAACCCTGTTTGCCTCAGTTTCCTCATCTGTAAAATGACCTGGAGAAGGAAATGGCAAATGCCTCCAGTATCTTTGCCAAGAAAACCCCAGATGAGTCACAAAGAGTCAGACATGACTGAACAACCACAAAATGAGTGGAGGCACCAGTTGTAGATAGCTTTCCCAAAGACTTTAGCCATGGAAGGGAGGAGAGACACAGCATGATAGCAGGGATAGTTTAAAGTGAGGAAACAAAACATGTACATGTTGTTTGTATCTTCAGATGTCAGTCAGATGACTGACAAGACATGCTTGTCAGTAGCAATAAGTGTGTTGAAAGGAGATAGACTGGTCTTAATGGTCTTTGCAGATCTATATAAAGTGTCAAGCTCTTTACTTCTCTCTAAAGCAAAATTTACAAAGGCTGAGTTAACAGAGCAGTGGCTATCAGTGTGGGGTGGTGGTATGTGAGGTACCCAAAAAGTTACTTTAAATTACTGTCAGCATTTGCAAAAGTCCTGAGAAAAAAAGACTGATAGGTAACTACAGCAGAAAGCTAGAAGATGTGCTTTGGGACCATACTGAATCCTGCAGTGTTGTGTTAGATTATTTCCCAAATTGATCATGTGTCAAATTTTTCAGGCTCAGAAGAAAGACATCAGGAATTAAAAAGTCATATTGCAGAAAATGCAAAGGAATAATGTTTGTAAGTACAAGAGTAAGTATTTGGAATTCAGTTTTATGGATGTGGATACCAGAGCAGTGGGAAGACTTGGTATTGTTTTCAATTCATTACTTTGCATTGGCTGCTATTAAAACCAAAAGCAACATGGGCCACAAAGAGTAGCATCATTGAATTTATATTTTAAAATTTTAATTTATCAGGTGGCATTTAATGACAATTAGAATAACTGTTACATAGAGGGAAAGGTTGTGCAGAAGAAAAGCTACGGTGTTATTTCTAATTGTGCGCTAACCTAGAAGCGTAACAGGCCAGAATTGTTGTGGCAAAACTATAACGCATATTTGGAAAGGTATTTACTAGAATAAAGAATGTTAGACAGTGTGATCTTTTAAGTAGTATGACCCCAGTTCTGAAGCATGGTGTGAGTAGTGTTACAAACCAGAAACGTATATAAAGAAGAGCATGAATCTTCGTATACCTGTTTTACAAAAAAGAGAGTGTGAAAAATTCTTCAGTTAGAAGGTTGTGGTGTAAATAATCACGAGAGAAATTTAAGGAGATAAAGACAGGAGAAACAAAATAAATCATTGGAGCTGAATGTTCTCAGAAATACATTTCTGAGCACAAGCTTTGAATTTAACAAGCATTTATGATCCAAAGTTCTTCTTTGGCACTATGAGAGTTAGGTAGAGAGTAAAGCCCAGTCCTTTCCTCAAAGAGTCACAGTCTAGTAGGACAGAAGAAATAGCAAATATACATAAAAAGCGTAATGCAGAATAGCATATGTCGATCACTCATAAGCTCCTACTGTGTGCAGTGGCAGTACAGAAGGAGGCAAAAGACAGTCCCTGCCCTCAAAGAGCTTACAATCGGAGGAGACAACATGCAAACAAATAAATAAAAAGTAAGCTATATACAAGATAAATAGGAAATAATTAACAGAGGGAAGGCCCTGGAATTGAGGGCTTCCTGTAGAAGGTGCGATTTTAGTTGGAACTTAAAGGAAGCCAGGAAGTCAGTTGTCTGAGCGAAGGAGGGAAGAGTGTTCCAGGCATGGGGGACAGATAGACTACCTGGAGATGAGAGATGGGTGTCCGTGGATAGGAGAATATGTGTCAGGGAGTAAGGTGTGAGAAGACTGGAAAGACAGGAAGGGACTAGAGCATGAAGAAGGGCTTTGAATGCCAAACAGTGTTTTGTATTTGCTTCTAGAGGCAATAGGAAGCCCCTGGAGTTTACTGAGGAGGGGCTTGACATGGTTGGACCTGAGCTTTAGAGAGATCACTTTAGTGGCTGAATGGATTGGAATGGGAAGAGACTTGAGACAGGCAGACCCACCATCAGGCTATTGCAATAATTTAGGCATGAGGTGATGAGGGCCTGCGCTAGAGTGGTGGTGGTGTCAGAGGAGAGAGGGGGACGAATTTGAGACGTTGCAGAGGTGATATAGATGGGCCTTGGGACCCCTTGGACATGGAGGGGTGAGTATAGTGAAAAAATCTAAGATGGCCTCTAGGTTGTGAGCCTGAGGGACTGGGGGGATTGCATTGCCCTCTACAGTAATAGGGAAGGTTTAGGGGGAAAGATAATGAGTTCTGTTTTAGATAATGTTGAACTTAAGATGTCTTCTGGACATGCATTTTGAGATGTCTGAAAGGCGGAGATCAGAGAGACTGGGACGGGGTAGGTAGATTTGAGAATCATCAGCATAGAGATGGTAATTAAATCTATGGGAGCTGACGAGATCACCAAGTGAAGAGGGAGAAGAGAAGGGTCTAGGACAGAACCCTCAGGGACACCCGTGGTTAGAGGGCTAAGGGAAGTCTAGGGAAAGAGAGATCATTTGTGACTGGGGGAAGGTGAAGATGAGGGAAGACTTTTTGGAGCTGGAGACATTTGAACTGGGTCTTGTAAGATGGTTGGTATAGCTTCCATTTATTTGAGATTGATCTGGTGAAGGAATGATGTAATGGAAGAGAAAACTACCATGGTTATAAGAGACTCTATTTGAATCTGTTTTAAAGGGGTCCCTCTACCTATGTATTAAGGAGCCAAGACAGAATGCAAATCTTGTAACAACAAAAAAAAAATATAGGGCAAGCTCCTAGAGTAAAGCATCATCCCAAGAAGTGGTGCCTTCTCAAGAGAAAGCTGCTGGAAGGTGCCTGGAAATCCAAGGTTTTCAGGGTAGTAAATCTTACTTCCTAAGAATACAGGCCTCAAATTCATGAGGCAAATAATTATCACTATTTGGTGATTAAGTGTAATACTGCAAAGCTAGAGTTTAACCTCATTTGTGTACATTTTCACAAAAAAAGACTAGAAAAACATTTGTTATATTTAAAAAATCATATTCTTTTTTGTGCCTTATTTTGTTTTCATGTATCTTACATTTCAAAATTATTATTATGGCTATTGGATTTCCAAAGCTGGAAATTGTCTATTTATCTCTGTGTACCTAAGTCTTTGCCTGTCATTTCCAGCTAGAATTTTTAGTAGATTTCTACACTGGCCAACTTCTCAAAAATGAAAAAAAGAAATTATGGTACCATCTTTCACTATAGTCTTATGAATCCAGTGCCTCATTATAGTAAGGAGGTGAATCTGGGTTCTAGAAAGTTGTGTCAGTAGACAAGTACAAGCTGTAGTAGGCCCTACCAAGTTCTAAAGATTTTATTTTGGCCCAAGAAAAGAATATCTATCATCTGGGTACAGACATCATGCCAAGCACAGAGTAGGTGTTTGATAAATATTTGTTGAGTTGAATTATCAGAAGGCCATGTAGTAGTTTTTTTGTTTTGTTTTTTGGTCATAACTCAGGAAAATCATCTGTCTTTTTAAGGTGTTGAGGTGTTGGACATTGCCCAGGCCAAAAAGAGCTATTTGCATCCAGCCAAACTGCTGGGGCTCCTCTGCTCCCTCCTCTGTAACCACTCGGATGCATCTCCTATTGGCCTACAACCTACATCCTCAGATTGACTCCAAGCAGTACTTGGAGGTAGGAAAGTCTTGGTAGGACCGTTTTTTTTTTAATATAAATTAATTTATTTTCAGTTTTCATTGGAACTGTTTCTTTTGAACTTGTCTTGGGAGCCTAGGGATCCGAATCCTTCCAACCTTTGCTTCTTCTGAGAAGAAAACACATAAGAACTAGAACAAGAAGTTCCCCCTTGTACTATTCAATTGCTTAGAAAAATCTTTGGAAAGTTAAAATGAAAATGATGGTGGAAGAGTGGAGATAGGACTAGGCAGAAAAAGACGTGTAAACTTCCCTCATATCTTCCCCAGTGACCACCTGGGATTTTACATTTGGACTAGTAGGATTGTATCACCTAATATTATTTCCCTCCAGCACAGTGACTGGTCACATTAAAGACCCGAGCTATATGAGCCCTTCCCAAAAGGCCAACAAGGTTAAATAGTTTTAGTGAAACACCTAGAAATGAAAGGCACTGCATACACGGGTTCCTGTTTTCTCTTCCTTTGCCCTTAGGAGAGACTTCCCATTAGCCACGTTACTGAGGCAAAGAAGCAGAGTGGGAGAAGAGGGCCTAGGGAAGGTGGCCATTGTAGGTGGCTGCTGCTGCTGCCACCAGTGAGCCCCTGCCAACTTAGGTGGGAGCAGTAAAGATAGAGTGAGGACAGATGCTGGAGAATTGTGGCGGCAGTAGTAAAAGGTGATCAGCTAGAGACAGAGGGAGCCTGTACTTGCAGCTGCCATGAAACCTCAGCAGCTGGTGAAATTGGGTTGGGAGACCAATTCCATCCCCCAGTTTTTTTTCCCACTTTTCAGTTTGTGGAGGTAATCCTCGAAGGTTTTAGACAAAGCATTTCCCTTAATCTTCCCCATAATCTACAGGCTAAGAAGAGGTTGGTGGTTGGAGGAGGAAAAAATTAGGTAAAACATTCTACAAGAGGACAAGACTGCACAGTTGATTGGCAGTCTTTCTTCTCTGATTTGTTAGATCATGTGGCCAGTGTTGATTGCCAGTGTAATATAAAATTAGAGAGTCAGTAACTCTAAGGAGTAAGTTTGGTTTTTTTTTTGGACTCACAACCATAGATGAACACAGTAGTTCGGATGCTTTGTCCTGGAACAAGAGAGAAGCTTGTCCAAGCTTGCCCAATTTATATGTCGTATTCAGAAGTGAACTTGATGGGGTGAATGTTTGATAGTAACCACATTAGAAACACTTCCCTGACCCAGCCCCTCAGAGGTACCCCTGGACCCCTGAGGGGGAGATATAGTCACCTTTTGGAGACCTGATTTGCTAGTGCTAGTGGAAGTTGAGAATAAGGATTCCCAGAGTCTTGCTACATGAAGAGGGGCATGAAGGGGGTATCAGTACCATTGACTAGTATCCACTCTCAGTTTAATTAATATCATTTAACTTTTACAAAAGGAAATTTACTGAATAGTTATAACATAAGTTATAAAGGGAGGTGATGACTGTAATTTGAAACATTTTTTCATATGGCATTTGTTCTGCTTAACCATATATATTTGTTATGAGAATTTTGTTTTCTTTTTTTTCCAATATGGGAGGTGGGAGAAGGTAGATTTTTATATATTTGAAAACAAAATTTAAAATTAAAAACATACGGCAAGAGCTAGAATACAAAAATTCTACCCTACTCCATCCTGGGGCATACATACCCTCCCTTTTACCATTTCAGTCCTTGGGGAGAGTGGTCTCAAACTTTAAAGTAATGGCTACAAAGTAGTGGGTGAACCATTATGGTTACTTCTGAAGTCACTCCCTTGCTGAAAAACACTTCCTTGGCTACTGGGTTGGGTCAAGCAGGGCATTCCTCAAGCCTACGCTGACACACTAGGCTCAGATGCCAGCAAAGCCTGGCTGCTACAGCCTATCAACTGAGATACCCACCTAGTACACTTCCTGCCTTCTCACCTATCACAGACCTAGAGAGGAAACACGATGATTCTGTGTCCGACTCCACATGTAGCACCTTACAAGGTATTATTACGTATTACTTTTGATCGTCTTATAAAGTAGGGAGAATAGGAATAATCATCCCCATCTTAGGATTGTAGATTTAGAGCTAAAAGGGACCTCAGATGCTAACCAGGCCAAAGTCTCCATTCACAGATGAGCAAACTAATGGCCTAGAGAGGTCGAGCAGATGATTACTGATGAGAAAGTTGGGGTTCACAAAAATGAAGCAACTTGCCCAATGTCAGAGGTAAGTGGTGGTTCAAGCCCAGCTCTTCTGATTCTGTTTCCAGTTTTCTACATCTTTGCTGCACTGCACCCCTCCATAATATAAAGTCGAATGGAGAAAATTCAGCCTGACCTAGCTAGAAAAGTGGGCCTGCCGTCCCCACCATGACCACTATTACCACCTGGCCAGCTGCCACTGATAGAATAGGCCAATTACCCCAGCTGAAGCAGTAAGCTACTCTGAAAGAGAAACAGGGGCTGGTATGTATGAGGCTGGTTAACTCACACTGAGCAGCATCTTTTCCAGACTAGTAGGGACAGGCCAGGATCCTAAGCCCAAGAACCCAGCTCTATCACACCAACAGGTAAGGACACTACTTCCAGCTCAGTCCTAACTATCCCTCCCAGCTTTAGCTCCATGTCACCTGACAAAGGTGTCACCTAGTAACTAATCCACTAATAACGTCATCATATAACTGTCATTTTTTTCATCTCATATAAAAGGCTAACAAGAAATTATCAAATGTTTTGCTCAAAACAAGGTAAAACTTTCTTTTCCAGGCCTTCAGAAGTTCCTGAGGTGGGTGGCATCTCCACAAGTTGCTTCTCTAACTAAGGCTGTAGGTAGGGTCCATGCTGGAATCAGGGCCAACAGTCTGAAGGGTGCTGCATTACGAAAAATACACTAGTGGTCTTTTTTTCCCACATTTAGTAGTGGGCTAACAAGATAAAATTTAACAGCTATAGGTGGGTGATCAGAATGGTAAGACTAGAGACCATGCCATGTGAGGACTAGTTAATAGAGCTTGGAGAAGACAAAGGTGACAGTTCATTTCAACAAACATACAGTGCCTCTATGATGTTCAAGGCACTATGCAAGGACCAAAATGACACTCCCTGACTTTAAGGAGTTTAAGTTCTTCTTAGAATCTATACTATCTTTGAGTGCCTAAAGGGCTGTCATGTGGGAACAGGGATTAGACTATTTTTGCTTGGCCTCAGATGACAGAACTGGGAGCAAAACGTTGAAGTGCAAGAGAAGCAAATTTAGACTTGATATAAGGGAAGAAATTAGAACTGTACACAAATTGAATGGGCTGCCTTGGGAGCTAGTAGATTCCCTCACTGCAGATCCCCAAGCTGTGGCTGAATACTCAATTGTCAGTGACACTGTGGTGGGCCTTCTTGGTCAGCTATGGGTTGGTCCATTACAACTCTGATTTTGTTGTTAATGTCCAGCCCATTTTGGGATATGTGAGTCTCATAAGGGATAATACAGAAACAGTTTTCTCCTTTGTGACTTCCTCTGTATAGGAACTCCCATGGCTAACCCTACCTCAATATCCTAAATTGAGTAAGAAGAGCCCCAGGGGCTAAAGGGCTGTTTTCCTTCAGACAGGAAAAAAAAAATAAAGATCAATTGGAGACCAGGTGGCTGGTAGGCAGTTTGGAAATGAAAGGCTCCCTATATATACTGCTTTCCTCTGTGGCGTCCCCTACCTAGCAGGTAGATTGGGCCTGTGTTGTGAAAGTTTATGCTGAAAATGCAAAGTGAGGCAAACCAAAGTTGTTGGTTCCATTTGTCCCTTGTCCTTCACTAACTAGCCAAATATTTGTCAAGACCTAGTTACAAAGGTAGCAGAGTTGGGTATATAGATGTGGACTCCCTAGGAGTGTATATCCCAAGTTAAAGATAAGAAAGTTGTAAGGGGAATTAAAAAAAAAGAAGTGGAGGGGATTCAGAAGATAAAGCATTTATCAAGCTCTTACTGTATACTAGGTATAGGCTAAGTGCTGGGACTACAAATGAAGGCAAGCAAAACAGTCCTTTTCCTCCAGGAGTTTAATTTCTAGTAGAGGAAGATAACATGTGGAAGGGAGCTAGAAAGGTATGTGTGTGGAGGCACGGTTGGTGTAAATACATGGCAAGGTTTGGAGGTAGCCAGGAAGAGGCTGGGCAAGCTGGTTTGGGGCAAGATAAGATGAAAACTCACTTATCAGAAGTTAAAAGGGAGGGTAAGACTTGATTTTCTGGTTTGACTCAGTAGGTCTCATTTGGACTTAAGGCATTTTCTCTTTCCAGTTCTCTACCCCATGACTTAGCTATAAAATTTATTTTAGAGAAATTATAGAAGGCATCTTTTTTGTTTTAGTAAGTGTAGATCAGTGTCTCTATTTGACATGTGAGTTTACAGTATCCAAGACATACAGTTCCCTCTTGTGATTTCTTAAATCATGGCAGTCTTTGAATTTGGCATGCCTTGGTGGTAGCTCAAAAGTGAGGAAGATCTAGGAAGATCCTGCTTCTCAAGCTCCAACTTCTAATGAGACAATGACTATTTTCTGCTGTTTCCTTCATTTTCAGAAGACATAAAGTATTGTAGTGATTAAATAGTGTAGCACCTGAGACATCCCTTCTAGAAGAATATGAAGTGTTGAATTGGCCCTCAGGATGGGTCGGTCTTGATCTTGATTTGATCTTGGTGGGGCTTGCTTAGAATCAGTCTTTTGTTCATCTGTTCCTCAGTCTGGCTACCTTTTTGTTTCTCTGCTTCCTCCTTTGAGGTTGCTTCCTCTTGTGCTTCATTTTCCACAAGTTTAAGATGAAAATAATGGGGAGTGGCTTGCAGATGAAACACCACAAAAGGCTCTTTCTCTCTGAATCGAGGGAGAGGCTCCCTCTGAACCAGATGCAGCCAGTGGAGATAGGTCTAGAAGATATGATAGAAAAACACTCTCAACCAGGGCTCCTGAAGACGTTAATCAAGTGATAAGGTGGAATAATTCTCCACAAAAGAAAAGGAGGCTTGGGGAAATACCAGATGGAACTGTGTAATTGTGCAAAAAGCTTTAAAAAGAGTTCATTTTTTTTTTTTTTACCATTTGAGAATCTACACAAGTGAGAAACTTGATGGGGGAGTATTTGGGATCGATGGAGTGCATTCCTCCTTTATAGAGAGTCCACACATAGGAGGAACGTGGCTAAACTCAAGAAGGCTGGCCACAATTTGATGCTTCTCTCACCATCTTCTTAACACTCTGCAATGTGGCTTCCAACCTCACTGTTCAACCAAAGCTCTTCTCTCCAGTTACTGGTGATCTCTTAATTGCCCAATCTCATGGCCTTTTCTCAATCCTCACCCTTCTTGACTGCTCTGCAGCCTTTGACACTGTCAGAAACCTCGACTTCATGGTATTCTCTAGGCTTTTATGGCCCTGTTCTCTCCTTGTTCTCCTGTCTGACCCCTCTTGCTTTAGTTTCTTTTGCTGTAGCTACGTCCAGATTGTGCCTGCTAGCTCTGGATGTTCTCCAAGGCTCTGCCCTGGCTTCCTCTTCTCTCCTCCAGTCATGCTGTTTTGCTTGGTGATCTGGACTCAATTAGACTTTTAATGCAGATGATCTCAACTGTATTTATCCAGCTTTAACCTCTCTCCCAACCTCCATTCTCACACCTCTTAATTGCCCACTGGACTGAATGTCCACTCCACCTTGTCTCTGCTGCCCTGCCTTTCAGCTCCACCAAATACGGTGCCCCTGTGCTGGGTACCCCTGGTGTCCTATCCCTTCCTCCATTTTTGTATGCTGTCTCCCCTTTTAAACTATAAACTCATTGAAGGCAGGGACTGTCTTTCTTTTTATTATATTCCCAGCATTTAGCACAGTGCCTGACAGGTTGTAGGCACTTAATAAATTTGGATTGGATCGGATTGGATGTCCTGTAGCCATCAAAAATGCCAAATGTTCAAAGCTGAAGTCATTATCTTTCCCCAACTTCCCTCTTCCTAACTTCCCTATTATTGTCAAGGGTAACACCATCCTTCCAGTCACCCAGGCTCCTAGCCTAGGTGTCATCCTTGGTTTCTCTGTACCTCTTAATACCCCTATATAATCTTTTGTCAAATCCAAATCCTGTCAGTTCTGCCTTCATTCCGTCTCTCTCGTATGCCCTTTGCTCTCCTCTGACTCTGTCACAACCCCAGTACACCCCTTCGTTGCCTCCCACCTGGACTACTACTATAGCCTTCTAGTTGGTCTCCCTGCTTCTAGTACTCCCTCCAGTCTGTCCTCTATTCAGCTGTCATCCTGATCCATAACATGTAGGTCTGACTATGTGACTCTATTCAATATACTCCAGTGATATATACTCATTAACTCTTGGATCAAATATAAAATTCTCTGTTTGGCTTTTAAAACCCTTCATAACCCAGCTCTTTCCTGCACTTCCAGTTTTCTTCCACCTTACTCACCTCCATGTACTCTGTGATCCAATCAGTAAACATTTATTAAGCACTTACGTGCCAAGCACTGTTTTAAATGCTGGGGACACAAGGCAAAAGACAGACCTACCCTTCACAATCTAATGAGGGAAACAACATGCAAATAACTGTACAATCAGGCTCTGTCTAAGTAAAATTGGAAATAATAGAAGGAAATCGTAAACCAGTGTCTTTGCCAAGAAAACCCCAAATGAGTCATGCATTCTCGTGACTGAAGACTGAACAACAAGAAGAGGGGAAGCACCAGAATTAAGAGGTATTAGGAGAGGTTTTCTGTAGAATATGGGATTCTAACTGGCACTTGAAAGAAGGCAGGGAAGCTAGGGGGCAGAGATGAGGAGGAAGAGCATTCCACCCAAGTAAGACAGGAGTGAAAACATCCAGAGTTGAGAGATGGAGTGGTGAGTGTAAGACCCTTGCAAGGTAGAGGAAGCAAATTAGGAAGGGTTTTGATCGCCAAGCAGAGGATTTTATACTTCATCTTGGTGGTGATAGGGAGCCGCTGGAATTTATTGAATATGGTAATGCCATAGTCAAACATGTGCTTTGGAAGATTGCTTTGACTGCTGAGTGAATGATGCACTAGAGTGGAGACATTTGTAGCAGGCAGACCAATCAGCAGGCCATTGCAGTTGTCCAGGCATGAGATGATGAGGGACTGAACTAGGGGGTTGGAACATTTGGGAGAGATATTATAAAAGTAAAATCAACTGACTTTGACAACAGATTGGCTATGGGGGATAAGGGATTGCAACCCTGGGTTGCTGAAAGGACAACGGTGCCCATGAAGGGTAATCGGAAAGTTTAGAAAGGTGGAAGGTTTGAGGGAAACGATAGCAAATTAGGTTTCCTTCCCACCTACAGTCACCAACCTAGGTACAATCCTGCTTACTCTTTCCATAGTCTTCTCTTGTTTGTATTTTTAGAGATTTGCTGTCTCCTTTCAGTAGTGACAAATGGAATAATAATCAATTCGAGTCATGAGTAAGATGTAGTATGATTCAGTTGGTCCCATATGCCATTAGCTTTTCCCCTTGTCTTATAGTTTGTTTTCCATATTTCTTCTTTTCTTCCTGCTTCTTACCCTGTACTAGGTGCTACCTCATTGCCTCCCTTTTTTCTTCAAGAATCCGTATCATAGTAGGGATACAGATTTAGGGTGTTTGTGAAATAGGGGTTTGGGTCTGCCTCAGAAACTTGGCAACATTTAGCTAATTAGAGTATTATAGGCTCTTTCCAATAAGGCCTTTTTATCACTGAGCATCATTAAAATGGGTAAGCCATATCTTCTCTGCCCCTCAGTTTCCTTGTCTGTAAAATGAGAAGGCTAGACTAATTAATAAGGTTCCTTCCAGCTCTGTGGACTCTATGATCCTGTTCAGTTGTATTTAAGAGTACACCATCAGCACCCTCATTAAATCCATGATATCAAAGCCAAGGTATAGGTGTTCTGTTAAAAAATTTGAATATCCTGAATACTAGGATGTGACAGAAGGACCTAGATTACTCTAATGCTGGGAAGACTTGGGGACAGTGTCTCCCCAAAGGCACAATAGAATTGACCTAGGCATCGTGTCATAAATTCGTGTGTGTGTAGAAGAATGTAGTGTTGGATTAGATCATGAGGATGTTTTTTCATGGGAAAAGAGAATTGAGCCCTAGGACCAGGGTGTTAAAGGGCTTAAGGGGAGCTGTGGTACCTGCTGGAAGATGGACAGGAACTGAAGTCAGTATTATCTAATTTGCATGTTATCTAAATAATAGGAGGTAACACACCTCCCAGAATCCCAAAGAAGAAATCTAACTTTTTATGTGCCTGAAAAACATCGACCTGTTTCCATGTGATACTTGATACAGGCACTTTTTGTTTGAGGAGTGGTGTGGGCCGGGGTATGAGTGAATGAAGATCTTGGAAGGTTCTTCTTTCTCTGATTTCACGGTCATCTTTTTTTTTTCCTGCTCACCCTTTTTTAGAAAATTGTTCCTATTTGGCTAGACATAAGTGTAATTACCACTTGAACATTGGTAGAGCCATTGCCTCTTTTGCAGGAGGCTACTACACGTTTTGTGGTTACCTATACACGTTTTTGACTCCTCCTCGGTTTACTTATATCATCTGCACATCCACAGGAAGACCCATCCAAGTGACTGTGGTGATACTGTCACCACCAGCTCAGTCCTCATTATCTACTGTGATGTCACTTACATCTGCCCTCTCCTAATTTAACATTGCCACCAACTGGGAGTATTATAATTGCCACCTACACATATCCTCCCTCTCCCATTGTCTCCCTGATTTTCCTGCTGTACTACTATATCACTCATGCTTAAAATCTCTAATGCCTCCCTCAGTGCCTGATGAAAAAGACCGAACATGGCATTCGATCATACTTTCCAGTCATCTCTCATTACTCCTCATAACAGATTTTATGCTCTACCCAAGGCAGAGTGCTTGCTTTCCCCTGATTTCCTCTCTTGAAACACTTTTTCCTTCTTCACATGGTATCCTATACCTGGAATGCCCTTCTCTCCCATCACTCTGTTGACTTCTAGCCCGTTCTTCAAGGCCCAGATTCTCCATAAAGGTCTACCTGATCTCTCCCACTAGAAGTGATTTATTCTCTCCTCTGATTTCACAGTACCTTTTACTCAATGCACTGTTACTATATATATGTGTGTATGCATATACACATACATTTATATGTATATATGTATACATATATCTATGTATGTGTGTATGAAATCTACTCTCCTATATTATAAAGTACTTGAAGATAGTTGGAAAAAGTACTTGGGATACATATACCCCAATACACTGCACATTTTAAGCACTTAATAGATTTTTGACCAAAGTGGGCTTTTTCCCTTGGATCCATTTTGACATTTAAAGTTATGCTACAGGTATGAGGAAAGGTGATGCAAAAATCTAGGAAGCCAATTGTCAAGCTCCAGATGATGTTTTTGTGTCTGAAAAACCACAAAATTTATCTCTAGAAGACAGGACCATGAAAAGGCCAGATGCCTTGGAAAAAGAACTGAGATAAAATTCAAGGTGCTCTCTGCTGAAATCCTGAATTAAACTCAAAGCCTTAAGTTTCTGGTCTGCTTTCCTGCTGGCCACCTCCCAATTAGTTTAGTTGTCTAGGAGACAGCTCTGTAGTGGAGTCAGGATAGGGATGCATTTGAGGAGCAGCTGTTTATAGGGTTATCTCACATAAAGATGGTCTACAATCTAGTCTTTAAAACCATGAGTTCCCAGAGAAGTGAGGGATCATACTCTCCCTTTCCTCAGTGCCATGCACATAGTAGGCACTTAACATTTGATAAATTGAATAAAGCTTCCAATTTCATATCCTAAAGTGCCCAAGGTCCTTTTTTGGGGGGGGGGGAGGGTGGAAGGCAGCGCAATTGGTGTTAAGTGCCTTGCCCAAGGCAGCTACTAAATGTGTAAAGTATCTGAGGCTGAGAACTCAAGTCCTCTTGACTCTGGGGCTGGTGCTGTACTCACTGCGCCACCTAGGTGCCCCCGAGGTTCATTTTCTAATGGGAGCCTAGGCAGTTTTGGTTTCAAGGGCCAGTAACATGAGAAAAGCACTGTTTTAAAATGTCCCCACTTAGAATCCACTAGGTACTAGCTTATAGACTTGTTCATTTAAGTCTCATTCTTTACCTGTTCAGTGGCTATAAAGTATTTGGGGAATTGTACTACTCATCCTATTAACTAGAACCAATAATCCAATCTCCCTCACAGGGAATTGTACTGATTCAGAAAGGATAATGCTTCAGTGAATCTTTGGGTCACTTCTGGGCCCAACTTAGGGGTTCTGAATGATTTTAAGGAGACCAAGATCCTAAAACCTATTTTGGAATTGAGTTGTATTTGTAGGGGGTTAGTCTTAGAACCTGCCTGGTTTTCTGAAAGAAATGAGTCAGGCCAGACTTATTAAGGCCCCTCCAACTTGGTAGTAGGAAAAAGGTACTTTTTGTGCCATTATATAATACCATTGGGGGGCATTTTAGGCAAGGCGAGAAGCTAGAGTACCTATGTGTGGTTCTGCTTCCACAACTGAGTACAACATACTATGATATCTAATCTTAGTCAATAAATCTTTTTTTTTAAATCCATTTTTTTTTCCCCCAACATTGCTGCTTGTCCTTTGGGACTAGGCAAGCCTAGAATTTGGTCTGATCCAGGAAGATGGAGCAGTCTGGAAACAGATAGGATCAGGCTTTCCTTTCCTGGTAGGTATTTTGGCCTTCTCCTTGCCAAACCTAGCACTTGATTTTAGGCCTTTAACAACAGTCCCTGTTCTCCCCTCTATGTTGCTGAAGCCAACTTTTCATCACTCTTTAATTCCAGTCTTCACATTGTGAAGAGCTTTCACGCTTCCTAATCTGAAGAGTTGTTGGTGTTTGGTCTCCCTGCCTCCCCCAGGCTCCCATGCTATCCCCTGGCTCTGCCTCCTCCTCAAGCATGCTAAGCCATTTGCCCTTGAATAGTTTCCTGAATATTCACCCAGAAATGGTAACTACTGTCCCCTCATCTCTGGTAATCATTTTGGAAGAGGAGGAGGGAACAGGTGAGGAGTGGGAGGGGACTACAATGGAAGGCCCAAAGGAAAGTGGATAAAGCACTAGATGGGAACTGTGGCAGCAGGATGGATAAAATATATATAACCACAGATCCTGCTTCTTGACTACACTTTGCCAGCCTGGTATTGCCCAACTTGGCTGTTTTGAAGCCCCGCAGATTTCCCTCCCTATCTAACTCCTCCACATTTAATACTTTGTTCCGATATTTGTTATTTCTTTTCCTAATCTTTTAGCACTAAACTGCTATAATAGTACTCTGACATTTTGGGGTTTTAATGCTAGGCCATTGGGAAAGATTCTTTTTTTAGAGATGAGGTAATAAACCCTCCTATAAGAAGTAGGGACTACTAGAGCCTAGGAGTTAAAGAGTCACGACTGGTTGTCTCAGATGAAGGGTAAATGCCCTAAGAACAAATGGGAGTTCTTTGGTTCAGTTCACACTCCAGCTTGTTGCTAAGGCCTGGGTGATGCCTTCTCCTGTAAGAAGATTAAGAATAACCCTTCTGCCTCTTTTCAGAAGCAGCTTCCCCCAGGCCAGATGTGGTCAGTGCATAAAACTCCCTGTTTTGGAAGCTAAAATGTCTATGTTGCCATCTTTCATCTCAAGCCTGTCATGTGTTGGTTAACTAGGTAATAATCCAGCCTCCTTGAGCAAGGCTTTTTGTTCTCAGAGAAGCAGCTCCATTACTACCCAGTCCCTATGGCTCCCTACAGTACTCTATGCCTCCCATCCTCCTTCTGCTGATACAAGCAAAGTGGCAGCACTGCTCTATGTCCTCTGATTTCATTTTCACACAAAGGAGACTGCCAAGGTCTTCTTGATAAGAGAATGGAAATAAAATAGAGGGGAGAAAAGAATGTGGAAATAGGGCATTATTTTATATCTTCTGCCCAAAACTTCTGGAAGTTCCTGTAAGCTAATGATTTAGGTTCTCCCAAGTTCTCAGGCCTATCTTCCTTCCTTCATTAATGGTTCTCCCACTTTCATTGCTGGTTCATTTAAACACAATATAGATTTTTCTTTGGCAGCATAAACATTTCACTCAACCCCCCTCCCCCTTGCCCATTTCTTTCTAGGTCTTATTAGGATTTTCCTGCCATGTGGGTTTCATGATGCCGAATCAAGTTGGAACCAGACCGGAAGCCTTTCCCACACTGCGGGCATTTATACGGTTTTTCCTCTATGTGGGTACCCTGATGGATGATGAGGTTGGAGCTTCGGCTAAAGGCCTTCTTACAGCATGGGCATTTATAAGTCTGTCTGGACTGTGGGTCTGTTGGTGCTGGAGGAGGTTAGAAGCCCGGTTGAAACTCCTTCCACAGTCTGGGCATTTGTATGGTTTCTCTAGTGTATGACTCCTTTGATGGGTCAGGAGGTTAGAGCTCTGGCTGAAATTGTCCCCACATTCAAGACATCTATAAGGTTTTTCCCCGGTATGAGTTTTCCGGTGGCGACTCAGGCTGGTGCTGTGCTGGAAGCTCTTTCCACATTCTAGACAAGAGAAAACCTGCTCAGAAGCATGAGTGCGCTGGTGATGGACCAGATTAGAGGGCCTGGCAAAGCTTTGGCCACAGTCCCCACAAGTGTAAGGCTTCTCACCAGTGTGAATATGATGGTGTTCCACAAGATCTGAGCTCTGCCGGAACCCTTTGCCACACTCAGGACATGTATAAGGTTTTTCACCAGTGTGGGTTCTCTGGTGCCGGATAAGACCAGAGCTCTGACTAAAGCTTTTCCCACATGCAGGGCACTGATAGGGCTTCTCCGCTGTGTGAACCCTAAGGTGAGTGTTGAGATTGGTAGCATCGCTGAAGTATTTCCCACACTCTAGACAGGTGTGGGACCTTTCCCCACTGTGATCTTTCTGATGGGTGGACGGGCTGGTGTAGTCCTCAAAGCTGTCCCCACACCGAGTACACTGATATAGTCTCCTTCTAGTGTGGGTTTGTTGGTGGGTCAGAAGGTTAGACTTCAGACAAAAACTTTTCCCACAGTCAGTACAATGAAAAGGAGTCCCCTGGGGAATGGATGCTTGTGGAAAGGGGCTGAGAGGGAAAGATTTCAACTGTTTTTCCCAAGAAGTGGTTTGGTTCCATCTCTTCTCTAAAATAACTCCACCAGTCTGGTCTAAGGGAACCCCTTGAGGTTCCTCAGCCTCAGGACTTTGGGAGCAGACTTTGGCTAACCCAGTTGAAGGCAATACGTAAGATTCCTCATTTCCAGGATGGGCCCCCGAGAATATCCAATCTGTTCCCTTTTTTGGAAGTCCTTCTTCCATTGGAATTTCTTCTTCTTCTTAGCTCCTGTAGAAAGAGATGAAACAATATGGGCTTATTCCCTCCTCGGGCCTAATGGGAAGTAGACAGAACCACATTTATATAAAATGAGATAATATTTGTAAAATGCTTAGCACAGTGCCTGGCACATAGTAATCCTCGTTAATAAATCCTTTTTCTCTTCTCCCTCCCCCATATATGAAAAATAGCCAGCAATTCATAAACTAGTCAACTTTCTTCCACCATTCCCTAATATTAGTCTTCTGTTTCAGACCGTGGTCTGTGCACTGGTGTGGAATACACCCTGCTCAAGCCAGGAAAGTGGAATTCTGCCCCGGCTTTGCTACTTGCTGGACTTGGTGCTTTATCCAGACCTCCATTTCCTTATCGGTAAAATGAGACACTTGAACTAGATGTCCAAGGTTTTTTAAAGTGCTAACATTCCACAATACGCTTTGCTAGTTGTTCTTTCTGTTCAGAATCCTTGCCTCTCTTCACCCTATTCATCTTTCACGACCCAACTCATGACTTTAAAGCTAGACTTCAGAGGTGATCCAGTCCAGTTCCCTTATGTTATAGGTGAGGAATGTGAGGCTGAGAAGTGTTCCCTGATTTGACCAACGTGACACTAGTAGTGAATAGGAGAGGTCAGATTTACACTGAGTTTATCTGACTCCTAATCCAGGGTTCTTTCCATTGTAGCACATTGAGGATCAAGTTTCAGTTCTTCCACAAAGGCCTTCCCACTTGAGGTTAGAGTGAACTCTCACTCCTCTGCAGCACAGTACTTGTTGCCCAAATTTCTTTTTAAGGATTTAATATTTTACTGTTTTGTTAAGCTCCTTAATGGCAGTGATTATGGGTGACATGGCTGCTAGAATGTTGTATTCGGAGTTAGGAAGACCAGGGTTCAGGTTCTATTTCTGACACTTAGCTGTGTGACCCTGGCAAATTAAGTGTTCTCAGTCTTAGTTACCTCATATGTAAAATGGGAATGATAAAACCTACCTCAGATTATGTGAGGCTCAAATGACATTATATCTCTAATTAACCCATTAATATACATTTCATTATATGCTTACTACAGGGTCTAACAGTTCTACATACAAAGTATTTGTTCAATAATTATTTGCTGAAGGGATAAAAAGGCAGAATATTGAGTTCAAATTACCTGGCTGAAGCAAATGAAGACTGGTTGTAGATGAGATGTGAAGTTAAAAGTCATCAGAGCTAAAGAATCTCTGAGGAGGCAGAGTATGTGGCACAGGATGAGGGTTAGGCATACCCAAGGGGAATATGATACAGGCCCTCAGAGCCTCACCCGAGTGCAAACTCCTGTCCCCATCCCTTTTTTCAGGATTCTGTGGTTTTGCTCCCTTGTTCTAGTCAGAAAATCAGGTCAGTCTGGTCCTTGGAAACCTGTGGGAAGAAAAGAGGTAACTTCTGGAGTCCACATCACTTTGGTGGTGGTGGGGGGGATGTCTCCTTGCCCCATCCCTTTTTTCTCTGTCTCTCTGATTGCTGCTCCTATACTCTTTGTCCATTCGCATATGTAAATTTCGAGACCTCTCTCCTAGTTACTGTTCATAGTGGAAGTAGAAACAAGCTTGGGGAAGGGGAAGGCAAAAAAGAAAGTGGGAGTGTCAGAGTACTTTGTATTCTTTCATTGTTCCTATATGGATTTGAGGGCAGAGGGACAAAGGACTAGGAACCGGAGTACCTGGAACTACTTTAACAGGGAGGGTTTGGGGCATCTTTAAATAATTTAAGACTGAGTGTCCCGGTATCAGCCGAGGGCCCATAGCTAGCCCTCTTTTTCTTTCAGTCTATCAAAATGACATCAGCAGAACATAAAACAAAGAAGTCACTGGCGGAGAGCTTGCCTCTTACAAGATCTAGGCTTCATGTAGGCTCACTGTCTCTAGGGAGATTACTCACTTTGTACATAGAAAGGGGATAAACTAATCTGAGCTAATTCTTGGTCAGAGTAAACTTGTCTCAGTGTTGGTGGCTGCTTCACCCATTGCAGATTAGTTGAATCGTGACTCTTGGGTGGGTTTTGTTTCAGGCGGAGGGGAAAGTGTGCGGAGATGACGAACTGCAGAGACACTTACCTCCCTGCAGCCGCCCCCATTCTGCTCTGGAGAAGCAGCTCCATCGGTTTTCCGTTATATCCGCAGTGGAAGGAGCGGTTGTTGTAACAGAGAGGATACCAACAGCCCCACATTTAGACGGTGCTTTCCCCCACGACACTAGGAGGGGGGCAGTTCAAGTCTTACCAATGAGGAGTGCACACTTATGTAGGGATCTAAGGCTCAGAAAGCGCTTTACATGCGGTATTTTGTTTGATCCTTCCCAGAAGCCGGAGAGGTGAGTGCTACAGGCATGATTATCCCCATTTACAGGAGGGGGGCGGGGAAGTGACTCCTTGGTATACAACAGTGTGGAGAAGGTAAGCGCCGAAGGCAAGATCCCAAGCCCAGGGCTATCGTGAGAAAGGGGTCATCTCCCAGATAGGCCAGCAAATCACCGTGTGACCGCTCAGGGCCTCAGTTTCCCCAAAAGTTAAATAGGAAGAAGGGGCTGGAGACTGATATCTGGAATAGGAGCGATCGTTTGAAAAGGTGCTCTTTTAATTCCCAGCTACAGAAACAAAGGTGCTCACTATTACTTACGGGCAGGAACGAAGACTTAAAGTCCGGCTTCTGAGCCTGTCATGCCTTTTCCCAGTTGCGCATGCGCAGGCCCGGTGCCAGGGAGTGCACCGACACAAACATACCGTACGGCAACCAGACCACTCGGAACTCTAAGCGCTCCTTTCTTAATCAGGCTTTGCAATTAGTGTGTGAAATTTGTTGAGGGCGAGCTCGCTGTAGAACCCCTGGCCTCAGCCTCCACGATGTGGAGATTTCCCTTCCTCTTCCCTTGCAGCAGATTTCAGTACCGAAGCCAGAGGCGAGCTTTCTGGAATGATCAGAACGAATAACTCGAAGCCTACTGCATGATTGTTCCGCCATGGCATCTCCTGCCACTCTAGGGTGTTGGAGGTTGCCATTGCTCTATGGTATCCTGACTTGTTCTACCTTTCCAGTTACAGGTGAAGCTGCAGGAATGGATGGTTCTGGGCTATTTTTGAAAGATCTGGATGGGAGGAGATTTTGGAGATGGTTGAAGGCAGAGGAATCCATATAAAAGCACTTAACATTTCTTTTTGGAGGGGAAAGAGATGGCATCTACCTATGTCACCCATGCTGGAAGTGCAGGGGCCACTCACGGGCTCAGAAGCTTTGACCTGCCCTTTCTCACCTGGGCTTCTTCAACCCTCCTTGGCCATCCTGGTGGCCCCTCACTCCCAGGGGCTCGCTCAGAACTCCCAGGTTCGAGCAGTCCAAGAGCCTCAGCCTAACCAGTAATACGGAATACAGGCATGCACCACCATGACCTCCTTCCCTCCCTCCCTCCCTCCCTCCCTTCCTTCCTTCTTTCTTCCTTCCTGAGCCCCCGGCCCCTTCCTTCTCCCTTTCCTCTCCCTCCCTCCTTCAGTGAATCCTCCAAGAGATGAGATTCCATATGCAGGATCAGGGCTAGATCTGTAGATTTCCAACTTTTAATGTTTCTGAGTAGTAATTCATATCATCCTCTGATTTGAATTCAAAATATAATCAGTGCAGCTGCCACCTGGGGCTGTATGGTACTGGCAAGAGGGAAGTAGTATAAGCATTTTCAAGCAGTGCCCTCTGGTGGCAAATGGAAATAACTCAGCCTTTTAGGGGCCTGTACCATACATAGTCCATATAACATAAATCCTTGAAAATGAATAACGTTTCTACATAATAAGAACAAAACAAAAGAAACAACTTGTATAATAGCCCCGGGCAAGTCATCTAACTTCTCTCAGCCTCAGTTTCCTTCTCAGTAAAATGGGGATAATAATAGCACCTACTTTACAGGGCTGTTGTGAAGATCAGATTGTATATCTACACATATATGTATGTATCTATATATGGAATGTATCCTAGGTTCCTAGCGTTATACAATTTAAATCTAGAAACAACCTTCAAAAGTATTTAATCCAGAGCCTTCTCCTCTTCCCTTTGGTGTCTAGAGCAATCTCTGAGAGTCAGCAGGTGAGCAGACTTCCTAGTGGTGTCTACTGGGATGAGTGAGGGAGTGAGGTGCATGACTAGTGCTTAGATAGGATATGGGCAGGGGTGTGTTGGTAAATGTTTAACAACCAGCTCTCCAAAAATCTTTAAGTCTAGACAATTAAGAAAATAATAAATCAAGCTCTGATTTGTAGAATTTGCTTACTTCCAAGGTATAAATGCTCACACTGAAAATTTAGGAATGTTTTGAAAGTCTGTATGAGCTGGCTCTAGAACACCACTAGCCACAGGGTCCTGGGGTCCCTGTCAGCAGGTACATGTGATGCTCCATGTTGCTGAGGAGGGAATCTCTGCAGGGAGGTGGTGGTGGTGGTGGGGTAGTGTGTCAGGGTGTGTGGATGGGGCTCCAGGCTGCAGCTGTGGAGCTGGGAGGTGATACTTGTGGTTGCTGTGTGGTCTCTGGTCCAGGCTGAGGCAGACTATTTGCGCTCCTTTTTTTTTTTTTTGGTTTTGTTTCTTCCTTCTCATGATTCATTCCATTGGTTATAATTCTTCTTTACAACTTGACTACTGTGAAAATAAGTTTAATGCTAAGGTATATGTAGAAGATATATCGGATTCCATGCCGTCTTGGGGAGGAGGCTGCAAGGAATGGGAAGAAAATCTGGAACTCAAAATCATGCAGAACTGAGTGTTGTAAACTAAAAATTAAAAATCTTAATTTTAAAAAGAACACTGTAAATCCAAAAAAGAGAGAGATTAGTGAGTGATGTGCATTTCATCGAGTGATATGCTTATGGTTTGCACACTACCAGGTGAGCAAATCTGCTGGGGACTTCCAGATCCAGGCCTAACCCTTTCCAGGAAAGAATCCTTTCTAGCTTAGGGTCATACCTAGAAGGCCAGGGGAGCCCCCTCCCCCTTTTGCTTCCCTAGGGCCCAGCAAAGGTGGTGGAAACAGGTAGGGACCTGGAGACAGCTGCTGCAACCTTCTCCTAGGGTGCTGCAAGCTCAAAGCCCCAGGGTGGCAAGGGTATCTAGGGTATGCTTTCTGCCACACTGTGGCCGCTGTGCTCCTAGCTAAGGTGAAAGCCATGACCAAATCTAACATCTCTGATTGGTGGTGTTGTCCCTGTGGGAGCTACAGGGTAAGGGGGCAGCTTCTGGGAGGTGTCCTGTTGTCCAGAGGAAGGGAAGGCAGGTACAGGCACCTGAGTCACAGGAGAATGTGTTTTTGGAGTGGAGGGAGAGGACAGATTTGTTCTTAGGTCTGCTAAGGCACTAGCAAGTAGTCAGGGCTTGTTGCTGGGGAGGGGTCTTGGGTTCAGTATTTGCTGGGATAGGCAGCTACTGTGAGGGGGTCCAGGTCCCTCTCTGAGGGGGGAGGTGATCAGAGTGGCTGCTGCTACTTGTTCTGGGGTCCATACTGATAGATAGTCAGAGCTCCTAGTTGCAGTGCCAAGGTCTAGGGTGAGCAGATGGCAGGGTTTCTGAGGGCAGTGCCAGGGGTCTGTACCAGCTTGTGGGTGGTGCTGAGCCCTTGCATTGGGAAACAGTCCCAATGTCTTAGCAGGATGAACAGCCCCCACAAGGGGCTAGCAGGAGTGTGCTGGAAACAGCTCTCGAGTTCATTTAAAATTTTCCTGTTTTCCTTTTTCTTTTTAAGGAATTTTAAATTTTAATTAATTAAATTTACATTTTTTTCCATTTTTTTTTATTTTTAGATTGCAACATACAGTTCTACATAATTTTGGGTTCCAGATTTTCTTCCCTCCC
>CM053624.1:227095822-227144977 GCA_028646595.1 Phalanger gymnotis | reverse complement strand
CACTTCTCAATTGGGGAATGGCTTGTATTCCTATATATTTGGTTCAGTTCCCTGTATATTTTGGAAATGAGGCCTTTATCAGTGACACTAGTTGTAAAGATTTTCTCCCAATTTTCTGCCTCCCTCCTAATCTTTGTTGCATTTTTAAAAAAATTATATTTTAAGTTCCAAACTTTCCTCTTCACCTTGCTTTGGAGAAGGCCACCATTTAAAACAGATTTGTAAATTTATATAAAACTAAATTATGCACGCTTCTATTTATCAGTTCTTTCTCTGGAGGTGGTTAGCATCTTCCTTAATAGGTCCTTTATAGTTGATTTGAGTATTTATAGTACTCAGAATAACTTGGTTGTTCACAATTATTCTTCAAACAACATTGCTATCACTATATACAATGTTCTGTTGTTCACTCCACTTGTTATTTCGTGCAAGCTTTTCCATCTTTTTCAAAAATCGACCAACTCATCATTTCTTACAGCACAGTAGTATTCCATCACAATTATATATCACAACTTGTTTAGCCATTCCCCAACTGATGGGCATCCTCTCAATTTCCAGTTCTTTGCCAACACAAAGAGGGCTGATATAAATATTTTAGAACATAGAGGTTCTTTACCTTTTTCCCTGATCACCTTGGGAAACAGACTTAATAGTGGTATTGCTGGGTCAAAGGGAATGCACAGTTTTATAATTCTTTGGGCATAATTCCAGATTGCTCTACAAAATGGTTGGCTCAGTTCACAGTTCCATCAACAGTGATGTGTCCCAATTTTTATACATTCCCTCTGACATTTATCATTTTTCCTTTTTATTATTTTAGCCAATCTGATAGGTGTGAGATAATATCTCAAAGTTGTTTTAATTTGCATTTCTCTAATCAATAATGATTTAGAGCATTTTTATATGACTATAGTTTTGATTTCTTCACCAAAATCTGCCTATTTATATCCTTTGACCATTTATCATTTGGGGAATGACTCTTTTCTTATAAATTTGACAAAGTTCTCTATACATTTGAGATATGAGACCTTTATTCAAGAAGCTATATATAACAATTTCCCCCAATTTTCTGCTTTCTTCTAGTCTTGGCTATATTGATTTTATTCATACAACCTCTTTTTAATTTGATGTAATCAAAATTACCCATTGCAATCTTACATTGCTCTCTATCTCTTGTTCATTCACACAGTCTTCTGTCCATAAGTCTGATGGATAATTCTAGTTTTCTTATGATATCTCCCTTTACGTGTAGGTCATATATCCATTTTGACCTTATCTTGGTAGACTGTGTAAGATATTGATCTATACCCAATTTCTGCCAGTCTGCTTTCCAGTTTTCCTAATAATTTTTTTTTTACCAAATAGAGAATTCTTATCCCAAAAGCTTCAATTTTTACATTTGTCAAGTATGTCTACTCTGTTCTACTGATCCACCACTCTATCTCTTAGCCAGTACCAGATCATTTTGATAATTACTGCTCTATAATACAGTTTATGATCTGATACTGTTAAACTTCCTTCTCTTATATTTTTTCATCAATTTCTTTCATGTTCTTGACCTTTTGTTCTTCCAAATGAATTTTATTATTATTTTTCTAGCTCAATAAAATTTTTTTATTTATTTAAAATGCCACTGGGATGGCATTGAATAAATAGATTAGGTAGAATTGCCATTTTTACTATATTGTCTCTATCCACATGAACAATTAATATTTCTCCAACTATTTAAATCTGACTTTATTTGTATAAAATGTTTTATAATTATGTTTATGTAGTTCCTGGGTTTGTCTTGAAAGGTTTACTCCTGGGAATTTTATACAGTTTATACAATTATTTTAAATGAGGTATCTCTTACTGTCTCTTGTAGGGTTTGTCGGTGATATATAGAAATGCTGATAATTTATGTAGATTGATTTTTATATCTTGCTACTTTGCTAAAAATTATTGTCTCAACTAACTTTTTAGTTGAATCTGTAGGATTTCCAAGTATATCATCACATCCTCTGCAAAGATAGGCTTATTACTTCATTGCCCATTCTAATTCCTTCAATTTCTCTTTCTTCTCTTATTGCTATGACTAGCGTTTCTAATACAATATTGAATACCGTTGGTGATAATGGGCATACTTATTTCCCTCCTGATCCTACTGGGAAACTTCTAATTGTTAAATTTTCAGTGTGAGCATTTACACCTGTGCAAACTCTACAAATAAGAGATTGGCTTATTGTTTTGTTGAATACCTAGATTTAAGAAAGTGGTGGAGAAAATGTTAACAATGCGAATTAAACTTAAAAGTTTGTCGTGGGCACATATTTTTCTTGGAGAGCCGATTGTCTGGTTGTTAAACGTTCACCAGCACACAGCTGGTCTGGCTGCTGTGGAGTCTCCGGTGGGAGGGACTCTGGATCCATGAGGAGGCGTCCAGGGTCCGATAAGGTAGTGACAGGAGGCGGGGCTCCAAGGGGCTCGTGTGGGGTTCCGGGTCTGCACCAGAGCTGGGCAGTGCTCTCTGTGGCTTCAGGAGGGCCTGATCGGGGGTCTCAGTGGATGGAGTGAGCGGGTCTCAGAGTTGCTCAGAATGGGGAGGGGGTCCTGGGGTCCATTTAAGCAGAGGTGCAGGTGAGACTGTGGGCTGCTCCAAGGACATCTCGGGTGGCCTTCAGTAGGTGGATGGGACTCTGAGTTGGGAAAGAGGGGTGCCGGGGCCTCTGTCAGCAGGTGGACAGTGTTCGGAGCAGTTGCTGGGAGATGCCTGTTACATCATAGGCTGGCGGGTTTGGCTCCCAGTGACTTGCAAAGTGATCCTGGACACTTGCAGCTAGACATTGAGAAAGGTTTAGCTAACAGGTGACGCTTGAACCAAACTAGCCCTTCCACTACACTAGAGTGTATGTCGGAACTGTTGTGTCTCCTTCCTGCGTCCGCCCCAGGCACATTTGGAGGAGAGGTCGACCATGTGCTGTGTGGTTAAGCTTTCTGACTCCACGCTTGTTCACCCTGTGCCTTTCCCAGGGTCTGAGTGTGTGGGGTGTGTGTGTGCGCGCGTGTGTTCGTGCGATTGGGGGCACCCAGGAGGAATGAAGGAATGGTTGTCAAGGGCAACTGAGTTAATGGCCTTGTCAAAACTATTCTCAGCCAATCGTAGGGAGGAGTCGGCACTGTGCTATAGGCGACCGGATCCTACTCCTCAGTGTCTGGAGTCGGCCAATCACGGAAGTTGCTTTCCTACGGCTGCACTAGCCTAAGCCACGACTCACAGGGTTACATGTGAAGCGCTTCGCAAACCTTAGAGCGCTATATGGATGCTGGCTATTATTCTTGGGAAATTGCTAAATGGGAAGAGGATATACTTTGTGAGGTTTTGCGAGACCCTGACTTGCCTTTCCCATCTGTAAGTCTGCCCCTTCTCTTTTACCCCCTACAACCTGCTTCTGTGAACGTCAACGTCATTCGTAATGGTGGGAGGTGCAGTGCCCTCAGCTGGACCACTCTTTCCCAGGTGGAATGCTGTAGGAATCCCTTTGTGCTTGGCTCAGAAACAGGAGGGTCGGACCTGGCACCTACCCTCGGAGAGCTCAATCTGGGGAAGGCAGAGAAAAAGCGGGCCGAGGACTTGTCCTCAGGCAACTAAGACAGATGTACAAAAACAAAGCAGAGAGATGAGTGTTTAAGAGAGATTCACATTCAGTGCTATGGGGGTTCAAATGAAGAGAGATTATTTCCAGCCGGCGGGATCAGAAAAGAGTAATGGGAGGAGATAGAATTTGACCTAGTTCTTAGAAAGATGAATAGACTTTTGTTAAGTGGACATGGGAGGGGGGGAAAGCACACATGAGGTAAGAAGTATGGGGTTTTCCTCTGGAATTGCTAGGAAGTGTTGGTAAGAAGCCTATTCTTTGTTTTTGGGAGGAGTTAACAGGTTTCATGGCCCCAGCAGTTTTCCTCGACCTACTGATCTCCACTTCCTAGCTCCTTACCCTTTGCTGTCAACTTTATATCTCAGGAGCTCTGCTTATTAGAATCCTCTTTATAATAAATAATATTTTAACATAATAATTTTAATCTTCTATCTTCCTGTACTTTCCTCCTGGATTTGCCCTGCCAGGCCAAATAACAAATCTGATTCTTATTTCTTGGAACTTGGTGTATCTGAAGCTCTGCGTTGATTCTGGAAGCCTTACCATTTTTTTTTTTGTCTTTAAGGGGAAAAAAAGTCTGCGGGGACAATCCAAATGCAAAATGTTTGAAGAGAAACTTACTTTTTCTGTTTTTGTTTTTTTGGGGGGCAGAGCAATTGGCATTAAGTGACTTGCCCAAGATTACACAGCTAGCACATGTGTTATGTGTCTGAGGCTGGATTTGAACTCAAGTCCTCCTCACTCCAGGGCCAGTGCTCTACTCACTTTGCCACCTAGCTACCCCGAGAAGAAACTTTTTTTGAAGTAACTAGTGTTTCAACAATCCGGCTAGCAGATGTTGTGGGGGTGTAAGATCCACCAACAGCCAGCACCCAGAAAGCTGCCAACAGCATAGGTTCTTTTGATCTGCTTAACTAAGGAAAGCAAGGTTAAGGGGTTGACAAGCTTACTTTAATTCAGCATACAAATATCATTCACTTAGTTCAGGTGAAAAAGACCAGCACACTGAACTTCAGAACAAAATACAAACAAATTACAAACATCAACAGACAGACCTTGTCTGATTCAAATCCCAACACATAGTTACCAGAGTTTAACAAAGTCTCAGCATCCAGGTTACAAGCTGGAAGGCCCTTAGCTACAGCTGCCTGTAGTCTCTTGCATCAACACCATCTCAAGAGAGAGCCCTCACGCAAAATGGCTCTGTCCTCTCTTCTTATAGGGCTTCAGACGTCATCAAACCTCATCTGAATGACCAGAACTTAGGCTGCTATGATTGGCTCTTGAGTTAGCCCCTCCTCTTAGGACCCTGGGAGGTTCACCTCCACATAGGTTAGGTTAACACCTAATAGGGGTTAGAGGCTGGGGCTTAGCACTTAGTAAGACTCAAGATGGGCATGGCTCTGGAGTTAGCACCTCCATTGGCTAGCCCCACCTTGGGCCCCACCACAGTCACCAATCCACACCCACATAGGTTCCACACCTAATAGGGGTTTGGGCTTGGGGCTTAGCACTTAGTAAGACTCAAATGAAATATACTGAATTACTCAAAAGAAAAAGCCAAACTCTTCAAGGGCACTTGTTGGACTAAGCACTAAGAGCCCATTTTGCTTACTAACACAGCTAGAAAGGAGCCCCTATGTGATTCCTGTGTTATGTAAAGGTTTGCATGAATTCTGTGGCCTATGAAAGTTTTGTGGATGAGTTATGGTGTACATAGACACATATGATAACCACGTGTCTTAAATTTTCAAGAACAGATTTGATATCAAGAAAAACCCCAAATTTTAAAAAATTCAATGCTTAAAGATGAAAACATGCCTTCTCTCCCTTCGTTGAGAATGCAATTAAAACAAAACCGCTTATAGCATGAAAAAAAAAATGAACCCAAAAGCACAACCCATCTTACAAACATGTATAGTTAAGCAAAACCATTTCTCAAATTGTCCAAATAAAAAAAAGTCTCAATGTGCAGAGTACTTCATCTCTGTATCAGGAGGTGGGAAGCATGCTTCATCATGAGTTTTCTGTAACTGTGGTTGGTCACTGAATTAAGCATTATTCTTAAGTCTTTAAAATTTGACTTTACAATATTGTTGTTATTGTATAAATTGTCCTTCTGGGTCTGCTCACTTCATCAATTCATACATCCAAGTCTTCCCAGGTTTTTCTGACACCAACCCTTCATAATTCATCATATTCATACACCATAACTCATTCAGCCATTTCGCCAGTGATGGGCACTCCTTGTTTTCCAATTCTATAACCACCACAAAAAATCTATAAATATTCTTTTGTACATATGGGTCCTTTACCTCTTTCTTTGATCTCTTTAAACCAATACATTTTTAAAAAAACCTTGGCAAAAATAGTGCAAGTTGCAGAGGGGCAGATTTTTGGCTTGATGTAAAGGAAATTCCGTGCTATCCCAAATTGGGGTGAGTTGCCTTAACAGTGAACTCGTCCATCGCTGGAGCTCTTCAAACAACGGCCAGGCGACCACTTATTGAGAATGTAAAGCGGCATTCCTGTTCAGATACAAGTTGGACTGTTGTGCCGAAAAAAAGTGAGCGAGACCTGGATATAAATTTAGATGTCGATTTATTGAAGCATGGGACCGTTCGGAGTAATTACTCAAATCGAACAGCCCTAAGCAAAAGGAGAAAAAGAGTATTTAAAGGGAAAGAACACAATTACATTTCCGTGGAGATGGGGACACAAACAGTAGGGTCGGTGGAGATGGGAGTACAAACAGTGGGGTCAGTGGAGATAGGAGTACAAACAGTGGGGTGAGCTGGGGCAAGATGGAGAAACTGGAGGGGGGGCCAGGGCATAACATTCTCCACTTTCTTTTCAAAGTGTGTCGATTCTTTGACACATTCTCAGGGGATCTGTCACAAGTATCAGGGGGACTGGGATTTGCAAATCGGTAATGGAGATCTCTAATCAGTAGTAGTTTAACAGAGTTTACGAGGGACTTGACAAATTGCAGAAAACTATTAATGAGGCAGGGGCCCACAACCAGACCTATAATGAAGAGGAGGAGGGGGCCAGCCAGGGTCATCACTAGGGTAGTGAGCCAAGGGGATCTACAGAACGGGGACTGATACCAGTTCTTAGAGTTTTCCAGCTCCTTTTGTCTATTGGCAATATTTTGGCATACAAACCTCAGACTTTCCTACACCACCCCAGAGTTGTTAGCATAGAAACAACAAGCCTCTCCCAGGGCCATGCATAGGACACCCTGCTTGAGAAAAAGAAGGTCAAGACCTCTGCGGTTCTGGAGGGCCACCTCCGCCAACGAGTCCATTTGTTTTTCTAGGACTGAGATGGACTGCTCTATGTGGGAGAGGTCAGTGTTTACCTGTGCACTTAAGGCCTTATAGCTGAGATCCCCTTTGACTAGAGCTGCCGTCCCAGTGGCAGCGGAGCCCACAAGCCCCGGGCTCACTAAGATGGGGATGAGGAGTGGTATTGCTCGCTTTTGATGGTAACTTGGTTGCCCTTCAGGGGAAAAATAGCGCCAGCCTTCCTCACCCAGGAGGAGGGAAACCCGGGGAATTATGGCCACCAAGATGCACAGGGGGCCCTCCGGATGTTGTTGGTGTATGAGGAACACAGTAGGAGAGACACACTGGGTAAGGCCATTGTGACATGCCCACCAGGCTCCTGGAGGGGCTGGGAAGTAGTCTGAGCTGGAGGCCTGAATCTCCTGAGTTTGTTTGCAAATGCAGCCATACTGAGAACTGGATAAAGTGGTGTTAGATGATGTAAGGCAAAGGCCTGTTCCCTCTATGTCCCCAAGGGTGAGCCGTGGTTGGTTCTACTTGCAGTTCTCCGTGTTGGAGGTAGGGTGATGGAGGCATTTAGTGCCACCACTACATAGTAAGGAGGCTGGGGCTTAACACAGATCCAACGATTTTTGCCCAGTATGTGGTTAGAGCTGTTAAGTGTCTTGTGAACAGCCGATAAAAGGGCAAGCAAGGAAACCTGATAGTTGTGGAGTTCCTGAGTAATAGGTGTTGGGGCAGGGATGGCCATGTTCCCTATTGGGCCAATGGGATGGGGACCTGGTAAAGGCTTCTTGGTCACAGTCAGGGTCACAGTCTCTCCCACGTGTGGCAACCCCTTGGTCACCCAAGGGATAATAATGAGTCCCAGTACCCGAATGACTGGGCCTTTCCAGGCAGGGTCAAAAGGATTTAGGACAATAAGCTAGGGTCAGTTGAGGGGAGGTTGTAGGCCCTGACACAAGGGCAGGCACAAGTGGTTGGGCATCCTGCAGTACAACAGAGCAGGTAGCCTGCGTCTGCTGGTGGGCTGGGGAAAAAGGGTATTGAGGGGGAGATGTATGTCTTCGTGACTTTGGAAAGTCCAGGACTGTTTGTTCCCTGTAGTGATTACCCAAATAGAGCTTAGCTTGGGGGCATGGGGATTGCCAGGGACCATGGAAGGGGTTAATAGGAAGATTAAGAAGGAGATCAGAACAGTCTTAGCTTTAGGGGGTCATAGAGGGGCTCTGCCTTCCATTGTGTAGATGTAGCTGCTTTCACAGGGTTGTGGTGGAGCCAGACAGGAATGGAGTTAACCTTGAATGCAGATGGGGTGGTCAGGATGACAGTGTAAGGGTCCTTCCACTAAGGCTCGAGAGCAGAGGCTGTATGTTTTTGGACTAGGACAGAATCCCCAGGCTGGAAGCGGTAGAGGTGGTCAGAAGTTGGAGTAGGCGGGGTTTCCTGGACAAATTTATGAAGCTGAGACTGGGTATGTTGAAGACCCTGTAGGAACTTAATGAGGGAAGCATTAATAGGAGGGGGCCTCCCAAAAAGAATTTCAGAGGGGTCAAACCTAGTTTATTAGGGGTGCATTGGCTGCAGAGCAAGGTCAGAGGGAGTAGAATAACCCAGTTCTCCTGGGCTTCTAGGACAAGTTTAGATAGAAACTCTTTAAGGGTGCGGTTTGCTCATTCAACCTGACCAGAGCTCTGGGGCTATGGGCACACCTTAAGATACTTTGGCAACAAAGCTAGAGCCATTATCCGAGCCAATGCTAGGGGGAAGGCTGAAACAGGGGATCGATTCATTCAAGTTTCTTTACAACCATCGGGGCTGTCTGTTTCTTCAGCAAGGACCAAGAGACATTTAAAACCTGCTGCTGGTGGTTTGACTTCAGCAAAATCCATTTCCCAATGTTTCCCTGGTTGCACTTCCCCAGCAGCCCCACCCCCAGTGGAGATGTCTTCCTCTGTTTAGCGTTCACTTGGGCTAAAGCGCATGTGGTGACTGAGCTGGTAAGGATGTTGTCTAAGTGAGGGGTGTAATATCTGTCCCTGAGTAGCTCCCCCGCCAAGGCTGTAATCTGATGGAGTCTTCCCACCCAATCCCTCCCTAAGACCTCAGGAACAAAAGTTTGGCGTCTCCCAAAACTCACCATCCGGACTCCTTCTTCCCCCCCTTTTTTGCTTTTGGCCGAGAAGGAATCATCCGAGGGTGAGCCAAAGGGAGGAGGAGTGGCAGAGGGGAGGGGGTCTGAAACAAGAAGAAGGGGGGCAGCTTCCAAGAGGGGTGCTGCCCGGGCTGCAGCATCGGCTGCAGGGTTGCCAATTGCTTCAGGGGAGTCACCAAATTGATGGCTCGGGCAGTGGACAAGAGAAACTTGAGAGGGGAAGCCAAATAGAGTCCAGGATGGCGAGGATCTTCCCCCTGCCTCCGGCTGTCCCACCGGAAGATGTGAGGGGCCCCCCGTTCTTTGTAAATAGACAGAAAAATCGTTGGAGCCAGGAAAGAGAGCATCAGGGTTAAAGGCAGAAGACTTAGGGTAGGGCAGGGGCTGATCTGCCACAAAAAGATGAAAGGGCTTAGTGATGTCAGGGAGAGCAAATGCAGGGGCAGAGGCAAGGGCCCTTTTTAGGGAGTCAAGGGAGTTTTGTTCTGCCGGGGTCCAGACTAGAGGGCCAGACCCAGCAGTAGAAGAGTAAAGGGGTTTAGCAAGGTCAACAAACCCAAGGATCCAGCAGTTCATGGACCTACTTCTTGGTAGCAGGAACAGGAATGTTTAGGATGGCCTGGATACGAGCTTGAGAGAGATTTCTGGCCTCAAGGCAGTACCCAAGGTAGAAAACAGAGGTGCAACAGATCTGCGAGGTAGCTGAGGAAATTTAAGAGACAGGAGAGTGAGTAGCTTGAAGGCAACCACCCTCAGTGGATGAAGCTAACAAGAGATCATTAACATACTGAATGAGGGAGCAAGAAGGATTAGATTCCCTGAAAGGCAGGAGATTCAGGTGGAGGGCTTCATCAAAGAGGGTGGGGGAATTTTTTTGAAACCCTGAGGCAACCTTGTCCAGGTCAGCTGGCCAGAGAAACCTGAAGAAGGGTTGACTCGGGTAAAAGCAAAAAGGGGCTGGCTTGCCTGGGCCAAAGGAATGGAGAAGAAAATGTCCTTAAGGTCCAAGACAGTATACACAGTGTGGGTGGGTGGCAAGAGGCTGAGGAGGGTGTAAGGATGGCTTATTGACCTCCCAAAGATCTTGCACTGCCCGAAAGTCAGAAGTGCCAGGCTTTTTAACAGGAAGCAGAGGGGTGTTCCAGGGAGACTGGCATGGGACAAGGATGCCAGCCTCCTTGAGGTGGGAAATAGGGAGAGCTCCAGAAAATGAATCTGTCTGGAGGCTAGAAAAGCAGTTTTGGGTCCTGGGGGAGGGCCACTGGAGGAGAGAAAAGCAGAGAGCTATGCCCCTGTGGGCTTCAGAAGATGGGATACTGATGAATAGAAACCAGAGAGGCTGTGGCTAGAAGCCAGGATGGTTAGATTCAGCCCAAACCCCAGGGACCATGAAAAAGGCGGTCCAGGTGGGGGCTGGCAGAAGCTGACTCCGTCGGCTCATGAAGGAGGAACTCAGCACAAGAAGGGCAGGTGGACGGGGGGGCAGTGGGAGGGGAGGTTGGGGCTAGGTCCAGGGAGGCTGACTCACAGGGTATCACAATTTGACAATAATAGCAGTTTCTGACGAATACCTTTTCTTTTTAAAGTTTTTACCTGGACCTAACAATCACATTTTAATTTTCAAAAGAATATCCTAAAAGCCAATTGTTAAAAATTAATCCTACTGACTTTAAAAGCCAGGTTCAGAGGTCACTGTTCTCTTTTCTTTCAGTAAAAACTTCCACTTCCAGACTTTTCCCAACTTATTGTACAAATAGGGATCCTAGTACTGCTGTTATAAAACCCAGAGGTTTATAATTTCTTAAATTAAACTTCTTTAGAAGACATGGTCATGTGAAATGACTTAATGGTTTCCTAATCCATTCATTATTTTAACAGTACAGTTGTCAATCTAACAACACTCAGAGAAATTGTTTCTCTAACAACACAGATGAACCAAACAGTTGTTACCTAGCAACATGAACTTAACTCGTTATCAATATAACAAAATTTTAGAAATGCAACGATATCATAAACAGGTGTCATGTATTTATACCTTTAAAATCATAATTAATTAATTACCAGTCTGGCTGGATGTATTTTTACCTTCATCTTATCACCATTGACATAAATTTCACATCTGAGAAAATTCACATATGATGCAATTCTATTTAACTTGAATGTTTGTTTTTGCCAATCAATATACTAAATAATTTTACAATTAAGAATACTATTACAATTTGGAATCACCTGTTATAAATAGGTCAGTTTAAAGTGACATACTGGACCAATATTCATGTTAAATTTAATAGAACCTACTCACAGATCTAGTCCAAAGGGTGGGTGGGCATAGTCCTCTTCCATCTCTATAACTTCATCTATTGGGTTTTTAACTCAGGCTATCAAGCCTTTTACTCTAAGCTGCTTGCTCAAGATTTTAATTTACTAATCTTCCACTGTTATCACAGTCTCTCTTTTCCTTTTCCCATAAACTTTAGTGACATGCAGTAAAACGAACTCTAATTTATCTCCCCCCATAACTTGACTTTAACTTATGAGTATTTCTCCTTACGGTGTTAAACTTTAACCAGACTATGGACACATAGCCTGCTCTGCTCCTCCTCAGGAATGCCAGTGTGATAGGGAGGGGCAAGGGGGGAGTTTGCTGCCCGCTGCTGCAGCAGCTGACAGGCTACTCTCACTCATTCATGAACGGACACACACATGCACAGGCACAAACAGACAAACAACACAAACACAAAACAGAAACACACCCTGGGACATATACCAGAAACCAGAACAGGCAGAGGCTGGACTGTCTCCAGCTTGCCTGGGAGATTGGCACTTTTTTCAGAAGGTGGGCCTGTCAGACTAATTAGGTCTGTCTCCCAGCCTTACTGACAGCTAAAACCGTGTTCAGCCCCAAATCTCCACCAGAAAACAGAAACCTGACTCAACTTACCCTCTGGGGCTCTGAACTGTCTCAGAGATGGATTCCCCTAGAAGGTTTTTTTTTTTTGATCCACAAAAGTCTGAATAGATGGCAGGTCAGCATCGGGGGATGGGTTAGTTCTCCAACCTCTCCAGCTTCTGGGGCTCTGAAACGTTTGGCCTAAAAGCCAATTATTAATGTCTCAGAGGCCGGCTCCCCTTGGAGGTCAGGACGAGGAGACTCCCACTACCCAAGGACGAGACCCTACCTGGCCCAGGTCTTGGAGGGGTGCCATAGACCTTCCCCAAATCTCACTGGGGCCTCCAGAGATGTTGTGCCGAAAAAAAGCGAGCGAGACCCGGATATAAATTTAGACATGGATTTATTGAAGTGCGTGACTGTTTGGAGTAATTACTCAAATGGAACAGCCCTGAGCAAAAGGAGAAAAAGCCTATTTAAAGGGAAAGAACACAATTACATTTCCATGGAGATGAGGACACAAACAGTGGGACAAGCTGAGGCAGGATTATTTCTGTAGAGAAGGGAACACAAACAGTAGGGTCCATGGAGATGGGAGTACAAACAGTGGGGTCAGTGGAGATAGGAGTACAAACAGTGGGGTGAGCAGGGGCAAGATGGAGAAACTGGAGGGGGGGCAGGGCATAACAGGACTAGACAGCCTCTAAGGTCCCCTTCCAGCTCCAAGATTCTGATTCTGGGATCTCCAGAGTTGTATGACAGTTCCCTCCTCCTACCTCTAAGACCAGGTGGTTCCTGGTCAAACCATTGAGATGAGGACCTCCCATTAGCTTAGAGAGGTCCTGGGCCTTGGGCAGAGGCCCTGAAATGGGTACTTCTAGTCCCCTTCTCCAACTGCTCCTTTGCAACTTTGTCTCAGGATTGGGGCTGGTCAGCTGGCTGCTCCTAACACCTGTATCTGCAGAATCCTGGACCCCCTGGTTTCCCAGTCTGAGTGAGTCTGAGAGCCAGGAGGCACCCAGACCTGGCCGAGGGAGAAGGGGACAGGAGGCCTCTTTTACTAGAGACAGGGAAGTGACTGGGGTGGGGGTTTGGAGGAGGCTGGCCGCAGAAGCCCGTGCTGCCTCAGAGATCACCTTGGCTGGTCCAGTGAAGAGCACCAGACTGCGCCAAGAGACGAGGGTTCAATTCCCAACACTGTCCATAACATGCTTGTGTGGCCCTGGCCTCTACTCTAGACTTTAGTTTCCTTATCTGCAATGTGGAGAGTTATACTTGTCCTGCCTATCTTATTGGGGTACAAGAAAGCGTCTTGTGATCCTTAAAATGTGACCCACAGCTGTCATTATTAAACAGTATTAGTATACTGGATGGGGAAAGGAGGAACTAGCTAGAGGCTCCTAGGAAAGATCCCGGATTGGTCCTAGCCCTGTGGCTAACTTACACTGTGCTGGTGACTTCTTATGGGCCTGTGTCGGTAAGGCAAAATGGGCTCCTTAGCACTTCAGGAGTTTGGCTTTTGTTTACTTTGAGTGATTCAGCTGTTTCATTTAACCTTGCTAAGTGCTAAGCCCCAGGCCCAAAGCCCTATCAGGTGTGAAACCTGTGTGGGTGTAGACTGATTACTTAAGAGGGGCCAACTCGGGAACCATTTGCGGGTCATTCAGGCGGGGCTTGAGGATGCCAGAGGCTCGGCTGCAAGGAAAGGCGAGCCAAGAGACAGCTACAGCTGAAGCTGAAAAAGAAGCCGAAGCAGGAGCTTCGGAAGCAGAGCCGACCCTGTGTGGACCCAGGAGTGCGAGCAAGGACTTGAGGCCAGTAAATATGATTTGGTTTAATGCCATCATGCTTTTCTGTGGCCTCCTGGTTAGTCTTGTGAGGTGGGTTTATTGGGCCTGGAAGCTTATGATCAAAATATCGGAATGGGGAGGCTGGTTTGTGAATCTGTTACTGTGAGGCCTAAATAAATGTTTAGATGAGAATTCCTTATATCTTGCAGTTTTGAACCATATGATTCTCTTTGAGATCATAAATTTCGCCTTCCTACTACAGGGCCTTAGGTTGGTCATCTGTTATATGGGAAGGTTGTAGCTCTAAGGTCCCTCTAAGCTCAAATATCTTATGTTCTGTTTTTCTAAGCCTTTTCTCAGCTCAAATATTTTATTCTTACAATCTTTCAAAGGGTCCCAGGGAATCCCTGCCCTTTGGTACCTCCTAGCATTTTTCTTTTCTATTTGTACTACCCTTTACAAAACAGAACCTCTATTTTTCAAAACTCCAGCCTTCTTGTCTTGGTCCCTTCCCTCACTGGATTCCTTTGAGAACTTTATTTTCATGAGAAGGAAGTTTCTGCCAAAAGTAGATTTTTAAAGCTTTTCCATTAGGCTGTGAAATATGAACAGAATGTATAACCAGGGTAATAGGTAAATGATTTTTTTTTGGATTTTCTTAGCTTTGGGTGGGCCTGGTGAATGAAGTTGAAGGGTTTTTAAGTTCCCTACTGATGTTTTTCATTGCTCTCTTTCTCCAGTGTTCTCAGAAAAGAAGCTTGATGGGGTCCAGAGTTCAGTCAGCTGAGTGAAGTCATCTTCCGAGAGACTCCCAGCCATTATCTAATGGCTGAAGAAAAAGGGGAATTTGGAATTCTGAGCTCTCAAATTTTGGATTCGCGGAAACAAAATGATACTCGAGCAGTGAAGTTACATGAAGATTCTTCCTATAGATAAAAGTTCAACCTAATCATAGTCAGTACTAACCCAGAAACTTTCCACCAATGCTTCAGGGGTTTTTGCCATCAGGAGACAGATGGGCCACATATGGCCTTCACCCAACTTAGGGATCTTTGCCACTGGTGGCTGAGGCCAGAGACTGGCACAAAAGAGCAGATCCTGGAACTTCTGGTGCTGGAGCAGTTTCTAACTGTTCTTCCTGGAGAACTTCAGAATTGAGTGAAGGAACAATGCCCAGAGAGCAATGAGGAAGCAGTGGTAATGGTGGTAGTTTGCAGAGACAACCTGGGAAACTGAGGCAACAGGTGAAAAGAGTATATGTAGATTTGTGTGCTGAGGGAGGAGAGCAGAATGGGCAGGAGGGATAGGATTGCTGCAGAAGTAGAAAATAGGCCATGTTATTCCTGGAGAATTTTCCATAAGTACCCCTGTGCCTATAGCTGTGGATATGACCCAGGCTTTCTTTCATTCCAGTTTTATCAGCCTGTCAGTTTTCCCGGCCTGTAAGATTTCCATCAGTTTTCCCCATGTCACAGCTGTGATACATTTAACATGACTCCAAATATCAGTAGCTTCAAAAAAGGCAGTATCAGTGATGCAAGTCATAGCATATGTATAGAATTGGAAGAGACCTTCTATCCTGAGTTTTCATTAAAATCAACTTGCCCTTATCACAATTTTTTTTAGGCCCATCCTGTTTTACTTCCTTAGACCTCTAAATCTATGACAATTTATATAACTTTTTTTTTTTATTAAGCAAAGTCTTCCAATGGCAACACATAGAAAAGTTAAGTGGACTGTTTGTTGATTGTTCAGTTTTTTAGTCATGTCTGGGGTTTTCTTGGCAAAGATACTGGAGTGGTTTGCCGTTGCCTTCTCCAGTTCATTTTAAAGATGAGGAACTGCGGCAAATAGGGTTGTGATTTGCCCAGGGTCACACAGCTAGTAAGTGTCTGGGGTCAGATTTGAACTCAGGAAGGTGAGTCATCCTGCCTCCACGCCTGGTACTCTGTGTACTAGGGTGCCACCTAGCTACTATTTTTAGAACCAGATTTTGATTGTACCCTATCACAAGCTCACTATGATCATGAAATTAGCCAATTTGGACAGTTATTTAAAAAACAAACAAAACCCCCCAACAAAAATCAACATAATATTGGTGTTTATCAACAAGGATGTGATTCACAAAACCTGTAACCTTACTTTGATGTACTTGATATCCATCCATATCGGAGTATTGTATACAGTTTGGGGTATACAATTTTTGAAAAGGAGAAGTCACATTTACAAGATAGTAATAGACATTGGACTTGGAAGACAGGGTTTATGAGATCTGTGTTTTTTCTCTAAATGAACGGATGGGGGAAAATGATCTTTATTATCCGTTTTAATTTTAACATTCTCTGAGCCTGTTTGTCAACTGCTCACTGTTTGGGTGCTAAAAGCTGATGATGGGCCCTAAACATCCACAGACCTTGGGATACTACATGCACATAATTAATCTCAAGAATAGTTAGTAGTAAATGTAGCCCCCTTCCAGTAACATCACTGGGCATAGGCTTTCTGTAAAGAATCAGTAAAAAGAACCTAAATCCTCTCTGTTAAGTTTGTTAAGCCACTCTACCGGCCTGGTAGGACAATTTCTTTTGAGCGATGGCCTCAATGTTGATGTAATTGAGTTCAACAAAACCACATAACTTCCTGCCCCCCTCCCTTGGTACCTTTTCCATTTGCACCCTTGTGCTGTGAGTCTATTTATACAGTTCTTTGTTAGCATCCAGGTATTTCATGAGTCCCTTCTGGGGATCCCTTTGTGTGTTTCTTTGTAGCTTCTGAGCAGGTCCGGTTACCAGAGGTATATTAAGTGATGCAGAGTTATCACCCTCCCTCTTCTCCCCCTCCTTGCCATTACCTCTTATGCTTCTGAGGCTCCACTCATAGCTACTAATACTCTCTCTCTCTTTCTCTCTTCCTCTGGTAACATGTCATAAAGTCAGAATTTCTTCAGATTCCACTTCTTTAGGTTTTAATAGAAAAAGGAAGGGAGAAAGGCAGGTCTTTGTCAAGGAGGGGATGGCCAAGAAGGAAGGTGAGGCAGAGAAAGCATTCCTGATGTCACTCAGACTTTACCTCAGTATCGCTCTAGGCAGCCAACCTACAGGAGATTTGGTTTGCTCTATTTTAAGCCTCGTGGCAACCAGAAGAGGACGTGAGACCTGCAGTGTGTGGAAATTAACTGAAACAGAGTAAAATAGTCAAATTTATTGGCATTCACAGAAAATCTTAAAACTTTACAGCTTTAAAAATCTTTCATGATGCGTCATATCCTCCTTTTGTTCTAGTCGCATATTTTATGTGATTTGGCATGAGTTCACATATTCATCACAAATGCATACTTTTATTACACTGGATATCAAATGTACCTTTGACAGCATGTCCAAGTCTAGCTTTGACTGGGGCAAACAAGTTCCCAGTCCACTGAAGCATGTTTATCTCCATCTCTAGTATAAATGTCATAACCTTTTGTAACCTGTGGCATGGTGAAAATTGTTGCAGTATTCCAGCTCCATTTGGGAATTTCAGAATAAGTCAGCTTCTTAGTATATCAATATATTTATTGCAGTTCATCATTTCCTCAATGAGGGCAAGACTTCCAGGCCCACTGGAAGTTTAAAAAAAAATCCCCAAACCAGTTTTTTGGTGGATATTTTACAGTCTGAAGAAGAAACTCGGATCTTGCAAGCTTCTCTGGACTTCTGGCAGTAGTTTCGGTATAGCCTCAAGTGGAGAAGTAAGTTTCATTAGAAGATTTCCCTCCCGATCTTCTGTGCTCCAGTCTTTGTGCTGTGCCGACTGGCTTTTTATTCATAGAAACTGTTAACGGCTTTAAAAACAACAGCTGATCTCACTGTTCTTCCAGTTTGGAGAAACACTGTGGAGGAATTAATAATAGCCAAGGCGCTCTGAAGGCCTCGGCTTGTTTTCTGATGATTAATTAGCTGCTCTGCAGCACTAATTTGTCTCTCCTTTGCATTTCTCATTTTTGCCCGCATCTGCATTTGTACTTGGGTGCAAATGATTCTGTTCCCTGTGCACTTAAATGATCTTTGAAACACTTGACTTCACCACACCATCAGCACCTGCACAATCTTTAACCGCAGCAAACTGTTGCATTTTAACTTGGGGTCATATCCATTCTTAAAAATTATGGAATTAAAAATATAATACTGTAATATAACTTCTGTGTATAGCATGAAATGAATCATTCAATTGACAGAAAATTAATGACAGGCAGAAAAACCAGCTTGGTCTGTCAAGGTCAGACATTCTGAATCAGGTTAAAGCAGGGCCATTGGAGTTAAGTGACTTGCCCAAGGTCACACAGCTAGTAAGTGTGTCAAGCATCTGAGGTCACATTTGAACTTGGGTCCTCCTGACTCCAGGGCCGGTGCTCTACTCACTGTGCCACTTAACTGCCTTGAATCAGGCTAGTATTAATAGAAGCACATGCCCATGACCATGGGACATGGTAAGCAGCTAGATGATACAGTGGATAGAGTGCTGGACCTGGAGTCAGAAAGATCTGAATTCAAATGTGGCCTCAGACACTTATCAGCTGTATGACCCTAGGCAAGGCACTTAACCTCTATTTGCCTCAGTTTTCTCATCCTCAAAGTGGGGATAATAATAGCAGCTATCCCCCAGGGTTGCTACAAAGGTCAAATGAGATATCTGTAAAGCACTTGGCACAATTCTTGGCACACAGCATTCTTTAAACATTAGCTATTATTTTACTGTTGTTATCACTTCTGTCACAAGATGAAATCATAACAATTATTGGTTGTCTTAAGTAATTCATACACCACTGTAAGTTTGCCATTGTCATCAAAGGACTCGGCACAAGGCACTACTTCTCTAGGGCTTGGGGATTGCAGGCAGTTACTGATTATTTGAGAGGAAGCTCTAGGCTAAATCAGTGACACAAGTCATCATCCTAAGAACTTCTCTAGGGTTTGGAGATTGCAGGCAGTTACTGATTATTAGACGTGAAGTTCTAGACTAAATCAGTGACACAAGTCATCATCCTAAGAACTTCTCTAGGGCTTGGGGGTTGCAGGCAGTTACTGATTATTAGATATGAAGTTCTAGACTAAATCAGTAACATAAGTCATCATCCTAAGAACTTCTCTAGGGCTTGGGGATTGCTGCAGGCAGTTACTGATTATTAGATATGAAGTTCTAGACTAAATCAGTGACACAAGTCATCATCTTAAGAACTTCTCTAGGGCTTGGGGATTGCAGGCACTTGCTGATTATCAGATATGAAGTTCCAGACTAAATCAGTGACATGAGTCATCATCATAAGATCCCTTTCCTACTGTCAGTGTAGCACAAGAACCAACCATGGAGTTATACACAGATCCCAAGGGAACAAAGACATACACTATGAGCTACGGAATCAGTTGCTAGTGCCACACAGTTGTCCACAGAAATCCTGGGTTTGGCTGGCTTGAGATGTTGGGTCCCAAATCTCTTTCCCTTGAGATTGCCAAAATATCATGTCAGGTTTAGGTATAGAAAGTCCTGTTGACAGAGAGGAATCCAGAGGATGTCAAAGTTAGGGTTGGCTCAGGGTTAAATAATGAATTTCATTACCATTTATACTTAATTACTGCACTTCAGAACTTTGTAAGACCTGATTTTATTAGTGTGGGCTGTCTTCCACTTGTTAGGAATTGGAACCTTAGTAGTTCAGCTTTGTGAGAGAAGTCAGGAAAAGAGGGTTTCCCTAAATTTTGTGTGTGAGGGATGGGGGCAGCTTTCAGAGTCAGTCCAGGTGATAGCAGCAATGGCTCCAGCTCTTAACATCTCATGGTCTTCAGTTATATATTCTAAAGCAGCGTGGATTTTTGGCAGTTCCATTCTTCCCCTCACAGGGCAGGAATAACTGTGGGAAGACCATGTGTAAGTGAGGGGGTAGCAAGGTATAGTAGAAAGGGTACTAAGTTTGAGTCACAGCTCAATCATTTAGTAGTTCTAGGACTGTGGACAATTTACTTAGCCTCTCTGTGCCTCAGTTTCCTTTTCTTTAAAATGGAGATAAAACAACTCACCTCACATTGGTAATATCTTCTACCTATTTTTGTGTGGATCAAATGAGATAATGTATGTAAAACACTTTGCAAACTATGAAATGCTTTATAAATGTCAGTTGTTATGGTGTGATTCAACAGAAGTCTTTTGTTAAAATTAAAAATTCAGGTTGTGTTCAGTAAGATTGAAGAAGAAAGCCAACAGCCCAGGGAATTATGGGAGCTTAATTGGCTGGCAGTGATGGGACATTACATTGTTTCCCTATTTCTTGAAAAATACTCGAAATGAAAAAGCATCTGTTCTTGCCTGGCACAGTAAGGCATTTAAAAATTATTATCATGGCTGCCATTGCTCCTGCAAGCAATGATACTATCCCTGGGGCAGCAGGTACTGAGTAGGGTCTCCTGGTGTTCCAGATGCTAGTCATGCTTGAGGACATGTCTGTCTAGCTCTCTCAGAAAGAGTCAGGGTGGCTGGACCCTGCTTAGAGAGAACTCTACAGGAATGTCATGCAGGAACACTATGGTAATGTTATCACATTAGCTAAGAACTTATCTCCATAGAAAAGGTTTTTTTTAAAAAAACAGTTATGAAATAGTTATATCTTTGGGATGTTTGGATAAGTGAAGAAATTAAGCCCTTGAGCCCTTTAATATAAATGCTTGTTGGATTGAACCCGTGTGAGATTTTCATTTTACCATTCCAAATCCTCTGTTGGCCCCCATAAGATTCATTCTCCTTTTAAGTTTAAAATATTTTCATCCAATATACTCTACGCGTACCTCCTTCAACTGTCCTATTTCATAAAATCAAACACACTTGCTTTTTACTTTGTTTATCTTTCTCACATCGCAGATTCTCTGCCTTTTTCCCTGCTGTGCCATATGCATGGAACAGTCTGTTGCCACCTTCCTCTTATTTAGACTTTTTCTCTTATAGGAAGCCGAAATCCTCCTCTCCCAAACATTTTAGTCTATCATCCATTCCATCCTATTTTGTTCATAGCAAATATGACGAATAATAGAAATTTTAAATATAGAATATTTGGGCCATACCTACGATGAGATTAATAATTTCCACTCACACTGGGCCTGCGCTGCCTAGTCTACGACATTGATCAGTTCTGGAACAACTAGTGATGGAGGTCACAACTTTATGTAGCTCCCTGTAATATAAGCTGCTAGGTGCCATCGACCTTCATAGGCCACAGGATTATTCTAAGAACTGGTAATAACAGCGTACTCCTGTTTCACCCCCTCCCTATCCTCCATCCCCGGCAACCTGGTATTATTTGGTGTTAGCTATACAGGATGGTTTCAGCAACTCCAACTGTTTCCATTTGTCCCTATAACCGCTCCCTTTCCCACTCAATTCTGCTATTCATAGATCATAAATTTAGACCTGGATGGAACCTTAGAGACAACTGGAGACAGTTCTTGCTATTTTATTGTATAGATATGGACCTGATCTCATGACATTCACAGAGTGTGAAACTTTCTTATCTGTTTAGTCCCACAGCAGAGGGTTACAAAGAGCAACAAAGTAAAGAGTAAGGATGAAATGAAGTTTGTCTATGACCTGAATTTCTTATTTAACTTTTAACTATTTTACCCAGAATCTAAAGAATGCTGTGTAGGTGCAGTAAACAGGTTCACTTCACTGGAAGCTTCTCTTTAGTACTGTAAACTACATTTGGGCGTCTTCTTATCTATGAGATGGGTCAGCAGCCAAGTACAAAGGGATTGCAAAATGCTTCCATTTCGAGTGTCATCTGTTTAACTTGAGAAGAGGGGTTGTGTTTTACATAACTCTGTATCTCCCTAGTGTCTATGAGAATGTTTAGTGAATGCTTGTATATTGTATTCTAAGGGATCTTCAGCAAATCACCTAACTTTCTGAGTTTATCTTTTTAAAAGGCATAATAATTATACCACCTATAACACAGGGCTACTGTAGAGATCAAATGAGATTAATGTAAAGCACTAGATAAATAGCAGTTATTTCTCCACCTAAAAGGAGTCATTAATAGTCTGAGATCCACTTAGAAGGAGATCTCTGGTAGGTTGCCTCAAGGAACTGCTTCCTCTGCTTTTTACATTTTTTATATCAATATCTTAGATAAAGGCATATGAAGGCATGCTTATTTAATCTGCAGATGACTCAAAGTTGGGAGGGAGAGTAAGGATTGGAACAGATTTATGACAGGCTAAAACTCTGCTGAATTTGAAAGGATGAACACAACCTTAAACCTGTACTTCAACAAACAGTACAAGATGGTGGAGGAGTGGCAGGAAGGCAAATTCATCTGAAAATGATTTTAGTGAACAACAAGATCATTATGAATCAGTGTATGATTTAGCAACTGAAAAAAACAAAACAAAACTAATGCAGCCTTCGGGTTCCATTAAGTGATGTGTAGTGTTCTGGAAGTCAGAATCCCAGTGTACTTTGTGCAAATTAGGTAACATCTGGAGTCTCCAGTTCTGAGAACCACAATTCATTTTAGTTTTAAAAAAAATAACTCTTATCTCTCTATCTGCCTCTCCAGCCCCCAGCCCCTCTTTTCTACTTCTTTGACAGCTCCCCATCTCAGTTTGGAGAAATCTCTATCCTAAGGTCCTCAGAGCTTACTACTGTCCTTTCATATAGTAAGTGAATAGGCGTTACCTCACTCAAAGTGAGAACCTAAAAAGACCTTAGCCTGAAAGAGCCAGGGTCTCCCAGTGCATCCTGGGCCCTCTCCAGTCATCCTGGTGAAGATCAGGCCACAGGACCCATATGGCTCTGGAGGAGAAAGTGAGGCTGGTAACCTTGCACAGCCCTCCCTCACTCAAATCCAAGTCAACTGCAAGTCATGTCATCATTTCCCTGATGTCAGGTCCTTTTTGAGAACAAAGGATAAACACACAACATAGTAAGTGCTTAATCCAGGTTCTCTGGTGTTCTTGCCCCTCCCCATCTCTCTCTCTCAATGTATCCTTCCCAGAGAGCTATTCAGAATAGTGTTATTAATAATAGCTAACATTTATAAGCACTTACTGTCTCCCAGGCGGTATGCTGAGTGCTTCATAAAGATTTCATTTGATCCTAATAACAAACCTGGGAGGTAGGTGCTGTTATTATCCCTCTTTTACTGTTGAGGAAGAGTTCTTCAAGAAGAGACTGCTTGAACACTTGGTTACATTTAATAGAGCATTCTTATTCTGTTGTCACTTGGACTAGGTAGGCTCTAACATCCCTTCCAACTCTGAGATTCTACGATAATCTCTTTACCTTTCATCTGCCCCCCTATTTTATTTACTCATCCTAAACCTGTTCTTCATCTGACCATGTCCTCTATATTCTCCATTTCTCCCTGTTCTCCCAAACTATCAGTCCTACTGAGTCCCCACTTTACTGTTTCCAGTCTTTATTTGGTGATTGACCATTTCTATGTATTTACAACTCCCACCCTGAAATCCCTTTTCCCGTGGTCCTACTCATACCCTATCAGATATTCAATCTTATATCTCTCCTTCCTCTCCTCCCCCAGCCATTTATTTTCTGTGCTTCTATACCACTAATTACACTTACAATTGAGATAAGGTCCACTAAAATTCATATTATCTAATTTCAACTGGGCTCTCACTCTGGCAAAGGAATCCTTTTATTCTACTTTAATATTACTCTCTGAGACTATTCCAATCCCTCTTGTCTCTACAGTTCCCTTATGCCTCCCCTAGTATTCTCTTTCTCAGTAAATAACCTCACCTGCTACTTTACTGAGAAATTTAAATGGCCATCCATCATTAGCTTTTTTATCTACTGTACCCCATACCTCAAAACCTATGTACATCTTTGGCCATTTGATCTACCTTTGCTACTGTGCCCAAGAAAGAAATGGCTTTTATCCTTGTCAGTTGATAGTCAGCTACTTGTACCCTTGACCCCATCACCTCCTTTCCTTGCCCCCCACCAGAAGTTTGTCCTACTCCCAGTGACCACTGCCTCCCTCTCACTCATCTCCATCTGTATCTTGCTGCTGACCAACAGCCACGTACTCCCTCCTCACCTCTGCAGATTAGAATTCCTAATTTCCTTCAAAGCTGAGCTCAAGCACTCATTCATACGTGATTGTTGCTGATCTTTCCACTGCTAGTGAGTGCCTCTCCCCTGAACTTACCTTGCATTTACCTTTTACATACTTATACATGTTACACTTTAAAGGTTAAGATTGTTTCAATTTTTTTTATCTTTGTATTCCCACACCCAACAGTGCCTGGCATACAGAAGGCGCTTAGTTTTGACTGACTGATCAATAAGCTCAGAGAGGTAGGTTGGGGTATAGGTTTGCAGAGGTATTTGGACAGGGCAGTTCCCTTCTTCAAGAGGTCAGCTTCAGTTGGGGGATTATGGGAAAATGTAAGCAACTCACAGTTCCTTTTTTGCAGACAGGATTCCCTCAGACTGTCAAGTAATACGAACATATTTTTTAATGGGACTTCGGAGCAATCAATGAGAAATGAGATGGTGGAGACGAGATAATAGGGTTTGAAAAGAAAGGGATGTCTGTGCTTTATCGGTCTAGCCCGAATCTTCCTCGTCCTCAATGGACGCCTTACTTGGCTACTGCATCAAGAGTCAACGCGTCAGCCACATTCCTAAAACCACAAACATACACGAGTTCCAGGATTTCATCCTCAGTGGAATGATCCTCCCCCCACCCAGACTACAACTCCCACAAAGCTCTTCTCTTGTCTGGGAGATACCCTTCAGGACTACATCCCCCATGATGCTCTTCTTTCGAGATCTTGGGCAAGTCCCTTAACAGCCCTGAAGCTCCGTTTCTTCAGCTGTAAAACGAGAGACGGCTTCTGACGTCATTCCCAGCGTTCAATAGAGGCTCCTATGTGACTTTTCTCCCTGGCGGAGCGGAGCCCTCAGTAAACTTCTCTCCCATTATATTCCCAGGGACGCGCCTCCTTCTGGGACTACATCCCCCAGCGACTCCTCTTCTCCTTCTGTTTCATATTACACCCCCTAGGAAGCTTCTCTCTCGTCCCGTCCCGACTACATTCTCCAGGAAGTCCCTCCTCCCAGGTTACATCTGCCTGAAAACTCACTTCCAGACTATAACCTCCAATATGCTTCTGGTCCAGGAGGTCGGAAAAATTAAGGAAGGATGGAAGTGATTGAGTCCCTCGAAAGAGCCGTTTTCCCAGTCCCCGTCTCACTTCTTCTCTCGGAGTCTGTACAACCCCATTGCCCTCCAGACCCCGGAGAGCTGACTCACCGCTTACCCGAGTGGCGCTCAGGTGGTGCCAGAATAGCTACAAATATCCCGAGCGACAATTCCCAAGATACTTCCAACAGAACAGGGAGAGCTCAGAAATTTAACTTTTCCCTTTCGCGGCAGTGGCGTTTGTAGCTTCACTAGAGTTTTCCAGTGCTAGAACTACATATTCCAAAATGGTAACTGCCTAGAAAAAAAAAAAGATGCAGGAGTTTATGGTGCCGGGGTTTTTCCCCCCGGAAGTTAATCATCAAGTCGGCTCTGATTAGCTCGGATAAATTTTCCTCTTTGCCCATTGGTTAAGAAGAGGTAGGGTCGACTTTCGGGTGGCGCCGCCATGCATGCTGGGGGTTGCAGTCCCTACTAATGACTTGCTCTCCCTACTCCTGGCTGTCCCCAGACCGTCCTTACTTTCCCAGAATGCTCCGCGGGAAAGTCGGGGTCAGGGTGCTGGCTGAGGAGCCAGAAGCAGCCGCACCTACAGCAACTGGCAGTGAGTGTCCCCGGAGGCACGGCATCCACGCAGGGCCGGGGCGGCTCGGCGTCCCCCCGTGCCCGCCTCCGAGAGTCCCCCGCAGTGTCCCGAGCAGGCCGTTGCCGGTCCCTGCAGCCCGCAGAGCCCCGGGGACTAGCAGGGTCCCGGCTAGCGGTTGATGTCGGTTGCTTTTCGATCCCAGAACCGCTGTGCAGAGCCCGAGGGGACGCGATGGGGACCCCGGCCGAAGGCGTCAGGGCGAAGCCAGATGCCCAGGCGCCGCCCCTTGGCCTGCGGGCGGACGGAGGGGCCAAGAGCCGCGACTGCACTGATAATCGGAGTAACGAGGACTGGGCACCCGCCCCCAGCGCTTTACTGTTCGCAGAGACAGCTTCCCACGTCTCTGAGTGAGGTAGGGCGGGCCCATTCTACCGACGTCAGTGAGGTCCAGTGACTTGTTGCATCTTGTTCGTCCAGCACTGGTTAAGCACGTGATACTGCGGTAGGCGCTGAGCAGGTAGAAAGCTTTTAGCTTTGTACCCAGTCCGTGCCCTCCTTCAGGCCACAACCCTGTAACAAAGCGGAGTCGTGCCCAGTGCAAGCATCGCTCTTGTGCAAGTGTGCAAACTGAGGCTGACCGTTTGGAAGCGAACCTTCGTTCCATGAATTTCTCGGTGCACCAGTCTGTCTCAGGGTCCTTAACAGGTTCTCCCTGGTGTGATAGTGAGGTGCTGCTGTAGAAATAACTCGGTGTCCCCGTAACACTGGCTTAGCACAGTGCCTGGCACACAGGTGCTTAATAAATGCTCATTCCCTTCCTTCTCGTGTTAACCCAACTCAACATTCTGTTTCTGCCTCTGTGCCTTTGTCTCCCTCGTCTGAAATGTACTGCCCCTCACCTCCACTTCTCAGAACCCCCATCTTTGTTCAAAGTTAGGTGTATTTATTTATTTCTCCGTGTATATGTTGAATTCCCTCCCATAATAGAATATATATACAGTACATTTATATGTGTGTGTGTTTGTGTGTGTGTGTGTATATAATATATATATAAAAGCCCCTTGTGGACAAGGACAGTTTTTGTTTTTTCTTTGTGTCTCTAGTGCTTAGTACCATGCTTTGCTCATATTGGATGCTTAAATGCCTGGAGGGAGTTTCTAATTGTTAGAAAATTCTTCTTGAATTGAATTGAATCTATTTTTGTCTCCGTGTAATTTTTATGGCCCCCTGTCTTAGTCTTATATCTCCCTATTGAATTGTAAACTCCTTGAAAATATTGACTGTGCTGTTTTACATCTCTGTATCCACAGGGCCTTACAGAGATTTAAAAAATATTTGTTGAGTCGAATTGAGATCTGGAGAGGTGAAGGGATTTGCCCAGAGATATAAGCAAGTCTTAGAGATGGCACTCAGACCAGTGTCCTGACTCCAAGTCTTGTGCTCTTCCCACTGTAACAGGCTTCCTCTCCAGATATGCAGGCAGAATCATTGCATATGATGATAGGTATACTTTGGCCCTTTTAATGGGGCCTTCAGGAAATTTTCTTTCCCATTTAGAAAGGAGGTAGGCTGGTTGGGACCCCTTTGCCTTACCCAGTATTGGACACAGAAGAAGATTCTGATAGAAACGGTCTTGCACCTGCTTTATGGAACCCTTCCCTATGCAGCTGGGATTCTAGCTCCTTTCCTTTTTCATTATGTTTGAGGAAAAACACTGAGCCATGGAATCATAGATTTTGGAAGGCTATTTCAGGCTAACTTTCTACTTGATGCAGAATCCACTCTTTAACATTTCAGAGTTGTAGTCATCCAGATTGGGATGGCGAACTCATTACCTTAAAGGTAACCCATTCCTTCGTTGGATATTTAGAAAAGGTTTGTTAGAAAATTCCTTGTGTGTTTGGAACTTAAATCTGGCTTACAAACAACTGGCCTTCTTGGAAAAAAAAGTTCTTAGGGCACATTTTAAGTTTAATCTGCATTCTTATCACTTTCTTAAGTCCAGACAATCAGCAAAACAATTCAAGATTTAATGTGTAGTATTTGCCAATTTCCAAGGTGTAAATGCTCACACTGAAAATTTATCAATTGGCTTGAGAGCTGGTATGAGCTGGCTCTAGCACACCACCACTGTCAGGACAGTATCCAAGAAGGAACTTTGTACTGTGTAAATGTGAGCTGTTTTTGATCCTGATCCCACCCAAATAGGGTTTGAATTCTGGTTCTTCTACTTCCTACCTGCATGACCTTGGGCAAATCCCCTTTCTTCATCTGTAAAATGAGGTAGTTGAACTTGATGACCACAGAGGACCTTTCCAGTTCTAAATTTATGAGCCCCTGGAACTATACAAGCTTCCTTTTTCAGATGATATTCCATCAGAGGTTAGAACATAACACTCTCCCTATTCCCATTCTTCTCATCTTAACTGCAGTGATAGCCAAGGTCCCTTGAGGTTACAAAGTTTCAATTCAATTCAACAAACATTTAGTAAACGCCTGTATTGTATTAAGAAGGCCTTTGCTCAGCACTGAGGGTACAAAGATGAAGTCAGGTGCAGGCTGTTTACTAGTATTTTACAACATAAGAGGTGGCGTGAGTCATGTGTACAGATAACTGTATTCCAAGGCAGCGTAGGAGAAAGGTTGAAGAGGAATATATAATTTTCCACTGGGGGCATCAGGAAAGGCTTTGTGGTGGAGGGAGTGCTTGAGTTGGGCCTTGACAGAAGTATTTTATTCCTAAAGCACTGGCTTGAGGCCAGATGAATGAGGCAGAGTTTTTTGTGTGATACACACCAGCTATTAAATACTTTGATTCTTTTTTTTTTCTTTCCTCAGGAGAAGTTCTGTCACAAGTGCCCAGAGGCAAGACATTGTTGTCTTGGGAAACACAAGGGTCCAGTGCCCAGAAACACAAGTGTCAGTGTCAAGAGCATAAGTCAGAATTAAATTGATATTGTGACTCAGAGTGTGGTGATGGCTGCAACTCCAGGAACGCAGGTCCAGACCTCAGTGGAACCAGAGGGACTCCTGATAGTGAAGGTAGAGGAGGATTCCTCCTGGGAGCAGAAATCTCCTCTACCCAGGGAGGACACCGACTCGGAGATCTTCCGTCAGCGCTTTAGGCAGTTCCATTACAGAGAGGCAGATGGGCCTCATGAAGCTTTTAGTCAGCTGTGGGGACTCTGTTGTCGGTGGTTGAGGCCAGAAACCCGAACAAAAGAGCAGATTCTGGAGCTGCTGGTGTTGGAGCAGTTCCTGACTGTCCTGCCCGGGGGCATCCAGGGTTGGGTGAGGAATCGATGCCCAGCGAGTGGGGAGGAAGCTGTAGCCATGGTGGAGAACCTTCAGAAACAGCCCAGAAACCCATTGCAGCAGGTGAGCTGGTGGGCACTACCTGAGGAAGAGAAAGTGGAGGAACTGAGAGGCTTGGAGAAGGAAAGACTTTTCTTTGCCTCTGGCTTACATCTAGGCATTTCCACCTTGAACTCTAGTCTTTGTTATTCCTAAGTATCTGTGTTCAGATGAGTATATGATAGGACTACAAAACAACATACTACTCATATTTCTATAGCATTTTACAGTTTACAAAGTGCTTTCTTCTTAAACATCTTGAGAGCTAAGTAGTACAAATATTCTTATCCCCAGGCCCAGAGAGGGACAGCTGTATGAACAGCTGAAAAATAGTAGTGCTATAACTCGAAGCCACATCCAGTGCTCTTTCCATCACAGCATGTTGTTTCTCAATAAGGATCATTGGCAAAAATGCTGTAACACCTCTTGACAATAAGAGAAGACGTTGGTGTTTTCAGATATTTGAAGAGCTCTGTGTGGAAGAAGGATTCGCATTGCTCTGCTTGGCCCCATTAGGCAAAACTTGAACTAGGAGCAGGTTAAAAGAGGCAGAACTGACCTCAGTAAAAGGAAGAGTTTTGCAATCATTAGTGCTGTCCAGGAGTGAAATGCATTACCTTGGGCAGAGGCAGTTCTGTTAGACTTCTAGCAGAGATTGGTTTGAGGACCTGTTGGAGAAGCTGCAGAGAAGCTTTTTGCAGAGGCCAGAAGGTTAGAATAGTCTTAGTTTTTAAGGTTCTTTTGACTAAGATGATGGGGCTGGTTCTAGTTCTAGTGGGTACTTTTTGCTTGTCATTGGTTTCTAACCGTGGGGTTCACTAGGAGTGTAGCTTGTCATTTCACATTATTTTATGCTGCCAGGAAGCAGATGATTGTTTCTTCATTCCCTTTTCTTGTATCCCTGATGGGTGTACCCTGTGTTTTATTTTGGGGATTTTAACTTAGACTCCCTGACCCTGGACCTTGCACTGATGGGCATATATGTTGTACATGGACAGGAAGAGCCCTCAGAGGAGACGGAGACTCAGGGAGGAGTTCGGGGGTCCTCAGGCCTCCCGCTGGCACAGGGGGAGACCCAGGCCAAGGGGTTGTCTCAAGAGGAAGGGGCATGGAGCCGAAACCCAGGAACAGAATCCCAGGAACACAGGAGCCATGGCTGTAAGTCAGTCTCCATCCGTGTAGGAAAGGGGCCATAGAGATGAATTGGGAAAACTTGGGCAGGGGAGAAGGGCTTTTAGGACAGATAATGTGAAGGAGACTTTTTTTCCTGGCCTCTGGAAGAAGATAATGTGATCAGTGGGTCCTTTAGGGTCAAAAAAGGACTGAATGTAGTTACTTTAATGTTCCTAAGTATAGAGTTGGTATTCTATTCTCTAGGCTGTATTACAGATGGTGTGGGTGTATGTGGGAACCATTCATGGGCCCCACTGAGCTCCAGGTGCTATAGAGGGAGGGTGTGAGCCCTGGAGAAGGCTGTAGTTCTAGACTTGATCTAGTTTCCCTAATAGTTCCATCCTTTGTCCGCAGCTCAACCTGCTTTCCGGCTTCCTGCCTTTCTAAAGGAGGGGAGCACCAGAGAGATGGTGGATGCTTTCTTTTCCTCTGGGATCCATGTAAGTTATGGCTGCCTTAGGACTATGACAGGCTGTTATGACATGACATGATATGACATGACTCTTCTGTTCTGAGAATAGACCTTGACTTTGAAATGCCTGTTGAGCATAGAGCATTTGCCAGGTATTCACACATGTCCTCACCATCATGAAGATTACAATCTAGTAATAATAGGATAGATTAAGAGCTAATGATAATAACAGTGACAATCCTAGTCTGAGAAGTACAAGGAAAGTGCTCCCTTAAGTCTGAGGGGAGGAGAGGTAAGGGCCAAATAAGGTAATGAGGGTAGATTTCATGGAGGAGGTGGCATTTAAGTTTACCTTTCTTTTTTACTTCAAGTGGAAGATTTTTATAAAGCCATCATCTGATAGTCACCAATATTATTATTAGTTTCCCAAAATGTCTCTGTGTTTAGTAAGTTACAATGGCTAGTTTGTTTAATATTAAGAAGCCAGCTTGCAGTTAAACCCATGTCAGTATAAGTATTGATTATAATTAAAGAAACTAGTTGTCTAATAATTTTTGTATACTACAGTATATTCTCTTACACACTCTATTTCTTTTGAATAAGAAGTACAGATAGTAAAAATATATTTTGTACTTTTGACTACAAAGAATTAAAACATAGCTTTAGAAAAATACAAAAAAGAACTCCTTTGATTAAAAGTCACCCCCTTCGTAACATTCATCTATGGTCTAATATCATAGCATGCCTCATCAATCCAAATTAGTTTTCTAATCATATGCCAAAGTTATGGACTAAAATGTTTATCCAGTATTTTTCGAGGGGGAGGGAGAAGAAAAGGGGAGGGGCCGTGTCACAGTTTTTGTAGGAATAAAATATTTTAATTTTCCAAAAGAATAACCTAATAGCAATAAGCTTCTTTGCTTCTGTTCTTAAAATGATTTTTGTTATCATTATTTTAGAAACATGGGATATATGCAGTTGTCTTTAGGTACAGTATATCTAGACTTTTTATGGAAACCAACATTTTTTGTGGAAAACACTGGGGCAATTTTGTAATAGTTCATTTTTTACTTAGCAAAGTAAGAGTTGACAACAGTTTCCCACTTGCTTTCCTCTGCATTCATTCCTTAGAATAATATTTTCTACTCTTTTCTCTTTACACACAAATGGGCAGATTTATGTTCTACTATCAGGATTGTAGCAAGCATCTACACTGTAGTGGCATCTTCTATAATTGTAACATAATAATTCCTTTATTTCCTCATGTGCTTAAATGATCTCACAAATTGCTTAGGGCTGACCACTCCAGTTCCTGTTAGCTGACCAAGAGCCTTAAAAAACACTCTATTTGGATTTGTAATACAAAGAGGCCTCAAAACCAAACCATCTCCTGGGTGGGTAGAGGAAATGGCTGGAGAAGATTCTGCAGTATTCTGGCTCCAGTCTACCTCTTCCAGTAGAGGTTAAACATATGTGTTTCATGATAGCCATGAGAACTGGTCATGAGGGGAGAAATTCACATCTGGCTTCCTCCTCAGCTCTAGCTCTTGAGTTTAGCTTTAAAGAATAGGTAGAATCATTAAAGAGAATGGCAGCAGTGAGACAGCATAGCAGAATCTATGAGATGCGTCCAATGCAGTAGTTGGGGGAAATTTTATTTCTTTAAATGCTTACATTAGTAAAATAGAGGAGGAGCAGATCAATGAATTGGGTGTGCCACTAAAAAAAAAAACTAGAAAGAGGACAAATTAAAAATTTCCAATTAAATACCAAATTAGAAGTCCTGAAAATCAAAGGAGAGATTAATAAATTTGAAAGTAAGAAAATCATTGAACTAATAAATAAAACTAGAATGTGTCTTTATGTTTAAAAAACCCAACAAAATAGAGAAACCATTGATTAACTTGATTAAAAAAAAAAGAAGAAAACCAAAATGCTAGTATCAAAAATGAGAGGGTTATATTCATCAACAATGAAGATTTTAAAACAAGTTTTAGGAGTTATTTGGCCCAATTATATGCCAATAAATCTGGAAATGGATAAATAGTTATAAAAATGTAGATTGCCCAAATTAACAGAAGAAGAAATAGAGCACCTAAATAACCCCATCTTAGAAAAAGAAATTGAACAAGCCGTCAGTGAACTCTGTAATAAAAATCCCCCCAGCCTGGTGGATTCACAAGTGAATTCTACCAAACATTTAAAGAACAATTAATTCCAATACTACATAATCTATTAGGAAAAATATATGAAGAAGAAGTTCTACCAAATTCCTTTTATGCACAAATATGGTGCTGATTCCTGAACCAAGAAGAGTAAAAACAGAGAAAGAAAACTATAAACTGATTTCCCTAATGAATATTGATGCTAAAAATTTAAATAAAATACTAGCAAGGAGATTACAGCAACTACATTATGGCCAGGTGAGATTTATACCAGGAATTCAGGGCTGGTTCAATATTAGGAAAGCTATCGACCATATCAACAATAAAACTAACAGAAATCATGATTATCTCAATAGATGCAGAAAAAGCCTTTGACAAAATGCTATACCTATTCCTATTGAAAACACTAGAGGACATAGGAATAATTGGAGCTTTCCTTAAAATGATAAGTAATATTTATCTAAAACTGTCAGCAAGCATTATCTATAATGGGGATAAGCTACAAGCCTTCCTGATATCAGAGGTGAAGCAAGGATGCCTATTATCACTATTATTATTCAATATTTTCCTAGAAATGCTAGCTGTAGAGTTAAGAGAAAACAAAAGAAATTTAAGGAATTAGAATAGGCAATGAGAAAACAAAACTATCACTTTTTGCAGATGATATGATGGTGTTCTTAGAGAGTCCTAGAGAATCAACTAAAAAACTACTTGAAATAATTAATAACTTTAGCAAAGTTGTAGGATATAAAATAAACCTAATAAATAATCAGCATTTGTGTATATTACCAACAAAGTCCAGCAGCAAGAGATAGAAAGAGAAATTCCATTTCAAACAACTCTAGACAATATGAAATACTTGGAAGTCTACCTGCTAAGACAACCCCAGGAACTATATGAACGCAATTACAAAACTCTTCTAATACAAATATAGTCAGATCTAAAGAAGTGGAAAATATTAATTGTTTATGGGTAGGCTGGGACAATATAGTAAAAATGACAATTCTACCTAAATTTATCTACTTATTCAGCGCCATACCAAGGTCAAACTACCAAGAGCTAGAGCTAGAAAAAGTAACAAAATTTATCTAGAAGAACTAAGAATCAGTGGGAAAAAATGTGAAGGAAGGTGGTCTAGCCATACCAGCTCTCAAACTGTGTTACAAAGCAGTGATCATTAAAATAATCTGGTAGTGGTGCTTTCTGTCCGTTCATCTGTGAGATGAACGAGCGAGAGATGAGCGAAGCGGCGACATGGTGGACATCCAGATGGAGCGTGCCTACCAGAAGCAGGTGACCATCTTCCAGAACAAGAAGTGGGTGCTGCTTGGGGACACAGCCAAAGAGAAGCTGCCCAGATACTAGAAGAACTTTGGGCTGGGCTTCAAGACCCCCAAGGAGGCCATTGAGGGCAGTGTCCTTTCACTGGCCACATCTCCATCAGAGGCAGGATCCTGTCTGGTGTGGTGACCAAGATGAAGATGTAAAGGACCATCATCATCTGCTGGGACTACCTGCATTACATCTGATTTGAGAAATGCTGCAAGAACACATCTGTGCACTTGTCACCCTGCCTCTGAGACGTCCAGACTGGAGACATTGTGACCTTGGGTGAGTGCAGGTCCCTCAGCGAGACAGTGAGGTTCAACGTGCTGAAGGTCACCAAGGCAGCCGCAGTTCCAGAAGTTCTGAGCCCCTCCACACTGGTGGTGGGAGGCTGTGGGTGCTGGTGCTGGTGTAAATGTATGTGCCGGAGTGTCTGCCCACTGTCGCCAAACCAGCCTCTCTGCAAATAAAGGCGTCCTTCCTCCACCCAAAAAAAAAAAAAATAGAGTGGTGGATCAGTGGAATAGATTAGGTACACAGTACGTTGTAGTAAATGATCATAGTAGTTTATTATTTGATAAACTCAAAGATCCAAACTTTTGAGACAAAAACTGGAAAACAGTGTGGCAGAAACTAGGTATAGATCAACATCTTACACCATTTACTAAGATAAGGTCAAAGCAGGTACATGATTTAGACGTAAAAGATGATAGCATAAGCAAATTAGGAGAGCATGGAATAGTTTACCTGTCAGCTCTATGGATAACGGAAGAATTTAGGACTAAATAAGGTATAAAGAACATTACAAAATGTAAAATAGGTAATTTTGATTACACTAAGTTAATTTTTTTTTTTCACAAACAAAACCAATGCAACCAAAATTAGAAGGGAAGCAGAAAACTGAGGGAAAAATTTTACAGCAAGTATCTCTGATAAAAGTGCTCATTTCTCAACTATATAGAGAAGTGAGTCGAATTTATAAGAATACAAGTCATTCCCCAATTGATAAGCGATCAAAGGATATGAACAGGCAGCTTTCAGACAAATCAAAGCTATCTATAGTGTATATCAAATATAGTATACCAAGGTAGGCAGATGAAATATATCAAAGTTATTTATAGATATAAAGCTATCAAAGCTATCTATTTCCATTTGTCTATGAAAAAATGCTCTAAATCACTATGGATTAGAGAAATACAAAGTAAAACAACTCTGAGGTAGCACCTGACACCTGTCAGATATGCTAATATGACAAAACAGGAAATTAATAAATGTTGGAGTGGATGTGGGAAAACTGGGACACCAGTGCACTGATGGTGGAGTTGTGACTTGATTCAACCCTTCTGGAGAGCAATTTGAAACTATGTCCAAAAGGCTGTAAAACTATAAAAACTTTAATCCAGCAATACCACTACTCGGTCTATATCCCAAAGAGATTTTTTTTTTAAAGGGAAAAGAACTTATTTGTACAAAATATTTATAGCAGCTCTTTTTGCAGTGGCTAAATTGGAAATTGATGGGATGCCTGTCAGTTGGAGAATGGCTGAACCAGTTGTGGTGTATGATTGTAATGGAATATTATTGTGCCATAAGAAATGACAAGCATGATAACTTCAAAAAAATCGAAAGACTTACATGAATTTACACAGAGCGAAGTGAGCAAAACCAGGAGAACGTAGGACACAGTAACAGCAATATTGTATGATGAACACCTGTGAATGACCTAGCCATTCTTGGCAATACAATGATCCAAGACAATTCCAAAGGACTCGTGATAAAAAATGCTGTCCATCTCCAGAGAGAACTGATGGTGTCTGAATACAGACCGAAGCATAGCATACTTTTTCTGTCTTTCTCTCTCTCTCTCTCTCTCTCTCTCTCTCTCTCTCTCTCCCCCTCTCTCTCTCTCCCCCTCTCCCCCTCTCCCCCTCTCCCCCTCTCCCCCTCTCTCTCCCTCCCTTTCTTTCTTTCTTTCTTTCTTTCTTTCTTTCTTTCTTTCTTTCTTTTTCTTGTTTTTTTCCCCCACTAAATGACTAACATGGAAATGTTCTATATGATTACAGATGTATAATCTATATGAGATTGCTTACCATCTCAGGGAGGGTGAAATGGGTAGATTTTGGAACTTGAAACCTAACAATGTATGTTTAAAATTATTTTTACATGTAACTGGGAAAAAATATTTTCTAAAAATAAATAGGAAATTCAACAGATAAAGAGCTTCCAACAAATAGTTTGGTTTGACTGGAACAAAGAATGCTTGGGGGAGAATAACAGGAGATAAAAAGCGTAAATATAGAGTGGTAGCAGGTTTTGAAGATTCCTTAAATGCCTGATTAAAGCATTTATTTGATAATTGTTGGGTAGCAGTTAAGAACCATTGAAGGGTTTTTAAGCAGATCTTTGCCTAAGGGAAATAACTCTGGCATTGGTATGAAGGACCAGTTAGAAGAGAGAGAGCCTAGAGATAGGAGGACCTGTTAAGAAGTTACTTTATTAGTCCTAGAGTCATGGAAATAGGAACAGAAAGAAACATGTGAGACATATTTCAGAGGTAAAATCAATAAGTCTTTATCAGTAATTGGATAAAAGAGCTAAGGAAATGGGAGTCTTCAAAAACTAAGATTTCCGATATAGACGACAGGATGAATCATGTTACTATTGACAGAAGTAGTGAAGTCAGAAGGGAGAACACATTTTATGAGGAAAACGGTAAGTTGGATTTTGAACATGGGAGAGAAAACAGGAACAGACATAGATTTTGGAGTCATTGATGTAGAGGGTATGACTCATAGCAAGGGTTCTTCACTGGGGTCCATAAACTTGGATTTGGGTTTTTTTTTTTGGTTTATTTATTTTCAATTTTCAACATTCACTTCCATAAGATTTAAATTTTCTCCCCTCCCCTCCCTAAGATGGCTACAATCTGATATGGGCCCTACACAAAAATTCCTATTAAACACAATTTCACATTAGTCATGTTGCATAGAAGAATTATAACGAATGGGAGAAACCATGAGAAAGAAAACAAAAGAAACGCAAGAGAAAATCACTTGCTTTGCTCTGCATTCCTACTCCATAGCTCTTTCTCTGGAGGTGGATTGGGTTTCTTTTTTAGAAAATATTTTGATAATTATATTTTATTACAATGATTTCCTCTGTATTTTATTTTATGCATTTAAAAACATTCTGACTAGGCATCTATAGGCTTTCCCAGACTACCAAAGGAGCTTGTGACCCACAAAAGGTTAAAGGATGAGAAGGAATTCAGGCAAAGAAGTTGAGGAAGGGCAAATTAAGGAGAGGAACAGAGTAAGAAGGTCCCAGGGACAGAGGGTGTCCTCCTCATAATCCAGAGTTTGTCCTCTTAGGTTGGGATACCACTCCATTGTGTTCTTCAGATTTGTTCCCTTCCCTTCACAGAGTAGTATGGTGGCAAAAGTGCTGGCGGGGGGAGTCAGGAGAGACCCTCTGGTGCATATGAGCTAAGTGCTCCTGGACAAGATACTTCTTTTCTGAGCTTTGTTTTCTTTGTCTCTAAAATGTGGACAGTAGTTTTCACAGGTTGTCATGAGAATCAATTAGATATGTTTGTAAAACTCTTTGCGTGGCTCAGAGCACTTTCTAAAATTCCGTTGTTGTTGGCCTTTTGACCTTGTCATGTCCCAGCCCTGTAAATTCAGACCTGAGGGGTGAGATTGTGGTGAAGTCAATTTACACTGAGCCAGACTCCCGCTGTTTTCAGGGACCGGTGTCATTTGGAGATGTGTCCTTTTATCTCTCTCGGGAAGAATGGGAGTGTCTGGATCCTGCTCAGAGGGACCTCTTCTGGGACATAAAACGGGAGAACTTCCGCAGTGTCTCTCTGGGTAAGAACTAGTTTTCATCCATGGTTGAGTTTCTCATGTGTTCAGTTCTCTGAGCTCTACAGGCTGTTGACCCTGTGTCACTTAAGGTGGTGACTCTTCCCAGTTTGGCCTGTGGCAAAGGAAGTATGACTGTGGCTGACCTTTTAGACAAATAGCTACCCACCCACTTACCCAGCAGCTGTAGGGTCTTCATCTGCTTCCTCTTGCCCATCTAGTTTTCCACATGGTTTTCCAGATTCCATTAGAAGGATGGGTGGGTATGATGTGAGAGGGTGAGTGCTTCCTTGTTGTGAAGGAAACTTCACACTGGTCATAAAGTAGATAGGAGCAGACAAGATGGTCTCTTTTTCAGTCCCTTGCCCTGGCATGGTTTGATAGGCTTAGTCCCTCACATCCTCTTAAAGTTAGGTAGTTTAATTTGCACTCTCTTGTGTCAGACGAGATGCCTGATGATCTGTTTCTCCAATCAGGTTTGGGGATCAAGAGCCAGAATGAGAGAGCTTCCTACCAGGCGAGTTTGAAAGAAGTAGAGCCAGTGCTGGGCAGATCTGGGCGTGATGTGCCCTGGAGCACTGAGGAAGGTGAAGTCTGGGAAAGTGAGAACCGATCCGACCAAGAGCTGGGGCAAGAGCGCACTATGGGGGTAAGGAGAGGACGCCCTCCCACACGCCGGAGACAGTTCCGAGACTTGGCCCCTGAGAAACCCCACAGCTGCCAGCAGTGTGGAAAACGCTTCCGTTGGGGCTCAGACCTGTCACGGCACCAGCGGACACACACAGGCGAGAAGCCCCACAAGTGCCAGGAATGTGAGAAGAGTTTCCGCAGCTCCTCAGACCTTGTGCGCCACCAGGGTGTCCACACAGGTGAGAAGCCTTTCACCTGTACTGAGTGTGGCAAGAGCTTCAGCCGAAGTGCATACCTCACTGACCACCAGCGCATCCACACTGGTGAGAAGCCTTATGAGTGCACTGAATGTGGCAAGAGCTTCTCTCTCCGCTCCTACCTGCTAGACCACCGACGAGTGCACACTGGCGAGCGTCCTTTTGGCTGCAATGAATGTGACAAGAGCTTTAAGCAGCGGGCACACCTCATTGCCCACCAGACCCTTCATGCAAAGATGGCACAGTCAGTGGGATGACCATGGCTCTCTCCATGGAGGAGGTGCCTCCAGGTGGAGAGGAGATTCTGAAGGAAGGTGACAAAAGACTGCTTTGACCATCCAGCATTGATGATGGGCCTACCTGAGCACACCCAAAATGTCTGGAAATTCCCCTTTCCAATTGAAGGTCATTCTTGCCCCCTTCGGATGCCATGAGGATCTCTTCCTCCTTCATTTCCCTAATAGCTGTGTTCCTCCCACCTACAGCGAATACTGACTTCAGTCAAACAAAGAAAACTTAACTGTCACAAGAAAGGAGAAGCACTTCTGTTTCCTTGGCCCCCTTGAATTTCATGTTCAGAAACTTGCAGAACATATGCATCCATCCATATTCCTCAAAAACAAGAAAATAATTTTGCTACCTTTCCAAATGTATTTTTCCCTTCTCTTTTCTTTGTTTTGTGTTCCTTCCCATTTCCTTTCTTATTTTCATTTAATGTTTCTGGAGTCTGGGAATATATACTACTTTGAAGGACTAAGAGCATGCAGTGAAATGCAGGGAAGTTCAGACAAATCCCTCACCTGCCCACACTTTGCATGTTTCCTTCCCTGACCACCATCCAACCTCAACGCCAATGGACCCCATAGCAATGCTTTTCTCTTCTTCTACCCTGATAGCTCCACAGACAAAGGAGCCAGCCACCTTGCAGCAGGATGTAGCTGCCCCTTTCTTGGGTGATGACAACACTCTTGAAGCCACCTTCACTCTCATTAGTACTAATCTTCCTGTCCTTGTTGACCTATAACTTCTGGAAATGGGAGGAGGGGAAGGGAGCAGTTTGTGAAATAATCTATGGAAGGTATTTGAGTCTGGGGTGATAGAATAGGTGTTCTTTCTCAGCCTTCTTCCCTTTTACTTCCTGATTTTGCCCTATTGTCTCCATATCTGGAGAGTCTTGAGAACTGAAATAGACTCTAGGTGGAGCCTCATCTGGGGTTTAGGAGGGACTCCAATGGGGATCTTTGAAGGAGGTTGAAGAAGGCAGTTTTTCATCATCCTCTCTTCTGGAGGCTACTGAAAATATCTTTTACATGTTCTCTATCTCTTCTTCCCCTGCCCGAACTCCCAATGACCGCTGTCTTCCCCAGCCTAGAAGTCAGCCGTAACTCTTAACCTTCTCTTCTCTGGATCAAAGAGTCCCGTTCACATTTCCAGAGAACTTCTGCCTTCCGGACCTTTCTGTCCTTATTTCTGTGCCTATCCTTTGTATCCTCCCTAAGTTTTTCACATCCTTCCCAAGGGATTAGGAGCCTATCAGGACTCTAGTAGAGTAACCCTTGATCTATAGAAAGGGAGGAAAGTACACTTCAATTCGTACTCCTGGGCTCTTACCAGCCTTCAAGCCACTCTTGGAGATTGTAGGAATATTAGATTCATTCCTTAAGACATTCCTGTTGCTTACTAGCTATATGATCTAACATAATTTCCGTGCCCTTTCTGGCAATTTTTCCATCTGTAAAATGAGAAGGTTAGATTGGATATTTTTTTTTGTAAGAGTCATTCCAGGTCTGACATTCAATGATAAGCTATCCTGTGACTAGAGAAGTGAGGAATAAAGTGGGACGGGGTGGGGGATGGGATGAGGGTTGTGGCTCATACAAATTTCAGACATTGCCAGTGCCCGTCTGCCTGTACTGGGAGAGGGGGTATACTTCTTGGGTAGAGGGAAAGGGAAAGAAGTGGAATGACTTGGGTAGGCCCTAAGAGCCCTATCTTGGTTAGTGGCAGAGGTTGAAGGCCGACCTCTGGGTGCCTACTGTAGCCCCAACCCTTGTAAAAACCAAGGCAGCTGTAGTGTGATGCCAGACTAAGAGTCCCTTGACCTAGGTGATCTCTGCCACTTGTCTTCTGTGACCTGGGGCAGGAATGTCTCTCTAACCTTCAGTGGGAGTTTAATGCCAACTTGGAAACTAGTTTCTAGGACAGTGCCCCAGGGATCTGTGCTTGGTCCTGGGCTATTTAACATTTTTATCCACCATGTAGATAAAGACACAGGGGAAGTGCTTGTCAGATTTTCAGGTGACAGAAAGCTGAGTCGGGGATAGCTAACACTTTGGGTGACAGCATTTTAAAAGCTATGTGAAGGCTAGAACATTGGGCCAAATCTGAGTACATGCATTTGATGATTATTTATGTCAAATCCTACCATCAATTTTTAAATGGCAATTTCACCAAGGACAAGATGGGGCAAGGATTTAGATAGCTCTTTGTCTGAAATCTGGATGTGTTAACCTATTTCAGGTTCAATATGAGCATAATGGCTAGAACTAAGAAGGTAATCGTCCCACTGCTTTTGTCAGGCCACATGTGGAGTGTTGGTTCAGTTCTGGGCACCACATTTGGGGGAAGGGGGGCATTGGTAACCTGAGAGAGCAACCAGGATGTTAAAAGACCATGAGGTTGGTTGGAAAAAAAGTAAAAACAACAACAAACTGAGATGATTATCATGAAAATAAAAGAATAAGCAAGGAAATGCCGTCTACAAATATTTGAAGGGTTGTCATGTAGCAAAGCGTTCCAGTTGTACTGCTTTATCCCAGAAGACAGAAAAGGAAAACTTCTATGACAGTCAGAAGTGTAGAGGGCTGGTTCTAGAGTTGGTGCCTTTCCCCTGACCTGAGGGTCACTGGGTAACCCCTCGAGGCTATGTTCTGTAGAGGACTCTTGTTTAGGCACCAAATGGACTAGATGGCCTCTGAGGCCCCTCCTTGAGAGCTGGTAATGTCACAGCTGGAAGAGACCCTAGAACGTAGCATGTTAGGTATAGATAAAGCTTTACAGAAGGTTGTGTGATATACTATCAACCCTACTCAACTTGGAGTCAGGATCTAAGATTTGGATTTCAACCCCCTACCAGCAAGTTCTAGCTTTATATTCACTGCCAACTCATTTAACTGTTGAGGTTTTCTCAACCATAGTATCTCTTTTAAAAATACCTACCTTTGAGGGTGGTTTGTGAGGGTCAGATATGGTTTACAAACTTTATGCACTCTAAGGATTCATCAGGTACTGTCAGTTAACCTTTAGCTCCATCACTGAATTAAGTCAGAGAGGAGAAAGCTTGGCCAAGGTCAAGATTAGTAGCAGAGCCAAGTCTAGTACCTGGGTCACTGAGGCCAGGGATTCTCAGAATGAGTATGTTATAGGAGAAATGAGGATGTATTTACTATGTGTTAAGTGTTGGAAAGACAGTTGAGAAATGACAGTTCTTGCTGTCAAGGAGTTTGCATTCTAATGGTGGGTAAAGGATAGGAAATTTCAACTGCCAGTCAGATGGAAAGGCCCATCTTACATTACCTACAGGGTAACGTAACAGTATAATGCCCCCTCTTCTTGCTAGGAGTGTGAATGTAGCTTGAAGTTCAACAGAACTGTGACCTTAGATTGTAACCCAATCAGGGAAGAAGAAGGCAGGGGCTAAGTATAACTCAAGGACAGGATTGGCCTTAGGGAAAAGCACTAAAGGTTCAGGAGAAGAGCCAGGTACTGGCAGACAGCTGTCTCATTCCTGTAAAGGGAGTGGTGTCTGAAGATGAGGACCAGGGCAGTGAGTTGGATTACAGGGGAATCAGGAAATTAGCTCCCATTCAGATCTCAAAGATGAGGGCAGAGGGCAGCTCTTGGGTAGTCATAAATTGAGTTACAAGGTACAAGATCCAGTGATGAGGGAATCTGGGAGTAGGAGCCCAGTGGGGAGAAGCAGAGAAGAGGTCAAGAGGCAGAGAGACGGTGATCCTCCTCATGGCCTACCTGGTGGCAAGCTCCTTGCAGGTGGCAGTGGAAAAGGCAGAGGCTAGGGACTGCCTGAAGAGGAAGGTAGGTGAGGCAAACTTAATGACTTCACCCTGATATGAGGCTCTTTCCTCCACTCCATAGCTGAGCCTTGACCGCCTTTCGCTCCTAGACTCGTGACTCTAGGAGGAGAGACTCCCCTCTCCCTACTTCCCTCCCCATATCTGCACTTGTCTTCCCAGGGGGAATATGACATGTCCGGGGCCCGAGTGGCCCTGACACTTTGTGCCTTGGGAGGGCAAACTGGAGAGGATAAGGCAGTTGCTGCTCTGGAGGCTATGTACCAAACACTTGGTTTTAAGAACTACCTTAGAAGAGTGGCCAAGGCCCAGGTGAGTGATTTTCCCAATGGCTTCTGGATCCTTCTGAGATCCCAGCTCCTCTCCCAAAGCTCAAGCAATCTGGCCTGTTGCTCTTCCAGTCTTTCCAGGAAGAACTGACTCATTTCCGAGAGCTTCTGGATGCGCACAGGAGCCCCATCAGCTGTGCGTTGGTCGTCCTCATAGCTCAAAGTGGATGTCAAGGGTGGCTGCTGGGGCCCGATGGGAGGAAAGTACGAGAGAAGGAGCTGGTTGGAGAGCTGAACCACTGCCAAGCCCTTTTGGGCAAGGCAAAGGTGTTTCTGTTGCTGGGCAGCCCCAACTGTGAGTGACAGCCAGCATGGGCACCTGGGTTTGGGGAGAAGGGCAGGAACGGGCGCTGGAAGCATTTGCACTATCTCGTGTCCCAATGTCTCCCTCTGAATTGACCCTGCTTTTCCCTTCTTGTCTCCAGCAGACTTGGAATCTGGTGCTTTTCTTCCCCTCCTGACAGACCTTTGCAGGCATTCTCCCCACTGGCACTTGCTGGAGGTGCTCACCCAGGTCTGGACTGGCTTGGCAATGGGAGGCCCCTCTGTTCCACCCCTTCATCTTAATGGGGGGTTCCTACCATGACCTCCAGGGCCCACAGCTCAGTTCACCTCATCTGCCCCATTTCTCGCATATATATTCACTCAACAAATTTTATACATATGTATGTATATAATATATACACACATACATATAGTTGGTGTGTGAAAGACAGTATGGTTTAGTGGAAGGAGGTTTGGAGCAGTGAAAGGACCTGGATTTGAATTTTGACTCCCAGCTGTGTGGCTTGACTTTCCTGAACCTCAGTTTCCTCATCTGCAAATTGGTATAAAAACAGTTGTGGGGAAAAGGCTTAGTAAATCTTTGGGATGAATTCAAGCCAATTTCTTTAGTCCGAGCTCTAGAGTCATTGATGCTGTTATCTAGCATCTATTAGGAAGGAGCTTGAAGGTCACCTAGTCTGCCCAGAGAAGACGAGAGTCTGGACAGGGAAGGGACACGAGCCAGGATCAGGCCTATGCAAGGAGCCGATACTGAGAGACCAAGGCCAGGAGTAGCTTAGGCACATGGTGTAATGGGGAAACTATTGGATTTGAAGTCTTGAGTTCAAATCCTGACCCTCTCACTATCTTGGGGAAGTGATTTAATCTCCCTGGGCCTCATTTCTTCCTCTGTAAAAATAAGAGAGTTAGGCTAAATGGTCTCAAAGGTTCCTTCCAGCTCTGTCTTATCACACCATGAAATAACTGGATTAATGAGATATTGGCCATAAAAGGCACGTAAGCAATGAGATAAACAATGCTTTACGGTTCTCTAATTACCTCCCTCACAACAGTCCTAGGGTGTGTGGCCCATGAGTTGTCCTCATTCTACCTGAAGAAACAGGTTTCATTACACAAGTAGGGAGAGTCACACAGTCCCATGAGGGTGGGGGCAGGGTGGGGCAGATGGGAACCTCTGACTAGGAGGATCTGTGAAGGTGTCATGGATGTGGGTCTTGTGGATGGTTAGATTTTGATGGGAAAGGGAATAAAAAAGGAAAGCCTAGCTGATGGAGCAGCTGGGCACAGGCGTGGAGTTGGGGTTTAGAAAAGTAAATTTTCTAGTTTGACTGAAACGTAGAGTGCGCAATGGGGAGTGATGGGAAGGAAAGGAACAAATATTGTTGTACAGTCCTGTCTGACTCTTTGTGACCCCATTGGGGGTTTTCTTGGCAGAGATACTGGACAGGTTTGCCATTCCTTCTTCAGCTCATTTTACAGATGAGGAAACTGAGGCAAACAGGGTTGGGTGACTTGCCCAGAGTCACATACCTGGTAAGTATCTGAGGTCAGATTTGAACTCAGGTCCTCCTGACTCGAGGCCCAGCTCTCTACCCCCTGCCCCACCTATCTGCCCTAAACAAGCATTAAGCACCAGGTTCTTTACAAATATCTCATTTGATCCTCACAACATCTCAGGGTGGGGGTTGGAGTCATAAGTGCTGTTATGCCCATTTTACAGTTGAGGAAACTGAGGTTAAGAGACTTGCCGAAGGTCACACAGCTAGGAAGTATCCGAAATTGGATTTGAACTGGGTCTCCCTGACCCCAGGCCTGGCACGCTATCTACAATGCCATGTAGCTGCCTCTTGGGAGATAGGGCTGGAAAGGTAGAGGCTTAGTGACGAGGAGTGTACTAGAGCTCATGTCTTGAGATTCTGTCCAGTGCTATGTTTGCTGAATCTCCTCCTCCCCAGATTTCCCCCTCCCCCCACCTTCTCAAGATCCTTGAACCCACAATGTGCCACCCCATAGGCCTGGCCCTACCATTGCCTTCATCTTCAGGCCATTTTTTAGGTTTTAAGTGGGTCTAGGAGTCACTCCTTGAAACTTGCTACAGTTCCCCCCACCCCATCATGAGCAAGTTTCATATGTCAGAGGAGATCTGCCTAGCCCCCATCTTAAGCAGGTACCTTTATAATATCCTCAACAAGCAGTTGTCTTCTGCCTGAAGACTTTCATATCTCCAAGCTCACTACTTACCAAGGTAGCTCACTCCATTGCTGATTCTTACAGAGTTCAAGTACACCTCCCAGTGACTCCCTCCCAGTAGACACCTCCCTGCTTGTGCCCTCTCAGGTGAGGCAGAACTAGTCTACTCTTCATATTTGCCCATAGCCTTCTCTTCTCCAGGCTAAATCCCTAGCTCCTTTGGGTTCCTTTTGGCTGATTGCACTTCCTCCTCCTATCAGGTCATTGGCAAGGTAACTCAAGAGATGCCTACTGTAGGGCACAGGTGCCCCGTCTTCCGGAGCTCCCTTCGGGGTGCACTGTACCTTGGGAGAACAAGGTCACAGGACCTGGAGGTAAGAGGGGACCAGCTATGTCGTCAATTGGGACAGGGCCTGGGGAGAAGGAGAAGGAAGAGAAGGTGCTGATGGGGGTCTGTGTGGAGAAAGGACCAGGACAGAATGAGCAGGGGCCTAGAGAAAATGAGAAAGAGGAAGGAGACCAGAGAGAGGAGGGGAGAAAAGGAGTTAGGAGAGCAGGGGAACAAGAGTTTAGGGTTGAGCCTGAGTTTAGAGAGCTCATTCTGCTCCAGCCACTCCCCCCAAATCAAGTTTCTCTCTTCTCTCCCCTTTTTGTTCCCCTAGTTCAGCCCCACCCATCACGAGGCATATGACATGTCTGGGGAAAAGGTAGCCCTCATATTATGTGTCACCCAGGACCGCCCTGGGGCTGAACAGGACCTTAAAGCCCTGAAGAGGATGTTCCAGACCCTGGGTTTTAAGAGCATTCTGAAGATGGACCCCACTGCCCAGGTGAGGTATTGGAAGGGGGGTGGTGCAAAGGGGATGGGAGAATGAGGTGAGAAGGATAGAGGTAGGTAAGGAGTGGGCCAGTCACTCCCAGTGCTTCATGAAGGCCAGGTGCATGGGAAATTCTCTGACCTCCCTTGTTGGCTGACTTCAGTGTTCAAATCTTAGCCTTGTGACCTATGATCTCTGTGCTCTCAGAAAAATCGCTTTTCTTGGTCTAATTTTTCTTGTTTGTAAAATAAAAGGGCTAGACTTGATAATGTCTAAAGTCTTTTCCAGATCTAAATTAACAATCCCATACTCTTTGCGCCTAAGGTCTAAGGTCCTCTATTCCTCCTGCTACAATAGCAGCTAACCCTTTCCCCTTAGTTAATGGCCAGATCTTCCACTTTTTCATTCCTAAGCTGCTGTCCTGGTTGCTCTTTCCCTCATCGGCCATCCAAATTTCCTGGTGTCCAGCTTCTCCCAGGAAACATAAAGCACTCATCCCCTCTAAGAAAGCAGGAAGGCAATAGTAAAAGAAAAAAAAAGTAAATATTGTCCTGACTTTTCAAAAAAGGAAGAGAACAATTAGTGAACTCTATGTTAGTGTTGGTGCTCTGGCCTGGTCAGACAGCATCTGGGGTATTACGTTCAGGTCTGGGATATCGATAAAGTAAAAAGTGAACAGAGGATGACAGCTAGGATGTGTACATGTCATGGGCTTGGTTGGAGGAACTTCGAAGGTTTAATATGGAAAAGAGAAAACTCATGGGGAACACGATGGCTGTCTTGAAGTATCTGAAGGGCTGGCATATGAAAGTGTTTTCTTTGCCAAACCTTTTCTCCTTATTCTTCTTTCAAAACTCCTCATTTTGGAATCTGGATTCCCTTCCATTGGCTTGGATTAGAGAACCATTTTCGCTGAATGTCGTCTGTGCCTGGAATCCTTTCCCACCTCATCTCTGTCTCTGCCCTTCACTCAAGTATCAGTTAAAATCCCACACTGTGCAAGAGGCTTTTCCATACCCCAACAGCCCTTAATGCTAGCACCTTCCATTTGTTGATTATCTCCAACCTCTCTTGTACATATATCTTGTATATAGTTATTTGCATATTGTCTCCCTTATTAGATTATGAGATCCTTCAGCCCAGTGACTACCCCCCCATTTTTAAAAATAATTTATTTGTTTATTTAATATTTTTAGTTTTCAGCATTGATTTCCACAAGAGTTTGAATTACAAATTTTCTCCCCATTTCTACCCTCCCCCCACTCCAAGATGGCATATATTCTGATTGCCCTGTACCCCAGTCAGCCCTCCCTTCTGTCACCCCACTCCCCCCCATCCCCTTTTCTTGAAGGGCAAGATAAATTCCTATGCCCCATTGCCTGTATATCTTATTTCCTAGTTGCATGTAAAAACTTTTTTTTTGAACATCTGCTTTTAAAACTTTGAGTTCCAAATTCTCTCCTCTCTTTCCTCCCCACCCACCCTCCCCAAGAAGGCAAGCAATTCAACATAGGCCGTATGTGTATCATTATGTAAAATCCTTACACAACACTCATATTGTGAAAGACTAACTATATTTTGCTCCTTGCTATCCTATCCCCCTTTATGGAATTTTCTCCCTTGACCTTGTCCCTTTTCAAAAGTGTTTGCTTTTGATTACCTCCTCCCCCTATCTACCCTCCTTTCTATCATCTCCCCTTTTTTATCTCCTTCCTCCTCCTTTCCTGTGGGATAAGATACCCAATTGAGTGTGTATGTTATTCCCTCCTCAGGTCAAATCCGATGAGAGCAAGATTCACTCATTCCCCCTCACCTGCCCCCTCTTCCCTTCCAACAGAACTGCTTTTTCTTGCCACTTTTATGTGACATAATTTATCCCATTCTATCTCTCCCTTTCTCCCTCTCTCAATATATTCCTCTCTCACCCCTTAATTTGATTTTACTTTTTTGTAGATATCATCCCTTCATATTCAATTTACCCTGTGCCCTTTGTGTGTGTATGTGTACATATATATATTTTCCCTTCAACTACCCTAATACTGAGGTCTCATGAATTATACACATAATCTTTCCATGTAGGAATGTAAACAAAACAGTTCCATTTTAGTAAGGCCCTTATGATTTCTCTTTCTCGTTTACTTTTTCATACTTCTCTTGATTCTTGTGTTTGAAAGTCCAGTTTTCTATTCAGCTCTGGTCTTTTCACTGAGAATGCTTGAAAGCCCTCCATTTTATTGAAAATCCATATTTTGCCTTGGAGCATGATACTCAGTTTTGCTGGGTAGGTGATTCTTGGTTTTAATCCTAGCTCCATTGACCTCTGGAATATCGTATTCCAAGCCCTTGGATCCCTTAATGTAGAAGCTGCTAGATCTTATGTTATCCTGATTGTGTTTCCACAATACTCAAATTGTTTCTTTCTGGCTGCTTGCAATATTTTCTCCTTGATCTGGGAGCTCTGGAATTTGGTGACATTATTCTCAGGAGTTTTCTTTTTGGGATCTTTTTCAGGAGGTGAGCAGTAGATTCTTTCAATTTCTATTTTGCCCTCTGGATCTAGAATATCAGGGCAGTTTTCCTTGATAATTTCTTGAAAGATGATATCTAGGCTCTTTTTCTGATCATGGCTTTCAGGTAGTCCCATAATTTTAAAATTCTCTCTCCTGGATCTGTTTTCCAGGTCAGTGATTTTTCCAGTGAGATATTTCACATTGTCTTC
>CM053624.1:227061572-227095322 GCA_028646595.1 Phalanger gymnotis | reverse complement strand
ATTGTGGAAGGGTTATACATAATGATACGCATGTGGCCCATGTTGAATTGTTTGACTTCATAGGGAGGGTGGATGGGAAGGGAAGAGGGGAGAGAATTTGGAACTCAAGGTTTTAAAAAAATAGATGTTCAAAAGTAAAAAAAAAAAAAAGACCTCAGTGAGAGAAAAGCCACCAACTCCTGAGGCAGGCCATTCACAGCTCTAATCATCAGGAAGTTTCTGCTGTCATCAAGCCTAAATTTGCCGTTTTTTAAAAAAAAACAAAACAAAACTCCTACCCATCGCAAGCCCTCTGGGGACAAAGAAAACTCTTTCATATAACAGCCCTTCAGATACTTCAAGAAAGCTCTCATGTTCCCCATGAGTTTTCTCTTTTCCATATTAAGCCTTTGATGTTCTTCCAACTAATCCCATGAGAAGTACACAAGGCTGTTTACCATCCTAGTTGCCATCCTCTGTTCACTTTTTTTTTAAGATTTTTTTTTTTGGAGGGGGGAAGGCAGGACAATTGGGGTTATGTGATTTGCCCAAGGTCACATGGCTAGTAAGTGTGTCAAGTGTCTGAGGCTAGATTTGAACTCAGGTCTTCCTGACTCCTGGGCTTGTGCTCTACTCATTGTGCCACCTAGCTACCCACTCTGTTCAGTTTTTACTTTATCAGTGTCCTAGAACTGACCATAATACCCCAGATGCTGTCTGACCAGGCTAGAATACAGACACTAACCTATGGTTTCCTGACAATATTTACCTTTCACAATTCCTCCTTTTAGATGTCACATAAGGCATAGCTGCCAGTTTTTTTTTCTTGATTTTCTTTAGGTTCCTCTGAATGCTCTATCTCTTCCATCTGACCAACAAAGAACCAATGTCTCCAATTAGAGTCAAAGGCCTGAAGACTTTAAATGCTAACATAGCAAAAAAAACCAGCTTGTAGTATGGGTAGAGTAGGGCAGATATGAGTCAGTGGACCTGGGTTTAAGTTCAAGCTTCGCTACTTATTACTTCTTTGACCTTGGGCAAATCACTTCTTCTCTTTGGGCTTCACTTCCCTCATCTGTAAAATGGGGGACTGGACTAGGGAATGTTTAAGGCCCCTCCTAGCTGTAAATCCTGTGATCTTAGAAATCCAAGAGGACGTGGGTGGAATCCTCACCTTCCTACTATCAGGGCATGTTTCTGTGAGGAGATAGACTCTGAAATGAGAAGGAACCATGCAACATCTACGTTGCCATGAAAGGGGACAGTTTGCCCTTGGTTTAGGAAGTTGGGCAGGGAATGGGACAGAGAGAGGAGAAAAGGCTAAGAGGGAGGGGCTGGAGATGGGAGTAGCAGCAAGTCAGGGTAAAAGTCTGTGATGTGCACAACAAGCAAACCATTGCCGTGGGGATTTGGGTAGAAGAATTGGTATAATTAGTAAGCACCCCAAAGGCTAGGACTGAAATGTCTTTTGATTTCTTGATAGTTTGTGAGTTCCTAGATGGGGCTGCTTTGAGGTAGAGGACGGGGGTGGTAGTAATTATTTTCTTCCACAGCGAATAATATTTTCTGATTACCCTAGATGTCTCCTCCAGGGAGGACTTTCCTAGGAACCTAGACCAAATGGACATCCTGAGAGTCTATTCAGCTGCAGAAGGTATGAGGGGAATCACAACTGAAAAAGTAAACAAAAAACCTATGGGCAATAGGAAGAGAATTTGGATTCCTCTCTCAAGAGTCAACTATTGGCAAGCAAGTTATTCTCAAATTCCATTCCTAAAAAAAAAAAAAAGAAAGAAAGAAATAGCTACAATACCAGGGCTTTCTGGTCTATCCCAAGGATTTCCAAAAGCTCCTAGTCTAGGATGAGTGAAGACACATTTTCCTGGAATTAGGTGCTGTGCCTAGTCTGAAACCAACCAGTCCTCAGGTGGATTGGAGGATCAAGACCCGCTGATTTGGTTACATTTTTATGATTGTGGTCCTATAAGAAATCCTTACTCTCCATTCTTTGCCTCACCCCTTTACTAGATCCCAGGTGGCCTGTTTTCCTAAACTCCCTCTAAATGAGAAGGAAAATTGATTAGTGTCTATTGCCCTTTAGGCTATGTGGCATATCGAGATGAGAACGGCTCAGACTTTATCCAGACTCTTGTAGAAGTCGTTGTAGCTGACCCTCGCCAGGACCTTCTGGAGCTTCTGACTGAAGTGAGTGACCGAAGGGCAGCTGAATTCCTTTTCTCATTTGTCCAAAGACTTACATGCACTCTCTATCATTTAAACATGATAATTTCATTGTCCCAGAGAGCCCCAACTTGGGGAGCTTAACTCAGGTGCATATTCCGAGCCCTGCCCAGAACCCTACATCTAATCTCATTTTTGCAGGTGAACAGGCAGCTGTGTGAGATGGATGTGCTTGGTCCAGACTGTGAGGAAATACGAAAGATGAACTTGGAGATCAGGAGCTCCCTGAGAAAAAGATTATGTCTGAAGGTCTGAGAGTTGGAAGGCGAGAGAGGGTATCTGGACCTTTGTAGGCCCTATCCCTCAACTTTTCACAACTTTTTTTTGTTTTTTTATTCCCCAGTGCCTAGCATATAGTAGGTGCTTAATAAATCCCTTTTCCCCTCCAATGTTATTTATGTATTTGTTTTTACAAGCATTTATTATCTCTCCTTTCCACCTTCATTGAACAATTAAAAAAAAACCCTTGTAAAATATGTTATCAAATATATTTTAATAAATATACAGCCAATAAACACATTCTCACACTGGCCATGTCTAAAAATGTGTGTCTCATTTTACATTTTAAGACCATTACCTCTCTGGCCGGAAGTGGGTAGCCAACTTTTCAAATTGTCTATAGCTTTGCTTCAAGATTAGGCAAGGGCTAATTACTCAGAGGATTTCCTCCCAACCTTGACCTCCCTTATAGGGCTGACTCTAGGTATTAGAGAATATGATTCAATTCCTACCAGTTCCACTGTGAATTCCCTCAGGGATGGAAATCAACATTAGCACAGCTTGGAAGGCAATAGGAAATGGAAGCTCTTACATAGATCCTGATCCTGTCTCTACCTTTGGGTTGATTTTACCCTTTTCCTCTGTGGTGCCAATTTGTCAATTGAACCTGTGTCTGGGGCAAAAGGATTATTTTTGTAAGGTGGAAGAGAAAGACTTTTCTTTTGCACCGGGAAAATTTCCAAATAATATGGATATAATGCTAAAGAGTGCTGAACTTAAAATCACGAAGACCTGAGTCCCAGTCTAGGCTTTGCCAGCTTAGGCAAGTCCTTCACATTTTAAAGTCCTGGTTTTTACAGCTGTAAAATGGGCATAATTAACATTAGCCTTACCTTTCTCACTGGGTTGTTGTGAAACATCACATGAGATAATAGACGTGAACCCTAAAATGCTATAAAAATGTAAGTTATTGCTACTACTACTAAAATATTGCTTATTTGCAAAGTGGTTACAGTATTTGAGTTACTAGACATAAAGCAAGAAAGGCCCTCTCTACGTCCCAAAGAACATTACAATCTGAAGACAAAATGTGTACCTGAGACACGTGCTTCGCACCTAGTGGTTTAGTAAATGTTTGTTAGATTGGATTAATGTAGTTTGGCAAATATTCACAAAACTTGCTTTCATCACCCATGGGACATTATCTGGGATAATTTTACTCCCCCTTCCCCCCGGTCAGAATTTGGTTTTCCTACCACAACTCTGATTCTGTTTTGAGCCTCTGGAACAGCTTCTTGTATCTCTTTATGCCTGGACCCATCTACATTCTCTCATACTCCAACTGAAACTTCTAACACTCAAGCTACTGATGTCAGAGACTCTCCGAGCTGGAGGCCATCTGGTGCCAGCCCATACTTGAAGAATACCCTCTATAATGTGCCAAATAAATGGTCATTCAGCCTTTTCCTGGAAGATGTCAGCGAAGAGGAACCCATGGCTTCCTGAGACAGCCTGTTCCACTTCCTTGTAGTCTAACTGTTTGAAAGTTTTTCCTTACATCTAGCCTTAACGTAAGTAAACCGAATGTGGGCCTTCTGAGTCACTTAAAGCAGAGGTGATAAACATGTGACCCATGAGCTAGATTAAAATATACTTGGGAAATACTTAAAAATACAACAAAACATGGATATTACATTTTAAAACTAGATCAAAATGTGGATCCTTATGTATAGAGTATTGTGTATAGAGTCTGACACCATTGAATTAAAGCATATGTTATACTCTGAACCCTAATAGGAGTCTCATGTATTTTATTTGCTGCATACCTGGATGTAAACAGTAACCAAAACATTTTCCATATTCTCTCCAGCTGTTCGTGAATATCTGTGGTATGAATTCTCTAGTGTGTGCTACACTTCTTCCACAGTCTTAGCACTGACAATATGGGCTGCCTAGCATATGGTAAGAATCAAGCCCTGAATATAGCATTTATGTTTTTCAAGATGTTCTAGAATTAGAACCTTGTTGAGTTATTTCAGTCTTGTCTGACTCTTCGTGACCCCATTTGGGGTTTTCTTAGCAAAGATATTGGAGTGGTCTGCCATTTCTTTCTCCAGCTCATTTTACAGATGAGGAAACTGAGGCAAACAGAGTTAAGTGACTTGCCCAAGATCACATAGCTAGTCTGAGACCAGATTTAAACTCAGGTCTTCCTGACACCAGGCCTGACACTCTGTCCCCTACACCACCCAGCTGCCCTCATCTAAACTAACTCTCATTTTGCAAACAAAAATCTGAAGCTGATTGACGCCTAATCAGTTGCACACACTGTACCGCTGACATACAAACCACAACTTTCCCTGCACTTTGGTCACATACATGGCTTCTTTCATATGGAGAAGTTCTCATGATCCTCAGTCTCCTGTAACACTTAAATAGGGACTCAAGTTCAGGGAATTCATTGGGTTTTTCTCCCTTCTGTGCTCCATTGCACTTGCTCCACATGAAGAGCTACCATAGAAGCTCTCCTTAACCTTTGCCTCTATGTAGAGTTTTGCTATTGTCTTTTTTTTTCTGGTACTCAGTAACACACAGCTGCTGGTGGAAATGTTTGTTTATTTGTTTTTCCTGCACTTACCACATTATTAAGGCTCTCTTCTGTGAAAGTCGAATAGTACCAGACTCCATGTGATACTCAACTCACCACTACGTGGCTAACCCAAGCCTTGATCGACTGCACCCTCAGCCTCCTCTGCTTTGCTTGAAGATCTGGAGAATGGAGCATTAGACTCCTCCCGATGCCTTCCCTTCTAAAAGGCCGAACACTGGACTCTCAGAAAACTCCATCTTGCATCTACTGCTCTTCCTGCCTTCAGCTTCTTGGGATAAGTTGCCCCTGTGGGCAGGTATCACCTGGTGTCCCATCCCTCCCCCACCTTCCTGCTTCTCTTTTGTACTATCTCCTCTTTTAGATTGTAATCTCATTGAGGGCAGGTACTATCTTTCTATTAGACAGTGCCTAGCACATCGTAGGTGCACAATAAAAGTTTGTTGGATTGGATTAGGTGGCTGAAGCTTTTCTCACACAGGGTGCTTCTCTTTGATATAAATTCTCTTATATTATCTACACTAGTTTCTCAGCTGAATCCTTCCTTTAATACTCCTTGCACCATCTAATCTGGATTGCCTTCTGGCACAAAGTTAAAGTTGAACTCTAACAAAATATTTCCTTCATTCATATTTTTCTCCTTTATGTATCATCTTTAGTTGAGACATCGACAAAGGCTTTCTCACATTCACCTGAAGAACTCTGTCCTTTGTAGATTCACTGATGTACTGCTGCAATCTCACATTTGCATCTCACTCTTTTTAGAGCCTGTGAGGCTCTAAGGAGTGGAATACACCCTCTGATTTGTCCTTCAAGGCCGCAGTTTTCATATGACTTCAGATGATTTCATGCTGCAGATTTGTTTCTATAGTTTCTATTTGGCAAATGTTAGAATATTGTCTCTTTGAAACTGCTAAAAGAAATTTCTCTAAAAAGTTTCTAAAATCTTTCTTATCTCAGTAAAATAAAAAGACCCTCAAACCTTTTCCAAAACTCCAAACCCTTGACTTTCAAATCCTCAGTTCACATTGTCAATGCAAACAGACCTCAAATGTCTTTAACTTTCCTCCCATTCTCCTCCTAGCTCTACTTTCTTAAACCTTCTCTCTTGCAAAACTGTTTTTCTTCCAGTGGACTTTGATTAAAGCCCACCAACTTTTAAACTAACCTTTCATTTTACACTGATTCCTCACTTCCCTTTATCTTAGCTACTTTCTTAAGACCATCTCATCTTCTTTCTCAATCAAATTCTAGCCTAATACTCCATGGAATCTCTTCTCTACGGATTTCCTTATACAATACCAATTGACTACTATGCTTTTACTTCTGGAGTGACTTTGCTACTAGTTTACCTAAGCAATTAAATTCTGTTGAATCATTTCAAATCAGCTTCGGTTCTGCTTAGAACAATGCATCTATTGCATTGAAAGGCATGTGCTGTTTGCATTTAATCTTAATTTTGCTGCAAACCCCCCAAAATCCACTAAGATGATTCAGCAGTTACAAAAATCTTTAAACCATAATTTTGAAATTTACAGTGCATATATTACAGTTCAGTTACAAATTTAGTCTTTAGTTAATAATTTTTTCAAATCAGGAAAAAAAGGGTTTTTTCATTTTCTTGTTTATCTTTATCTTCGCAATCTCCAACCTGGCCAGGGTTGTAAAAGAAGAGAAAAAGAAAGAATCTTGAAGTTTTCTTCTTTATCTCCCACTGAAAATCTAATTTTAAAAATCAGAGAGAATAAATCCCTGCTTAATATTAACAATAGTTGAAAGAGTTATTTTAAATACAAGCATACCTTGGTGATATTGTGGGTTCAGTTCCAGACCACTGCAATAAAGCAAATATTACAATAAAGCAAGTCATATGAATTTTTTGCTTTTCCAGTCCATATAAAAATTATCTTTGCACTATACTGTAGTCTATTAAGTGTGAAATGATACTGTCTAACAAAAAGTACATACCTTTATTCAAAATCATTTATAGCTAAAAAAAAAAGTACTAACCATTCTCTGAGCCTTCAGTGAGTCATGACCTTTTTTTTTTTTCTGGTAGAGGGTCTTGCCTCAATGTTGATGGCTGCTGACTGAACAGGGTGGTGATTGCTGAAGGTTGGGCTGGCTGTGGCACTTTCTTAAAATGAGACAACAATGAAGTTTTCAGCCTTGATTGACTCTTCCTTTCATTTGAACACTTAGAAGCCATTGTAGAGTTATTAGTTGGTCTAATTTCAATATTGTTGTATCTCAGGGAATAGAGAGGCCGGAGGAGAGGGAGAGAGATGAGGGAATAGCTGGTTAGGAGAGCAGTCTGAACACACACATGTATTGTTTAAGTTCTCGGTCTTAAATGGGCATGGTCTGTGGTGTCCCCAAACAATTACAATAGTAGCCTCAAAAACCTCTGACCATGGATCACCATAATAGATAGAATAATAATGAAAAAGTTTGAAATATTGGAGAAATTGCACGATTGTGAGCACATGTTGTTGAAAAAATGGTGCCCTCCACCAATAGACTTGACACAGGGTTGCCACAAACCTTCAATTTGTAAAAAACACAATATCTATGAAGTGTAATAAAATGAAGCAGAATAAAAGGAGATATGCCTGTATGTCTTCCTCACCCTCCTAAGCTTCCTTTCTATGCTATCTCATAGGAGATTTTCATGAGTGACAAGGCATTCCCTCTCAAAGTTCTATAAGATAAACAAGATTTTGCATGTGCTAGAGAACTTCTGAATTAGAAACCCCATCAAGCCCATCTTGCTGCCTGCCAAATACAAATTTTCCTCACTAACCTAGGGTCATCCTAAGTGAATGAGTGTAGAGCCAATGCCTATGTTCGCCAATATATCCAGGTGGCTACCAGCCAGTCGAGGACCATTGTAACTGTAGGCATTCCCTCGACTGGCTTAGATTGGTCTGACCCCATTTTATAACACTAGACAGACCATATACAGAAACAAGACAGACAAGAAACAGACACTGTGTCCAGGGTTGCCCTGTAGTCAGGAGAGCAGAATTCACTGTCTGGACTGTGTAGAGATTTCCTAGAATACCAAGACCCTTAGCTCTAATCTTTCTCTGGGGGTCCCTGTCCAAAGCATCACACAGTTTGGCTGAGTCCCTGGCCCTTGCTTTCAACTGAGGCTCAAACTGGCTGACTGGGCTTGACTGTCTTTGGGAGACTAGTCACAGACCTGGTCCTCAATTTATGAATCTAAATGAAACCAGGAAGCCCCATCAAAGTATATCTCCTGGTGGTCCATGGCATTTGAATTGGTAGCCCTTGTTATCAAGACTGCTATGGGAGCATCATGCTCAAGACAGCCTCAGTGCAGCTGCTATAAATTGTAGTGCCAGGACACCAGGATGGATGGGTGATCAGTTTAAGCTTAAGGAATGTTAATGGTATATTTAAGGGATTCACACTGTAAGGGCAGGGAATTCCTCTGTGGGAAGACCAACTCAAAACACCCTAAGAGAACTTGAAGAAATCAAAATCAGACACAAAGCAACAGACAAGTGAATACTTGCTGGTGAAATCAATTATCAAAATTAAAGTACTTTCTAAACCTAGCTCAAACCTCTTCCTTGTCTGATCAAGCCAAGGGGGTTGTCATTCATGATCAGGGCCATTGGGCCAGTCCTAACCCACCTCAGCAGGAATTCCATCTGTTCAAAGAAAATAGAGTAGAAATAAATTTTAATCACCCAATTCTTTATTCCCATCACCTGCACAAGTGACCCAAGCAGGTGGAGTCCACCAGTGTTCAGGTTCCCAACTCCAGGATGATCTGGTGGCTCTACTTACCTTGAATCCCACCACAGTCACCAATTGTGGGTGGGGTTTATTGAGTTCTCCAGCAAAGGAGCCCCACCTTCATGGTCAGAGACTCTCCAAAATGAGTTTATATAGGGTTTATCTATGTGTAAACATAGGGAGGGAGGGAGAGAGAAAGCTTCAGGTAAAACAAGATTGGTAGGGGATGTTGACTGATTAGATAAAATACCTTAACCTGAATGACCAAGCTGATTCCAGAAATCAGGGAACCATTGATGTCTCCTGGAACAGATGTTATCACTCAGTATGTTCTTGTGGAGGGGTCTTTGGAGTGCAAAGCATGGCAAGGAGATCCTTTAATTGCTAAACTAATGCTTAACACAAGATGGAGGGTTATACTCAGTTCACCAAGATGGAGGGACTTGCGCTTAGTTAATCAAGATGGAATGGGTTGTGTTTAGTTTGTGATCCATACTAGTGATAGCTGGGATTTTGTCTTCTAAAAGCAAGCATTCAAATGCTTTAACCATTTACCAATTGGAAAATGCTCTTTTTGGGAGTGGGGTGGGGTAGGGTAAATTTGACTTGTCCCCTATGTATCTTTAAAATTATGCCTTTTCCAGAGAAATTTGCTGCAAAGTTTTTTTCCTGTTTCCTAGTTTTCTTCTGATTTTAGCTGCATTGATTTTGTGCAAAAATATTTTAAATTTTATATAATTATAATTAGCCATTTTACCTCCAGTGAACCTCACTATCTCTTGCTTGGTCATGAACTCTTCTCCATTCATAGATCTGATAGGTAATTTCTTGCATGCTCCACTGTTTATACCTAAATCATATACCCATTTTGAACTTAGCTTGGTATAGTGAGGTGTTGGTTTCTGCCTAGTTTGTTTGTTTGTTTCTTTCCTAGTTTCTGCCATACTGCTTTCCAGTTTTTGCAACAATTTTTGTTGATTAGTATGTTCTTATCCCTATAGTTGGGATCTTTAGGTTTAGGTCACTATGCTTATTTGCTTCTATATATTGTGCCATAGTATGTTCCTCTGTTCAGCTTCTCTATTTCATACCTAGTACCAAATTATTTTGATAGTTACGGCTTTGTAATATAGTTCTTAGATAGTTTGATTGGCATACCGCTGAATAAGTAAAGTCAATTAAGTCATATTGTAATTTTTATTATACTGGCTTTGCCTATTCATGAGCAACTAATATTTTTCCATCCTTTAAATCTATCTTTGTGTAAAGCATGTTTTACAATTGTGTTTATGCAGTTCTTCTATGCATCTTAGCAAGTAGACTCCTAATATTTTATGTTGTCTGAAGTAATTTTAAATGGAATTTCTCTTTCTATCTCTTTCTGCTGAATTTACATATGTGAATAATTTCTGTGGGTTTATTTTAAATATTACAACTTTGCTTAAGTTGCTCATTGCTTTGATTACTTTTTAATTTGTAGAGTTATACTCTGTTTTGATAGATACGTTATTCTTGTAATTCCAGATCCTTTGTTTTCTGCAATATCATGTTCCAATCTCTTCCCTCATTAAGTAATAGCTAGTAAATCTTGTGTGATCCTGACTGTGGCTCTATAGTACTTGAATTATTTCCTTCTGAATCTTAAATGTTTTATTTTTTACCTAGGAACTCTGGATTTTGATGTAATATTTCTGGAACTTTTCATTTTAGAATTTCCTTCAGGAGGTGACCAATAGATTCTTTTAATTTCTATTTTGCTTTCTGGTTCTACATTATTTGGGCAAATTTATTCTCTTTTTATTTATGGGGTAGTCCAATGATGCTTAAATTATCTCTCCTCAATCTATTTTCCAGGTAAGTTTTTCCCCCTGAGGTATTTCATATTTTCTTCTATATTTTTGTGTCTTGACTTTTGTTTTATTATTTCTTGATTATTAGCCCACTAAGAGGTTCTGTTGGTTCAGTCAGTTGTGTCGGACTCTCCATGACCACCATGGACCTTAGCATGCCCATACTTGTTTGCTATTTCCTTCTCGAGCGGACTAAAGCAAACAGAGATTAAGTGACTTGTCCAGGTCATACAGCTGGTAAGTATCTGAGGCCATATTTGAACTCTGGTCTTCCTGACTCCAGGCCTTCTGCTCTATCCACTGAGCCTAACTAATAAATTGATCATGCTTGAACCTTTGTCTCTCAGTTTACCTTAAACTATAACATAACATAGTTGTAACATAGTCAATAAACATTATTGAGCACCTACTATGCGCCAGGCACAGTGCTAATAAATGGGGATATAAAGAAATGAAAGAGACAATTCGAATAGTGACTGAGACCAGGAGCAATCTACTGCAACTCAATCAAACACAATTGAAAAAGAGTTAAAAACCGCAGTTTGAACTGAAGATTCCAAGAGTAAGTAAGTTGGTGCTTATCTGCTGTTAGGTTTCCATGGAACCAGGGAACTGAATTTGTTGGCTACACCCTTTCCATACCCCAGGTTCCACTGGAAAACAAAGTGGGAAATTCAGAATCTGTGCTGTTTGCACATGGATGTAAGGCACAGGATTTGGAGAACAGAGAGAGGGGCAGGTTTGAGTGGTTTCCTAGCAGAGTCTCCTCGACTGAATCCTTAGCCTACCTAGAGCCAGTCTTTTTCTGGAAGCTGACATCTGGATGGAAGACGCTGCTGTTTTTTGGCCTTTGGGCCCTGAGCGAGTCCCTTTCGTTCCTTTTAGTTCCAAGCAACGGATTGAGGCAAATTCCCAACAGAAGTGGGAGAAGCCAAACTGGAGAGCCGGAAGACTTGGTAGCTGCGTTTGAGTCTATCCTCGTACAGCATCCCCACAGATGAGGTGAGAATCCCATTGTCCACGTTAGGAAAATGCTAGTAGGGGTGTGAAAACCATGGCCTCGAGGACACAGATGGCCCTCTAGGTCCTCAAGTGTGGCTCTTTGACTGAATCCAAACCCCACAGAACATATCCCCTTAATAAAAGGATTTGTTCCGTAAAACTTGGACTTAGTAAAAAGGCTGCCCTCAAGGACCTAGAAGGCCACCTGTGGCCTCAAGGCCGCAGGTTTCCCACCCCTGTCAGCTACCTGGTATAACCTAGAACCTTGACCACTTTCATTCTAGCATCCCAGCATCCTCCACTCCAGCTGCATCAATAGCAATTCAACTAGTCGATCAGCAAGCACTTATTAAACTGCTACTATTTGCCAGGCAGTGTACAAAGAAGGCACAGTCGCTCGCTCCCCTGAAGGAACTCACAATCTATTGAAGGGACACCACAGGCAACGACTGTACAAGCAAGAGTATGAAGGATAAATTGGAGACTCACTAAAGCGAAGGAACTAGTATTAAGGTGGATAGAGACAAGCTTTTTGCCGAAGATCGAATTTAGCTAGGGTTTGAAGGAAGCCGGAAAAGCCAGGAGGCTGAGACAAGGAGGGAGGGAATTCCAGGCATGCTGCACAGACAGAGAAAAGACGCGGTGTCAGGAGATGGACTGTGAACACCTCCACCCTAGCAACATAGAATCTTCTCCCTCTAGCAACATGCAGTTAGCGTTATGAGCCATTTGGTGGAACCTTGGACCTAGAACAGCTTTCAGCTCAGCATCTCGGTAGCCTTCCAAACTGGGCCCTTCTGCTGAGGTGCTGCTCCTGAGCCCGGCCCCAGACCTGGGGGCTGTTCCGCCTTCCCACCGAGAAATATGGTTCCATTCGGTCGGAGAGCCCCAGCTCTCTGTTGTTGAGCCCCCATAGCCTCGGCCTTTTTGGCTAGGTGAGGGTGGTGGGCTGCAATCTGTACTTGCGGTTTCCCTCTTCGCCCTTTAGAGACGAAGGAATCCCGGCACAGACCTAGATTCCGAGCTGCCAGACCTAGAACCCTGAGCCTTCCGCCCTCCAGTGTTCCAAAGGGGGTTAAATGAATGAAGGAAACAGCAGCTTTTTCCAAGCCGAGGCTTTGATCCTTACGGTCGACATCCACAGATACAGGAAACTACTGCTGGAGCTAAAGCTGGGAGAAATGCTCCGCCCTCTCTCTTTTCTATAGGGAAAGCAGAAGACAGCCTGCGTAAGAGGCCGCGTGGCCTAATGGATAAGGCGTCTGATTCCGGATCAGAAGATTGAGGGTTCGAGTCCCTTCGTGGTCGTTTCTCTTTTCGTTTTCTTTCTCAGCATTTCTCTTCCTTCTCAAGTTGTGGTCCCAACCTCCGTATTCCTCTAAGATGACGAAAGTAAAGAGAAAATTGTTAAACGAACTACTAACTTCCAACCCTAGAAGGATTTTCGAGATCGCGCGATTCCTGGGGTGCTTATCAGCAACGAGATAGAACCGGGAATGAATTTCCAACCAGGAAAAATAAACTAAACGCGGAATGAGGCGCCTTCACCCTTCCCAGTTGGATTGGAAATCGAGCTGCTGAGTCTAGGTGCGTGAAGAGAGGATGTTCGCTTAAACGTAGAGACCACGACGCAAAAGGCGGCTGAAACTTCGGCATTGAAGCCTAAGTTTTAGAGCCCTCTCTTTGTTTTTTTTTCTCTCTCAGACCCGATCCGACCCTCCCCCTGTTCTTTCCCTCGCGCTCTTAAACCAGAGCTATGCCCCATGTATGGATGTCCCAGGCCTAAGCTACCTCATTTTCTTATGCCCTCGAGACATTTTCTTGCGCCCTCTTACACCCACGAAGACTCCGGAAATCCCCTACCCTGGGGCTCTGTTTCAAGACCAGAGGGCCAAGATCCTTTACTTCCCGAAGTGTGCGAGCCTCTCCAGCCAAAGGAAAAATCTGGGGAAATGCCAGGTACCCACTGGAATCCCGAGAAGACCTAGAACTGACCTCCAAATCATGCCCAGGTCATCCTCTTGTAGGACAGGGGTTCTTTGATCCTTCTAGGTCTAGCACAGAGAGCTCCTAGCACGAATTCCCTGAATGGATATCGAAGGGAATCAAGCCCCTGTCCGGGCTTCGCTTTGTTCCTCTATAAAATGAAAGGGTGGGTTCGTCAGTGCCTATAAGAAGAAACACAAACTGACATTTAGGTCCTCCACCATGTTCTCTAATTTTCCAGCTTTATTTCATATTACTCTTCAGCCCTGCTATGTTCCTGCCATGGGGGACAATCGGCAGATCTCTGAATTCATCATTCCGAATCCCGCCTCGGTGTTTTTCCGGCTCAGGCAATCTCCCACCGCCACCCCACCCCAGCGCCTCTAATCCGCTCCCTGCCTCTCTCCGTCGCCTGTCAGAAATCCTCCTGCTTCAAGGTTCGCTCCATGTGCCTCCTCCTTCATGAAGCCTTATATGACACCCACCCCTCACACCCGCCTCCCTCGGTGTAATTGCTGTGGATAGCGATTTTCCTTCTACATGCAAGTATCCCCTCTCCCATTCTACCCCGACCACCCCTCGTCCTAACGGAGTTTGAGTTCTGGGATGTCCTCGGTGTAGGTAGGTGATGTAAACCCACGCACATCTGCAACTTACGTATGGTTTTATAGCGATTATTAATAGTTTTAGAGTTTTCAGGAGGACTGAGAAGTTACGTGTTCCGTACCCGGAGTTATAAAGCCAGTGTGAATGTGGGGCATGGGCTTTTTCTTTTGCGGGGGAAGAGTGAAATAATCGGAGGATTCCAGTCCAAGGCAGGTGTGTCTTTCTATTCCCTGTTCCTCCTTTGCTTAGGGCCTTGAATTTATACAGCGCTCGTTAGACATTGTCAAATCACCCTCTTGTACTTCCGCCGACGCCCACATTCTGCAATATGGAATGAATCTTACACAACTAGGAAGAGAAGAGAACCACGCTTTATACCGGATATAGGGAATTCTCCAAAACGTGTGAAGCAGTTGTCTCTGTGGCGCATTCGGTTAGCGCGTTCGGCTGTTAACCGAGAGGTTGGTGGTTCGAGCCCACCCAGGGACGTTTTTCATAAGCTCCAGTTAGTTTCTCAACTCAAGTTTACTTTACATAAAAGTGATCTTGACCAAACGGGTACCTCCAACACTACTCCTTTCGGTTACACAAACGAGGTTCTAGAAAAGAGCTGGAAGGTGATCTTGGTACACAGAAGGGATGGTGAGATGTTGGGGAGCCGGGTGAATAAAGCATATCACAGCCGAAGGAAGAGAAAAACTTGTGATTCTCCCGCAGAAGAAGTGGGAGTCGCATTTTGTGTAACTTCAAAGATCCAACAGGGCTAGGGCGGAAAAGGTACCAGATACACAATGTTCCAGGTGAGGAATTTACAAGTAAGATTCCTACCAGACTCGGTTGCCTCCCCTCTTTTTTTGTCTGGTGGTAGGGAAGAAGTGGGGTATTGTATATTGAAAGGCCTGATCTAACCATCCCACACCTATTGGATTAGCTAATGTGACAGAAAAGGAAAACAACAAGGTTGGTGGAAATGTGGAAAAATTGGGACAATAATGCACTCTTGGTGGAGTTGTGAACTGATCCAACCATTCTGGAGAGGAATTTGGAACTATGTCCAAGGAGTTGTGAACTGATCCAATCATTCTGGAGAACAATTTGGAACTATTCCCAAATGGGTATAAAATTGCACACCCTTTGATCCAGCAATACCACCAATAGGTCTGTATCCCAAAGAGATCAAAAAAGAAAGAAAAGATCCTATGTGTACAAACAACGTATAGCAGCTCTTTTTGTAGTGGCTAAGAATTGGAAACTGAAGGGATGCCCATCAACTGGAGAATGCCTGAATAAGATGTGGTATATGCTTGTGATGGAATGCTATTGTGCTATAAGAAATAATGAGCAGGATGATTTCAGAAAAACCTGGGAAGACTTCTATGAACTGATGCAAAGTGAAGTGAACAGAGTTAGAACATTGTACACAGGAACAGCAATATTGTTCAATGATAAACTGTGAAGGACTTAGCTAATCTCAGCAATGCAAAGATCCAAGACAATTCTGAAAGACCTATGACGAAAAAATGGTACCCACCTCCAGAGAAGAACTAGAGTCTGAATGCAGATCAAAGCACACTTTTTTTTTTAAACTTTTTTTGTCTGTGGTTTTTTTTTCTTTTGCAACATGACTAATATGGAAATATGTTTTGTTTGACTGCACATGTATAATCTAAATCAAAATGCTTGCCTTCTCAAGGAAGGGGGAGGGGAGGAGAGGAAAGAAGAGAGAGAAATAAGAACTCAAAAATTACAAAAAACGAATGTTAAAATTTGTTCTTACGTATAATTGACAAAAATAAAATAAAGACATTCTTAAATAAAAGAAAGAAGGGTCTGACCCAAAGCAATTATTTAACAGATGATCTTCTTTGTAACTTTAAAGAATCTCCTGTTGGTGTTAAGTATATCAACTCTAAACCTTCCCCCCACCACTTCGTTTCCTCCTCTGATCACAGAACCTGGATCTTGGGGTAGGGGTGGGGAGTAAAGAGAGGAGAAGGAAGCTGGCTGAAATGACTGAAAGTCCTAATTGTTGAAATGAGATTGCGGAAGGTTGAGAAGGCTCAATGTCCAACTCCATCTATTTCCTTTAGAGTCTTGTTCAGAGGTAGTCCAGTTCTATTACTCCCTGGGTGTAGAACAGTGTGATAGAAGCTTCTAGTAGAGTACAATGCTCTCATCATTTCACTGATCCCAGGAACATGAATGGCATAGTAGAACGTTGAGGAGATGGTGTTCTTCTTCAACAGTCATTAAGGCTTTGGGTAGTTGTATGGACAGTGCCACAACTTAAGCTCTAGAAAATTGGAGAAGTTACAGTAGAAGAATGTGTTCCCTGGTATTTTCAGATCCTGTCCCTTGCCTCTTGTGACCATGACAAGTATTCTTCCTTTCTCAATTTTATTCAAACATAGGGCCTTGGGCAGAGATAGAGAACTGTGAGATACGACTAGTTTTGATGGGGTGCTTGGGTGCTTGTGCTTGGACCCCAATTTCAAGATCACATTTCTCCCTGGCTTCAAAATGCTATTCCTGACAGTTTTCTCCCTATCTCAAGGATGCCATGCCTAGTAATTACTCATGAGTGGGCCCTAGTAAAACGAACTGTCTTTCTCTGTTACAAGAATAAGTTGACCTCTGTAGAATTTTCCTTGTAAAAACAGGACTATCTTGTAACAACAGAATTATCATGTATTGATACCTACAGTTATCATATATAAACCAGGGGTCAAGCTATAGATGTCAACTCTCAAAGCTATCTTGCTACAGATATAACAGATCAAAAATACACCCCTTAGGAGCTCCTTCCCCTATTTTCCAGTAGTGAATGATGCTGGTGACTAACGTTGTATATTATCACCTAATTAGCATATCTGTCAGATAATCCACTACTTTTTCCATATAAGCTTTAGCATCATTCCTGTTATGTTGCAAGTTCCTTAAGGAGCTCTGCCCACCATATTGATGTTACAATAAACCTTTGCCAACTTGACTTAAAGACTTCTTGAGTCCATGAATTCCTTCCAGAAAACACTTTCCTGCTCTCCAGTCCTTAAGAGGACCCTGAACCCCCCTCAAACCGTATTAGTTCTGCTCCTTTAGGCTAGGGACACAAAGACAACTTGCTTTCCACTTCTTTCTTATTCTCATCCCCTTTGTAGGAACTCCAGCTCATCACTCAATTAGAAATCCAGATTCCCTTCATGCATATCCCACCTGAAATCACTTTCCAAGTTCTAGCTGATTAAAAAAATGAGCTGAACTTAACCATTCAACAGGACCCCTCCCCATTCTTATCCCAATGAAGCTCAAGAAGGTGGGTCTTGTGGACAGTAACCCTGGTTTGCCCACTTCTCCCAGCTGTGCAGATTTCTTTTTTTTTTCTTTTGGCAAAGAAAACAAATAAGAAAGAAAAGGAAATCCAATAATGTGATAGTATCTGACAGTGCATATGCAGCCATATGTCTTAGCAGTCCTATATCTTTCTGTTATAAGGGAAGAGATATGTGTCATTATCTAGTCTTATGGCCCTCCACTGACTTTTCATTTCTTTCTAAAAACTTTTCTTTCTTTGTTTTTGTATCACCTACATTTCTCAATATAGTCCTCTCTGCTTCTCAACTATCCCTTATAATCAATAATAAAAAGAGAAAAAAGTAACTATAATTTCACAGCATTAGGAGTCATTTTGAATATCATTTTACTAGTTCTGCTTATTTCACTTTGTACCAGTCTGTATGTGTTTTCCTGTCTTGCTGTGTATTTATCATAGTTACTGTTTTCTTACAGCATAATAATATTCCATTAAATTCATGTGCCATGGTTTATTCAGCCATTCCATACTCAATGGCCATCTAATTTACTTTCAGTTATTTGCTACAACAAAAAGTGCTGCCATAAATATTCTTGTGCATGTGGGTCCTTTTCTTTTATTCTCAGCTGCTTACTCTTACCAAATCCTCCTAACAGGGAATTCAGGTTCAAAGATCAGAAGTAAAGGTGAAGGCAAAGCTGGGAATGAGTACTGTACAGTTAGCTCTTTGTGAGTCCAGAAGTAATCATCCAAGTGACTTCTTTAAGAGGAGAGAAGGAATATTTCCAATATCCTTCATAAGACCACTTGTAGAAGCTAAGAGTCTTTCTTAGCATGTGCAATCAGATTCCTCCCTTGCCACCAACTACATATTATCACTTCTTTAAGGAGAACACTGAGGCAGAATCATGGGGGTATGATTTTATTTTATCCTTCAGTTTCCTGACTCCATGATCGCTGGTATTGGGGGTCCCATTTAGAAAAGGAACGGCATTGTCTGTGGTACTAAGAGTTCAAATGTAGTCTTTATGCTCTACCTCTCGACTCACCTACAATTAGCACGTGTGAGTTGATAGCGCAAAGTATTTTCTCCGCCCTGATCCCCCAGGCTCTTGTTATAATGCTCGGTGGCTTAGTTGGTCCCATCTTTTACACCCCTAACCAAGAGATCCCGGATTCCAATCACACATTGCCTCCACACAGTAGCGTGGGGTAGGAGTGTCCAGTCCTCTAAGTTCTTATTTCTCCAATCTGGGAACCAATTGTCCAGCCTCAGGATGATCCTATAACAGAAGAGGTGAGGGTTCAAATTTCCAAAGAATAGGAAGGCCCGGTGTTGTTCCTTGGGCTGGTAGGGGGAGGGAAAAAAGAACAGGAAAAGTATTTCATAATTACTCAGTGCCAGACACTGAGCTAAACGCCTTATCATATAACCTCATTGGATCAGGGATATCGGAAGCTCTCCTTCCACAAACCTGCCCATTCTGGTCGGTGGCCATTGGTCATCCTCATTCTTAATCTTAGCGCTATGGATTGGCTCCTGAAGTTATTCGTTAGTCGGCTTCATTGCTGTAATCTCAGCCTCCGCCATGCCCACCCTCCTCCCACTCTCAGCTGCTCGTCCTAGGGTTCTTCAGTCACTCTGCATCGATTGCCAGGCCCGGGTAATTTTCTCTGCAAATACCCATCCTGTCTCTTCCACGCACACGTAGATTGGAGAATGAGGCCTGGCCGCCAGGATCCCGACTCTGGAAAGAATCTGATCTTTGGAGGACAAAACCAGGGGAACGGAGGAGACTGGCCTTCCCCGCCTCTAGAGAAATTCTTTCCAAGCCTGCCCCTGGCTGCACCCATTTCTTTGTCCCTTGGTCTCTTGTAACCGGATATCTCCGATATCCCAGAATCTCTTCTCCGACTTTCTTCACTATTTTGGCGTCTTTTAGTCTTTCCCTTTTACTTAGCGTGTTCTTCCTTGAAAATTAAATAGAATCTACTGCATTACAGCCTATCACCACATTCGAAGGAGCCAAAACAAAAGTGAAAGTTATGTGGGGGATTAGCTCAAATGGTAGAGCGCTCGCTTAGCTTGCGGTTTTGCTACCTGCGTCCGCGCCGCGACATGCCCCAGTAGCTGGGGTGGACATGGGGTGGGTTTGGAAAGTGTCTGGAATGGAATGGAACAAACCGTCACCTTCCACTTCCATGTCTAGCGGAACGGGAAAAAGAATTGCAACTGACATTCATATAGTGCTTTTAAGGTTTTTTAAAAAGCTGTATAATAATTATTTCTTTTTGAGCCCCGGATCCAGAATAGATCCCATGAAAGAGAAAACGTGGTCTTTTGGTCGTTTGACCCCTGCAGGAGTCCAAGCTGAAGAGGCGATCTGTAGTCGTCCTAGAAATCTATCGATATTTTTGAAAGGGTCGAGATTCTGTGGAAGCTTGAGAGCGGAAGAGTGGAACCCACAGGTCTCTCACGCACCCCTTTACCCTTCCAGAGTCCGTTTGCTTATTGGGTTAGGTAGAGAAAAGAGGAAAAGATCGATGGGCACGGGGACCAGGGCAGGTCTACCACCACTGAATGGGAGGAGGTACTCGAGTACAAAGTGAACACTTTGTTCCCAAAATGGAAACTTTCTCTGGTCTGGAGAGCTGCATTCGGCATCTTTCCTGAACACAGTCACCATTCTCTTAGCCATTCTTAATGTGAAGAAATCGCAATTATCAGACCTGTATAAGACGCTGAAGGACCCTCCATCTAGTACTGTCCTACAGTGTCAGTCGTGGGGGGCGGGGGAAGGGCCACTAGGGAAAGAAAGTGGCGAGCATAGGAGAGGTCCCAAAAGGACAGGATCACGCTAGCTGACCCCAAGCCGACTTCAAGAGTATTTACTGGGAGAAACAGCAAAACAAAACAAAATTGCTAGTAAAATTAATTCTAACACAAGAAAAGTGCTTTCACTAAGGCCAAATTCAAAACACACTCTGATGTAGCAAAGGAAAAGCAGAGTTGGGGAAATGAAAATCCCGACAAAGAGATAATGAAGTTGTCCCATTTAGGGCAGAGAAGTGAGGGGATTACTAGACCACAATATTGTATACATTATAGTTTTGCTTGTTTTTTTTTTTTTTTTTTGTCAGGAAGGATGCATTTTGGGGCCGGGTGGCAGATGGTTAGGATGTTAAGACAAAAGACCAAACACCAAAAATTTTTCTTAATTTAAAAGAAAAGAAACTAAACAATCCAGGTGACACTGGAACCAGTAACTTTGTGGGTACTTTGCGCTGCTCATCATTCATGTCAATAATGCTCTCCTCCACCGTTTCTCAGAATCCCTGATTTCCTTCAAGACAAAGCTCATCTGTTTTATGGAGCCTTTCCTGAACTGCCACAGCTGCCAATACCCAATCGCCCTGGATTTAATTTAAATACATATATATGCATATATGTATACGTATGTGTGTATATATGTATATGCGTGTGTGTATACACAAAAGGAGAGGGAGTGTGTGTGCATATCCTTAAAGAAACTGATCCTCTGCCCAAGAGGCTAGGGTGCTGTTATCACTTCCTCCCTCTCCCTAACAGGCTCCTCCTTCCTTTGCTCTTGACAAAATGCCTAAGAATGGATTGGGACTTTAGATATGTTGGGAATGAGAGAATAGTTCTTGGGTAGCCTGGACTGTTGAAATAAGGGGCAGCTGAAGGCTCAGAGAGCCAAATACTTTGATAGGTCAGCTGGTAGACTACTAAGACTATAGATGAGAGGTATGAGTTTCAGCCCCAAGTTGACCCTTTCTTTTCCCTATTGATGCTGTTATATTCACCATATGGCCTTTTCCTTATTACTGATCTTCCTTCCTTCCTTCCTTCCTTCCTTCCTTCCTTCCTTCCTTCCTTCCTTCCTTCCTTCCTTCCTTCCTTCCTTCCTTCCTTCCTTCCTTCCTTCCTTCCTTCCTTCCTTCCTTCCTTCCTTCCTTCCTCCTTCCTTTCTTCCCTTTCTTTCTTTCTTCTTCCTTCCTTCTTTTCTTTGTTTGTTTGTTTCTTTCTTTCTCTCTAGAACATTTACACACACATGTATATGCATTTCAAATTACATGTAAAAACAATTTTTAACATTTTTAAAAAATTGAGTTCCAAATCCCCCCTCCCCCCACCCTGACCTGAGAAGGCAAGCAATTTGGTATAGATTATACATGTGTAGTTCTCACATCTTAATACAATTGGACATTTCTTGGGAGTAGGACACACATTTTGTTAACTACAATATGCACTATTATATGATAAGTGAATAAAGGTGTATGTGCACAAAACAATGTTACTCGAGGTCTCAAGGGGAAAGGGTATATCATCAGGAGATAGGTATGCTAGAAACAAGATTTTAAGGACTCTCAGGAATAGAGACATTCCAAAAGAAAGGGGGAAAAAAGATGTGAAAAACTTCATCAGTGACCATGTCGTACAACCTGTACACTTACTTTCTCACTTTTAAACAATATTTATGAGAATTATATTTGTACTTTTTAAAGATCTCCTTGACATGGACACAAGAATGGAACAGGTGGACTTTCACAAACATACCACATTCTCCCAGTTACAGGATTCATAAAAGAATAGAGGAGAAAATTAACAAATAAACAAAAATAAGTCCCTCATCCCTTCTGGTGGTCAAGGCAAGGCTTTGAGGAGTCTTAGTGTGTATGGTCAAAGAGTGGTGGAATATTTGAGGTAATCAACCTCTGGTTATCAACCAAATTCTCAAAATGACATTTTCCCCAAGGGACAACATTTTATTAATGGCAACTTAATAAGTGGCATAAAGACAGTAAATGTATATGATTGGAAAAGGATGTGGACCAATTACCAAGAATAACAGATGATGGATAACCCAAGTCTTGGTGCCCAACAGTAAAACTTAGGAATATTAAAGGACCTAAAGGAGGTCCTGCTATGAGATGGATAGATGGAAGGTTCATCAGAACATGAGGATAAGAGCCACAGTGGACAAGGTGTGAGTGAGTTGTGTCTTGTATCATTGGAAAAGTGTGCTCATGTTGACTGTCATGAATCCATCACAGTATTGAGATGTTTACATGGTGAATTAAAGTTTAAAAAGCACTTTTCTTACAACAACTACAGATAGTTCAAATACTGTTACTTCAGTTTTACAGAAGAGATAAGGACATGAGGCTCAAGGAGGTTAAATGCCTTTTGGTTATGGCACCAGAACTTTGCCTAAGCAGCCCAAATTTGAGGGAACTGAGAACTTGCAGCCCTTCCATATGCAGAAACAACAGAGATTAGCACCTAATAAAAAAGAATATTTAGTTAAAATAGAAAACTACCTTCTACTCCAGCCCTACTCCAATCTCTCTTAACTGCCTCCTCAGCAGTAGCTTCTTGATGCTTCCTTCCTTCCCCTGTCCCCCCAGCTGAAGGCAGACTTTGAATCCTTAAGCCTGTGTCCTTAAGGCAAGATAGGGCTCCTTAGCACTTAGTTTAAGGGTGCCCTTGAGGAGTTTGGCTTTTGTTTACCTTGAAAGTACTTTCAGCTGTTAAGTGCTAAGCCCCAGGCCCAAAGCCCTATCAGGTGTGAAACCTGTGTGGGCAGTAGATTGATGACTTAAGAGGGGCCAACTCAGGAACCAATTGGTCTCTGGTCATTGAGGTGGGGCTTGAGAACGCCAGAGGCTTGCCTGCGAGGAGGGGCGAGAAACTACAGCCGAAGCCAAAGCAGAGCCCACCCGTGTGTGGACCCAGGAGTTCGAACGAGGACTTGAGACCAGTGAATATGATTTATGCCATCTTATTTTTCTGTGGCCTCCTGGCTACTCTTGTGAGGCGGGCCTACTGGGCCTGGAGGCTTGTGATCACGATGTCGGAATGCAGAGGCTGGTTGGCTAATTTGTTGCTCTGGGGCCTGAATAAATGTCTTGATGTCTTCTTCTTAGAGAATTCTATATAACTTGCGATTTCAAACCATTCAAATATATATATGATCCTTTTTGAGATCATAAATTCAGCCTTCCTACTACAAAGTCCACCAGTTTGTTGGTACTTTCCCTGGCTGCAAAAAATCTTAGTTAAGGCTCTGATAACCTAGCTAACAAGTATCATAGCAAGGATTTCAGCACATGCCACCAGAAAGTAGTCCAGCCAGTGTTCTTTGAACTATACAGGCTGCCTTTCCACTTATTTATCTTACGCAATGGGGGACAGTGACTTGGGTGGAGCTGTAGAATAGCAGAGCAAATGCTGTCACCTTTACCAGGTCCCTAAGTACCTCTTTGAGACTCATAGAAGCTTTTGTGACCTTGTGATTATACTATAATGGGTGCTAGTTGGGTACTGTTGTCAAATTGTTAACAAAAGAGCTGAAAGTGTATTGATTAACCAGAGCCATGTTTTGTCCAGAACAGTCTCAAAAAAGAACAATACTTTCTTTGAGGAAAAAGAAGGCACAGCAAGTGAAGTCCTTACAGCAGATGGCTGGAGCTCAGAGAAGCAGCAACAGATAGGAAGCAGCAGCAGCTGGGCTGGAAAAAAAAAACAGACAACAGTTTCAGAAGAAGAGAAATCAGGCATCTGCAGAAGCAGAGTAGGGCATCAGCCAGACAAATCTGATTGCTGGGAGAAGAAAGATGTTTGCTAGCCAAGAAACAATTCTGTGATTCTGAGTCAAATAAGCAGTGTTCTTTCTCCCACCAATGAGTTAAAAATTTGTAACTCTTTTTGTACAAGGACTTTCCCTTTGTTATTTACTATGCTATGATCCAAATTCTATCATAAAAGAAAGCTTTGTTATTTCATTTATTGTTCTTATGTTTGTGAAGAGAATTCACTGATGGGGGCTCAAAAACTATTTGTTTAGTTATAATTACCTTAAATACTACACACCAACCTTGGGAACATGGACAGGTATTCCAAGATCGCATTGGATCTCTGTTAGAGCTACAAGGTAGGAAATTGGCCAGGTCACATTAATGTAAACTTGAAGAAGCCTCTAATTAGTATAATGAAAAAAGCCAAAGGAAATGAATACCAAGAAAACAGGACTGGCTGCTGCGCTCCCCCAAAGGTCCATCATAGTTTCCTTGATATAAGCCCAACAAAGCAGAATTTCCTTTCTTTTCTGCCACCATTCCCCTTTGGTCCTAATTTCCTCCCCATCCATTACTTTATATTTACTTTGTGTATTTTTTTTTTGTATCAGAGTAGTAAGAGTGATAAAAAAAAAATTGGTAGTACAGTGGATAGAGTGCTGGGCCTAGAATCAAGAAGACTATAGTTCAAATACAGTCTTTAGACACCTATTAGCTATGTAACCTTGGGCAAGTGTGTCCGTAAGGCAAAATGGGCTCCTTAGCACTTCAGGAGTTTGGCTTTTGTTTACTTTGAGTGAAAGGCACTTCAGGAGTTTTGGCTTTTGTTTACTTTGAGTGAAAGTACTTTCAGCTGTTAAGTGCTAAGCCCCAGGCCCAAAGCCCTATCAGATGTGAAACCTGTGTGGGTGTAGATTAATGACTTAAGAGGGGCCAACTCGAGAACCAATGGTCTCTGGTCTCTGGTCGTTGAGGTGGGGCTTGGGAATGCCAGAGGCTCAGCTTCGAGTAGAGGCGAGCTAAGAGACCAACTACAGCTGAAGCTGAAAAAAAAAAGCCGAAGTGGGAGACCTGTGTGAACCCAAGAGTTCGAGCAAGGACTTGAGGCCAGTAAATATGATTTAGCTAAATACTATCTTGTTTTTATGTGGCCTCCTGGTTACTATTGTGAGGCGGGCCTACTGGGCCTGGGGTTTTTTGGTCAAGATATCGGAATGGGGAGGCTGGTTCACTAATTTGCTGCTGTGGGGCCTAAATAAATGTTTTGTTGCTTTCTACTTAGAGAATCCCTCATACCTTGTGATTTTGAACCATTCAAACATATACATGATTATATTTGAGATTATAAATTCAGCCTTCCTACTACAGCAAGTCATAACGTATGTTTGTCTCAGTTCCCTCAACTGTAAAATGAGAATACTAAGAATAGCACCTATCTCCCAGTATTGTTGTGAAGATCAGATGAGATAATATTTGTGTCAAAATATTTGGAGACATCCAGTTTCTCAGAGCTAAGGCCCAGCAAGCAGGCTGTGCCCTGAGCTTGGCATAACAGCAATCTTTTGTTCTGTGGATGATCTCGCCCTCTGCCAAAGTGTACTGCTTTGACCAGCACCGGGTGTTCACTGAGGGATTTATGTTTCACATTATCAATAATGTTTAGTTGGAACTCCCTCTATTTTCCAGAGACCTGAAAGCTATCCATCATACCTTTCGACATGCTCACAATCCTTGTTTCTTGTAACAGCTAAGTGAACTAAACCGGGTACTGCACTCCTGTTCCTGCCATGATAACTTGGGTTCTGTTTGTGTCTGTGAGACAATCAACTTGGAGACTGTTTCCATGTGGGAACGGCTAAGAATGATTATGTCTTGGCCCAGTCCACTTATGTATATAAAGCATTGCCTTTGCCTCAGCATGTGAAGTCTTCCTCCTCAGGAAGATTTCTGCTTGCAAGTGTTTCCTCACTTTGAAATTAAACTTCTATTTGTAGAGCTAACTTGTAGCTCTAACAGAGATCCAATGTGATCTTGGAATACCTGTCTATGTTCCCAAGGTTGGTGTGTAGTATTTAAGGTAATTATAACTATACAAATCGTTTTTGAACCCCCATCAGTGAATTCTCTTCACAAATACAAGAACCATAAATGAAATAGCAAAGCTTTCTTTTATGATAGAATTTGGATCATAACCTTGTCTCTAGCCTTCTCTGTTTGGCCCTGGCCACCCACAAGTTAGAGGGTGGTTTCTGTTTGGTTGACATTAATTGGTGTCGGAAGTGGAATTGGACAAAAGTCGGGCCAAGAGGACTTTGTGGTAAGTAAGAGAGGACCAGGCACCATTGGAGATTTATTTATCTGGAGTCTGACTCCACCTCATCTAGTGAGTCCTCTACTCTTTCTTCCTGGCTCACCTTTGATTGAGCTCCCCTTTCTTTGTGAGGAAAACTCCAAGGTCTCTCCCATGACCTGGTTCATCTCTAGTCCCTCTAGTAAGAATATCCTCTCTGAATGTCACATGTCTGTTAATTGGTATCTCTATGCGTTTCTGTAAAATTGCAACTCCATGACTAACTGCATGCCTCAGTAAACTTGTGTGCCTCTGCCTAACCAATTTTGTTTGTATCTAGTCATTTCGTCTGTGTCTGTGTCTGTGTGTTTGTGAAATGTTTGTGTCATGTTTGTGCTGTGAACTAGATTCTGTTACCCTGAAGAATTTAAAATGCAGCCAGCCAGAAATATTTTAAAGGCTATAGCCAGAAAAGAGAACACTGGGAAAGTGTAATGAGTTTTCATAGCTGAAGCAGTTGTCCCAGTAAGAAGAATTAACTCTCACTTTAGGCGTTCTGTGGGAGATCAGGTTATAAGAAAAGAGAAAAACTTGTAACACTTTCCCCTCCTCACCTAGTCACTTCAACATTTGTCCAAATTGAAATTACAGAAATAAAGCTAGATAATCAAAGTTGTAGAACCACTAAAATTCTGGAGGTTTGGAGATTAATCATTGAGGATTTTGGAAATTAGTCATTTTAAGAGAGAACTCCTGAGACTTTGGATTAATTCTAGGAACTCACTCCCTTCTGAAACATCTTAGTAAATTTTGGGGCATGACTCTGTAGAATTTATTTTAAGAAAAATAAGGACTGAATTTTATAAAGATTAAAAAAAAATTGGAAAGATTAATAGTTTCATTGTTCCAGGGCAATGAAGGAAGGCTAATTGGAAGTAATCCCAGAGTTAAGGGAGGGAAAGAAAACAAAATAGATAAATGATTTGTACTTTATAGCAACCTCTTGTTAACCCTTCCTTGACTTTCCAGTTTTTATCCTATTTTGTTTATAATCTTCACCTGCCTGTCTCTAAACAAAATAAGGTATTTCTGATTGGCAACATCCTGACATTGGGTTCCCCCTTGAGACTGTAGCTAGCAGGAGAGAATGAAACTAGTCCTCAAGTCTCTTCCGTACCATTAGGAAAGGACAGTATGGTCTATTTAATCAAGAGACAAAAACTAGGAGTCTGTTTTTACGGTAAGAGATCTGGTCACCATAAGTCAGAATGTGGAATGAATGCTAGAGTAGATGCTGAAAAAGGGAAGGTGACCTAGAAAGCATTGAGGGACCCTCCCAACACCCTCAACTTCTCAACAGGGCCCAGCTCTGGGGAGGGACGGTGAGGCAAGGGCTGGCACAAGGAGGGAGGTATTCAGGCCTTCTTCACTCCCTTCCCCCGGAGTCATGAGTGTATTTCCTTGTAGGGATTGTGAACAAGAGCATTGCAGCCCATGTCTGTCTGTTAACCTCTCTCATCTCAGATCAGATTAAGGAAAGAGAATGCTGCAAAATTGTGGGGAAACTAATTATGTTCTGCTCCACCTGGTGGAGTGAGGGGGTGGTAGCTGCAGTGGGTGCCCCCCACTGGCAGTGGTCCCAATGGTTCTGTGCTCCTGGGCATCCTGCAGCCCACCCCTCTAGGACATCCTGCCCACCTTGCCCCAGCAGCACCTGCAGCTGGGGAGGTGGTGGTGTTAGACACTACAGCCAACATTCATTTTGCCCTGACACCAGGAAATACCACCAATGGGAAGATCCTGGCACTAGCCACCTCAGCCCCTAGGCAGTGCTCTCTGCTGTACCCCCCACCTCTACCCCCTAAAGCCCAAACAGTCAGTGTTCAGATCAGGCCTAACCTTCAGCAGGCCCTACCTAGCTGCTGCCTAAAAGGATCTGGATGTTCCTGGCAGCACCTAATGTGGCAGTGTGAGGTAGGGAGCCAGCCAGCCTCTGCCCTTGGTGAGCCCACCCTTCTCTGTTCCAGTTGCAGAAACTTATTAGCTGTGGAATCTTAGGCAAATTATCCTATCTCTGTTTGATCCAGTCTCCTGATTTGTAAAGAGAAAGATAATAATGGTGCCCACCTCCCAGGGTTGTTGTGAGACCAAAATGATATAAAGATTGTAAAGTGTTTGACACAGTGACTGGCATATGCTAAGCACTAATTATTATCATTTCTCTAATTGAATTCAATTGTTCTATATGTGATAACTCTAAAGTGGCTTTAATATGTCAAATGTAATAACATTAATGGTTTTATATATGATAATTTGGAAATGCAGTCAATGTCATCTGAAGCTCAGTTTTTGTGTTATTATCGTAGTACTAAATTTATATTGTCAAATTTTAAAAACCATTGCAAACCTGAAATGCTGCTAGATAAAACTTCCCTTTTAATTTGGTTGCTATTAGATTATGAATTAGGCTTTTAAAAGTATGTGATAAATTAGGCTTTTAAAAGTATGTGATAAAAAATCAGACATTTGAAAACTGGCATATAATAGACACTTATTATAATGCTTATTTCCTTCCTAATAGCCAGAATGTATACTGTGCTTTAAGGTTTAGACAGCCCTTTATATAGCATCTCATTTTCTCCTCACAACAATTCTGGGATGTAGATATTGTTATCCTCATTTCGCAAACAAAGAAACTGAGGCAGGAAATAGTTTAAACGACTTACCTAGAGTCGCAGCTAGCAAGTGTTTGAGTTCACATTTGAACTCAAGTCACCCGGACTCCCCGGTCCTATTCTTTTTAACCCAAACTAAAAGTTGACACAAAGTTTGTGTTTTTAGATGCGGATCAAGGTTCCAACTTGCAGAGATCTTTGGAAACAATAGCTTTGACATTTAACACGTGAACTAGGCCTCATAGATTTCTCTTATTTGAAATCACGTGCAGTCCAAATATGTCATCTGTCAAACTACGTTCAACATGTTGAATGAAACAGAATCAAAGAATTCCCGAGGAACATCGCGCTAGATCAGAATCTTCACCACCCATTTCTCTGCACGCAGACTAATTTCTTTTATGAATTCTTTACCTGTGGAATGCCATTATGGCCTATAGATACTTGAGAAGAAAGTCTTTTAAGTGTTTTTCTTCTCTTTTAACAGAGCTGAAATAGCTCAGTTGGGAGAGTGTTGGACTGAAGACCTAAAGGCCCCTGGTTCAATCTTGGGTTTTGGCAACATGTGTATGGGTGATGTTTTGGGTGCCTACAGAATCTATTCTCTCTCCCTAGAGTTGTAGCACCCGCTTATAGTCCTCATAGTCCTATTCGACCTCAAACCCTTCTAACCTTCCTGCTTCCACATCCCAGAAAGCATCCTTCCATATTTTCTCCTAATCTTAACCGGAAGTCCCAGGAAGATTGGAAAGTGACACCTTAGCAGTTTGTATTTATTCCCCACCCCAACCCCATACACCTCTCACTAACTGAAAAAAAGAAAAACAAAACCTTTATATTAAATATACACAGTGAGGTAAAACGAATCTCCCCATTATCCACATCTTAAAATACCTCATTCTGAAATGTGAAGTTCACCATCTCACTGTCAGGTGGTGGTTAGCATATGTCACCACTGTGGTTCAGCCAAGGTCATTACGTTAATCAGAATTCTTCTTTTTTTTTTTTTAATCTTATTTTCAGTTTCCAATTCTCTTCCTCTCTCCACCACCTGCATCACTCACTGAGAAGGCAAGAACTATAATGTCCATTACAAATTCATGAAAAACATTTGCATATGAGCCTCATTGCAAATAAATGTAGCAAGAAAAATAAAAGAAAAATATGCTTCAGTCTGCTCTCAGAGTCCATCAGTTCTCACTCTGGACATGGACAGCATTTTTTCATGGTGAATCCTTTGGAATTGTGAGTCATTATAGTAAGCATAGTAGGGGGCTCTTTCACAATTGATTATCCTTACCATATTGCTGTTACTGTGTCCAATGTTCTCCTACTTCTACTCACTTCACATCAGCTCTTCCCAAGTTTTTCTGAAACCATCTTGCTTGTTATTTCTTATAGCAAATGGTATTTCATCATGATCACATCATACAACTTATTCAGCCATTCTCAATCAATAGGCTTGCCCTCAGTTTCCAATTCTTTGTCATAACATTTGTCATTTTTCTTTTCTGTCATGTTAGCCAATCTGGTGAGTAAGAAGTGGTATCTCAGTTGTTTTAATTTGAATTTCTCTAATGATTTTGACAGAGTACTTTTTCATAAGATTATTGCCAGTTTTGATTTCTTCTGAAAACTGCCTATTCATATCTTTCGGCCACTTAATTGGAGGAAACTTACATGATTACCTTGGCAGTATACTTTCTAGGGATGTATGCCTTGATTAATAAGGTTGAGGAATGCATTGTCAAAGCTAGCTCAGTGTTTGGGAGGCTCTGAAGGAAAGTGTGGGAGAGAAGAGGTATTAGGCTGACTATCACACTGAAGGTCTATAGAGCTGTGGTGCTGACCTCATTGTTGTATGCCTGTGAAACCTGGACAGTCTACCATGGCCATATCAAGAATCGCTCTCCTTTGAATTGTCTTAGGAAGATTCTAAAGATCCCCTGGTGGGATAAGGTACCAAACACCGAGGTCCTTACTGGAACTAAACTGGCAAGCATTCAAACTCTGCTTCAGAGAGCATAACTCCCATGGGCTGGCCACATTGTTCAAATGCAAAATATCTGCTTGACAAAAAGACTATTTTATGGAGAACTCACACAGGGCAAGCGTTCGCATGGTGGTCAAAAGAAGCGATACAAGGACACTCTCAAGGTCTCTCTCAAGAACTTTGGAATTGATTGAGTGACATGGGAGACATTGGCACAGGACCACTCAGCATGGCATTCCCCCATCAGAGAAGGTGCTGTATGAGCAAAGCAGAACTGAAACAGCTTAAAGGATTCACAAGTTTGGAGTATCCACCCCAAACGTTCACAGGGACTGTTTGTGCCTGACCTGTGGTAGAGTGTTCTGAGCTCGTTTTGGTCTGATCAGCCACAGTTGGACACCTTGAAACTTGATTCAAGCATAGTGATATCATTTTGGTCCTCTTCAAGAATGAAGGATGACAACCACCATATTTATAATAAAATTAAGTCAAAAGGTGTGAAGAATTTAGTGACTTTTCCTCTTATAATTAAAAATTCTTTTCCAAAATTGTTGGACTAAATCACAGCTCTTTCAATAACATTTTAGTGCTTTTAAAAATACATTTATTTTTATACTGTTTTGAATCACATTTCCTGATGTATTATTCTCTCTTACCTTCACAGGTAGAATAAAAAAAGAAAAAATCCCCAATCAGCCTATTAGTATATCCTTCTGTAGAATTGTGGAATTATCTGTATAGTTTATACTTTTAAATAGTCTTGTCTTTGGCTATTACATCTTTCTAGCTGGCAAGAATTTTTGCTGGTTAAGGATATTCCTATGTTCTTTTTGCCTTCTTATTGTGGCAATTACTTTACTTTGATTAAACTTCCATTTCTCATAGCAAATGGTGATGATAGTCCATACCTATATTGGTACCTTAATCCATTTCCATTTTTGGGGTCAGTAGCTTGTTTAAGTAGTGCTGTTTTAACTGCATAACATATCTTATTCTCATATTTATTCTTCCTTCTAATTGAGTAATGATTTTATATCTTTGTTCTAACAAGCCAATACTCTGCATACTTTATTTACAATAAAAAGCTATTTTGTTGTTTCCTTTATTTTGGGAAAAATTTTTCTGTGATGGTATTCTGTGATCACAATGTTCAATCTCCAAATAATTTTCTTTATGATGAAAGTATTCATGAGATTGTAGAAGCGAAATGGGTCTCAAATTTATAGATAAATAAAAATTAAGAAATTTATAAGACTTAACTACAAACTGACTAGGCCTCTAAATTTAAAAGCTACTAGTTGATAACCAAGGCAAAATAACTGATGTGAGATATATTTGTATTTGTAGCAAAAGAGAATTTAGTTTATTCTCAATTGTTTGAATGCTTGTGATTTTAATTCTAAGTCCCTAAAACTATACAAAACTAACCATTTATGATCTATGTATCACAAAATATATCTTTGATAAACATGCTGTTTTTAAATTTTAGCTTTAATGTAAAACCTACAGCTTGAAGTAAGTTCTGGAATTTTTTCTGAAGATTGTCAAGTGAATATATAAGAACTAGATTTCTTGTGTCAAACTGGTACACCTTATTGGTAGAAAGGAATCTGTGGGACAACAGTACTCCAAATGGTAGTTTGAATATTTTCCAATGAGATGTTGTTTTTATTGGATCTGATCACTAAATAAAGCGCTTAGTAACTCATTAGTTTGTTTCTATTATATAGGTAACAGGGGTGTCTGTGTTTTCTTTCATAGCATGGCTAATCCAGAAATACGTTTTGCATGACTATACATATATAATTTATATCAAATTGTTTGTCTTCTCCAGGATGGGGTAAGGGAGGAAGGGAGAGGGAGAATTAGGAACTCAAGATAAAAAAAACCCCAAATATTAAAAATTGTCTTTATTGTAATGGGAAAAAATATGAAAATCTCCTGCCCAATGATCTGTAGATTAAAATCTCTGTTTACTTAATTTAGAAGGCCTTATTAGGTTCTTAGAAGATTTTTATCTCTTTCCTATTCTGCTGCAATAGATTTTGGTAGCATTCTTCATAGCGTTCTTTGACTTATCATACACAATGCAAGGCAAAATAATAAATGTTCCAGAAAACAATGTTTCTTGTCTTTGGACAGTGGATAAGACCAACAATTTTATTTGCTTCTCCAAGGAAGGTCTGTGAGCTATCTTTTCATCTAGCTTTTGCAATTTTCTTATATCTCTATTTTATAGAATTCTTCCTTTAAAACTCAGTTCGAAGGCCACCTCCTACAGGAAGCCTATCATAATTTTCTAGATACTAATGCCCCCCCCCTCAAATTATTATGTATTTATTTTGCATTTCATTTGATGTATACCTTTTGTTTTCCCCAAGGAACTCCTAGCAGAATATAAACTCCTTCAGGGCAGGGACTTCCTTTCGTCATTGTATGTCTAGCACCTAGAAGAGTACCTGCCATAATGGTGTTTAATAAATGCTTGTTGAATAAACCTCTTTTTTTTAATTTATTTTTAATATGTTTAGTTTTCAGCATTGATTTTCACATGCGTTTGAATTACAGATTTTCTCCGCATTTCCACCCCCCCCACTCCAAGATGGCGTACACTCTGGTT
>CM053624.1:227038559-227061072 GCA_028646595.1 Phalanger gymnotis | reverse complement strand
TGAGATTTCTTTTCCACAAGACACATTATCCTCTTTTTGAAATTCTGAGCTTTCCTATCCAAGTCAAGTAGAAAAGAATTTGCAAAGCACCTTTTATGGGTCTGACACAGTGGGAAGCAATGGGGATATAAAGAAAGGCAAAAACCAGTCCTTGCTCTCAAGGAACTCACCTTCAATAGGGGAAACAATATGCAAAGAACTATGAGGAAGGATAGAAGAGGTCCCAGGACAGATGGAGACAGTGGTTGGACAGGTAGCAGGAGAGTGCACGATGTTACAAAGCCCTGGAGGTTAGAGATTTTTCCAGGAGAAGAGGATAATTAACAGTGTCAAAGGATGCAGAGAGGTCTGGAAAGATGAAAAGAGGGGAAATCTTTGGGTATGAAGAGAACAGTTCCAGTTGACCAGTGAGGATAGAAACCATACTGCAGAGAACGAAGAAGAGGAGGAGAGGAAAGAAAGGGAAGGCACTAATTGGAGCCAGGCTTCAAAAGGAGTTTAGCCATAAAAGGGAAAAGAAATATAGAATGCAATCTAGCAGGGATGGAAGATCAAGTGAGGGATTTCTGAGGACAGGGAAGACATGGATATGTTGTAGGAATCAGGGAATCAGTCAGTAGACTGAAAGAAATTGAAGATTACTGTGAGTGTGGGGATGATAGAGGAAGAAATCTGCTGGAAGAAATAGAATGGAATAGGATCTTTTTTCTTATAAAGAAATGGGGTTTTGTTGATACTGAAAGATCAGACTCCGTTGGTGGGAAGCAGAACATGCATGTGAAGGTTGTTACAGGCAAGAGCATTGTGACAAAGAGAAAGTGAGGCACAAAGTTTCAAGCATGATTAATTTATTAGGATGGCTAGCAAATACTAATCAATTGGATCCAAGACTCCTCAGTAGTCAGGGATGAATCTGAAAGAGCAACTTTTTAATAGTATTTACACAGCGACTATACAAATGTATTTGACTCCTGATTGGTTGGTGCTGCTTATATCACTTCCTCACCAGGTGGACCAATGTCCCCTGACTAACATCCTTCCAAAAGCCCTGTGGTGGACAAACATCCAATCTATCACGAGATTGACTTCTATCCCCTCACGGTGAGCAAAAGCTCATAGGTCAGAATTTTTGTGGTTGGACTATAACCTATAAGAATAGGGAAATTAAATTTACAAATACTACTAACAGGGCCTACACAATCCAGTCTGAATTTGATTCACAAAGGTTTAGGTACAATTCTCAATTAATAATTAATGATGAACTATCAATTTTCAAATTCCACAATAGGCAACTGAAGTTACAAGGTAAACTCAAGCTCAAATAATGAGGGGGCCAACCAATACATGGTAGATTGAACATTAATACAAAATAAATTAAATAATACCAAAGTGGGATGTCGGTTTTCAATTCCACAAGAGTAAAGATAAGACTAAATATAATATTGATTAAAATTATCTTGGGTTGGAAGAGTCCAGTGGATCTTGAGTATCATAGAATATCTAAGAACAAAAGCATCTGGCCTAAGCACCAGAAGAAGGTGGCTCAGTCTTTCAGATTGTTCAAGTGACATGAGATGAATAAGCTGAAATTGAGTGAAATGAACTTCATTTCTTCACATCTTTCTCCAGGAGGGAGAGGAATGTCTCTTTTAGTGTAGTCCCAGACTCTTGCTCCCACCTCCTTCCAATTTTCTGGTTTCTAGCATCCAGAGAGTGCTATCAAAAGTGAAGGCACCGGTTGTTTGGACTTGGAGAACATTGACAGTAGTGAAAATGTGAAATTTGCATCTTAAGATATTGTTATAATGTCTAATTTCAGTGTTGCCATCTTTAGCCAACAGAAAGAACCCTTTATGGAGATGAAGCTTGAATGCCCTAAAACATTAGAGAAAACTTCAAACTCTATGGAATCTAATTAAATTCTTGTGGTAGGATATGGGACTACCTCCATGTACTTCATAGACCTCTGAACCTTCAGGAATACTTTGGGCTTATAGTGACCCTTTTGAGTAGTGCTGTGCGTGGACAATGACAATTGACAATGAGAGACTGAGTCCCTCAATGAGCCACCTGAGATGTTGGGTTTATTCTACTCAGTGGCTTCCTGGTAGCCATCGAGATCTTAGCCATTCTCTTTTTATTGACCCCTGGTTGGGGACTTTGATACACTAACACCTTAGAATTGTTGATATTTCTCTTTCTCCAGAGGAAATCAGCCTGGATCCTGAAACTGCCCATCCTGGCATCATCATATCTACAGATATGAAAACCGTGAAAGAAAGAGATTCATGGAAGAAATTGCATCATACTGTGGAGAGATCAGATCTATGTGGTCCTGTTCTAGCAACTCAGAGCTTCGTGTCTGGAAGACATTACTGGGAGGTGACAGTGGGAAACAGTTCTGCTTGGGATGTTGGTCTTTGTAAGGACTCTGTAAAAAGAAGTGGAGAGGTTTCACCATCTTCTTCTACTGGATATTGGCTTTTGAGTCTAAGACAAAATAATTACATAGTCTGTACCACACCTAGGACCAGAATTCCCTTAAGAGGAAAACTCTACAAAGTAGGGATCTTTCTGGATTACGAGGCAGGAGACATAGTGTTTTATGATGTTGACAGTAGATGCCACATCTATACATTCACCAGCTCCTTTTTAGAGCTTCTCTGGCCTGTATTTTCCATTGGCCTCCACTCCAAGAGTGAAAATATTCTAACCATTGACCCAATATCAGATGAGGCTGAAGGAACCACAGAACATGATGATGATGATGACGACACTTGCTTTGTGACACTTCCTGTCACTTCCTCCAAAAAGAAGCCCCATGCCCCGACCCCCATATATGAATTTTTTGTTCCTGTATTGTGATCCATGTACTTCATTTGGGGAACATAGAGAAATTTGTCTTCTTTTCTAATACTCGGGCAATGAACTGCATACTAGGGGGAGAACAGTATAAGATGTATTGATAGTCCACAGAGGAGAGACAGAATATGCTCAATAAACTATGGGAGTTTAGAAAATTCAAGAATAGGAAGTTGATTTCCCAAAGACATGGATAGAAAGAACAATGACACACCAAAGAATCCAAAGTAAAGAGAACCTAATTATAAAGATCAAGTGGGACACAAATGAAAAGACAGGAAAAGATATCCCATACCTATAACTTCATGACAATGGGAGGTCCGCAGATATGACACACTGCACATGTTTGGGGGGCTTTCTCAATCTACTGACTAATTATGCTGACTTTTTTCCCTTTCAAAACAAAACAAACCACTATTTTGTAATGGGATGGCTCTTGGAGAGAGGTAAAGGTGGGGAGTGGCTGGAAGGGGACTATACATGGGATACTATGGTCATATAAGAAATAGAAAACATCAATAAAAATTAACTTTTTAAAATGGAAAGACTTGCTTGAATCCATGCAGAGTGAGATAAGCAGAAATGGAAAATGTTTATTCCTTATCATCAGTATTATAAAAATGAACAATTTTGGAGATTCTTCTAAACAGATTAAAAAGGAAATGAATGGAACCAAGGAAAGAATTTATACACTAAAAATACAGTAAAAAAACACAACTTTGAAAGCTGAATGAACTATGATCAATAAAATGACTATGATTCCAGAGGAGTGGGGGTGATGCACATTTTCTTTTGTTTATCCTTGTAGGAATTAGAATGGCACCATACATACTTATTACAATAAAAAATTTCTCCAATGCAGTGGAGGACAAGGATGAGACAATTAATTTCTCTTAATTTTTAAAAATAGTGATATGGGGAAGTGTTGATTGCAATTTCAGATAACATCACTATTATTAATTTTACTTCACTGTTTTACTCTGCCTATCAAAACCTTTCAAAAAGTAGGAATAATCTCAATGTAATAGAAAAATGAAATTTGAATAAAACTTTCAAAATCTTCTTGAAGTTTGCAAACAAGATAAACAAGAAGACTGGCAGCCATCGTGATCGACACTGGGGATTTATTTTGTTTTTAAAATTACATTTATATTTATAGAAACATATTAACAAAAGCTAAATTTTATGTTAAACCATCATACAAACCCCTGGTAGACTCCCAATTAAATACTGACAGTTCTCACATTACATAAATTTGCATTATGCAAATCCGAAGTTCAAAAAAATAAAGATATGAACTTTACTGTAGGACACTATGCTCTCTGTGCTCTCTGCCCTCCAAGGGAAAAAAGCCAAAACCAAAAACAAACCCTAAAAGAAAGTGAAAGTGGAAGAACTGAAGTTTCCCGGATCTATTGAGGGTTTGCCTTGAGAATTGCAGTGTAGGTAGTTGCCCTGCTCGACCTACCCACAATAATAATGTTGATGAAAATACTCTTTTCTCAGCTAGAAGTGGGAAGAGAGGAGAGAAGAGGGTACTTGGTGCAGGGTGAAGAGAAGGCTGCCTGATTCCCCAGGAATGCTGAGCTCACATGAATGGCTTACACCCTCCTAGGCATGGTGTCTGGAGATTTGGATTAGAGGGTGGAGTGGCAGCAGGTTGTAGGTTAGAGGGATGAACTGTTGGGCCAGGGTGTGAAAAATGGCCAGGTGAAATAGGTTTCCTTGCCTTAAAGAAAGCTGCCTTGTGCAACTTAACAGGTTTGCCAGAATCAGTGAAGAGACACCTCCCACAGCTTAGAGATGTAATCAAGATATTCTTTTGAGAGTATGTTAGCAGCTAGTTAAGATGGGGTGGAGCTACATAAGGTTTTGTAGAAGAACCAAGGCAGAACCTTTCTCCTAGGAAACTGACCTGGGCAGATAGCAGTGGAGGGACTCTTGCTTCTTACCCTGACGACTTTGGGATTTCTGTGAGGAGGCCAATTTCTTTCCTCAGTGACTGAAGTACAAAGATCTTCACCATGAATTTTCATCATTGGCCTGGGGGCAAGACTGGGAGTGTTGGGGTGGCAGAATCCTCAGAGAGCAATGGAGATAGAAGGCAATGCCTCAGACCCATGGCTCCTGAACCTATTGATATCAACAAAGATCCATACTTTATGAAGAATCCTTCAGGTACTTATGAATGCAACTCTGCTTGACACTTCACAATAACAAGGGAAGCTACTTAGTGCATACTCCAGATAAAAAGAATTGAACAAATCTGCCTGGAGAGTAGCTAGAGAGACCAAGGAGGCTCTAGCCCAGCTGCCACCAGAGAAAGTCAAGGAGGAAGTGAAAAAGTTTGTGAAAATCAGTTGTCCAGGCTACAAAGTGACCAAACAGCTGGACACAGAAATGAGCCAGTAGAGCCTCTTCTTCCAGACTGACTATCCTGAAATCATTGAGAGCATCATTCTATACCAACGGTTCATGTCTGCATATGAGCAAAAGATTGGCTCACTGTCTCTCTTCCTCTCCACCCCTCCCCCCCCAGATGCTGGCAATATCTTTTAATGGCAGCTAAGTCCTATGAAACCATTGCTTTCAAGGTGCCAAGTAGAGAGATTGACAAGGCAGAGAAGTGTGGGACCCACAGGAACAGAGAAACCAAGCACTTTTTTTCTACAGTTCTATTTTAAGATGGAGAAGCTCCTGTTTCTCCAGCCTTCCCTGCTGGTCCTCCTGGAGTGAAGCAGCTCCCACCCTCCTATCCCCACCCCAGTTTGCCTCCTCAACCACCTCTGCCAGAATCCTTGCTATCATTACCTCCAAGTGGCCACAGATGTCTCCCAATGGGCCTGCTTCCCTAGGCCTTTCTGGGCCTCCTCAGATGCCCCCTTCTACACCTAGAGTTCATCACCCTGCTCCTGGGATTCACCCTGCATTTTCTGTTGTATACTCCTCAACTCCAGGGTTATACTCCCCACTTCTGGGGTATAGCCTCCTACTCCCAAAGTATATTCTCCAGTTCCAGGGTACACTCTCCAGCACCTGGTGTCCCCCTTCTAGTTCCTGAGGTACACCTCCTAGCAACTGGGGTTCATCCTCAGGCTTCAGTTCACCCCCAAGCTCCAGGTATATACCTCCCAAATCTAGGAGAATATTTCCCAACTCCAATGCCCCCAATGTTGCACCCTCTTCTTCCCTTGGAAGGACCTGGAAGCATTCCTCCTTCTCCAGCAACAAATTGAAAACCTGTTCCTCCTCTCTCCTACCAAGATGATTTTAATTTACATTGCATCATTTTTGAAAACAACAACAACAAAAAAAAGGAACAGGCCTGGAGCTCCAAACACAAAATCTCCAAGGTATGCCTGTACTTGCCAGATATTTCAGAGAGAATTAGTTTTCTTAAACCTCCTGAGTTCAGAATCCAAGGAAGAAGAGTGGGGAGTTGGCTTTGATAATCTCCAATGTCCTTCCTGCTCTGACAGTCTATGCTTTTTCTATCAGTCTGAAAGCAGATCGAAGCATACTTTCTGAAAACTTTTTTCCTTGTGGGTTTTTTTAAATCTGTGTTTTTTTCCCCAGCAACATGGCCAATTTGGAAATATGTTTTACATGACTATACATGCAGAATCTATATCAAATTGCTTTCCTTCTCAAGTGGGAGAAAGAGGAGGAAAGGGGGGGAGAATTTGGAATTTAAAAAAAATGTTAAAAATTTTTGTTTACATGTAATTGAGAAAAAAAATAAAAGTTAAATATTTAAAAAACTGATTTAACTCTGCTCACTGTGCTTGTGAACTAAGTGCCTTGTGAAGTCACTGTTCAAGCTCAGGCCTTTAGGATACATGGTTCCTTTGAATTCTAGCCTGACCTAGAACTGTGTTTCTAGATTGCCCTTGAATATTTTGAGTGTCTTACAGCCGAATCCCTCTTCCAGTCCTTCTAACAATCCAAAGGTAGGTCCAGCAACTCCAAGGACTCCATTTTGGCCCCTTATTCATAAAGTATCCATTCCTTTAGGAGAGAGAGAATAGAAGCATTGCTCCATAGCAGACATTGTCTCATGTCCCTGAATGGGTGCTCCAGTCCTACCTGCCTGCCCATCCCACCCACCTGTGAGCATTTGGCTTCTATTCTGCTTTTCACATTTGATTTCCATCTTTGCTATTGGTAGAAACAGACTTATATTGTCTAGGAATAAACAATACTCAGAAGGCCAAGAAGAGTTTAATTGTATCTTACATTTATTCCTCCTGAACAAATGTGTACATTTCCCTGAATACAGTAAGGGGAGTACAAAGGACTTAGACAAATGCCGTCCTTCTATTTGATGAGGGCACAGTCTCTGGGAACCCCCCTGAATCTGGAATACATACAGTCTCTGGGAGGCTCCTTGAACTCTCCTTGAATCTTCCAACTAGATCTGGCCTTCCCCTAAGGCCATAAGCCTTACATTATCATTAGGCCCAAATCTCTACCTAGCCTTGCCCTTTATTGTCCAGCTACTTCTCACCCTGGATACTATCAATATCCATGTCTTCAGCTACTTCTCACCCTTAATTCTATTCTCTTGGTTCCTGGAGTCTGACCTCATCTTGACCTCCTTAGACTCCTCCTCAAGACCCTCCCTCAACCCCTCCTCTAGTCACCCCAAACCACCCCTCAATTGCTCCTTCAATCCTTGTGTATATAATCTCCATCTTGCCTCCATGAAGGTGCTCAGATTCAATCTAGCTCGGCTTAGATTGAATCTGGCCTGCTTGTGAAAACAGGCGTCACAAAGAGTGGGATGTCTTAAGACAACCCATTATGGTGGATCCTTAATAAACTTTGTCTTTTCCCTTGGCTGAGAAGGCTTGAGTGGAATTCTTTCCGCAGGACCCGGTGTGTCTGTATTTTGGGGTCACGAGCACCGCTAGAAACCTATGGTTCCCTAACCATCTTCATTTTGCTTCATATTGGCCCCTAATTTGAATCTCCCACCTGGCTCTTCATTGGCCAGATGCAACCCTCTGAACTGTGCACATCATGCCTCCTTCAAACAGCCCCTAAAGCATGGGTACAAGCCTCTAAGCTTTAACCAGTTCAGAAGCCTTGTCTCTGCTCTAAAGCTGGAGGCAGGAGGGAAGGAGAGGGAGAGAGATACTTTCAGCTCTGTGGAAATAAAACTGTTTCCACCATTTCTCATGCTTTGAAATGACCCCTCCAGCACCTTGCTGGATGTCAGCTGTCCTTTTCCTGAAACAGGGTGTTATCGATGGAAGCACGTCACTCTCTCAGAGGTACACCACTGTCTCTATGTACCATATATCCTTAGAGATTCTCCCATGGTTAGGTCTGCATCTTCCATATATCACTCTTCCCGTGGGAGTGTTCTTCAGTGGGACCCCATCCTACCACTGAGTTGAGATTTCTCCCATTCTTTCTCCATTTCAATTCCTCCCTTTACCACCTCACCTATTCTCTTTTCTTCCTAACAGATTGCAGGACTTATATTCTCTTTATTCTTTACCATTGTTTTGATTAAGGTACTTCACACTTTCCTCTCAATCTTCTGCCTCCTCTCTCCCCTTCTATGCATCCTCCCATTCTGGCCTTAGTAACACACACACACACACACACACACACACACACACACATTGATTTCATCCATGGTGAGAGCACGATTCACTCATCTCCTTTCACCTGCCCCCTCTTCCCTTTTAGCAGAATTACTTTTTCTTGCCACTTTTCTGTTAGATAATTTACCCCATTCTATCTCTCCCTTTCTACTCTCAATATGTTCCTCTCTCCTGCCTTACTTTTATTTTATTTTTTAGATATCATCCCTTCGTGTTCAATTTATCCTGTGACCTCTGTCTATATATATGTATATTCCCTTCTACTACTGTAATACTGAGAAAGGTCTCATGAATTACACGCATCATCTTTCCATGTAACAATGTAAACAAAACAGATCAACTTTAGTAAGTCCCTTATGATTTCTCTTTCTTGTGTACCTTTTCATGCTTCTCTTGATTCCTGCATTTGAAAGTCAAATTTTCTATTCAGCTCTAGTGTTTTCATTGAGAAAGCTTGACGGTCCTCCATGTTATTGAAAAATTGTATTTTGCCTTGGAGCATTATATTCAGTTTTGCTGGGTAGGAATATGGGGGGTGGGAAGTGGAGGTAAGAAAAGATTTTGAGGGTATCCTCAATAATGAGAAAAGATTGCTTTTAATTAAGAAGAAGTTAAGAAGGCCTGGGAATTCTTAAACTAGAAGTGTCAACAACAACAAGAACAAGAAAGGTGGCTTGGTTATATGTCCCCAAGGGAATGTAAGTTCCCCTGAGGGCAGGCATTTTCGGTTTTCCTTCCAGCATACTAAGTGCTAACCACCATTCAGGTTTTTTTTTTAATTTCATATTTTATTATTTAATATTTTATTTTTCAACATTGATTTCCACAAGATTTTGAGTTACAAATTTTCTCCCCATTTCTACCCTCCCCTCTACCCCAAGATGGCATGTATTCTGATTACCCCATTCCCCAGTCAACCCAACCTTCCTTCACCCCACTCCCCACCACATCCACTTCCCCCTTACTTTCTTGTAGGACAAGATAGATTTCTGTACCCCACTGCCTGTATATCTTTTCCCAGTTGCATGCAAAAACAACCTTTTTTGTGAACATCCCCTTTTAGAACTTTGAGTTCCAAATTCTCTCCCCTCTTCCCTCCCCACCCACCCTCCCTAACAAGGCAAGCAATTCAAGAATGGCCACATATGTATCATTATGTGGAACAATTCCATAATAATCATGTTGTGTAAGACTATTTTCCCCTCCATCCTATCCTGCCACCCTTTATTCAATTTTCTCCCTTATTCCTGTCTCCTTTCAAAATTGTTTGCTTTTGATTACCTCCTCCCCCAATCTGCCCTCCCTTCCCCCTACTTTCCTGTGGGGCACGATACCCAAATGAGTGTGTATGTTATACCTTCCTCAAGCCAATCCCGATGAGAGCAATATTCACTCATTCCCCCTCGCCTGCCCCCTCTTCCTTTCAAACAGAACTGCTTTTTCTTTCTGCTTTTACCTGAGATAATTTACCACATTCTAACTCTCCCTTTCTCCTTCTCTAAATATGTTTCCTCTCTCACCCTTTAATTTAATTTTTTTAGTTATCTTCCCTTCATATTCAACTCACCCTGTGCCCTCTGTCAATATGTACATTACATATATGTGTGTACATATATATGTGCGCATATATACATGTATATATATATGTATTCCTTTCTAGTACTCTAATACCAAGAAAGGTCTCATGAATTACAAATATCATCTTTCTGTGTTGGTATGTAAACAAAACAGTTCAACTTTAGTAAGTCCCTTATGATTTCTCTTTCTTGTTTACCTTGTCATGCCTCTCTTGATTCTTCTATTTGAAAGTAAAATTTTCTCTTCAGCTCTGGTCTTTTCATTGAGAAAGCTTGAGAGTCCTTGTAGTAGGAAGGCTGAATTTATGATCTCAAAAAGGATCATATAAATATCTTAATGGTTCGAAATCGTTGGGTATACAGAATTCTCCAAGCAGAAGGCATCAAAAAATTTATTCAGGGCCCAGAGCAACAAATTAGCGAACCAACCTCCACCATTCCAGTATTGTGAACACAAGCCTCCAGGCCCAGTAGGCCCGCCTCACAAGAGTAGCTAGGAGGCCACAGAAAAATAAGATGGCATAAATCATATTCACTGGCCTCCAGACCTTGCTCGAACTCCTGGGTCCACACAGGGGTTGGATCTGCTTCAGATTTTTTTCCAGCTGTAGTTTCTCACCTCTCCTTGCAGCCAAGCCTCTGGCGTTCTCAAGCCCCGCCTCAACGACTAGAGACCAGAGTCCAGAGACCCATTGGTTCTCGAGCTGGCCCCTCTTAAGTTATTAATCTATGCCCACACAGGTTTCATACCTGATAGGGCTTTGGGCCTGGGGCTTAGCATTTAACAGGTGAAAGCCAAACTCCTCAAGAGCACCCATTAAACTAAGCCCATTTTGCCTTACTGGCACAGTCCTCTATTTTATTGAACATCCATATTTTGCCTTGGAGCATTATATTTAATTTTGCTGGGTAGGTGCCAAGCACCATTCTTGAATGAAATAGGTGCCGTTGTCTCAAAGTCTCAAAGAAAACTGCCTAGTAAGCCTTCACTGGTTTGCCAAGGTCAGTGAAGAGACACTTCCCACAGTTTAGAGATGTGAACAAAATTTTCTTTTCAGAGTGTGTTAACAGGTAATTAAAATGGGGCTAACTGAGTAGGGTAGAACTATATAAGGTCTTGGATAAGAACCAGGGCAGCATTTCTCCTCTTGGAAACTGACCTGGAGCTCCATACAGGGGGAGGCCCAAACCAGAAACACTAGAAGGTAAGTGTTACTCTAGGAAGGGTGGCTCTTAGTGGATCAAAATATCTATAGTGTTTTGTGAAGTTTGTGATCCTTAAGGTGTGCTATGTGAAGGTATTATTATAGTCACATCACTTTTGTCAGGTAGGCAATATGGGAGGAAAGCTGAGGTAAGAAAAGATTTTGAGGGCATCCTCAATAATGAGAAAAGATTCCTTTTAATTAAGAAGAAAAGGACTTCTGTTCAAGCCCCAGACTTTTCCTTCTGGGGTCCCTTGGAATCTGATTCTCGCATTTCAGTCAGTCACCAAGCTAGGGCATAGGATCCTAGATTTACAGCTGCAAAGGACCTTAGAGGTTGATGACTTGAACATTTGGTTAAAGGAGGCAAACAACCTAGTTGATATTTAAATTCATATTGTTTATTCCCTTAGAGCTAGCAACAGACATACATACATACATACATATATATATATATATACATATATATATATATATCTCACCAGATGAAAACTCAGTGTCTGAACAAAAGAATGAGAAGGTTTAAAAATATTTTTAGAACAGTCACAACTCAACATGTCTGTATTACTCAAATTTATGATTTCCATGAATGCTTAACTATGAGACAAGAAAAGGACTTTTCTTAATAGGTTGTAAATACAATAAGATAAGAGAATTGACAAAGTGTCAATTGAAATTACAACCCAAGATCTCTGTGTTTAATTTACCATTCACATGCCATAGCATAGTTAAAATTTTTTTTTCTATTTATTTTCTATTAATGTTTTAAATACATAAATGTGGCACTGTTGTTTCCCCTAAAAGAGATTAAGTTCCTTGAGGGCAGGGATTATTCCATTTGTCTTTTTGCTACCATCACCTACCATGATCCAGCATATATTGTAAACTTAATGTTATTGAAAATTTGATGATTGTTGGATTCATCCACTGGAGGAGAGGGAAGAAAGATAGGAAAAACGGTATAATCAGAGGAGTCGACTTTGTAAGAAGAACCACATCTCCAGAGACTAGACTGAAAGACAATGGGGGATGTCAGAAGGTTTTAAGATGAAAGTAGGAAAGAAGATGGACCTCATAGCAATGGCCTGCATTTCCTCAATAAAGTATGAAGCAAGGGTCTCTGAAGAGAGAGTGAAGGGAGACATAGTGTGGAGGCTTGAAGAGAGAAAAGAAGCTTAAGAACAGTCTAGGTGGGAAAGTGATAGAGAATCAGTTAAAGAAGAGAAAGGGGAGATTGCCTTGTTGCCCTGAGTAGATATGTTTGTTTTTTTTTAAACAAAACCTTTAATTTCATCAAGATAGGGAGGTCTTAGTGAGGGACTTCCTCTACAAAGGAAACTTCCCAATAATTTAGTCTTTAAAGTTGGCTTCCATTGGGAGGACAGAGAGAGAGACAGAGACAGAGAGAGAAAGAGAGAGACACACAAAGAGACACACAGAGAGAGATTGAGAGATTGAGGGATAGAGAGAGATTCAAGTACTTCCCTTCACTTAGCCCATTTTCCCCTCCACTGAAAAAGCTCTTTCTCCTCTTCTTTTATGATAATTTATCCCACTCTTCCTCTCCCTTCATCCTTTTCCCAGTGCATTCCTCTTTCTATCCACTAATTTTATTGTTTTATATAATCATTGCATCATAATCAACCTACACCCATGCCCACTGTCTATGTATACTCCTTATAACTGTCCCAATGATAATTATGATAATAATAATAAAGTTCTTAGAAGTTACAAGAATCATCTTCCCATGTAGGAATGTCAACAGTTTAACCTTGTTGAATCCTTTCTGGTTTCTCTTTCCCATTTACCTTTTTATGGTTCACTTGAATCTTGTATTTGAAAGTCTTCTATTCTGCTCTGGTCTTTTCATCAGGAATGCTTGAAGTCCTCTATTTCATTGAATATCCATTTTTCCTCTGAAGGGTTATACACAGTTTTGCTGGGTAGGTAATTCTTGGTTGTAATCCTGGCTCCTTTGCCCTCCAGAATATCAAATTCCAAGTTCTCAACTCCTTCAATGAAGAAGTTGCTAAATTTTGTGTTACATCCTGACTGTGACTCCACAATATTTTAATTGTATCTTTCTGGCTGCTTGCAATATTTTCCCCTTCATCTGGGAGCTCTGCAATTGGGCTATATTATTCCTCGGAATTTTTCATTTTGAGACTTCTTTCAGGAAGTTACAAGTGGATTCTTTCAATTTCTATTTCACCCTTTGGTTGTGGGGTATCAGGGCAGTTTTCTTGATAATTTCTTGAAACATGATGTTGAGGCTTTTTTTTTTTTTTATCATGGCTTTCAGCTAGTCCCATAATTCTCCACGAATCTTTCCTCAATTTATTTTCCAAGTCAGTTGTTTTTCTAAGGAGCTATTTCACATTTTCTCCTATTTTTAAATTTTGTTTTGTTCTTTCTTGATGTCTCATATCATTAATGTCCACTTGCCTAATTGTAATTTTTAAAAAAATGATTTTCTTCAGTGAGCTTTTTTACCTCTTTTTCCATTAGGCCAATTTTCCTTTTTTTAAAAGTTCTTTTCCTCAGTGAACTTTTAAAATATCTTTTCCCATTTGACAAATTCTGCTTTTGATGGAGTTTTTCTCTTCAGTGAATTTTTTCCCCTCATTTACCATTTGGCTTAGTCTATTTTTAAGGTGTTATTTTCTTCAGTATTTTTGTTGCACCTACTTTTATCAAGCTGTTCAACTTTTTTCATGATTTTCTTGCACTACTCCTTTTTTTGTTCTCAATGTTTCCTCTACTTCTCTTATTTGATTTTTAACTCCTTTTTGAGCTCTTCCAGGAATTCTCTTTGGGCTTGATTCTAATTCGTATTTTTCTTTTGAGGCTTTGGATGTAGCAGGTTTTTCTTTGTTGGGTTTTTTTTTCCTTCTCTGTTTGTGTTTTGATCTTTCCTATCACCTTAGTAACATTCTATGGTCAGGTTCTTTTTTGTTGTTGTTTGCTCATTTTTCCTTCTAATTTCTTGACTTCTAATTTTATATTAAAGTTGGGCTCTGCTCCGAGGTTGGAGGGGGCACTGTCCCAAGTTTCAGGGGTTTTGTACAGCTGTTTTCAGAGATACTTCTAGGGACCTGTAAGTTTTCAGTTCTGCCAGCAATACCACTACTAGGTTCTATCACAAAGAAATCGGAGAAAAAGGGGAAAGACTTATATGTACAACAAAATATTTATAGCAGCTCTTTTTGTAGTGGCAAAGAATTGGACATTGAGGGGATGCCCATCAATCGGGGAATGGCTAAACAAGTTGTGGTGTATGATTGTGATGGACTACTAATGTGCTATAAGAAATGAGAAGGGCGATGGTTTCACAAAAACCTGAGAGGACTTGCATGAACTGATGCAAAGTAAAGTGAGCAGAACCAAGAGAACATTGTACACTGTTACAGCAACATTGTAACAATGATCAACTTTGAAAGATTTAGAGACTCTAATAATTACAGTGATGAAAGACAACTCCAAAGGACTCAACATGAAAAATACTATCCTCCCTCAAAAGCAAAACTGATGAACTCAGTGCAGATTGAAGCATATTTTTCAATTTTCTTCATTTTTGTCTTCTTTTTCAACATTGCTAATATGGAAATGTTCTATATAACTTCATACGTATAATGGGTATCATATTGCTTGTTTACCCAATTGGTAAGACAGGTGCTGGAAAGAAGAGAATTTGGAACTCAAAATAAAAAAAAAGAATGCTGAAACTTGTAGTGGTAACACTTTCCAGCAATCTTTAGCCAGAGCCCTAAAGAACAAAGGGAACTGAGACCCTTTTTATATCACTCTTGAGTCTTATGTTTGAACTGTGTTTTGTTTGTGTTGAATGCCAAATTTTCTATTCAGCTCTGGTCTTTTCATCAGGAATGCTTGGAAGTCCTGTATTTCATTAAATTTCCATTTTTCCCCTGAAAGATTATTTTCAGATTTGCTAACAAAAGATTTGTCTTTCTTACCTATACCTAAGGAATGAATTTCCCTAGAGCCTATGATATTGTAGTAAGTTAGTATTATTTTGAGACAGAAGGGGCTAATTTGTCAGACTTATGGAGAAGGGAAGAATTTATGACTAAACAATAGATAGAGGGCATTACAAAATGCAAAATGGATAATTTTATTTAGGTGAAATTGAAAAGTTTTTGTACAAACAAAAGCCAATGCAACCAAGATTAGGAGGGAAGCAGAAAAGTGGGAAAGAATTTTTACAACCAGTGTCTGACAAAGGCCTCATCTCTAAAATACACCAGTTATTGAGTCAAATTGATAAGAACACAAGTCATTCCCCAACTGAGAAATGGTCAAAGGATAAAAACAGGCAGTTTTCAGAGGAAGAAATTAAAGATATCTATAGTCATATGAAAAAAAATGCTCTAAATCACTATTGATTACAGAAATGCAAATCAAAACAACTCTCAGGTACCACATCTCTCCTGTCAGATTGGCTAATGTGTCAAAACAGGAAAGTGATAAATGCTGGAAAAGATGTGAGAAAATTGGAACACTACTGCATTGTTGGTGAAGTTGTGAACTGATCCAACCATTCTGGAGAACAATTTGGAACTATGTCCAAAGGGCTATAAAAATCTGCATATCCTTTCACCCAGCAATACCACTTCTAGGGCTGTATCCCAAAGAGATCATACAAGGGGGAAAAGGATCTGTATGTACAAAAATATTTTACAGCAGCTCTTTTTGTGGTAGCAAAGAATCGGAAATCAAGGGGATGCCCATCAACTGGGGAATGGCTAAACAAATTGTGATATACGAATGTAATGGAATACTATTATTCTATAAGAAATGAGGAGCACCAGAACTTGGAGAGTCTTATATGATCTGATGATGAGTGAAGGAAGCAGAACCAGCAGAACATTGTACATAACCACAAACACATTGCTTCTGTGATAACTAACTTTGATAGACTTGACTCTTTTCAACAATGCAAAGTTCTAAAACAACTCCAAAAGACTCAAGATGGAAAAGGCTGTACACATCCAGAGAAAGAATTATGGAATCTGGATGCAAATTGAAGCAGACTATTTGCTCCTTCCTTTTTTTCTCTCTGTTATTTCATTTTATTTTTGGTTTTGTTACATCTTTCTCATTTCATCGGTTATAATTCTTCTTTACAACTTGATTATTGGGAAAATAAGTTTAATATGAAGATATATGGAGAACCAATATGAAATCACATGTCATCTTAGTTGGGGGAGGAGAGAGGAGAGGGAGGGGGACAAAATTTGGAACTCAAAAACTTGTGGAACTGAGTGTTGTAAACTAAAATAACTAATTAATTGAAAAAGAAAAAAGTTAGTATTAGTAAACAAGCAATGCTTCTTTTGCTTTCTTTTTTAAGTTATGGCTGCATATCATATTTCAAATCTTTGGGAAGAACTGAAGTGCCCCATCTGCCCAGATTTCTTTACATGTGCCACATCTATAGAATGTGGTCACAATTTCTGTGCAAGATGTATCCATGAATTAATTCTAAAGACTTCAAAGCCCAGATTTCGATATCCTAAGTGCAATACAAAGTGTAAGAAGACTCTCCGGCCTAGTCGACAACTGGAGACAGTGGCACAATCCTTCAGACTGCTCACCACTCACATGATGAGGAGCTGGAAGCTGAGAGATGTGATCAAGAGACAATTCCATGGTAAGTGTAGTGACCCGTGTGACACTGATTACTTCATTATCTAGGAATACCACCCCATGTAACTTCCTAGGCCATTCCAGAGAATGAAATGTTATTTCTAGATATATCTTCTGGACCCCTACCAGAAAATTATTCTGCTTTTGTATTGAGACTCCCTATGGACAAGAGACATGCTCTTCATGAAGCTCTGAGCTTTCCTGTCCAAGTCAAGTAAACCACCATTTATTAAGCAATGTTTATGGGTCAGGTACTGTTTTAGGCACTAGGATTACAAAGAAAGGACAAAATAGTCTGTATTCTCAAGGGGCTCATAGTTAATAAAGGAGAGAACATGCAAAAGATATTTACAAAGAAGACACATAGAAGATAAATGGGAGATAATCAACCAAGTGAATGCACTGGGGAGATTAGAAAAGGATTATTAAAGGTGAGACTCAAGGGGAGTCAGAAAAGCCAGGAGGAAGAAATGAGATGAGGATGGAGAAAATTTCAGGCATAGGAAACAGCCAACAAAAATGGTTAGAGCTGCAGCAATGAGGTGACTCAATGTGTAGAGCACCGGCCCTGGAGTCAGGAGGACCTGAGTGCAGATCTGACCCATACACTTGACACATGTACTAGCTGTGTGACATAGGGCAAATAGCTTAACCCCAAATGCCCTGCCTTCACCCCTTACAAAACAAAAAAATTTTAAAAAGATATATTAAAAAAAAGGAAATGGTTAGAGTTGGGAGTTATGTAAGGAACTTCAAGGAGTCCAGTGCCACTAGATCACTAAGTGCATAGGAGTGAAAGGCACCACCCTGGATGAAGATCCAGTAAAAGAGACTAAAGAGTGGATGGACAGGTGGAAAAACCAGGAGGATGTAACAAAAAACTAAATATTAGAGATTACACAAGAGAAGAGAGTAATCAGCAGCATCAAAGGATAAAGAAAGGTCAGAAATGATGAGAGGAGAAGTTGTCTTTAATTGGTAACTTTGGAAAGAGTAGCATCAATGGAATGAGATTAGAAGCCAGATAGCAGTGTTAAGAAGGGAGGAAGAATAAAGAAAGTGAAGGTACTGATTGTAGCCAGGCTTCACATGAATTCAGATGCAATCTAGCAGAGAAAGAAGATAAGGATTTGAGGATGGAGGAGGCCTGGACATATGTTTGTAGGAATAAGGGATCAAGTCAGCAGAGAGAAAGAAATTGAAAATTAGTAAGAAAGTATGGAATTATAGGGGAAGGGGGGTGGATATGAAAAAGGAGATGAGATGGAATGGATTCTTTTTTTTTTCTTATGAAAAAATGGAGTTTTCTTTATACTGAAAACCCAGATTCCCTTGTCAGAGGTGGGAATATGCATGTAAAGGTTGTTATAGGGGACGATAAAGATAAGATTAAATATAGTCCTAATTAAAGTATGTTATCTTGGGTTGGAATAATCCAATGGATTTTGAGTGCCATAGAGTGTCTAAATTGAAAGGGTCTGACCAAAATGCCAGATGAGGAAGGTGGTTGGGTCTTTCAGATTGATCAAGTCACATGTGATGGGAAGGCTGAAACTTAGAGAAGTGATTTCTTAACCTCTCTCTCTCTATTGGGGGAAGGGGTGTCTCTTTTAGTATGGTCCCAGACTTCCCCCACCCCCACACACCCCCAGCTCCAATTCTCTGGTTTCTAGAATCCTAAAAGTGCTATCAAAAATAAAGGCAATGGTTGTCCAGAGTTGGAGAACATTGGCAGTAGTAAAACACATGAAATTTGCATCCTAAGACATTATTATGATGCCTAATCTCAGTGATGCCATCTTTAGCTAACAGAAAGAACCCTTCATGGAGATAAAACCTAAATGCCCTAAAACATTAGATAAAGCTGCAGACTTCAGGGAATCTATATCTTGTGGTAGAATATGGACCTACCTCCATCTACTTGATGGATCTCTGAACCTTCAGGAACACTTTCTGTTTACAGTGACCTTCCTAAGCAGTGCTGTGCATAGGCAAAGACCCCCAAGTCCTTAAAGCTACATGAGGTATTTGGTTTCTTCTACTCAGTGCCTTGTCAGTATCCATCAAGAACTTAGCCATTCTCTTTTTATTGACCCCTGGTGGGGACTTTTATATACTAACTGCTTAGAATTGTTTATTTCTCTGTTTCTGTAGAGGAAATCAGCTTGGATCCTGAAACTGCCTATTCTGGAATCATCTTGTCCAAAGATAAGAAAACAATGAGAGGAAGAAATAGATGGAAAATGTTGTTTCATACTGTGGAGAGACCTGATCTATGTGGTGCTGTTCTAGCAACTCAGAGTTTCACATCTGGGAGACATTATTGGGAGGTGACAGTGGGAAACAGTTCTGCTTGGGATGTTGGTCTTTGTAAGGACTCTGTAAAAAAAATTGGAGAGGTTTCACCATCTTCTTATAGTGGGTATTGGCTTTTGAACCTAAGACAAAAGAAGTATGTTGTTTGCACCGTGCCTAGGTTGAGCATTCCCTCAACAAAGAAGCTCTACAAAGTGGAGATCTTTTTGGATTATGAGGCAGGAGAAATAGTGTTTTATAATGTAGACAGTAGATGCCACATCTATACATTCACCAGCTCCTTTTTAGAGCCTCTCTGGCCTCTATTTTCCATTGGCATCTCCTCCAAGAAGAAAAATATTTTAACTGTTTACCCAATATCAGATGAGGCTGAAGAAACCCCAGAACATGCATGACCATGACCATGACACTTGCTTTAGAGATTTCCTCCACAAGGAAACCTAGTCCCTCACCCCAACATTAGGATCATTTTTCTTGTATTATGTTTTACCTCACTTTGGGAGCAGGGAGAAATTTGTCTTATTCTGAAATATTCAGACAATGTACTGCACAGTAGGGTGAGATCAGCATAAGATGTATTCATGGTTCACTGATGACTTAAACTATGTGATGGAGTCATATTTTGGTGTACAAAATGAGAAAATTGATTTCAAAAACACCTGGAAAAGACATACATGAACAAATGCACAGTGAAGTAAGCAGAACCAAAAAAAAAAACCCAAAGCAATTTATACCATACCATCAATATTAGAAACTTTAGAAAAATTAAATTTGCTAGATCTTTGGTGATTATTGAATGGTAACAGAAAAAATGTTATACTACTCAGTTGTACAAGACACTTTTATAAAAACTGATCATGTGTTGGAACATGAAGATTGCCAAAACACATCAAAAAGCAGAAATATAACATTTCTTTTTTTAAAAAAATCATTATTTATTTATTTATTTAATATTTTTATTTTTCAGCATTAATTTTCACGAGAGTTTGAATTACAAATTTTCTCCCCATTTCTACCCTCCCCTCACTCCAAGATGGCACATATTCTGATTGCCCCATTCCCCAGTCAGTCCTCCCTTCTGTCACCCCACTCACCCCATCTCCTTTTCCCTTACTTTCTTGTAGGCCAAGATAGATGTTTACGCCCCATTGCCTGTATATTTTATTTCCCAGATGCATGCAAAAACTGTTTTTTTGAACATCTTCTTTTAAAACTTTTAGTTCCAAATTATCTCCCCTTTTCCCTCTCCAGCCACCCTCCCTAAGAAAGCAAGCAATTCAACATAGGCTACACATGTATCATTATGCAAAACCCTTCCACAATATTCATGTTGTGAAAGACTAACTCTATTTTACTCCTTCCTATCCTATCCCCCTTTATCCAATGTTCTCCCTTGACCCTGACCCTTTTCAAAGGTGTTTGCTTTTGATTACTTCCTCAACCTATCTGCCCTACCTTCTATCATCCCCCCTTTTTTATCTCCTTCCTCCTTCTTTCCTGTGTGGTAAGATACTCAATTGAGTGTGTATGTTATTCCTTCCTCAGGTCAAATCCGATGAGAGCAAGATTCACTCATTCTCCCTCACCTGCCCCTTCTTCCCTTCAAACAGAACTGCTGTTTCTTGCCACCTTCATGTGAGATAATTTACCCCATTCTATCTCTCCCTTTCTCCCTCTCTCATCCCTTAATTTGATAGTGTTTTTTAGATATCATCCCATCATATTCAACTCACTCTGTGCCCTCTGTCTATACATATATATATATATATACATACATATATATATATACACACATATATATACATACACACACATATGTTTATATGTGTGTCTGTGTGTCTGTGTGTGTATTCCCTTCAGCTATCCCGATACTGAGGTCTCATGAATTATACACATTATCTTTCCATGTAGAAATGTAAACAAAAGAGTTCAATTTTAGTAAGTCCCTTGTGATTTCTCTTTCTTGCTTACCTTTTCATGCTTCTTTTGATTTTTATGTTTGAAAGTCAAGTTTTCTATTCAGCTCTGGTCTTTTCACTGAGAAAGCTTGAAAGTCCTCTATTTTATTGAAAATCCGTATTTTGCCTTGGAGCATGATACTCATTTTTGCTGGGTAGATGATTCCTGGTTTTAATCCTAGCTCCATTGACCTTTGGAATATCATATTCCAGGCCCTTTGATCCTTTAAGGTAGAAGATGCTATATCTTGTGTTATTCTGATTGTGTTTCCACAATTCTCAAATTGTTTCTTTCTGGCTGCTTGCAGTATTTTCTCCTTGATCTGGGAGCTCTGAAATTTGGTGATAATATTCCTAGAAGTTTTCTTTTTGGGATCATTTTCAGGAGGTGATCGGTGGATTTTTCAATTTGTATTTTACCCTCTGGCTCTAGAATATCAGGGCAGTTTTCCTTGATAATTTCTTTCTTTTTTTTTTTACCTAAAAGGTTTTCTTTTCTTTTCTTTTTAATTTTTTAAAAAATTTTATTTTTAGTTTGGAACACACGATTCTACATAATTTTGAGTTCCAGATTTTCTTCCCTCCCTCCCCCCATCTCTCCAAGATGGCATGGAATCCCATATAACTTCCATGTATAACTTGGCATTGAATTAATTTACACACTAGTCAAGTTGTGGAGAAGAATTATGACCAATGGAATGAATCGTGAGAAAGAAGAAACAGAACCAAAAATAAAATCAAAAACACAGCCCAACAACAAATACAAAAGAGAGAAAAAAAAGGGAGGAGAAAAAGGCGAGCATGAAGTGTGCCTCAATCTGCATTCATACTTCATAGTTCCTTCTCTGGATGTAGATAGCACTCTCCATCACAAGTCCCTTGATAATTTCTTGAATGGTGATATCTAGGCTCTTTTTTTGATCATGGCTTTTAGGTACTCCAATAATTTTTAAATTATATCTCCTGGATCTATTTTCCAGGTCAGTGGTTTTTCCAATGAGATGTTTGACATTGTCTTCCATTTTTTCATTCCTTTGGTTCTGTTTTATAATATCTTGATTTCTCATCAAGTCGCTAGCTTCCACTTGCTCCAGTCTAATTTTTAAGGTAGTGTTTTCATCAGTGGTCTTCCAGTCCTCCTTTTCCATTTGGCTAATTCTGCCTTTCAAGGCATTCTTCTCCTCATTGGCTTTTTGGAGCTCTTTTGCCATTTGAGTTAGTCTATTTTTTAAGATGTTGTTTTCTTCAATATTTTTTTTTAGGGTCTCCTTTAGCAAGTCATTGACTTGTTTTTCATGGTTTTCTCTCATCCT
>CM053624.1:227022150-227038059 GCA_028646595.1 Phalanger gymnotis | reverse complement strand
CTCTGGGCCCTGAATAAATTTTTTGATGCCTTCTGCTTGGAGAATTCTGTATACCCAACGATTTTGAACCATTCAGATATTTATATGATCCTTTTTGAGATCATAAATTCGGCCTTCCTACTACAACTGGCTACAAAAATTGTTTCCCTTGTAATCTTGTTGCATGGGCTTTATTTGTGCAAAACCTTTTTAATTTAATGTAATCACAATTCTCCATTTTGCATTTCATAATGTTCTCTATCTCTTCTTTGTTCCTCCTTCATTTTTGAAGAAGCCCAATGCCATGCCAAGGTGATGTCTTGACCTCCATGAGAATTGGATTTCAGCAAGGCATAATTGCACAAAGTTGTCAGTTTGACTCTCTCTTCCAGAGTCATCAAAGTCCAGTAGCAAGACAAAAGTCAGGACTACTGACAATGGCCTGGTATGCAGTGAATGACCTTAATGTCTTCTGTGTCTGAACAAGACCTAAGCACTCCTCAGCTCCTGCCTTCACAGTCATTGGAACAAATCCTCCCATTCTGCTGGGGAAGTCTTCACATTCTTGGGGTAGACATCTCTAAAATGTCTGGCAACTGCAAGCATACCTTGGAGATTTTGTGTTTCAAGCTCCAGGCTTGTTCCTTTTTTTTTTTTTTTTGAAAAATGATGCAAGGTAAATTTAAATCAACTTGGTAGGAGAGAGGAGGAAAAGCTTTTCAATTTGTTGTTGGAGAAGGAGGAATCCTTCCAGGTCTTTCCAAGAGAAGAAGAAGGTACAACATTGGGGGTGTTGGAGTTAAGAAATATTCTCCTGGATTTAGGAGGTACACACCTGGGGTTTCGGGGTGAACTGAAGCCTGAGGATGAACCCCAGTTGCTAGGAGGTATACCCCAGGAGCTAGGAGGTGGACACTAGGTGCTGGAGGGTGTACCCCTGGAACTGGAGAATGCACTTTGGAAGTAGGAGGCTATAGCCCAGAAGTGGGGAGTGTAACCCAGGAGTTGAGGAGTATACCCCCAGGAAAAGTAGTGTGGATCCCAGGAGCAGGGTGATGAACTCTAGGTATAGAAGGGGGCATCTGAGGAAGGCCTGGAGAAGCAGGCCTATTGGGAGACATCGGTGGCCACTTGGAGGTAATGATAGCAAGGATTCTCCCAGAGGTGGTTGAGGAGGCAAACTGGGGTGGGAATAGGAGGGTAGGAGCTGCTCTACTCCAAGAAGACCAACAGAGAAGGTTGGAGAAACAGGAGCTTCTCCACCTTAAAATAGAACTACAGAAAAAACTGCTTGGTTTCTCTGTTCCAGTGGGTCCCACACTTCTCCTCTGCCTTGTCAATCTCTCTACTTGGCACCTTGAAAGCAATGGTTTCATAGGACTCAGCTACCATTAAAAGATACGGCCAGCATCTGGGGTGTCAATCTTTTGCTCATATGCAGACATGAACTGGTTTTGGATTTTTTTGCTTTGGAGGGCAGAGAACAGAGAGAGCACAGTGTCCTACAGTAAAGTTCAGAACTTGGTTATTTTGAACTTCGGCTTTCTTTCAGAATTCTTTATATAAAGTAGAATTTGTGCAATGCAAATTTACATAATGCAAATTTATGTAATGTGAGAGCCATCTGTATTTACCTGGGAGTCTGCCAGTATGATGGTTTGACATAAAATTTAGCTTTCGTTAATGTGTGTTTCTGTAATTATAAACATAATTTTAAGAACAAAGTAAATCCCCAGTTTTGATTATGATGGTTGCGTAGTCTTCTTCTTTATCTTGTTTGCAAAATTCAGGAAGATTTTAAAAGTTCTATTCCTATTTAATTTGTTTTACTACATTGAGATTATACCTACTTTTTGAAAGGTTTGATAGGCAGAGTAAAACAGTGAAGTAAAATTAATAATACAGTGATGTTATCTGAAATTGCAATCAATCCTTCTCAACATTCCCCCTATCACTATTTTTAAAAATTAAGAGAAATCAATTGGCTCATTCTTGTCCTCCACTGCATTAGAGAAATTTTTTATTACAATAAATATGTATAATACAACTCTAATTCCTAAAATAGTTGAATAAAAAAAGTATGTCTCACCACCACTCCTCTGGAATCACATTTTATTGAACATAGTTCCTTAAGCTTTCAAAGTTCTGCTTTTTTAAAGTATTTTTATTGTATAAATTCTTTCCTTGGTTCCATTCATTTCCTTTTTAATCTGTTTATAAGAATCTCCAAAATTGTTCATTTTTATAATACTGATGATAAGGAATAAACATTTTCCATTTCTGCTTGCCTCACTCTGCATGGACTCAAGCAAGTCCTTCCATTTTAAAAACTTAATTTTTATTGATGTTTTCTATTTCTTACATGACCATAGTATCTCACATATAGTCCCCTGCCAGCCACTCCCCACCTTTACCTCTCCCCAAGAGCTGTCCCATTACAAAATAGTGGTTTGTTTTCTTTTGAAAGAGAAAAAAATCAGCATAATTAGTCAGTAGATTGAGAAAGTCCCCCAAACATGTGCAGTGTGTCATATCTGTGGACCTCCCATTGCCATGAAGTTATAGGTATGGGATATCTTTTATTATCTCTTCATTTGAGTCCCACTTGATCTTTATAATTTGGTTGTGTTTACATTGGATTCTTTGGTGTGTCATTGTTCTTTGTATCCATATCTTGGGGAAATCAACTTCCTCATTCCTGAATTTTCTAAACTCCCATAGTTTACTAAGCATATTCTGTCTCTCCTCTGTGGACTATCAATGCATCTTATGCTGTTCTCCCCCTAGTATGCAGTTCATTGCCTGAATATTACAAAAAAAGATAAATTTCTCCGTGTTCCCCAAATGAAGTACATGGATCTCAACACAGGAACAAAAAAATCATATATGAGGGTCAGGGCCTGGGGTTTCTTTTTGGAGGAAGTGTCAGGAAGTGTCATGAAGCAAGAGTCATCATCATTGTTGTCATCATGCTCTGTGGTTTCTTCAGGCTCATCTGATATTGGGTCAATAGTTAGAATATTTTCATTCTTGGAGTGGAGGCCAATGGAAATTCCCAAATAATACATAAATAGTTCAGCAGTGCAGTGGATGAGGCATTGGGCCTAGAGTCAGGAAGACTGTCTCCTGAATTCAACTCTGGCCTCAGACACTTTATTTTCTCTGTGGGTTTTTTTCAATTATATGTAAAGACAAATTCTGATATTCATTTAACAAAATGTTTTGAGTTCCCAATTTACCCCTTCCTCCCTTAACTACCCCCTCTCTAAGGCAGTAATCAATTTGATGGAGGTTATATGTGTACAATCATGTAAAACATATTTCCATATAAGTCATATTGTGAAAGAAAACAAAATGAGCTGGAGAAGGAGATGACCAAGCGCTACAGTATCTTTGCCAAGAAAGCCCCAAACGGGGCCATGAAGAATGGGATGTAACAAAAACAACTCAACAACTCCCATAACGTTACAGGGCATCTCTTTGAAACCCTGCCTCCTTACCTAACAAGAGTGACTTGACTGTCATAACACTTTCGTAGAGCATATTAAGGTTTGCACAATACAGGAAGTAGTACAGGTGTTTTGGTCCACTATAAACCCAACATTTCCTGAAGTAGCACTCACCTTTCTGCTGTTTCCAATTTGGCTCTTTCCCTGCTTTTGGAGCTCTCCACTGTTTCCAAGAAAATTCTGCCCTGGTTCTTATCCAAGACCTTATATAGTTCCACCCTACCCAGTTAGCCCCACCTTAATTACCTGTTAACACACTCTCAAAAGAAAATCTTGTTCACATCTCTAAGCTGTGGGAGGAGTCTCTTCACTGATTCTGGCAAACCTGTGAAGTCACAAAAAGCAGTTTTCTTGGAGGCAAGGAAACCTATTTCACCTGGTCATTTTTCACACCTTGGCCCAACAGTTAGTTCATCCCTCTGACCTACAACCTGCTGCCACTCCACCCTCCAATCCAAATCTCCAGATACCATGCCTAGGAGGATGTAAGGCAATCATGTGAGCTCAGCATTCCTGGGGAATCAGGCAGCCTCCTCTTCACCCTGCACCAAGTACCCACTTCTCTCTTGTGTTCCCACTTCTTACTGAGAAAAGGGTAATTTCATCAACCCTATTATTGTGGTTAGATGGAGCAGGTCAACTGTCTACACTGAAGGTCTCAAGGCAATCCCTGAACTGATCCCAAGAAGCTTTAGTTCTTCCACTTTCATTTTTTTTCAAGGTTTGTTTTTGGTTTTGCCTTTTTCCCTTGGAGGGCAGAAAGCATAGAGAGCACAGTGTCTTACAGCAAAGTCCATATCTTGGTTTTTTTGAACTTCAGATTTCTTTCAGAATTCTTTATATAAAGTAGAATTTGTTTAATGCAAATTTATGTAATGCAAATTTATGTAATGTGAGAGCTGTCTGCATTCAACTGGGAGTCTGCCAGGCGTTTGTATGATGGTTTGACATAAAATTTAGCTTTTGCTAATCTGTGTTTCTATAATTATAAATGTAATTTTAACAGCAAAGTAAATCCCCAGTGTCGATCATGATGGCTGCCATAGTCTTCTTGTTTATCTTGTTTGCAAAATTCAAGAAGATTTTAAAAGTTTTATTCATATTTCATTTTTCTATTATGTTGAGATTATTCCTACTTTGTGAAAGGTTTTGATAGCAAGAGTAAAACAGTGAAGTAATAATACAGTGATGCTATCTGAAATTGGAATCAACACTTCTCAAAATTCCCCCATCACTATTTTTAAAGTTAAGAGAAATCAATTGTCTCATCCATGTCCTCCACTGCATTGGAGAAATTTTTATTGTAATAAATAGGCATGATACCATTCTAATTCCTACAATGGATGAATAAAAAAAAAAGTATGTCTCACCACCAGTCCTCTGGAATCATAGATAGTCATTTTATCGATCATAGTTCATTCAGCTTTCAAAGTTGTGGTTTTTTACAATATTTTTATAGTATAAATTCTTTCCTTGGTCACATTCATTTCATTTTTATCAGGTTATAAGAATCTTCAAAATTGTTCATTTTTATAATACTGATGATATGGAATGAACTTTTTCCATTTCTGCTTACCTTACTCTGTATAGATTCAAGCAAGTCTTTGCATTTTAAAAAGGTAATTTTTATTGATGTTTTCTATTTCATCCATGACCATAGTATCCCATGTAGAGTCCCCTGCCAGCCACTCCCCACCTTTACCTCTCCCCAAGAGCCATCTCATTGAAAAAAAGTGTTTTGTTTCATTTTGAGAGGGAAAAAAAATCAATAAATTAGTCAATAGATTGAGAAAGCCCCCAAACCTGTGCCCTCTGTCATATCTGTGGACTGCCCATTGCCATCAAGTTATAGGTTTGGGATATCTTTCCTGTCTCTTCCTTTGAGTCCCACTTGATCTTTATAATTTACTTGTGTTTACTTTGGATTCTTTGCTGTGTCATTGTTTTTCTATCCATGTCTTCCAGAAATTAACTTCCTCATTCTTGAATTTTCTAAACTCACATAGTTTAGTGAGCATATTCTGTCTCTCATCTGTGGACTATCAATATATCTTATGCTGTCCTCGGCCCTAGCATGCAGTTCATTGCCTGAATATTACCAAACCATTTACATATACAAAGTAGAACAGAAAAGTTTATATATGAAAACATAACTGTGTATTACATAAAACTTCCTTTAAAGAAAAAAAAGATACGAAGTAGTCATACAATTTACAGCAGCAAATGGTTATAGTAACTGTGTTCAACAAATGTAAAGACTTAAGTTTTAGGGATAAGCATTCATTATTAGGTATCCCTCCCCACATCTATACACACAAAGCGTGCATCCTTGGATAGACCACAAGAGTCCCTTCCATTTAGGTTAGAGATGATGCAGGGAGGGTACGGTTTCACACAGAAAAGTTACCTTCATTGCCACAACTAGCTTTTCTTTCAGCATGGAATGGTGGGTAAAATCCTAGATTGGAATTCAGGAGAACTAGGTTCAAATCTCACCTTAGATAATTAAGAGCTATGTACTCACGTATAAGTTGCTTAACTTCAAAGTCTCATTTTCGTCATCTGTAAAGTAGTGATAATAATGCCCAAACAGGCAGCATGGAGAAGTGAAGAGAGAGCTGTTCTTGGGTCTAGAAGACCAGGGTTCAAATTCTCCTGCTGAAACACAGTAGCAGCATGGCTCTGCGAAATTCACTTACCTCTTACAACCCAGGGCAACTCTTTTAAAACTATAAATCAGTGATGTTTCAGAATCTACATAAGTATAGAGATTTCTGTACTAGGCAATTCCCATACTGATGAAATCACAAACCAGGATAAAATAAAACTCAACCTTACATTGACCCACCTCCCAAAGAGATGTTTTGAGGAAAGAGCTTTGAAATCTTAACATAAAACATAAATTGAATTATTATTTTTCTATGGACTCTAGAAGAGACAACTATGGCATAGTGAATAGAGGTCTGGCCTGAGCCCAGGGAATATATGGATTCAAATCCTGCCTCTGACACATACTAGTTGTATGACTCTGGATAACTCACTTATCCTTTCAATGTCCTAGGCATCATTCTAAGGTTAAAATGCAGAGAAGATGCTAACCAACATCAGTAGAGGGAGTTTATTTATCTGGGAATTCTCTATATTAATGAAAACCCAGGCTCAATCCCAGTCTAAGTCATGGTCTATGGAACCTCTGATGACAGCATCAAGCAGGGATTTTTACTGCCAACCATGTTTGTCAGGGCATTTTTCGTGTCTTGATTCCTCAAGCTACAGATGAAGGGATTCAACATGGGAGTCACCACTGTGCACATCACAGTTGCTGCTGTATCTTTCTTTACTGACTGAGTGGAGGAGGGACTAAAATACACAACAATAATAGTGCCATAGAAGAGGGAGACCACAGCAAGGTGGGACCCACAGGTGGAAAAGACTTTCCATTTTCCCTTCATGGAGGGAATTCTCAGGATAGCAGAGGCAATATGGATATAAGAGGCCAAAATACAGATGAATGGGATAATCATTACCAGACTTCCCTCCATAAAAATGGCCATTTCATTGAGTGAAGGATCAGAACAGGAAAGCTTCATGAGAGGAGACACATCACAGAAAAAGTGTGGGATGACATTATTGTCACAGAAAGTGAGATGAGCCATTAGGAGAGTACGTAACAGTGCATTCAGATTAGCAGAAATCCAGGATCCAACAGTCAGAAGGGTACAGACCTGATGGGTCATCCTTATAGCGTAGTGCAAGGGATGACATATAGCCACGAATCGGTCATAGGCCATCACAGCCAGAAGGAAATTTTCCATGTCCACAAATACAAATAAAAAGTACATTTGTGTCAGACACCCTCCAAAAGATATAGTCTTACTTCCTGTTACATGATTCGCTAACATCTTGGGAACTGTGGTTGAGGTGAAACAGATATCCACAAAGGCCAAGTTGCTAAGGAAAAAAGTACATGGGCACTTGGAGGTGAGAGTCTGTAACAATGGCCAGGATGATGAGAAGATTCCCTAGAGCTGTGAACAAATACATAAACAGAAATAACACAAAGATGAGTTGCTGATGCTCTGGTTGACTGGAAAGTCCCAGGAGAAGAAATTCCATGACAGTGGATTGATTCCTTTTTTCCATAGGTCAAAAGTAGCTTCTAAATCTAAATTCAGATAAAACACACATTTAGTAAACTGATATTCATGAAATCTTCATGCAGATTCACATTTAACGGCCCAGAAAAAGGAATAAGAGTCCTTGCCCTCAGGGATCTCACAGTCTAATGGGGGAGATAAAATGCAAAAAACATTGTACAAACAAGCTATAAGGAAGGATAAATTGGAAATGATCAACAGAGGGAGGGCATTAGGATTGAGAGGGGTTGGGAAAGACTTGCTGTATGAGGTGAGATTTCAGCTAGGAATTGGAGGAAGCCAGTAGTAGGCAGAGATGAGGAAAAAGAACATTCCAGGAGTGGGGAACAGCCAGTGAAAATGCTTGGAGTTGGGAGATGAGGTGTCTTGTTTGAGCAACAAAGAAGTGTCCAGTGTCACTGTGGCAGAGTGTGAAGTGCAAGAAGAATGGAAAAGTAGGTGATGGGCCTTGAATGCTAAATAGGATTTTATATTTGATCTTAGAGGTGCTAGGGAGCCATTGGAGTTTACTGAGTATGGGGATAGGGGTATATGATAAGGTGGAACCTGCGCTTAAAGGAAAATCACTGCAAAGAGAATTGACTGGAGTGGGGAGAGACTTGTGCAAGCAGACCAAGCAGGCTATTGCAATAGTCCAGGCTAATGGAAATGAAAGCCTGTTCCTTGGTGGTTGTAGTATCAGAGGAGAGAAGGGGCTATTATTCAAGACATATTGCAAAGGAGAAGGAGACTGATAGAAGGGAGAGCAAATTAAGGGAGGCAGTAGTGAGAAACAAAACAGACTTTTGAGGAAGGACAGGATAAAAAGAGAAAGAGGGAATACTCAACAGTGAAAAATAGGATGGAGAGAAATATATTAAAATATGGGGCTGGAGCATAATCTAATTTTTATGCTTCAGCTGAGGTTAAAAAAAAGCAGGGATGACAGTCATGATCTGAGACAAAGCAAAGGTGAAAATAGACCTAGTTAAGAGATAATAAAAGACACTAAATTTTTCTTAAGGGTACCATAGACAATTAAGTAATGTCGATACTACCCTCAACCTGGCTTAGCCCATCTGCCAAGATACTTTTACCAAGGTGTGACAGCTTGGAGCCACAGGTACAAGTTGGGTAATAGGTGGACACCAAGTTGGATGAGTGGCTCTGAAAAATTCTTGGCAAGTCCTAACATCAGAGATGCTAGTCCTCCCTGAAGGCTACATACACTACAGGTGTAAAAAGACAGTAAAAATATAATGGTGGGGGACTTCACCTTTCTCCTTTTCGAACTAGATAAATCAAACCATAAAATAAACAAGAAAGACAGTAAGGAGATGAAGAGAATTTTAGGAAAGTTAGGTAAGATAGACCTCTGGAGAAAAATTGAATGAGAATAGAAAGGAATATCCCTTTTCCTCAGCTGTATATGTGGCACCTTCACAAAAATTCACCATGTATCAGGTCATAAAAACTTTATGAGGAAATGCAGATAAGTAGAAATATTAAATATATTATTTTCTTGCTATAATGCAATGAAGATTATATTCAGCAAAGTGCCATGAAACATCGATTAAAAATTAATTGGATCCTAAAGAATGAGTGGGACAATGAACAAATTATAGAAATAATACTTACATTAAAGAAAATGACCATAAAACAGCATGCCAAAATTTATGAGATGCAGGCAAAGCAATGTTTAGGGGCAATTTTATATTCCTAAATGCTTACATTAATAAAATAGAGAATGAGTAGATCAACAAATTGTGATGCAACTAAAAAATTAGAAAAAGAACAACTTAAAATTCTTAATTGAACTCTAAATTGAAAATCCTGAAAAAAGAAGAGACTAATAAAATTGAAAGTAAGGAAGACATTGGACTAATAAATCAAATTAGGAGCTGACTTAAGAAAAAACCTCTTAACAAAACAGATAAACCATTGCTTAATTTCATTTAAAAGAAAGAAGTAAAACAAATGATCAGTATCAAAAATGAGAAAGGTGAATTTACCACCAATGAAGAGGAAATTACAACAATTAGTAGGAGTTATTTTGCTCAGTTATATACCATTACATCTGACAATCTAAATGAAATGGATATTTACAAAAAATGTAAATTGCACAGATTAACTGAAGAGGAAATAGAATGCTTAAATAACTCTATCTTAGAAATAGAAATTGAACAAATCATACATGAGATCTGTAAGAAAAAAATCACCAAGACCAGATCGATTCACAAATAAAATATACCAAATATTTGGAGAACAATTAATCCCAATACTATAGAAGCTATTGGGAAAAATAGGCAAAGAAGGAGTCCTACTAATTTCTCTTTATGACACAAATATGATGCTGGTATCTAAAACATTAAGAGTGAAAACAGAGAAAGAAAACAATAGACTAATTTCCCTGACAAATATTGATGCAAAAATTTTGAATAAACCATCAGCAAGGAGATTGTAGCAATACGTCACAAAGATCATACACTATTACCAGGTGACATATATATCAGGAATGCTGAACTGCTTCAATATTAGGAAAACTATCAGCACAATTGACCATATCTATAACAAAAACAACAAAAATCACATTATTTTATCAAGAGATGCATAAAAAGCTTTTGACAAAATATAACACTGATTCCCATTAAAAACACTAGAAAACACAGGAATAATTGGAGCTTTCCTTAAAATAATAAGCAGTATCTAGCTAAAAGTATCAGAAAATATCACGTGTAATGGGGATAAGCTAGAAGCCTTTCCAACAAGATCAGGGGTCAAGCAAGGATACCCGTTATGACTGCTACTATTCAATATTGTACTAGAAATGCTAGCTAAAGCATTAAGATAAGAAAAAGAAATTGACGAAATTGGAATAGCAATGAAGAAACAAAATTATCACTTATTGTGGATGATATGATGATATACTTAGAGAATCCTAGAGAATCAACTAAAGTACTTGAAATAATTAACATCTTGAGCAAAGTTACAAGATAAAAAATAGACCCACACAAATCATCAGCATTTCTATATACTACCAGCAAAGACCAGCAGGAAGAGATAGAGAAATTCCACTTAAAATGATTGCAAACAATATAAAATACTTGACAGTTTACCTGCCAAGACAAACCCAAGATAAACATATGAAAACTATAACAAAATACTTTTCACACAAATAAAATAAGATCTAAACAACTGGAGAAATATTAATTTCTTATGGGTAGGCTGAGATAATGTAATACAAATGACAGTCCTTCCTAAGCTAATTTATTATTTGGTGCCATACTCATCAAATTACCAAAAAAAATTATTTTATAGTAGTAGGAAAGATAATAATAATAATATTCTTCAAGAAGAACAAAAGGTGAAAAATGTCAAGGAAATTAATGAAAAAAAAATGTGAAGGAAGGTGGCCTAAGTGAACCAGATCTCAAACTATAGTATAAAGTGGTAGTCATCTAAGCAATCTGGTCATGGCTAAGAAATAGAGTAGTTGATCAGCGGAACAAATTAGGTACATAATACATAACAGTAAATGACCATAGCAATCTAGTGTTTGACAAAAACCAAAAGTTCTAAGCTTTTGGGACAAGAACTTACTATTTGACAACAATTGCTAGGAAAACTGGAAAGCAGTTTGGCAGAAACTAGGTATACTTCAACATCTCACATTGTATACTGAGATAAGGTCAAAATGGGTTTGATACTTAAACATAAAGACTGATACCATAAGCAAAATAGGGCAGCATGGAAAATTTCACCTGTCAGATCTATGGATAAGGGAAGGATGTATGACCAAAAAACAGATAGCATTACAGGATGTAAAATGGATAATTTTTATTATATTGAATTTAAAAGTTTTTGCATAAACAAAACCAATGAAGCCAAGATAAGAATAAAAGAAGGAGACTGGAGAATAAAACTTTGATAAAGGCCTCGTTCCTTCAATACATAGAACATTAAGTTAAATTTATAAGAATATGAATCATTCCTAAATTGATAAGTATTCAAATGATATGAACAGGCAGTTTTCAGAAGAAGAAATCAAAGCTATCTATAGTCACATTAAAAAATGTTCTACTTAGAGAAATGCAAATTAAAACAACTTTGAGGTACCACTCCACAACTATCAGATTGGCTAATATGACAGAAAAAGAAAATGACAAGTGTTGGAAGAGATGTGGGAAAATTAGGACACTAATACACTGTTGGTGGAGTTGTGAACTGATCCAATCATTCTATACGGGAATCTGAAACTACACCCAAGGATCTATAAATCTGTGCATACCCCTTGACCCAGCAATACCACTACTAGGTCGGTACCCCAAAGAAGTCAAAGAAAAAAGAAAAGGACTTTATGTACAAAAATATTTATAGCAGCTCTTTTTGTGTTGGGAAAGAATGGGAAATTGATGGGATGCCCATTCATTGGTGAATAGCTGAACAAGTTGTGGTATATGTTTGTGACAGAATACTATTGTGCTATAAGAAATGACAAGGGACACAGTTTCAGAAAAACTGGAAAGACTTACATGAACTGATACAAAGTGAAGTGAGCAGAACCAGAACATTGTATACAGTAATAGCAATATGATACCATAATCAACTGTAAACAACTTAGCTATTCTCAGTAATACAATAATCCAAGATAATTCCGAAGGTCTTATCATGAAAAAATGCTATCCACTTCCAGTGAAAGAGCTGATAAGGTTTGAATGCTTATCTAAACATTTTTTTACTTTATTTTTCTTGGTTTTTTTATCTGCATTTTCTTTTGCCACATGGCTAATATGTAAATGTTTTGCATGACTATACATGTATAATCTATATCAGATTGATTGCTTGCTTTCTTAAGAAGGTGGGCAGCAGGGAAGGAGAGAATTTGGAACTCAAATTTTTAAAAAGCAAATGTTAAATAAATTTTCAGCATATGATTGAGACAAAATTTTTAAATTAATTAAAAAATCACTGGTAACTGGAGAGAGCAGTTTGATGAAGTCAGGTCAAGTTGTCCTGCTTCTAGGGGCTCACAAAGATATATGGTATGTGAGGATTTTGATATTGATGCCGTTCTAGACATGTGAGTTCATTGGTATAGGAAAGTCCTTCTCCCAATACAGATGGGCAACTCCTCTGCAATTTATAGCCTTAAAAAGTTGTTGTGAGCAATGAAAGGTTAAATGACTTGCCTAATGAGTTGTGTCAGAAGCAAGATTTAAACCCTGGTCCTCTCTAATGTTAGGCCAGTTCTCCATCAATTACATGATTCTGCTCTTCACAAAGAATGTGAGATACAGTTGGCATTAGGTTCACCTCTAAATTCAAGACTAACTGCATTGTTCCCCAAATTAGGTGGTTTTAGCAGAGCATGAGTACTTAAGAGAAAAGTATAATACACATCCCTCCCCCCACAAAATGATCACTGTTAGACAAATCTAGAGAAACCCAAAGGAATAAAAATGTTATTTATAAAAATGAAAAAAAAAGTATCAAATACTTGGGTTTCACGTTAATAGACCATGCATAAGACCTATTAAAAGATAAGTATAAAAATATTTTCATCATAAATAAAGGATTACTGAAATAATTTAAGGGATTTTTCATGTTCCTAACTACTTTGATCCAATAATATGAAAATATAATATCAATACTACCCAAATTAGGTTTCATTCCACATGAAGCAAAATATGAATAGCCAATTTCCCAGGATCTGAGATATTAGCATTGAGAGTTTTCCCAGAGCCCCACTAGCATGTCATTTTCCTTTTTTTTTGTCAATCATAATTCAATTTAAAAACTCTAGCATCGCATCTGACAAAAGTAAGATTGAATATTTTACACTGCACACTCTATAAATTCTGGATGGATCGGTTATCATAACCAGAGATAGAGAGGCAATCACACACAGTGCAATGGAATCCTGAATTTGGTTCAGATTCCACTCTAATAGGATCAGCAAATTCATTTAATCTCTTTGAGCCTCTTTTTCTTCATCTGTAAAATGGAGACAATAATACATGTTGTACCTACCTCACAGTGTTGTTGTGAGCTAAATATAACTGTCAACTATGATTCTATTTAAAGTATAAAATTTAGAAAAAAAACAAATTATGGAGAAGATAAACATTCTTGTCTATAAATAAATGAAGAAATTATTGGAGACAAAATACATGGTTTTAATTATCATTAAAAAATTTTTTTGCAACAAAAAATGAATCACAGAAATTTTGTAAAAGGACTTGGGGGGAGGGTGGGGAGTGGAACCAAGATGGTAGAAAAAATGCAGGGACTTGCCTGAGTGCTCCCAAAGTCCTCTCCAAACAACTTTAAATTATGCCTCAAAATAAATTCTGGCCTAACAGAACCCACAAAAGAATGGGGGTGAAACAATTTTCCAGTACAAGACAACTTAGAAGTTCAGCAGGAAAGGTCTATTACATTGAGGTGAACAAACCAGCAGCAACCAGTGGGGTGTGTGTGTGTGAGTGTGTGTGCATGTGTGTGTGTGGTTGTGTGTGTGTGATTCAATCAGCAGCCACAGCTTCCAGAGGTCTCAGCCCACAGATGGTAAGTGGCTCAGACATCTAATCAAAGGGAGATTACAGGGGTCTCTTTGCTGGCACTGGGTTCAGGACTCTGTTACATTGCTCATACTCAAATCCAGGTTACACCCCTGAGTCATGGTCCCAGGGTGGGCAGGAGCACCAGGACACCAGACTTTGCAGTCCCAAGGGTGCAGGCACCCTGGTCACAGTTCCCAGGTAGAAAAGAGTGCTATAGTCCTTCACAGACAAGTGCCAAAGCCAGGAAAGTAGTAAACACACCTCTGAGCTCATATAACCTTGGAAGAAATGAAAACTTACAAAGCCCCAAAACTAGCTGCACAAAAAACCTAAATCTTGGGACAGTGCCCCTTACACCCCATGAGCACAGCCCAATTTTAATATTAATTTAAAAGTCAAGAAATCAGAAGGGAAAGTGAGCAAATTTTAAAAAAAATTCTGACTATAACAAGTTACTCTGGTGACAGGGAAGATCAAAACACAAATTCAGAAGAGAACAATATCAAAATGGCTACACCCAAAGAAAAAAATGTGAAAAGGTCTCAGGCCCCAAAAAGAATTTTTGGAAAAGCTCAAAATGAAGTTTAAAAATCAAATAAGAGAAGTAGAGGAAAAAGAGAAAAGAAACAAGAGTGATGCAAGTAAGTCATGGAAAAAAAAGTCATCACCTTGTTAAAAGTAGGCACAACAAAAATACCAAAGAAAATTAAAATCTATAATATGCCAAACGATAAAAGAGGCACAAAAATTCACTGAAGAGAACTCCAGGAAAAGTAGAATTGGCCAAGCAGAAAAAGATATACCAAAATTCACTGTAGAGAAGAACTCCTTAAAAAGCAGAATTGGTCAAGTGAAAAAAAGTTGTACAAAAATTCAATGAAGAAAAGAACTCCTTAAAAAGTGGAATTGGAGGGAAGGAGCCAAGATGGCAGCTGGAAAGCAGGGACTAGCATGAGTTCCCCACCAAGTCCCACCAAAAACCTATAAAAAATGGCTCTGAACCAATTCTAGAACTGCAGAACACACAAAATAGCAGAGGGAAGCAGGGCTCCAGCCCAGGACAGCCTGGATGGTTGCTGGGTGAGGTGTTTCACGCACGGAGCTGGAAGCAGAGGAAAGCCCAGCATGGGCCACGTGGACCATCCAGACCAGGAGCCAGGCAGAGCGTGCCCTAGCACCATGAATCAGTGAGCTGCAGCAGTTACCAGACTTCTCAACCCACAAACACCAAAGATAACAGAGAAGATTAGTGGGAAAAGCTGCTGGGGACAGGGTGATAAGAGTTTGCACTTCAGCCACCTGGGGGGGGGGGCAATGGAGGTGGGACAGCTGCAGAACTACAGATGCAGCTGCTTCCAGTCCCAGGCCCACCTGGTGGGAGGAATTAAGTGGTGGATCAGAGCAGGAGTGCAGAGCCTGATGAAGATCTAAGTCCAGTCCAGGTTGGGGGTTCTTGGAGAAGGAGGAGTGCTGGTGTGGTAGAGCTGGCTGTAATAGCTCTGAAATCACCCCAAGCTTGGAACATAGTACTCTTTACTCTACAAGCAGTCATACCCTGCTGAAAAACTCAAGGGTCAAGTAAGTTGGCTGGGAACATGGCCAGGCAGTGAAAATACACCCAGATTCAGTCTCAGACTTTGGAATCTTTCTTTGGTGACAAAGAAGACCAAAACATACAGCCAGAAGAAATCAACAAAGTCAAAGAGCCTCCAACAAAAGCCT
>CM053624.1:226980312-227021650 GCA_028646595.1 Phalanger gymnotis | reverse complement strand
CCATGTTCCCAGCCAACTTACTTGACCCTTGAATTTTTCAGTGGGGTATGACTGCTTGTGGAATACAGAGTTCTATGTTCCAAGCTTGGGGGGATGAGCCAGCTCTGCCACACCAGCACTCCTCCTTCCCCAAGAACCCCCAACCTGTACTGAACTTAGATCTACAGCTGGCTCTTCACTCCTTCTCTGATCGGCCACTTAATTCCTCCCACCATGTGAGCCTGGGGCCAGAAGCAACTGCAGGTGTAGTTCTGTAGCTGCCCCACTTCCACTGCCCCCAGGGCTGTGGCCCAACTGCAAACTCCCTGTCCCCAGCAGCTTTTCCCACTAACCTTCTCTGTTGTCTTTGGTGTTTGAGGGTTGAGAAGTCTGGTAACTGCCACAGATCACTGATTCAGGGTTCTAGGGAACACTCCACCCAGTTCCTGTTCTAGTTGGTCTGCGCCGCCCACGCTGGGCTCTGCTCCACTCCGCACCCAGCTCCGTGCAGAATAGACCTTACCTAGAGACCATCCAGGCTGTTCTGGGCTGGATCCCTGCTTCCCTCTGCTGTTTTGTGGGTTCTGCAGTTCTAGAATTGATTCAGAGCCATTTTTTATAGGTTTTTGGAGGGACTTGGCGGGGAGCTCACATGAGTCCCTGCTTTCCAGCCGCCATCTTGGCTCAGCCCCTTGATTCTACAGTTCTATTTTAAGATGAAGAAGCTCCTGTTTCTCCAGCCTTCCCTGCTGGTCCTCCTGGAGTAAAGCAGCTCCCACTCTCCTATCCCCACCCCAGTTTGCCGCCTCAACCACCTCTGCCAGAATTCTTGCTGTCATCACCACCAAGTGGCCACGGATGTCTCCCAATGGGCCTGCTTCCCTAGGCCTTTCTGGGTCTCCTCAGATGCCCCCTTCTACACCTAGAGTTCATCACTCTGCTCCTGGGATTCACCCTGCACTTCCTGTTACATACTCCTCAACTCTGGGGTTACACTCCCCACTTCTGGGGTATAGCCTCCTACTCCCAAAGTGCATTCTCCAGTTCCAGGGGTACACCCTCCAGCACCTGGTTTCCACCTTCTAGCTCCTGAGGTATACCTCGTAGCAACTGGGGTTTATCCTCAGGCTTCAGTTCACCCCCAAGCTCCAGGTATATACCTCCCAAATCTAGGAGAATATTTCCCAACCCCAAAGCCCCCAATGTTGCACCCTCTTCCTCCCTTGGAAGGATCTGGAAGTATTCCTCCTTCTCCAGCAACAAATTGAAAAGCTGTTACTCCTCTCTCCTACCAAGTTCATTTTAATTTACATGGCATCATTTTTGAAAACAACAAAAAATAAGGAACAGGCCTGGTGTATATCTCCAAAGTATTCCTGCACTTGCTAGACATTTCAGAATCAGTTTTCTTAAACCTCCTGAGTTCAGAATCCAAGGAAGAAGAGTGGGGTGTTGGGTTTCATAATCTCTAATGTCCTTCCTGCTCTAACGGTCTAAAGTTTTTCCATCAATCAGATCGAAGCACACTTTCTGAAACTATTTTCCTTGTGGGTTTTTTTTAATCTGTGTTTTTTTCCTTGGCAACATGGCCTATCTGGAAATATGTTTTACATGACTACACATGAAGAATCTATATCAAATTGCTTTCCTTCTCAAGTGGGAGAAAGAGGAGGAAAGGAGGGGGAGAATTTGGAATTCAAAATTTTAAAATAATGTTAAAAATTTTTGTTTACATGTAATTGAGAAAAAAATAAAAGTTAAATATTTAAAAAACTGATTTACCTCTGCTCACTGTGCTTGTGAACTAAGTGCCTTGTGAACTCACCATTCAAGCTCAGGCCTTTTGGATACATGGTTCCTTTGAATTCTAGCCTGACCTAGAACTGTGTTCCTAGATTGCTCCTGAATCTTTTGAGTGTCTTACAGCCCAATCCCTCTTCCAGTCCTTCTAACAATCCAAACAAGGTCCAGCAATTCCAAGGACTCCATTTTGGCCCCTTATTCATAAAGTATCCATTCCTTTAGGAGGGAGGGAATAGAAGCATTGCCCTATAGCAGACATTTTCTCATGTCCCTGAATGGGTGCTCCAGTCCTACCTGCCTGCCCACCCTACCCACCTCTGAGCATTTGGCTTCTATTCTGCTTTTCACATTAGATTTCCATCTTTGCTATTGGTAGAGACTTATATTGTCTAGGAATAAACAATACTCAGAAGGCCAAGAAGGGTTTAAATATATCTTACATTTATTCATCTTGAATAAGTGGGTACATTCTCCTGAACACAGTAAGGGGATGATAAGGGACTCAGACAAATGCTGGTCCTTCTATTGGCTCCTAATTCGAATCTCCTGCCTGGCTCTTCAATGGCCAGATGCAACCCCCTGAACTGCCTGCATCATGCCTCCTTCGAAGACCTCCTTAAGCATGGGTACAAGCCTCTAAGCTTTAACCTGATCAGAAGCCTGGTCTCTGCTCTAAACCTGGGAGGGTACGGTGTGGAGGGGGAGAGCAGGAGAGATACTTTCAACTCTGTGGAAACAAAACTGCTTCCACCATTTGTCACAGTATGAAATGACTCCTCCAGCACCTTGCTGGATGTCAGCTGTCCCCAGAAACTGGCCTTTTCCTGAAATACGATGGTATCCATGGAAGCCCATCACTCTCTCAGAGCTACACCACTGTCTCTGTCTACCATATCCTTACAGATTGTCCTATGATTAGGTCTGCATCTTCCATATATCACTCCTCCCTTGGGAGTGCTCTTCGGTAGCACCCCATCCTACCACTGAGTTGAGATTTCTCCCATTCTGTCTCCATTTCAATTCCTCCCTTTACCACCTCACCCATTCTCTTTTCTTCCTAACAGATTGCAGGACTTATTTTCTCTTTATTCTTTACCATTGTTTTGATTAAGGTACTTCACACTTTCCCCTCAATCTTCTGCCTCCTCTCTCTCCTTTTATGCATCCTCCCATTCTGGCCTTAGTAACACACACACACACACACACACACACACACACACACACACACACACACACACACACACACATACACACACACCTATTGATTACATCCATGGTGTTTAGACCTGTTCCTCTACTCACTTCTATTTAAATTCCCCCTTCGTTATGCCTCGAGCAAATCGAGACCAAAATTATCATGTAAACATTTCCTAACAATTTGAGACATGAATTAGAAAGAAATGTTGCATTTTCTAGTTGTGGAAAACATTCGTTCTAAAGTGTTATAAAACTTTATTCTTTTAGCTTCTTCTTTTGTGGGAAGGCCCCTGTTCAAGTTGCACTAGTATGCAGTCCAGAAGACAAAATCATCCTTGCTGTCATCGATGTTACTAGTCATTTTCTATCGTGATGTGATCATGTGATAACAAAAATACACCCAAATGTACCCCTTCCCTTCAAAATAAACCTTGCATTTTGCCCTAAAAGAATTTTTAATTTGTTTCTAGAGCAAAGGGGTTTGGAGTAGATGTGCCGATGATGTCAACTACAATAAAACTATTACTGTCAACAACAAAAAAAGTTCTGCTTTCACCTTTCTCTCCTTGTGTATTTTCTTAAAGAAAGAAATCTGTCAATGGACCCTCTATTGTTATTGGATTGCTGTTGGTTTCAATTGATGTCTTTCTCTTTTAACTTTTATTCCTTTAACAATTTCTAGAGATGGAATAATGTATTTAAAATTACATGTGCTTTCCTCGGTAGTTATATTTCTTTACCTTTCTAGTGTTTCCATTGTCTGAGGTGTTGACAAATTGAATAAGATGATATCTTTTTGTGGGGAGGAGCATAAGCATGCTTTAAATGACTTTTATTTAATATCTATCTTTTTCATGAATGATTAGGCTCAGATGATTGAGGTATGTCATTTGAGGTTACATTTTGAGCTCTTTTGCTTTCTTGTATTTTTTTTATTCCATCTCCTCTGATTTTGTGGTTCTGTGTTATCTAAATTTCCTCTCCTTTATATTTGAAAGTCTTTTTCCTAATCGCTTGCAAGATTTTATTATGGTGGTCAGTTTTTTGACTTGTAGTTTTCTGAGAGACCTATAATTCATCAGTTGTCTCTATGCATCTTATCATTGAGATCACTGTTTGCTTGTGTAGAGATCATGTATTCTGTAAATGTTATTACTTTTTACCTCTCTTCTTCCTGATTATTCTTCATTTCTGTTAAATTCCCAATCAAATGTATTCTACTTTACTTGTTGAGAAAGACTTAGCACCATACATTCAAGTTTTTCTACTGTACTTCTTTTTTCTGCTCTGCAAGCCATGAATTCTGATTTCACAATTCTTAGGAACAGATTCCTTGAACCATTCAGGAATACTCTGCTGTGGTTCTGTGCTGTCTTAGGAATCCACACAGACCTCCATCTCATGAGATATTGCTTCGACTTTTCCTTGTCTTGCAATATTTATTTAGGGATATCTGGACTCATTTGAATTCATCTTCTGGGTCATTTTTCCTTCAGTGTTTTCATGGTGCTTCTTTGATTTATTTGCTTCTTACAATTTTAAACTGCCTCCTGAGATCTCTGATAATTTCTTTCCTTTTTATTCCTCCTATTTCTCACCTTTTGACTACTCTCACTTTGATGGTAAATCCTCTGAAGGCTGACCATGATAGCCATCTCAGCTTCCTCTATGCAGGGGAATTCATTTTTCACCAACTTCACTCCTTACTCCAGGTGACTTCTGGAGGACATAAAAGGTCTTAGCTGAATACTAGTACTCTTTTCTTCAGGCCTAGTGTATCCCTACATGAACACTGATTCCTTCTTTCAATTTCCTCTGTTCTTCAGTTCCCAGATGGAGTACTGTGTCAGGAAGCAATTACCACCACAAGCAGAGCATGGTTCAGCTTTCTTCTAACTACCCCTTTCTGCCCAGGGTGGGCAAAAGTTGAGTTCTCTTGCTTATTGCCACAGAAGGTGGGGTTGAGGTTGGGGCTAGGGCTGGTAGGGTGAAAGCAGAAGTGAATAGTGTGATGACAGAGATTGCATAGCAACGCAGAGATTGCTGAGCTGATCCCAGAGTACAGTTCTTATGGATCTAGTTTTTCAACCTGCTAGTAATGGAAGATGATATAGGAAGAGGTTCTGAGCAAAGGAACTAGGGATTTGGGATTAGTTTTGTATGCTTTTAATTCATCAGGTTGTTAACTTGATCAGTTTCTTGATATCTTAGTTTGTGGAGATAACTTTTCACTTCTTGCACATAACTCTTATCTTAGGGAGCTTTGGGAATTTGTGGGGACAGGAGAAAATGGTCTTGTGACCAAGAAGAAGCCTTCTCTAGGAAAATTTCAAGGACATCCTATAGATCATATCGATTACTCGAAAACTTCAAAAGTCTTAGAATGTCTGAAATGTAATTGCATGTATCCTCTAATTACTTGATGAATTTTCAGTAACTGAGCAAAGTAAAACAATTCATAAGAATAATTGTAACTCACAGCATATGTGACTTTTGTGCTTTCCAGTTAGCTAAAAGAAAGAGCAGGCTTAAAAAATAGTACCAACAGTCCAGTGATTTCTATCTGAACTTTACTGCCACAAAACTTGCTTCATTTACATATTAATGGTAATGGTACAGCCGAGAACTCTCTGGACTTGGAGTTAAAGGACCTGGATTCAAATTGCATTTGATGATTTGCTACCTGCATGACCTTGGGATCATCGCTTAAACTTCATGAGCCTCAGTGTTTGCCTTGGAATGGCCTTTTAGCTCTACGTCTACGCCTACATGTACTTTTCTGTCTCTGTCATTGCCCATCTCTATGTCTATGTAAGACAGCCAGCCCAAGTCTGAATAGCAGAGTAGCTCCTGCATCACTGACACCATGCTCTGAACTGAACTAGCTCTTAGCCCTGAAATTCTAGAGGTGCAAGTTGCCTCAGCCACATGTACTTACTACCTTTCCTCTCCAAGATTGTGCCCTCTCTCTCTCTCTTCACTCTGAATTTGTGAAAGAGTTCACTCTGGGTTTCTTGGGGTAAAAAGGGAATGATTTGTAACTATTGTTCTTCCCATGTCATTTGAATAAGACCTTGTGTTTGCTAAGTGCTGAGTCTACTGTCTGGATGTTGTTGGGAAACTTATTGGTGGGGGCTCTGAGGAAATTGAGGGAATTAAGGGGATGAGGAGAGCAAGATCTTAATTGTGGGAATTGAGTGAACCACATTCATTCCATCTTGTGACTCAATTCTGGAGCTAGGTCAGTTCCCTTTCTATTTAATTAAAACTGGGCTCATATTGATCAATAAGTTATTGTTTCCATGTTCCTTTGATTGTTAATAGACACTTAGAAGGGGAGTGGGATACTTGCTTTTCTGATTTTAGGGAACTACATCAGCTCACTCAGCCTCTCCCAACTTGGGAAGTCCTTAATCTTTCATTCAAAAAGAAATCAGATTATGTAATGCTGTATTGTTTCCTTTTAAATAATTGCTTATTTAATTGTTTTCAAAGTATAAAACTATCTCCCTCTGTATTTGGGGTCCAGCTGCAAGCTGATGAAGGCACCTGGTTCTGATTTGTTAGGTCATTGACATGCATTGCCTAATTACTTTTTCCTTAGTCATTTCATCTTTCACTGGCCACAGCTCAAAAAGTGGAGCCCATAAGGGTTATTCTGAGAGCCTGGAAAGTTGCACTATTTACCTTTCTAGGGACTTAGTTGATATTTCCCAGACTATCTGGGATGTTGAAGTGGTGTCCCCAGGTCTTCAACTCATCTTCATACTCTCTGAAGCTTCCCTTAACCTTATTTATCCATTCATTTCAATTGTCTACAACAAATGCCCATTTCTTAAATGCCTAACTTCCTTCAGCTCACATGGGGCTCCAAAAAGCTGTAGCATGTGCAGTGCCCACACCATGGGAAAACCATCTCAGCACACAGGCTAAACCAGGTTGAGGGTAACTGACAGGCCTCAAAACTGTTAGTGAGTTAGGGGGATGTCTACCCCAAGAATGTGAAGACTTCCCCAGCAGAATGGGAGGATTCGTTCCAATGGTTGGGAAGGCAGGAGCTGAGGTGTGCTTAGGGCTTGGTCAGACATTGAAGACATCAAGGTCATCCACTGCATACCAGGCCATTGTCAGTAGTCCTGACTTTTGTCTTGCTACTGGATTTTGATGACTCTAGAAGAGAGAGTCAAACTGACAACTTTGTGCAATTATGCCTTGCTGAAATCCAATTCTCATGGAGGTCAAGACATCGCCTTGGCATAGCATTGGGCATCTTCAAAAATGAAGGAGGAATAAAGAAGAGAGAGAAATTTCTGAAATGCAAAATGGAAAATTTTGATTACATTAAATTAAAAACGTTTTGCACAACAAAGCTCATGCAACCAAGATTAGAAGGGAAACAATTTTTGCAAACAGTGTCTCTAATAAAGGCCTCATTTCTAAAATATAGAGAGGACTGAGTCAAATTTATAAGAATACAAGTCATTCCCCAACTGATAAATGGTCAAATGATATTAACAGATAGTTTTTAGATGAAGAAATTAAAGCTATCTATACTCACATAAAAATGCTCTAAATAACTGTTGATCAGAGAAATGCAAATGAAAACATCTCCGAGATACATTATGCCCATTAGATTGGCTAATATGAAAAAACAGGAAAATGATAAATATTGGAGAAGAGGTGGAAAAATTGGAACACTAAAGCATTGTTGGTAAAGTTGTGAATTGATCCAACCATTCTGGAGAACAATTTGGAACTATGCCCACAGGGCTACAATACTGTGCATGCACTTTGACCCAGCAATACCCCTATTAGGTCTGTATCCCAAAGAGATCATATGAAAAGGGGAAAGGACCCACATGTGCAACATATTTATCACAGCTCTTTTTGTGGTGGCCAAGAATTGGAAATTGAGGGGATGCCCATCAATAGAGGAATGGCTGAACAAGTTGTGGTATATGAATGTAATGGAAGACTATTGTTCCATAAGAAATGATGAACAGGTGGACTTTAGAAAAACCTGGAAAGACTTGCATGAACTGATGCTGAGTGAAGTGAGCAGAACTAGGAAAACATTGTATACAGTAATAGCAACATTGTGTGATGACCATCTTTGTTACATTCAGCTCTTCTCGGCGATGCAATGGTCTAACACAGTTCCAAAAGATTACTGATGGAACATGCTACTCACATCCAGAGAAAGAACTATAGAGTCTGAATAAAGATAGAAGCAGCCTATTTTCTTTTCTTTAATTGTTTTTTTGTTTCTTATGGTTTTCTCTTTTTGTTCTGATTAATTTTTCACAACATGAAAAATGTGGAAATATGTTTAATGTGATCATCAGATTTCATGACAGTCTCAGGGAGGGGAGAGTGGAGGGGGTAGAATTTAGAATTCAGAATCTTATAAAAGTGAATGTTGAAAATTTAAAATAAGTAAATGAATAAATTTTTTAGAAGGAAGGAAGAACAGCTTCCTTCAAATCACAGTTCAGGTGTGAACTCCTACCTGAGGCCTCATTATTGTTTTTCAAAAAAACATTCATTAAGTGCTTACTGACTGCTAAGCACTGTGTAAAGTAGGGGCTGGGGTGTGGGTGGGGGTCAGGTGCAGGGGAACAAGGTGACCTGGTCCTTGCCCTCAGAGACCTTAAACTCCACACCCACAGGCAAAGATGAATGCCTAGGGTAGCCCTGACCAGGAAAAGGCTTTAAGGCCTGGGAATTCTTAAACTAGAAGTGTCAACAACAACAAGAACAAGAAAGGTGGCTTGGTTATATGTCCCCAAGGGAATGTAAGTTCCCCTGAGGGCACTTTGGTTTTTCCTTCCAGCATACTAAGTGCTAACTACCATTCAGGTTTTTTTTTAATTTCATATTTTATTATTTAATATTTTAGTTTTCAACATTGATTTCCACAAGATTTTGAGTTACAAATTTTCTCCCCATTTCTACCCTCCCCTCTACCCCAAGATGGCATGTATTCTGATTTCCCCATTCCCCAGTCAACCCAACCTTCCTTCACCCCACTCCCCACCACATCCCCTTCCCCTTACTTTGTTGTAGGACAAGATAGATTTCTATACCCCACTGCCTGTATATCTTTTCCCAGTTGCATGCAAAAACAACCTTTTTTGTGAACATCCCCTTTTAGAACTTTGAGTTCCAAATTCTCTCCCCTCTTCCCTCCCCACCCACCCTCCCTAACAAGGCAAGCAATTCAAGAATGGCCACATATGTATCATTATGTGGAACAATTCCATAATAATCATGTTGTGTAAGACTATTTTCCCCTCCATCCTATCCTGCCACCCTTTATTCAATTTTCTCCCTTAATCCTATCTCCTTTCAAAATTGTTTGCTTTTGATTACCTCCTCCACCAATCTGCCCTCCCTTCAATCATCTCCTTCCCCTTACTTTCCTGTGGGGTAAGATACCCAAATGAGTGGGTATGTTATACCCCCCTCAAGCCAATCCCGATGAGAGAAATATTCACTCATTCTCCCTTGCCTGCCCCCTCTTCCCTTCAAACAGAACTGCTTTTTCTTGCCGCTTTTACATTAGATAATTTACCATATTCTAACTATCCCTTTCTCCTTCTCTAAATATATTTCCTCTCTCATCCTTTAATTTAATTTTATTTTTTTAGTTATCATCCCTTCATATTCAACTCACCCTGTGCCCTCTGACAATATGTATATTATGTATATGTATATATATGCATATATATATGCATATTCCTTTCTAGTACCCTAATACTGAGAAAGGTTTCATGAATTATAAATATCATCTTTCTGTGTTAGAATGTAATGAAACAGTTCAACTTTAGTAAGCCCCTTATGATTTCTGTTTCTTGTTTACCTTGTCATGCTTCTCTTAATTCTTCTATTTGAAAGTAAAATTTTCTATTCAGCTCTAGTCTTTTCATTGAGAAAGCTTGATTGTCCTCTATTTTATTGAACATCCATATTTTGCCTTGGAGCATTATATTAAATTTTGCTGGGTAAGTGCCAAACACCATTCTTGAATGAAATGGATGTCATTGTCTCAAAGTCTCAAAGAAAACTACCTAGTAAGAATTCACAGGTTTGCCAAGGTAAGTGAAGAGACACCTCCCACACTTTAGAGATGTGAACAAAGTTTTCTTTTCAGAGTGTGTTAACAGGTAATTAAGATGGGGCTAATTGAGTAGGGTGGAAGTATATAAGGTCTTGGATAAGAACCAGGGCAGCATTTCTCCTCTTGGAAACTGACCTGGAGCTCCATACAAGGGGAGGCCCAAACCAGAAACACTAGAAGGTAAGTATTACTCTAGGAAGGGTGGCTTTTAGTGCATCAAAATATGTATACTGTTTTGTGTATTTTGTGATCATTAAGGTATGCTATATGAAGGTATTATTATAGTCACATCACTTTTGTCAGGTAGGCAATATGGGAGGAAAGCTGAGGTAAGAAAAGATTTTGAGGGCATCCTCAATAATGAGAAAAGATTCCTTTTAATTAAGAAGAAAAGGACTTCTGTTCAAGCCCCAGACTTTTCCTTCTGGGGTCCCTTGGAATCTGATTCTCCCAATTCAGTCAGTCACCAAGCTAGGTCATAGGATCTGAGATTTACAGCTGCAAAGGACCTTAGAGTGTGATGACTTGAACATTTGGTTAAAGGAGGCAAACAATCTAGGTGATATTTAAATTCATATTGTTTATACCCTTAGAGCTACCAGCATACATACATACATATATACATACATACATACATACATATATATATACATATATATATATATATATATATAGAGAGAGAGAGAGAGAGAGAGAGAGAGAGAGAGAGAGAGCGCCAGATGAAAACTCATTGTCTGAACAAAAGAATGAGAAGGTTTAAAAATATTTTTAGAACAGTCACAACTCAACATGTCTGTATTACTCAAATTTATGGTCTCCATGAATGCTTAACTATGAGACAAGAAAAGGACTTTTCCTAATAGATTGTAAATACAATAAGATAAGAGAGTTGACAAAGTGTCAATTGAAATTACAACCCAGGATCTCTGTCTTTAATTTACCATTCATATGCCATAGCATAGTATATATTTATTTTCTATTCATATTTTAAATACATAAATGTGGCACTGTTGTTTCCCCTAAAAGAGATTAAGTTCCTTGAGGGCAGGAATTATACCATTTGTCTTTTTGCTATCATCACCTACCATGTTGTAGCATTTATTGTAAACTTAATATTATTGAAAATTTGATGATTGTTGGATTCATCCACTGGAGAAGAGGGAAGAAAGCTAGGAAAAACAGGGTTTAATCAGGAGTCGGCTTGGTAAGAAGAACTACATTTCCACAGACTAGATTGAAAGACCATAGGGGATGTCAGAAGGTTTTAAGATGAAAGTGGAAAAGAAGGTGGACCTCATAGCAATGGCCTGCATTTCCTCAATAAAGTATGAAGCAAGGATCTCTGAAGAGAGAGTGAAGGGAGAGGTAGTGTGGAGGCTTGAAGAGAGAAGAGAAGCTTAAGAACAGTCTAGGTGGAAAGTGAAAGAGAATCAATTAAAGAAGAGAAAGGGGAGATTGCCTTGTTGCCTCAAGTAGATATGTATTTTTTTTAAAAAAACAAAACCTTTAATATCATCAACATAGGGAGGTCTTAGTGAGGGACTTCCTCTACAAAGGAAATTTGCCAATAATTTAGTCTTCAGAGTTGGCTTCCATTGGGAAGACTGAGAGAGAGAAAGAGAGAGAGACACATACAGAGAGAGTGAGAGAGTGAGAGATTGAGAGAGTGAGGGATAGAAAGAAGTGGTTCCCCTCGCTTAGCTCATTTTCCCCTCCACTGAAAAAGCTCTTTCCCCTCTTCCTTTACGATAATTTACCCCACTCTTCCTCTCCCTTCTTCCTTTTCCTAGTGCATTCTATGCACTAATTTTATTTTTTTTAGATAATCATTGCGTCATAATCAACTTACATTCATGCCCACTGTCTATGTATACTCCTTATAACTGTCCCAATGATAATTTTGATAATAATAATAAAGTTCTTAGAAGTTATAAGAATCATCTTCCCATGTAGGAATGTCAACAGTTTAACCTTGTTGAATCCTTTCTGGTTTCTCTTTCCCATTTACCTTTTTATGGTTCACTTGAATCTTGTATTTGAATTATAGAATCTGGATGCGGATTGAAGCAGACTATTTGCTCTCTCCTTTTTTACTTTGTTGTTTTATTTTATTTTTGGTTTTGTTACATCTTTCTCATTTCATTGTTTATAATTCTTCTTTACAACTTGATTATTGGGAAAATAAGTTTAATATAAAGGTATATGGAGAACCAATATGAAATCCCATGTGATCTTGGTGTGGGGAGGGGAGAGGAGAGGAAGGGGGAGAAAATTTGGAACTCAAAAACTTGTGGAACTCAGTAAACAACTAAAATAACTAATTAATTGAAAAAGAAAAAAGTTTTATTAAATAAGCAATGCTTCTTTTGCTTTCTTTTTTAAGTTATGGCTGCATATCACATTTCAAATCTTTGGGAAGAACTGAAGTGCCCCATCTGCCTAGATTTCTTTACATGTGCCACGTCTATAGAATGTGGTCACAATTTCTGTGCAAGATGTATCCATGAATTAATTCTAAAGACTTCAAAGCCCAGATTTCGATGTCCTAAGTGCAATACAAAGTGTAAGAAGACTCTCCGGCCTAGTCGACAACTGGAGACAGTGGCACAATCCTTCAGACTGCTCACCACTCACATGATGAGGAGCTGGAAGCTGAGAGATGTGATCAAGAGACAATTCCATGGTAAGTGTAGTGACCCGTGTGACACTGATTACTTCATTATCTAGGAATACCACCCCATGTAACTTCCTAGGCCATTCCAGAGAATGAAATGTTATTTCTAGATATATCTTCTGGACCCCTCCCAGAAAATTATTCTGTTTTTGTATTGAGACTCCCTATGGACAAGAGACATGCTCTTCATGAAGTTCTGAGTTTTCCTATCCAAGTTAAGTAAAACACCATTTATTAAGCAATGTTTATGGGTCAGGCACTGTGTTAAACACTAGGGATACAAAGAAAGGCTAAGATAGTCCTTATTCTCAAGGGGCTCATAGTTAATAAAGGAGACAACATGCAAAGGGGATTTACAAAGTAGACACACAGAAGATAAATGGGAGATAATCAACCAAGTGAATGCACTGGGGAGATTAGAAAAGGATTATTAAAGGTGAGACTCAAGGGGAGTCAGAAAAGCCAGGAGGAAGAAATGAGATGAGGATGGAGAAAATTTCAGGCATGGGAAACAACTAATGAAAATGGTTAGAGCTGGGGCAGCTAGGTGACACAGTGAGTAGAGCACCGGCCCTGGAGTCAGGAGGACCCGATTGCAGATCTGACCCAGACACTTGACACACTTACTAGCCGTGTGATGTTGGTCAAGTCACTTAACCCCAATTGCCCTTCCTTTCCCCCTAAAAATAAAAAAAAAAATTTAAAGATAGATTTAAAAAAATGGTTGGAGTTGGGAGATAGAATGCCTTGTGTAAGGAACTTCAAGGAGGCCAGTGTCACTAGATGACTGAGTGCATAGGAGTGAAAGGACACCAACCTCGATGAAGATCCACTAAAAGAGACTAAAGAATGGACAGACAGGAAAACCAGGATAATGTAACAAAAAACTAGACATTAGAGATTACACAGGAGAAGAGAGTAATCAGCAGCATCAAAGGATAAAGAGAGGTCAGAAATGATGAGAAGAGAAGTTGTCTTTAATGGGTACCCTGGAAAGAGTATCAGTGGAATGAGATGAGAAGCCAGATCTCAGCCTTAAGAGGAGAGGAAGAATAAAGAAAGTGAAGGTAACTGATTGTAGCCAGACTTCACCTGAATTCAGATGTGATCTAGCAGGGAAAGAAGATAAGGACTTTTTGATGATCGAGGAGGCATGGACATATGTTTGTAGGAATAGGGGAACAAGGCAGTAGAGAGAAAGAAATTGAAAATTAGTAAGAAAGTATGGAAGTAAGAAAGTACAGGGGAAGGCGGCTGGATGTGAAGAAGGAGATGGAATGGAATGGATTCTTTTTCTTCTTATGAAGGAATGGAGTTTTCTTTGTACTGAAAACCCAGATTCCCTTGTCAGAGATGGGGCTATGCATGTAAAGGTTGTTACAGGAGAGGGTAAAGATAAGATTAAATACAGTCCTCATCAAAGTATGTCATCTTGGGATGGAAAACGCCAGTGGATTTTATATTATCTTCGGTTGGAATAATCCAGTGGATTTTGAGTGCCATAGAGTGTCTAAAAATGAAAGCATCTGGCCAAAATGCTAGACGAGGAAGGTGGCTGAGTCTTTCAGATTGCCCAATGTGATGGGAAGGCTGAAACTTAGAGAAGTAAACTTCATTTCTTAACCTCTCTCTCTAGTGGGGGGAGGGGTGTCTCTTTTAGAATAGTCCCAGACTCTCAACACACACACACACCTCCAGCTCCAATTCTTTGGTTTCTAGAATCCTGAAAGTGCTATCAAAAGTGAAGGCAATGGTTGTCTATGGAGAATGTCGGCAGTAGTAAAACAGGAAATTTGCATTCTAAGGCATTATTATGATGCCTAACCTCAACAAGGCCATCTTTAGCTAACAGAAAGAATCCTTTATGAAGACAAAGCCTGAATGCCCTAAAACATTAGATAAAACTCCAGATGTCATGGAATCTAATTAAATTCTTGTAGTAGAATATAGACCTACCTCCATCTACTTGATGGACCTCCGAGCCCTCAGTAACACTTTAGGTTTACAGTGACCTTCCTAAGCAGTGCTGTGCACAGACAATGACCCCCAAGTGCCTAAAGCTACATGATATGTTGCATTTCTTCTACTAAGTGCCTTGCCAGTATTCTCTTTTTATTGACCCCTGCTGGGGACTTTTACATACTAACTCCATGGAACTGTTTATTTCTCTGTTTCTCTAGAGGAAATCAGCCTGGATCCTGAAACTGCCTATTCTGGAATCATCTTGTCCAAAGATAAGAAAACAATGAGAGGAAGAAATAGATGGAAAATGTTGTTTCATACTGTGGAGAGACCTGATCTATGTGGTGCTGTTCTAGCAACTCAGAGTTTCACATCTGGGAGACATTATTGGGAGGTGACAGTGGGAAACAGTTCTGCTTGGGATGTTGGTCTTTGTAAGGACTCTGTAAAAAAAATTGGAGAGGTTTCACCATCTTCTTATAGTGGGTATTGGCTTTTGAGCCTAAGACAAAAGAAGTATGTTGTTTGCACCGTGCCTAGGTTGAGCATTCCCTCAACAAAGAAGATCTACAAAGTGGGGATCTTTTTGGATTATGAGGCAGGAGAAATAGTGTTTTATGATGTAGACAGTAGATGCCACATCTATACATTCACCAGCTCCTTTTTAGAGCCTCTCTGGCCTCTATTTTCCATTGGCATCTCCTCCAAGAAGAAAAATATTCTAACTATTGACCCAGTATCACATGAAGCTGCAGAAACCCCACAATATGCATGACAATAACCATAACCATGACATTTGCTTTGGAGATTTCCTCCAGAAGGAAACCCAGTCCCTGACCCCAATGTTAGGATCATTTTTCTTGTATTGCGTTTTACTTCATTTTCAGGGCAAGGACTAATTTGCCTTATTCTGAAATATTCAGACAATGTGCTGTACAGTAGGGGGAGGTCAGCATAGGATATATTCATGGTTCACTGATGACTTGAACCATGTAATGGAGTCATATTTTGGTGTACAAAATGAGAAAATTGATTTCAAAAACACCTGGAAAAGACATATATGAACAAATGCACAGTGAAGTAAGAAAAAACAACAAACAAAACCCAAAACAATTTATACCATAACATCAATATTATAACATGAACAAATTTGCAGATTTTAGTATACTTATTGGAAATCTCAAGTAGAATCGGAGGAACAATTTGTACAATAACAGCAACACTTTAAAAAATGGCCAACTTTGAAAACTGTAGGAATTATCATCTGTCAATGGAACAATAGAAACAAGGATTGTCTTTTAATCTCCATTGCTGCCGGTTTCCTCACATGTCAAAAAAAGAGGTTGAACGAGATTGCCTCTGAGATGCCTTTTAGTTCTATGTCTATGTCTCTGACAAAAGCCATCCCAATTTGGAGTAGCAAAGTCATTCATCAATCACTGACCACCATGCTCTGAACTGAACTCTTAGTCCTGAAATTCCAGATGTGAGTTGCCTTGGCAACATGTACTCATTCCCGTTCTTCTTTATGTTTGTGCCCCCTCTATCCTCACACACTCTCTGTATTTGTAGGAATGTACACTGCAGTTTGGGGTGGTCATGACTAGGGAATGATTGGTTATTATTGTTCTTGCAATCCATTTGAGTAATTGCATTGGCTAAGAACCGTGTCTGTTGTCTGAATGTTTTTGAGAAGGATATTAGTTGGGACTCAAAGAGCATACCTCTTTGGGCTTACTCAGAGAATATGGAAAATAGTACTAATTCTTCTAGGCACTTTACCAACCACGGTATGAAGAATTGGGGCAAAGAGCTCTAGAAAGAATGGTACACTCATATTGTTCCTTTGTTTCTATTATGTTTCCTCTGGATCACTTCCTCAATTTTCTCATCTGAAAAATGTGGATTGGACTGGGTGAATTATTTTACCTCTACATCTATGTTTCTATGACTTCTTGTGTCTTTGATTTCTCTCTATTCCCCATTCCATATGGCTCTCTTTTTGATAATTGTTTCCTTTATGTAATTTGGCATATTTGTCATTGTTTTGAGGTGGTTCAGAGGAGTCAAGTGAAAATTCACTTTGATATCTCACTAGAAACTCTAGGGGAAAAAAATCCTTTTTTTTTTTCCAGAATACAATTTCAATCATTGGTAATCACAATGTATACTCAAACAATATTGTAGTGAGGGAAACCAATAAAAATAATTTCCTCTTACAGAGCTTTGGTTCTCTTTCATTTTTGAAGATTTTACTAGGCATAGGCCATAGGACTTGGGACTGGAAGGGACCCTAGATCAGTAAGTCCAACACTTTATAGTACATGTGGGCAATCTTTGTTATCTAATTTTTTTCAAATAAATACCAGGTAACCTCCTTAAGTAAGGACTTCCTGGTTTTTGGTAATCCAGTAAAAGGACTGCAGTTCAATGCTGATAATATTTAATGGGAGACTTGGAAAACTATAAAAAAAAAACCCTTGTTTTTCCTATTTTCCTATGCCTTGTCTATGTCCTAAGGGGCTAAAAGGTGAAGTTCTTATTTATAAAATCTCAAAGCTGAAGAGATCACAGAATTCATGTCACCAACCGACCCATCCTATTTTACAAATAAGGAAACTGATGCCTAAAAAGGAAGGTTAATAATGGATTCACAGTCTCACAGTGACTTGAAGGTTTAGTGATGAATTTTTAAAATATCTCTCATTTCCTTGAGATCTCCCCTCTTATAGAATGTTCCTAAATAAAAGCTAGAAAAAAGTCTAATCACATAGAGCAGCAAATGTTGAAGATATCAAGGGAATCTATGTAAAAAATAGTAAGGAGGTACTAGCATTACTTAATCTCAAACTATACTACAAAGCTGTAATTGTGAAAATAATTGGATACTAGATAGGGAAGAAAGAGGTAGATTAAGGGAATACATTAGGTACACAATATATAGAAAGAATTTAGCAGAGTAACTTAATGTTTAATAAATCCAAACACCCCATCTATGGGAGCAAAAACTCACTATGTAACAAATGTTGTTGGGAACTTTAGAAAAATTAAATTTGCTAGATCTCTGGTGATTATTGAATGGTAATAGAAAAAATTATATACTGCCCAGATGTACAAGACACATTTATAAAAACTGATCATGTAGCCTTTTCCCTCTCCTGCTGCTTGAGGAGCCAGCCACCACCATGAGTGACACTGTAACTATCAGAACCAGGAAGTTCATGACAAACAGACTTCAGCATAAACAAGATGGTTATAGATGTCCTTCATCCTGGAAAGGCCACAGTGCCCAAGACTGAAATTTGAGAAAAACTGGCCAAGATGTACAAGACCACTCCAGACATCATTTTTGTCTTTTGATTCAGAACCCATTTTGGTGGTGGCCAAACAACAGGCTTTGGCATGATTTATAATTCCCTTGACTATGCAAAGAAAAATAAACCAAAGCACAGACTTGCAAGGCATGGCCTGTATGAGAAGAAAAAGACATCAAGAAAGCAGCGAAAGGAACGCAAGAACAGAATGAAGAAAGTCAGGGGTACTGCAAATGCAAATGTTGTTGCTGGCAAAAAGAAGGATTAAAAGGCACTATGGATGATGTTTATCCATGAAGATAATTATTCATCAGAGCATAAATAAACTATGCAAAAACTTCAAAAAAACTGATCATGTATTGGAGCATAAAGATAGCCAAAAATGTAGAAAAACAGAAATGTAACATATTTCTGATAATATACATTATAGATATATATATATCACTTAATGATTACAATCTAATATAATGGTATTCAATAAAGGGCTTTTAAAGAATTAAAAAATAATTGGTCATAGACCACAGTTTCATACTGTATGCCAAGATGAGGTCAAAATGGGTAAATGATTTAAACATGAAGGTGATATAAGTGATTAGAGGAGCCTGAAAAAATTACATATGATATCTATAGATAAGAAAAGGGTTTAGGACCAACAAGACATAGAGTGGATCACAAGAAGTAAAATGGATAATGCTGATTACATGAAATTAAAAAGTTTTTGCACAAACAAAACTAATACAGACAAAATTAAAAGGAAAACAAGAACTTTTTCAGATGAAGGCCACATTTCTAAAATATAGAGAGAACTGGGCCACTGTAAAAACACAAGGTATGCCTTAATTGATAAATAGTCAAAGGATATGAACAGGCCATTTTCAGAAGTAATCAAAGCTATCAGTTGTCATGTAAAAATGTTCTAAATCACTATTGATTAGAGAATTGTAAATTAAAATAATTCTAGTACCAGCTATCATTAACATGACAGAAAAAATTACAAATACCAGAGGGGATGTGGAAAATTAGGGACACTAATATACCATTGGTGGAATTGGAACCTGGTCCCATTCTGGAGAACAATTTGGAACTATACCCAAAGGGATAAAACACTGTGCATACCCTTTGACTCAGCAATACCACTATTAGATGCAAATCTTCAAGAGATAAAAGAAAAGGGGGGTGAGGGACGGACCTATTTGTATAAAAGTAGATATAGTAGCTCTTTTTGTTTTGGCAAAGACTTGAAAATTGAGGGCATATCCATCAATTGGGGAATGGCTAAACAAGTTGTGGTATATGATTGTGATGGAATATATTATTGTGCTCTAAAAATTGATGAACAGACAGGTTCAGAAAAACATGGGAAGTCTTATATGAAGTGATGCAAAGTGAAGTGAGCAGAACCCAGAGAATATTGTAACAGCAATATTGTAACAATGATGAACTTTGTAAAACTTAGCTATTTGTTTCAACAATTCAGCTAGCAGCTGCTGTGGGGTGAAAAATGAACACAAGCCCAACAACAAGAGTCCTGCAAGTCCAGATTCTTTTGATCTGCTTTACTAAGGAAAGCAATGTTAAAGGGTTAACAATCTTACTTTAATCCAACATACAAATATCATTCACTCAGCTCAGGGGGAAAAGCCAGCATCCTGAGCTTCAGAGCAAATAAACATATATCAACAGATAGATTTCTGTCTGACAAAATCACAATATACAGTTACCAGAGAAGCATCAACATCTGGGTTTTCTTCAAAGCCAGGGAGCTCAGAACAATGGCTTGGCTAGAGTCACACAGCACTCCTCCTGTGGCTCAGAGCTCCAAAAGAGAAAGCCAACCTCTGGGTTTACATATCTTGTTCAGGGTCAAAGGTGAGTCACACACGTGACTAACCCACGTGACCTAAAAGCATCACAAAAATGTGACAAACCCACTTGGTCTAAAAGCCTCTGATGTCATAGACATGTCACTCAAACCCATGTAAACTAGGCTTTTCCTTGAGGCAAGGAGGTCATCAAGGACTCCTAATTTAATCAAGGAAACAAAGGCCAAACTCTTCAAGGGCACTTGGTTGAATAAGTGCTAAGAGCCCATCTTGATTCCCAATACATTATTATGATCAACCCAATGATCTAAGGCAATTCAAAAGAAATCATGGTGAAAAATGCCATGTGCCTCCAGACAGAACTAACCAACTTCCAAGTGAAGATCAAAGCATATTTTTTAAAACTTTCCTTATTTTTCTTGCTTTTCTGTATAGTTTCTTTTGCAACATGGCTAATATGGAAATGTGTTTTGCATGACTTCACATGTATAATTGATATCATATTGTTTGCTTTTTACATGTAATTTGGAAATATATAACAGAATTAAACAAAATATTTTGGAGGGGGGTAGGCAAGGCAATTGGAGTTAAGTGGCTTGCCCAAGGTCAAAAAGTTAATAAGTGGGTCAAGTGTCTGAGGCCAGATTTGAACTGAGTTCCTCCTGACTCCAGGGCTGGTGCTCTGTTCAATGCGCCACCTACCTGCACCAATAAAAATATTTTTTAAAGTTAAAAATATAATTGGAGACCAAATTACATAATTGTAAGGAATGTTTGCGTCAAAGAACAAAGCCTGGAAACAAGCAAAATTTCCACCAAAGAAGAAATGACCAATAGGACAATACATTAAAGTTCCAAGATGAAGGTAATGAAGTTCTTAGGAGAAATTTTAAGTCTCTAAATGCCTTTATCAGCCCCCCCCCCAAAAAAAAGGAAGGAAGAAATTGATTAATTGGGCAGATAGCTACAAGAAACATGAATAACAATGAATCAAAAATTCCCAACTAGGTAACAGCAGAAATTCTGAAAAGTAAAGAAGATGTTAATAAAATTAGAAGAAAGAAGACAATTGAATTGATAAATAAAAGCAGGACATATTTTTAGAAAATAAAGTCAATCTGACTTTTTCAAAAAGAGAGAAAACAAAATTATTCAAATCAAAATTCTACAAAGGAGAATCCATAGTAACTGAGGTAGAAATAAAAGAAATTATTAGACAATATAAATTTCCTGGGAGTATACCTGCCAAGACAATTCCAGTAACTATGTGAAAATAATTATAAACACTTTTTATACAAATGAAGTTAGATTTAAATAATTAGTGAAATATTAATTTTTCATGGGCAGGCTAAGTCAATATAATAAAATGACAATTTTACATAAACTAATCTACTTAGTCAATGCCATCCCAATTAAACTACCAGAAATTATTTTATTGAACTAAAAAGATAACAACAAAATTCATTTGGAAGAACAAAAAGTGAAGAATATCAAATGAATTAGTGAAAAATAATGTAGAGGAAGGAGGTCTAGTAGTACCAGATCTTAAACTATATTTTAAGGTGGTAATTATTAAAACAATCTGGTGCTGGCTAAGAAATAGAATAGTGGAACAGTAGAATAGAGCAAGTATACAATACATAGTAGCAAATGATTATAATAACCTGATTATGATAAATGCAAAAATATAAACTTCTGGGATAAGAATTATTCTTATCCCACTATTTGGCAAAAAACAATTACTGGGAAAAATAGAAAGCAGTCTGGCAGAAAAATGTTTTCAAGAGTTAGAAAAAATAATTACAGAATTCATCTGGAAGAACAAAAGGTCCAGAATATCAAGGAAATTAATGAAAAGAAATGCAAAGGAAAGTGGCCTAGCCATACCAAATCTTACATTACATTATAAAGCAGCAATCATCAAAACTACTTGATACTACTAGCTAGGAAATAGAGTGGTGGATCAGTGGAATAGGCTAGGTTCACAAACATGGTAGTCAAAGACAAGGGAACAACTGTTTGATAAACCCAAGGACTCCAGCTTTTGGGATAAGAACTTGCTATTTAACAAAAACTGTTTGGAAAACTAGAAAATAGTATGGCAGAAAATATGTATAGATCAACATCTTACACCATATGCCAAGATAAATTAAACTAGGTACACAATTTAGATATAAAGACTGATGCTATAAGCAAAGTAGGAGAGCAAGGAATAGTTTATCTGTCAGAGCTATGGAGAATGGAAGAATTTATGACCAAAGAAGAGATAGAGAACATTATGAAATGCGAAATGGATAATTTTGATTACATTAAATTGAAAAGGTTTTGCACAAACAAAGCCAATGCAACTGAGATTAGAAGGGAAGCAGAAAGCTGGGAAACAATTTTTACAACCAATGTTGCTGATAAAGGCCTCATTTCTAAAATATAGAGAGAACTGAGTCAAATTTGTGAGAATACAAGTCATTCTCCAATTGATAAATGGTCAAAGGATATGAACAGGCAGTGTTCAGAGGAAGAAATTAAAACTATCTATAGTCATATGAAAAAATGCTCCAAATTACTATTGATTAGAGAAATGCAAATCAAAAAAACTCTGAGGTACCACAACACATTTACCAGATTGGTTAACATGACAAAACAGGAAAATGGTAAATATTGAAGGAAATGTGGGAAAATTGGAACACTAAAGTATTGTTGGTAGAGTTGTGAACTAATCTGGTCATTCTGGAGAACAATTTGGAACTATGCCAAAAGGGCTACAATACTGTGCATATCCTTTGATCCAGGAATGCCACTTCTAGGTCTGTATCCCAAAGAGATCATAAAAAAGGAAAAAAGACCCACATATACAAAAATATGTGTAGCAGTTCTTTTTTTGTGGTGGCCGGGGATGCCCATCAGCTGGGGAATGGCTGAACAAGTTGTGGTATATGAATGTAATGGAATACTATTGTTTCATAAGAAGTGATGAGCAACTGGACTTCAGAAAAACCTGGAAAGACTTACATGAACTGATGCTGAGTGAAGCAAGCAGAACCAGGAGAATATGGTACACAGTAACAGCCACAGTGTGCGATGATTAACTTTGATAGACTTAGCTCTTCTTGGCAATGCAAAGATTTAAGACAACTCCAAAATACTCATGATGGAAAATGCTATCCACATCTAGAGAAAGAACGATGGAGTCTGAATGCAGATTGAAGCATACTATTTTCTCTCTCTCTCTCGTTTCTTGCTGCTTTTTCATGGTTCCTCCCATTGGTTCTAATTCTTCTTTACAAAATGACTAACATGAAAAATATGTTTAATACAAATGTATATGTAGAGCCTATATCAGATGACATGCCATGTTAGGGCACAGGAAGGGGAAGAAGGGGAAGAAAATTTGGAACCCAAAATCTTATAGAAATGAAACTTGAAAACTAAAAATAAATAAATTAAATCAATAGAAAGAATAGGAATAAACCAACTTTCTTTTATATAATTTTTACAATATTGGATCAAACTAGACAGGAACATGAAATATCTCTTAAATTATTTAAATAATCCTTTACTTATGATGAAAATATTTTTATAATTACCTTTAAATAAGTCTTGTACATGGTTTATTAAGGCAAAGCACAAGTATTTGATACTTTTTTTTCATTTTAATAAATGATATTTTTATCCCTTTGGGTTTCTCTAGATTTGTCTAACAGTGATCACTTGGGGGGAGGGGACAATGTGTATTATATTTTGCTCCCAAGTACTCATGCTCTGCTAAAACCACCTAATTTGGGGAACAATGCAATTAGTCTTGAATCGAGAGGTAAACCTAAAGCCAACTGTATCTCATATTCTTTGTGAAAAGCAGAATCACGTAATTGATGGAGAACCGGCCTAACATTAGAAAGGATCAGGGTTTAAATCTTGCTTCTGACACAAGCTGATTAGGGAAGTCATTTAACCTTTCATTGCCCACAACTTTTTAAGTCTATAAATTGCAGAGAAGTTGCCAATCTGTATTGAGAGAAGGAATTTCTTATACCAATGAACTCACAGGTCTAGAACAGCATCGGTAACAAAATCCTCACATAACATATATCATTGTGAGCCTCTGGAGGCAGGACAACCTGACCTAACTTCATCAAACTGCTCTCTCCAGTTACTAATGATTTTTTAAATTAATTTAAAAAATTATTCTCAATTGCATGCTGAAAAATTTATTTAACATTTACTTATTAAAAATTTGAGTTCCAAATTCTCTCCTTCCCTTCTGTCCACCTTCTTAAGAAAGCAAGCAATCAATCTGATATAGATTATACATGTGTAGTCATGCAAAAAATTTACATATTAGCCATGTGGCAAAAGAAAATGCAGATAAAAAAACCAAGAAAAATAAAGTAAAAAAAAAAATGCTCAGATGAGCGTTCAAACTTATCAGCTCTTTCACTGGAAGTGGATAGCATTTTTCATCATAAGAACTTTGGAATTATCATGGATTATTGTATTACTGAGAAGAGTTAAGTCATTTACAATTGATGCTGTTACTGTGTAATGTTCTCCTGGTTCTTCTCACTTCATTTTGTATCAGTTCATGTAAGTCTTCCCAGTTTTTCTGAAACCATTTCCCTTGTCATTTCTTATAGCACAATAGTATTCTGTCACAATCACATACCACAACTCATTCAGCTATCCAACAGTTAATGGGCATCCTGTCAATTTCCCATTCTTTCCCACCACAAATAGAGCTCCTATAAGTATTTGTGTACATATAAGTCCTTTTCCTTTTTCTTTGATTTCTTTGGGAAACAGACCTTGTAGTGGTATTCGTGGGTTTTATAAACCTAGGGATGTACTTTCATGTTGCCCTACAGAATGATTGGATCAGTTCGCAACTCCACCAAATATTAGTGTCCTAATTTTCCCACATCCCTTCCAACATTTGTCATTTTCATTTTCTGTCATATTAGCCAATCTGATAGTTGTGGGGTGGTACCTCAAAGTTGTTTTAATTTTCATTTCTCTAATTAGAACATTTTTTAATGTGACTATAGATAGCTTTAATTTGTTCTTCTGAAAACTGCCTGTTCATATCATTTGACCATTTATCAATTTAGGAATGACTCATATTCTTTTAAATTTGACTTAATGCTCTATGTATTGAAGAAATGAGGCCTTTATCAGAGTTTTATTCCCCAGTCTCCTTCTTTTAGCCTTATCTTGGCTGCATTGGTTTTGTTTGTGCAAAAACTTTTAAATTCAATATAATAAAAATTATCCATTTTACATCCTGTAATGCTATCTCTTTTTTGGTCATAAATTCTTCCCTTATCCATACATCTGACAGGTGAAATTTTCCATGCTCCCCTATTTTGCTTATGGTATCAGTCTTTATGTTTAAGTATTGAACCCATTTTTACCTTACCTCAGGATACAATGTGAGATGTTAGTCTATATCTAGTTTCTACCAAACTGCTTTCCAGTTTTCCTAGCAATTTTTGTCAAATAGTAAATTCTTGTCCCAAAAGCTTGGAACTTTTGCTTTGTCAAACACTAGACTACTACAGTCATTTACTGGTATGTATTATGTACCTAATCTATTCCAATGATTGACTACTCTATTTCTTAGCCAGGACCAGATTGCTTGGATGACTACCACTTTATAATGTAGTTTGAGATCTGGTTCACTTAGGCCACTTTCCTTCACATTTTTTTCCCCTTAATTCCCTTGACATTTTTGACCTTTTGTTCTTTTTGATGAAAATTATTATTATTATTTTTCCTACTACTATAAAATAATTTTATTGGTAATTTGATGGGTATGGCACCAAAGAGTAAATTAGTTTAGGAAGGATTGTCATTTGTATTATGTTGTCTCAGTCCACCCATGAGCAATTAATATTTCTCCAGTTGTTGAGATCTGACTTTATTTGTGTGAAAAGTATTTTGTAATTGTTTTTATATGGTTCCTGGGTTTGTCTTGGCAGGTAAACTCTCAAGTATTTTATATCATCTGCAACCATTTTAAATGGAATTTCTCTATCTCTTCCTGCTGGACTTTGCTGGTAGTATGTAGAAATGCTGATGATTTGTGTGGGTCTATTTTATATCTTGAAACTTTGCTCACGTTGTCAATTATTTCAAGTAATTTAATTGATTCTCAAATTATGTCATCATATCATACACAATAAGTGATAGTTTTGTTTCTTCATTCCTATTCCAATTGCTTCAATTTCTTTTTCTTGTCTTACTGCTATAGCTAGCATTTCTAGTACAGTATTGAATAGTAGTGGTGATAATGGGTATCCTTGCTTCCAATAAGATCCCTGATCTTATTGGAAAGGCTTCTAGCTTATCCCATTACACATGATACTTTCTGGTAGTTTTAGCTAGATACTGCTTATCATTTTAAGGAAAGCTTCATTCATTCCTGTGTTTTCTAGTGTTTTTAATAGGAATCAGTGTTATATTTTGTCAAAAGCTTTTTCTGCATCTATTGATGAAATAATATGATTTTTGATGTTTTTGTTATAGATATGGTCAATTGTGCTGATAGTTTTCCTAATATTGAAGCACCCCAGCATTCCTGATATATATCTCACCTGGTAATAGTTTATGATCTTGGTGACAAATTGCTACAATATCCTTGCTGGCAGTTTATTTAAAATTTTTGCATCGATATTCATCAGGAAAATTGGTCTATAGTTTTCTTTCTCTGTTTTCACTCTTACTGTTTTAGATATCAGCATCATATTTGTGTCATAAAAAGAAATTAGTAGGACTCCTCTTTGTCTATTTTTCCAAATAGTTTCTATAGCGTTGGGATTAATTGTTCTCCAAATGTTGGGTAGATTTTACTTGTGAATCAATCTGGTCTTGGTGATTTTTTTTTTCTTACAGATCTTATGTATGATTTGTTCAATTTCTATTTCTAAGATAGAGTTACTTAAGCATTCTATTTCCTCTTCAGTTAATCTGTGCAATTTACATTTTGTGTAAATACCCATTTCATTTAGATTGTCAGATGTAATGATATATAACTGAGCAAAACAACTCCTACTAGTTGATGTAATTTCCTCTTCATTGGTGATAAATTCACCTTTCTCATTTTTGATACTGACCATTTGGTTTTCTTCTTCTAAATCAAATTAACCAATGGTTTAATCTGTTTTGTTAAGATTTTTTTCCATAAGCAAGCTCCTAATTTTAGTTCAATGTCTTTTTTACTTTCAATTTTATTAGTCTCTTCTTTGATTTTCAGGATTTCCAATTTAATGTTCAATTGAATTTTAATTTGCTCTTTTCCTAAATTTTTTTAGTTGCATAACCAATTTATTGATCTGCTCTTTCTCTATTTTATTAATGTAAGCATTTAGGAATATAAAATTGGCAGTAAATATTGCTTTGCTTGCATCTCATAAATTTTGGCATGTCGTTTTACTGTTATTCTCTTTAATGAAAGAATTAATTGTTTCTATAATTTGTTCTTTGACCCACTCCTTCTTTAGGATCCAATTAATTTTTAATCTATGTTTCATGGCCCTTTGCTGAATATAATCTTCATTGCATTATAGTATGAAAATGATGCATTTAATATTTCTGCTTTTCTGCATTTGTTCATAAAGTTTTTATGCCCTGATACATGATCAAGTTCTCCAGAGGCCTATCTTACCTACCTTTTCTAAAATTCTCTTCATCTCCTTGCCTTCTTTCTTGCTTATTTTATGGTTTGATTTATCTAGTTATAAAAGGAGAAAGTTGATGTCCCCCACTATTGTAGTTTCATTGTCTTTTTACACCTGTAGTATATGGAGTCTTCAGAGACAACTAGCACCTCTGGTGTGAGGACTTGCCAAGAACTTTTCAGGGCTACTCATCCCCCTTTGGGGTCCATCTATTACCAAATTCTTACCTGTGGCTCCAAGCATCCACACCTTGGTAAAACTATCTTGGCAGATGGGCTAAGTAAGCCAGGTTGAGGATAGTATTGATATCGCTTAATTGTCTATGGTACCTTTTAGCAAAATTTAGCTTTCTCGATTATCTTTTAACTAGGTCTATTTTCACTTTTGCTTTGTCTGAGATCATTATTGCAATCCCTGTTTCTTTTTTTAACCTCAGCTGAAGCATAAAAATTAGATTCTCCTCCAGCCCCTTATTTTTACTCTCTATGTATCTATTTCAAGTATATTTCTTGTAAACAACATATTGCTATATTCTGATTTTTAATCTATTCTGCTACATTCTTCTGTTTTATGGGTGAGTTAATCCCATTCACATTCACAGTCATGCTACTAACTGTATATGTCTCTTCATCCTATTTTTCACTGTTGAGTATTCTTTTTATCCTGTCCCTCCTCAAAAGTCTGTTTTGTTTCTCACCACTACCTCCCTTAGCCTACCCTCCCTTCTATCAGTCTCCTTCCCCTTTGCAATATCTCTTGAATAATACCCCCTTCTCTCTGATGCTACAACCACCAAGGTATAGGTTCTCATCTCCACTAGTCTGGACTATTGCAATAGCCTGCTTGGTCTGCTTGCACAAGTCTCTCCCCACCCCAGTCAATTCTTGATACAGTGATTTTCCTTTAAGTGCAGGTTCTACCATATCACACACTCCCCTCCCCATACCCAATAAACTCCAATGGCTCTCTAACACCTCTAAGATCAAATATAAAATCCTATTTAGTATTCAAAGCCCAGCACCTAGACCCTCCTACTATTCCATTCTTCTTGCACTTCATACTCTGCCACAGTGACATTGGCCCCTTTGTCCTGCTCAAACAAGACACCTCATCTCCCAACTCCAAGCATTTTCACTGGCTGTTCCCCACTCTTGGAATGTTCTTTTACCTCCTCTGTGCCTACTGCTGGATTCCTCCAAGTCCTAGCCGAAATTTCACCTCATGTAGCAAGTCTTTCCCAACCCCTCTTAATCCTAATGCCCTCCCTCTGTTGATCACTTCCAATTTATCCTTTCTTATAGCTTGTTTGTACAAGGTTTTTTCCATTTTATCTCTCCCATTAGACTGTAAGGTCCCTGAGAGCAAGGACTCATTCCTTTTTCCGTGCCGTTAAAGTGAATCCGCATGAAGATTTCATGAATATCAGTTTACTAAATATGTATTTTATCTGAATTTAGATTTAGAAGCTACTTTTGACCTATGGAAAAAAGAAATCAATCCACTGTCATGGAATTTCTTCTCCTGGGACTTTCTAGTCAACCAGAGCATCAGCAACTCATCTTTGTGTTATTTTTGTTCATGTATTTGATCACAGCTCTAGGGAACCTTCTCATCATCCTGGCCATTGTTACAGACTCTCACCTCCTCCACATTCCCATGTACTTTTTCCTTAGCAACTTGGCCTTTGTGGATATCTGTGTCACTTCAACCACAGTTCCCAAGATGTTAGCGAATCATGTAACAGGAAGTAAGACTATCTCTTTTTGAGGGTGTCTGACACAAATGTACTTTTTTGTTGTATTTGTGGACATGGATAATTTCCTTCTGTTTGTGATGGCCTATGACTGATTTTTGGCTATAGGTCATCTCTTACACTATGCTACAAAGATGACCCATTAGGTCTGTATCCTTCTGACTGTTGGGTCCTGGATTTCTGCTAATCTGAATGCACTATTGCATACTCTCCTAATGGCTCATCTCACTTTCTGTGACAATAATGTCATCTCACACTTTTTCTATGATGTGTCTCCTCTCGTGAAGCTGTCCTGTTCTGATCATTCACTCAATGAAATGGTCATTTTTACAGAAGGAGGGCTGATAATAATCATCCCATTCATCTGTATTTTGGCCTCTTATATCCATATTGCCTCTGCTGTCCTGAGAATTCCCTCCATGAAGGGAAAATGGAAAGCCTTTTCCACCTGTGGGTCCCACCTTGCTGTGGTCTCACTCTTCTACGGCACCATTGTTGCTGTGTATTTTAGTCCCTCTTCCACTCAATCAGTAAAGAAAGATACAGCAGCAACTGTGATGTACACAGTGGTGACTCCCATGTTGAATCCTTTCATCTATAGCTTGAGGAATCAAAACATTGAAAAGGCCCTGATAAAAATGGTTGGCAGTAAAAACCCCTGCTTGATGCTTTCATCAGAGGTTCCACAGACCATGACTTAGACTAGGATTGGACCTGGGTTTTCATTACTATAGAGAATTCCCAGATAGGGAAACTGCCTCTACTAATGTAGGTTAGCATCTTCTCTGCAATTTAATCTTAGAATGTTGCCTAGGACATTGAAAGTTTAAGTGACTTTATCCAGGGTCATACAACCAGTATGTATCAGAGGCAGGACTTGAATCCATATGTTCCTAGGGCTCAGGCCAGACCTCTACTCACTATGCTATAGTTATCTCTTCCAGAGTCCATAGAAAAATAATAACAACTCACATTAAAGCTCTTTCCTCAAAACATCTCTCTGAGAGGTGGGTTAATGTAAGGTTGTTTTTTTTTTTATCCTGGTTTGTGATTTCATCAGTATGGGAATTGCCTAGTGCAGAAATCTCTATACTTACGTAGATTCTGAAACATCAGTGATTTATAGTCTTAGAAGAGTTGTGCAGGGTTGTAAGAGGTAAGGGAATTTTGCAGAGCCATGCTGCTACTGTGTTTCAGCAGAATTTGTATCGTGGTCTTCTAGATCCAAGAATAGCTCTCTCTTTACTTCTCCATGCTGCCTGTTTGGGCATTATTATCACTACTTTACAGATGATGAAAAGGAGACTTTGAAGTTAAGCAACTTATACATGAGTACATAGCTCTTCTAAGGTGAGATTTGAACCTAGTTCTCCTGAATTCCCATCCAGGATTTTACCCACTATTCTACGCTGCCAGAAAAGCTAGTTGTGCCAATGAAGGTAACTTTTCTGTATGAGACAGTACCCTCCCTGCATCATCTCTAACCTCAATGGAAGGGACTCTTGTGGTCTATCCAAGGATGCCTGCTTTGTGTGTATAGATGTGGGGAGGGATACCTAATAATGAATTCTTATCCCCAAAACTTAAGTCTTTACATTTGTTGAACACAAAGTTACTCTAACCATTTGCTGCTGTAAATTGTATGTCTACTTTGTATCTCTTTTTCCTTTAAAGAAAGCTTTACGTAATATAGAGTTATGTTTTCACATATTAACTTTTCTGTTCCACTTTGTATATGGAAATGGTTTGGTTTTCCTTTTTTTGGTGTTGGTTAAATTTGGAATTTTTCCAAAATTTTAATTTGAAAAATCTTGTCACCATTTCATAATGAGGAATCAGACACAGGGAGGCTAAGTGACTTACCCAGGGTCACACTGTAGCTAGCTTTTGCAGTAAGATTCGAATTCAAGTCACCCTGACTCCAAGTCCAGCACTCTGTCCACTGAGTCACCTAGCACCATCAATAGAAAGAGTCAGGAAACCTGGTGTTTTGTGCCAGCTTTGCTGCTGCGGGTTTGCATGGCCTTGGATGAATCAGTTTTCCATCTCTTGATCTGAGTTGTACCATCTGTAAAATGGAGAGGCTGAATTAGATAATCATCAAAGTTCCCCGGATCTATTTTCAGTGTTCCAAGGCCTCTTTCAGTTCTGACATTCTTTGACTCTGCTTTATACTCTGATTTGAGTTTTATCAGAAGAAAGAATCCATAGGAATAATTTTTTTTAAAGTATCACCTAGTTTTAGTATTTAAGTTTATAATATGTTTCTTTTTTCTTTTCTTATTGTCTTTAAGTTTTAGTATTCAAGTTTAAAATTAATTAATTTTTTTTAAAGTATCACCTGGACAAAGAAAGAAATAAGACAGTTCCCTCAGGTTTAAGAAAGAGGGTGTTGATCTTGGATGAAAATTGGCAACAACCAGAGCTTCTCTCTTTTTTTTTAATTTTACTCTGAACTTAAGAAATAAAACAAGCATTTCCAAAACATAGTAGAACAGGGGAAAATAAAGATGATTTCACATCAAATGGCAAATCTATTATGTACAACTTGTTATTCCTTTGAAATATATAATAAAGTTATCACGTACCTTTCTTTTTTCCTCCTTCAGCTTCACATAGGATGCAGTGGAAAGACTGGGGCTTTGGACTCAAAGGACCAGAATTTGGATCTCAGTCCTGACCTTAGGCAAGTCACAGTTTTCTGGGCTTCAGTTTCTCACTCTCAAAAAATGAATGGGCTGAACTAGGTTTATCACTAGGTGACCTCTAAGGCACTCTAGCTCTCAAACTCTAGGAATCTGAAGCAGCCTGTGCCATGAGATTAAGGGAAGTGACTACAGCTGGATGGCAAACTACTCAACAGCCCTATTTTGCACCTTGACTTATATTCCCCATTCTACTGAATCACAAAATTCCTGAATTGGAAGTGTTACAGGAATTTTTTTGTTTCCTTTTATTATTTGGGACTCAGGGCTATTCCTCCCACAATTTTTGGTTGCTTGAAAGTCTGTTTTAATTTCAGCTTCACCTGAACAAAAGCTGTGCCCTGGCATGTAAAAAAGTTACTTAATCCTTAAGTATTCTCTAGATAAGAAGCCAGTTGAAGAATTCCAACAGTCTCTGACTCGTTGGTAACATATAAATTCAGTTCAGTAGTTTTCAGTCTTATGACCCAGTTTGGGTTTGTTTGGGGATTTTTTTGCAAACATATGCCAAAGTTCTTTACCATTTCCTTCTCCAGCTCATTTTACAAAGGAGCAAACTGAGGTAAACAGAGTTTTGTGACTTGCCACTGTCTGAAGTCAGATTTGAACTCAGGAAGATGAGTCTTTCTGCCTCCAGGCTGGGCAGTCTATCCATTGTGGGACCAAGCTGTCCCCAAGATGTAAATCCTTCTTTTCAGTCAGTCTGTGAATCCTCTAAATGTCTTTAATCTGTAACCTGACTTAGTTTACCAACAGAGTTTGTTTCCTTAGATGAAGCTTGAGATTATGACTCTTTTTAACTGTTTGTTCAACTTTTATGACATTGAAGGACTGTGGACCTATGTTCTCTTTAACTTTTATGGCACAAGAGGAATGTTCAAGATTGCAATATATATAAAAATTATTTCTCCATCACTCTGATATTATTTTGCCCATAAAAAGCCTTTTCAAAATCCTCTTGAGAGCTCAAGTTTTCTCTGAGGCCTGACCCTATACTTGAGCATAATAAGAAAACCTAGGTTTTTGGCTCCATAATTTCTGTGTTGTGGCAAATATATATGTGAGCGCAGTGACCTACCACATGAACTAAGAGTAGATTGTTCTTCCATAAGAGGAGGGACCTCAGTGTTCATCTAGGTCAGCCCACATCTGAAAAAGAATCATCTTTTTAATCTTTTCCATAAGTTTTAACCAACCTTTGCCAGAAGACTCCTATGAAGAGGGACCTACTACCTTTGAAGGCAGTCCACTTAACTTTTGGAAAACTTGGTTAGAAAGTTTTTCCTGATTATAAGGCTAAATTTGCCTGTTATTTCAGGAACTCTCCCCCCTTCTATACCTTCTTTTTCTCCTTTAGTCACAGATCCCAAAGAGATCGAATTAAATTGAGATGAAACAAAATTAAAATTTATACAGTACACTGACTTCATACACATATGTCTAGGTTCCCCAAATAGATTTTAAACTCCTTAAAGACACAGACTATAAATTATAAATATATTTTTTATCCTTTCCCTTCCTTGAAAGCAAAAATCAAACTTTTTTTTGTATCTTCCTGCTTCTCCCCCAAGCTCACTCACCATCTTAGTCTCCAGCCTCTAGACATTTTTCCAAATATGTAACAAAAAAGTAAAGATGAATGACTTCTTTCACTTTGACCCTCTTTAACTGTGGGTAATTTTAGCAAACTAGAAAACTTCTAAAAATGAATGAGTAAAAAAAAAATAAAATAAAAAGTGAATAAATTCATGTGATCTTTTGTATTACAAGGAGGAAAATACAAATTCCAGACTAAGGGAGGGTCAAGTATAATAACAAGCACAAAAAGGACAACCATGAATATAAATGTCTCTTCTCCACCCACATTAGCCTTCAACTTCCCCCTCACCCCCACCCAGCACCACCCCCGGGAAGAAATTGTTGATTCAGAACAGAGAACTAGCAGCTTACCTAGACAGCCGCATTGTGGCAGGTAAGGCTCCAGTATCTCTCACCTCATTACCCAACACCTTTCCTTCCATGGGCCTTTGAGCGGGTGATACACAAAATGGGTCTTTTCACAAAATAAAATTATAGGGTTAATGAAGAGTCAGTCAGTCAACACGTATGTAGTAAGTTCTTGCAACTTTCCAGGCATAGGGATAAGTGCTGTGGATACAACTCAGGGTAAAAGCATTCCCTGCCTACAAGGAATTCATATTTTAATGGGGGAGGCAACCTGAATATAACTAGATACATAACAAGAAATATTCAGCATAGATTTAAGATAATCTTCCTTAGGGCAACTAGATGGCACAGTGGAGACAATGCTAGATCTCTAGGCAGATAAACCTGAGTCCAAATCTAACCTTAGATACTTATTAGCTGTGTGCATCTAGACAAGTGCTTCCATTTTCTTACCTGTAAAATGGGGGCAAAAACAGGACCTATCTCCCTGGATTGCCATAGAATAAAATGAGACACCATTAGTAAAGGACTTTGGAAACCTCAAAACACTATACAAATGCAAGTTGTTGTTATTTGAGAAGAGAAAGCAGGGTGGGACCAGGAAAGGCCTGCATTAGAAGGAAGAACTTGAACCAAGTCTCCAAGGAAGACAAGAAAACAAAGAGAGGACAGCATATTCTAGGCAAAAGCAGGGATGGGAGATGGAATTTGAGGAATGGCAAGGAGGCCAGTATAGGTAGAGCACAGAGTTCTGAGAAGACTGGAAAGCTGGAAGAAGCTAGAAAGCTTTAAATGCCAAATAGAGGAATTTACATTTGATTCTAGTGGTAATAGGAAGCCCCTGGAGTTCAGTGAAGGGGGAGGAGCAAGGTCAAACATACACTTTAGAAAAATTACCTTGGCTCCAGGGGAGAGATAAGGCAAAGCAACCAGTGGGAAAGCTATTAAAATAGCACAGGAAAGAACTGATGAAGACCTGATCAAGGTTCATGGCTACATGAGGAGAGAGAAGTGGAATTATAGGTAGGCAGAAAGGACAAGACTTGACAATAGATTGGATATGCAGGGTACAAGTGAAGCACTGAAGAGGACAATGAGGTTGGGAGTTTAGGTGATTAGGAAGAGGGTGAAGTCCTCAATAGTAATTGAAAATTTAGGAAGGAGAAAGGGTTTCTGGGCAAAGATAAGAAATTCAGTTTTAGAAATATTAAATTTCAAATATCATCAATTTGAGATGTCCAAGAGGCAGTTGGTAATGATTATAGCTCAAGAGAGAAACTATGGATGGATATATAGATGTGGTAAACATCTGTCGAGAGATCCTAACTAGACCCAGAAATCCGAATGAGAATGCCAAGTGAGATAGTTTGGAGCTAAAAGAGAAGAGGAAATGGGGCAGCTTTGGAGAAGACCCACATGACATGGAGGAAAAAGCAGCCAATAACACTGAAAAGGAATGATCAGAAACCTAGGAGAGAAACAGGAGAAAGCAGTGTCATGGAAAAAGGAAAGGAGCTTCCAGGATGAGGTGATGATGGTGAGGATGCTAACAATAAGCCATTATTATTGTTGTTATAGCTGACATTAACAGGAAACACTAGGTACCGGGCACCATACTAAGTATTTACAATTGTCACCTCATCTGGTCCCCCCAACAACTCTGGGGAGTAGGAGCTGTTATTATCCTCATTTTATAGACAAGGAAACAGAGGCAAATAACAAAAAACCCAGCAACAACAAAAATTATCTTGCTCTTCAAAGTAGCAATGGTAATATTGACTTGATTATCAATCACTAAGAAAAAGGAGAAGGCAGAGGCAGCTATGTGGACAGTGTTGGGTCTGAAGTCAGGAAGACCTGAGTTTAATTTAGCCTCAGACACTTACTAGCTGTGTGAACCTGGGCAAGTCACTTAACCTATTTTCTTCAGTTTCCTCATCTGTAAAATGGAGATAATAATAGCATCTACCTCTCAGGTTTGCTATGATGAAATATTTGTGAAGCACTTTGCAAACCTTAAGATATTACATAAATGCTAGCTCTTCTATTATCATTACATGTGGCAGTGGAAATAGTCCCTATTCCTACCTGATAACTAAGGCAGGAAACAGTAGGGTTAGGCTGGTTATAGAAGGGTCAGGCACCTTTGTCAACACGCACTATTAAGTACTTACTATGTGTCAGGTACTATGCTAGGTGCTAGGGATACAAATTTAAAAAAATTAAACACCATCAGCCAGGTTAGCTTTGTCCCATAACTCACTCCTGTGTTTGCTTCCCTTTATAGAGGGCTCAGACTCTCCACCTCCCCCAGCCTCCCCCAACCTCCCCCCGCCCCAACTTCATTACCTTGAGTTGCTCTCCTTGGTTTGACTCCTAGGCCATGGTACCTTCCTCCACGATAAGCTCATCACCCAAAATCTTATCATTATGGAGATTCCTTTTATAGAGGGCTCAGCCTTTTCCAGCTAACATCTTTTACTATCACTGCTTGATTTCAACTCAGTGAAAATCATGTCCCCTTGCTGGGTACCATCTAGTGTCCTCCTCCTCTCTTCCTTCCCCTTCTACCTCTTTATCTCTTTCTCTCCTCCACATTTTTCAGCTTCCTTTAGTGTGTTGTCTTCCCCCATTAGATTGTTCTTTGAGGGCAGGGACTGTCTTTATTTTCCTTCTTTGTATCTCCATCACCCAGTGCCAGGAACTAGGTAGGCACTTAATAGATGTTTATTGACTATTGAATAGATTACAAGCCCCAGAGAAAAAGGATCTGGGATGGGCTTTTATCTCTGGATTGTTGACCCATGTGGAATGGCAGGACAAGGGTGGAGTAGGGTGGACAGGGTATATGTACTTTTGCATCTTATTTTTTATCCTATGCCCCTGCTCATAGTTTATTTTTTGGCCTGGACCTGTGATTTTATTTGATTTAGGGAACTTTCTATGTGGAAAGGACTTCCCTCTTAGAAACTAGGAAGCATGTCATTGGGGGTTTCTAATATGGAGAGTCACATTCTCTTTGGGGCTATCTTGGTCAACCAAAAAGTGTATGATCAACCAGCTGGAGAATGGACGATTGATTCATCAGTGGTTCAGTGACTAAGAAGTTGTGGCTAGTTTCCAGTTACATAGGCTATATATGTCAGAGGCAAGACTTGAACCCAAGTGTTCCTGATTCTGTGGCCAGCCCTCTGCTCTATCATACCCAGAGAAAAATTTCAGAGGGACTTCAAGAACCAATAAGTCTAACACATTCTGCAATATGCCTGACAAATAGGCACCTACTTTGCTTGAAGATCCCTGTCCTTCACGGTGCGAGGAAAGAACCTTATGTTAAAGAGTAGAGGCTCAACTTAGGTCTTCTGACTGCAAGTCTGGTGCCCATACTAATATAACACACAACATATTGCTTCTCTATGAATGCTAAATCAAAAACATTCAGAGTCAGGGCAAGGAAACTGGCTAGCCTGGGGTGGGGGGGATAGATTCTGGCATCCAAGACTGGAGGATGTCAACACAAGTGGAGATGATCCAGTTCATTTGCTTGGCCTGTTTTCTCCAAATAGGAAAGGTAAAATAATTCCAAATCCCAGGAAGGGGTGAAAAAAAGCACAAACTAGACTTCCAAATCCAATCGAAGTAATTGGTAAAGGCATAGATAACATTTTTTTCAAGTCTGAAAGTGGCACAGAGAGTGATAACTGAGGGGTCTGGTGTTATTGAAATCTCAATGCAAAGATGGGACTCAGGCTGGAGTTGACTTTGTTGGCATCCCCCGCCCCCCAAAGAGTGCAACACTGCAGATCACAGTGGTGACACTTATTAATCACTTATAAATGAACAGTCTTATTGCTAGTTCTTATTTTATATCATGTTAATTTCTAAATATATCCTTCTTGTTCCTCAGCCCATCAAGCCATGTATTTTAACAAAGATAACAATAATAGTGATGATAACACTAAAACAAAATACTCATGGTAACACTTTTCATGATAACAATGAATTAGAAACCAAGTAGATGTCTGAGATTAATCCTTGTGATTCTGAGTTGTAGGCTCCCAAAGTGAAAACTCTCTTCTTAATCACCACTCCCCGATCCCTTAGACCCATCTGTGTAAACCCCTTCCCTTTAATGTCCCTGTCCTTTTCTTCTTTACCCTTCTCCACAGCCTTTGGAACTCCAGTTCTGTTGTTAACAAACTATTTTTCATATTAGACCCATGCCCACCCCCCACCCCGGGGTGGCCCTAGCAGACTGTTTAATTTTTTTTTTATATATATAGTGTCTGCCATAATATGCACTTCATCATTCAACTGAAACTGCTGTCTCCAAAATTACCGATGATCTCTTTTTTTCCAAAAAGGTTTTATTATTACAAGCTACGTGACAAGTGATAGAGACAACATGGTGGTACTAACAATGCCTAGCATTAGTGATCTAAATAACTAGTATTGTTTCCATGCAAAATACATTTCTATATTAGCCATGTTGAAAAAAAAAGCAAAAAAAATAAAGTGAAAAAATATGCTTCAATATGCACTCATAGTTCCTCATTTCTCTCTCTGCAAGTGGATAGTATTGTCTATCATGAGTCCTTTGGAATCATCCTGGAACATTGTATTAATAAGAGTAGCTAAATCTTTCACAGTTGCCCATTGTTACAGTATTGCTGTTACTATGTACAATGTTCTGGTTCTGCTCACTTTCTTTGCATCAGTTCATACCTATCTTCTGAGTTTTTCTGAAACTATCCCCCTCATAATTTCTTAAAGAACCATACCAGTGATCTCTTGACCATCCAATCTAATGACCTTTTCTCAATTCTCATTCTTCTTCACTTCCCTTCACATTTGATACTGTCAGTTACCCTCTTCCCCTTGATAATTTTCTTCTCTCTAGGTTTTTGGGTTACTGCTCTCATCTGCTTCTTGTCCTACCAGTCTGACCATTGCTTCTCAGCCTCCCTTGCTGGATCTTCATCAATATTATGACAAAATCACGAGTATCCTTCAAGGCTCTCCTGGGTCCCCTCCTCCATCTGCTATCTTACCTATTGAATTTCATCAGCTACCACAGATTCAATTATCATCTTTATGTTGATGGTTTTCCGCTCTAACTTTTCTTCTAACTTCCAGTCTTGCATATATGCCTCTTGTATATCTTGAATTGGATGCCCTGTTGACATCTTAAACTCAACATGTTTGAAACTAACTTTCTTCTCCCAACCAAACATTCCCCTCTTCCTAATTTTCCTAATACCATTAAGGGAACCATTATTCTCCCAGTCACCCATCCTTGACTCCTCTCTCTCTTTTTCCCTCTCTATCTCTTTCTTTCCTCCCCCCTCCTCTCTCTCATCCAATTTGTTACCAAGTTTGGTCAATTCTACCTTTGCAACTTCTCTCCTCTTAAACCACCCTCTCCCTGATGCCAGTCATCCCTTCACACCCAGACTACCACCATAAATCTCTCTGTTGGTCTCACTACCTCAAGCCTCATTCCACTCCAGTCCATTCTCCACTCAGCTGTCAAACTGATCTTCCTAAAGTGCAAGTCTGACCACATCAATCAACCCCCTAGTCAATAAACTCCAGCAGTTCCCTCTCGCCTCAAACAAAATCCTTTGTTTGGCTTTTAAAGCCCTTCATAACCTAGCACCTTCTAACCTTCCCAGTTTTCTTATACCTTCTTGTTGCTGTTCAGTCATGTCTGATTCTGTGTGACCCTGTGGACCATGGGATTTTCTTGGCAAAGATACTGGAATGGTTTGCCATTTCCTTCTCAGGTAGATTAAGTCAAACAGAAGTTAAGTGACTTGCCTAGGATCACGCAGCCAGATTTAAAGTTAAGTATTGCCGACTCCAGGCCCAGCATTCTATCTCTTGAGCCTCATTATACCTAGCTCATTATAGTTAACTGTTATACCTTAGTACCCTCCATATAGTCTGTGATCCAGGGACACGCTTCTTATTGATCAGTAGTGTCTGACTTCACGACCCCATCCGTGGGATCTTCTTGGCAAAGATACTAGAGTGCTTTGCCAATTCACTTCCTAGTGCATCCCCATTTTACAGTTGAGGAACTAAATAGTGACTTGTCCAGGGTCACACAGCTAGTAAGTGTCTAAGGCAAGATTTGAACTCAGATCTCCCTGATTCCAAGCCTGGTGCTCTATCCACTGTAGCCTTGCTATTCCTCACATAAAATGCTCCATCTCCCTACTCCAGACATTTTCACTGGCTGTCCCCCATGCTTGGAATTGTCTCCTTCCTCTCTGTCACTTGACTTCTCTGGCTTCTTTCAAGTCTCAGCTACAGTCCTATTTTTCTGCAAGAAGCCTTACCCACTACCCCTTAAGGCTAGTGCCTTCTCTCTAAGATAATCTCTAAGTTATCCTTAATACATCTTGTTTCTACATAGTTGTTTGCATGTTATCTCCCCTTTAGACTGAACTAGTAGAGAGTAGGAACTTCTTTTAAATCTTTCTTTGTATTCCCAGTGCTTGGCACAATGCCTGGAACATCCTAGGCACTTTATAAATGCTTACTGACTGACTGACTCAGGAAATGCTTGATGAATCTAGTCGAATCAATCATGTAAATAAAATGGGGGCTCTGAAAAAGGAAAGAATATTTTCATTTGGGAAGAGGACCAATGGCTTTTTAGAGAATGGATGCCTAAGGTGGAGGATGAAGCCTGTTTAGAATTTCAAATATGAGACAGTAAATGGGAAATCCTAATTTATTAATTTATGAGTCTTCAAAAGTCAAAGATTTTTGTATTTCCCCATTCTTCAACCCACTCTCTAACCTTATGGTGTCCTGGGACTGTGAAAACTGAAAGAAAACTGGATCACTGCTTAATCCAGGATGGTTCTGGAGATATTCCCTAGGTCCCAGAAGTTGGGACCTTGTTATGTGAAGAGTAATTTTCACCTATTGATTCACTATATACACTCTGGGAATTTGATGAAATTATAGATTTTTCTTTTTAAATTTTTTTTTTATTATTTAACATATTTAGTTTTCAGCGTTGATTTTCACAGGAGTTTGAATTATAAATTTTCTCCCCATTTCTACCCTCCCACCCCACTCCAAGATGGTGTATATTCTGGTTCTCCTGTTCCCCAGTCAGCCCTCCCTTCTGTCACCCCACTCCCCTCCCATCCCCTTTTCCAATTTTTTTCTTGTAGGGCAAGATAAATTTCGATGCCCCATTGCCTGTGTATCTTATTTTCTATTTGCATGCAAAAACTTTTTTGTTTTTGTTTTTGAACATCTATTTTTTAAAACTTCCAAATTCTCTCCCCTCTTCCCTTCCCACCCACCCTCCCCAAGAAGTCAAGCAATTCAACATGGGCCACATGTGTATCATTATGTATAACCCTTCC
>CM053624.1:226887429-226979812 GCA_028646595.1 Phalanger gymnotis | reverse complement strand
GGGCCAGAAGCAACTGCAGCTATAGTTCTAAAGCTGCCCCACCTCTGCTGCCCCCAGGGCGATGGCCAAACAGCACAAACTCTATCCCAGTCCCCAGCAGCTTTTCCCACTAACCTTCTCTGTTGTCCTTGGTATTTGTGTGTTGAGAAGTCCGGTAACTCCCGCAGCTCACTGGTTCAGGGCGCTAGGGCACGCTCTGCCTGGCTCCCGGTCTGGCTGGTCCAGGCCCCCCATGCTGGGCTCCCCTCCACTCCCAGCTCCATGAGGGACAGACCTTACCCAGAGACCATCCAGGCTGTCCTGGGCTAGAGCCCTGCTTCTCTATGCTATTTTGTGGGTTCTGCAGTTCTAGAATTGGTTCAGAGCCATTTTTTATAGGTTTTTGGAGGGACATGGCAGGGAGCTCATGCCAGTCCCTGCTTTCCAGCCGCCATCTTGGCTCTGCCCCACCCCCCAAATAATAGATTTTTCAAAATACCAAAGTAATTTATAAGGAGGGAGAAAAGCACATGTGGGAAGAGGAGAAAAAAAGAAAGGTAAGGAGACTTAGTGGAGGAAGGGAAAGGTGTGGAGGAGGAGAGAATGAAGATGGAAAGGGAGATAGGAGAAAACTAGAAGGAGAATAGGAGAATAATATAGGAGGGAGCAAAAAATGCCTTCATAGCCTTCCAGCCTCAAGCCACCAGCTGATCCTACCTTAATCATTCCAAAACCTCTTCCAGGGAGCAAACCAAGCCACTCATTTCAAGGTATGAGACTGGAGAACTTCATTTAATTCTCAGTCCTTCCCATAAGAGGATCTGAGCCTGAAAGGAGCCAGCTTGTAATAATCTCTTCTTTGTACTGAGTTGTTTCTTTGTTATCTGCGACATTAGACCACGAGCTCCTTGAGAGGAGGAACTTTTTTTTTTTGCCTTTCTTTGTATCCCTGCCACTTAATTAAGTGTCACTTAATAAAAGCTTGTTGACTTGATTGGACTCGTTTCCTGGCTCTTCCTCCAGCAATCCGAACCAAATGGGGGGGAGGCGCAATGAGCAAGACCCTGCCCCAACCTCGTAAGGTCCAACCCCTAGCGCCTCTCAGCCCAGGATTTAAATTTTCCCGCGGGTCACCGCCTCCTCCTTTCTCTGCGGTTTTTTTGGAATCTCGGATCCTAGGTGAGACTGGGTCAAGAAAGATAGATTTAGGGTGAAAGTGAAAGGGAGGGAGGCTGTTTTGGGAAAATTGGAATGAGAGATAGTGTGAGTGTGCGAGTGTGTGTGTGTGTGTGTGTGTGTGTGCGCGCGCGCGTGTGTAGCTGTGTCTGTGTTGTGGAGCGAAGGAAGGGAGATAGTGTGTGAGTGTGACTGAAGGGAGAATCTCCGGCTGCCCAAAGCCTGCCAGGGTGTGTGTTTGTGTGTGCGTCTGTGTCTGTGTTCTGGAGCGAAACAAGGGAGATAAGTGTGTATGGGTGAGTGAAGGGAGAATCCCCGGCTGCCCAAAGCCTTACCGGACCTGTGGGAAGACAGAAGATAAGCTCTTCCCAAACTTTGCCTAGAAGAGGGGCAAAGCCACCATTTACCGCACAACTGTTAAGGTTCCTCGCCGGGGTTTGAGACCACCCTATTGCCTTCCGACCACTACGATCCTTCTTTTTGCCAATTGGGGAGCTCATTGTTTGGCCACGTACTTAGAGCCAGATCCCATGCTGCCCGTATCACCTCCACCCAGGTCAGCTCATTATGCCTCCCAGGATCGGTGGAGGAGGAAGCCTCTGCGAAAGGTTGCTAGTGCTAGCCCACTCTGACTACTTGTTCCCGCTAAGAACTCCACCCTCCCCATCCCTGCTCTGGTTCAACTTCTGCAGAGCCCCAAGATCCAAATCGGCCTGACTGGGAAAACGAGCAGAAGGCGCGGGGGAGCAGAGCAGATCCTGGGTTTGGGGTAAAGAGGCCGGATGCAGAAAACAAGGGTTTTCATAGGTAAAGGTCGTGGATACGGGAAGACTGAATACTCAGGGGTTAGGGCCCTCCTGAGCGGTCTAAATCGGGGTCTCGGGACACCCATGCGTTCCTCACTCTCTCCGCCTTCCTCAGGTCACGCAAGAGTAATTAGGAACATCGAAGATGAGCTGGGCCTTTCTGACGAGGTTGCTGGAGGCTGTGACCCAGCACTCCACTCTGGTGGGGAAGTTCTGGCTGTCCGTGCTGGTCGTGTTCCGCCTGGTGCTGCTGGCTGTGGGCGGGGAGGCCATTTACCGGGACGAGCTAAGTGGCTTCTCCTGCAATACAGCACAGCCAGGTTGCCAAAACGTCTGCTACGACGCCTTCGCACCCCTCTCCCACGTACGCTTCTGGGTGTTCCAGATCATCCTGGTCACTGCCCCCACCGTATTCTACCTGGGCTATGCCGTGCACCACCTGTCCCGGCGCCAGACAGCCCAGAAGCAAAAGGAGGAAGAGAGGGAGCCCATGATCAAAGAGAAGCCCAAGAAGTTCCCTGAGGATGGAGCCCACGATGGTCGCAGGAGGATCCGCAGGGACGGGCTCCTGGGGGCTTATGTTGGGCAGTTGCTGATTCGATCCGCCTTAGAGGTGGCCTTCCTGGTGGGCCAGTACCTGCTCTATGGCCTGGAAGTGCCTCCCTCCTATATCTGCCAGCGCAGCCCGTGCCCCCACACCGTGGACTGTTTTGTATCTCGACCCACGGAGAAGACCATCTTTCTGCTGGTCATGTATGCAGTCAGTGGCCTCTGCCTCCTGCTCAATCTGATTGAGTTGCTGCACCTGGGCCTGGGAAGCTTGAAGAAGGGTAAAGGCCGCCCTGCCCCACCACCCCCTTCCAAGGGTCTACAGCTGGAACAAATGCAGAAACAGCTGCATCTGGTCCAGGAGCAACTGGACATGGCCTTGCATCTGGGCGCACCTGCCTATTCAGGCCAGTCTCCATCCTATGGCATATATGCACAGCAAAACCTGCACAATCAAGCCCAGAAAGAGGCTCCATTCTCTAAGACAGGTATGTTTGGGGTAAATGAAATCTCAATTTCTATTGCATCACTGTCCCACCTTGTCTCCCTTGGTTCTTCCTTAATAATCTTAATTTTTTTCTCTTTTTTGGCCTTTTATTCCTAGCTCCACCTATTCCTTTCTCCCCAAAGGCAGTTTTGCAGGCATTGGGAGGAGCTAGAGGAGGGAAATATCAGCTTCAGTATAAACCAGAGCCCTGGACCAGGAGTCCCACAATCTTACTGAGAACCCATGTAACTTTCAGTAAATCATTTAACTTTAGGACCTCAGTTTCCTCCTGTAAATAAGAGGAATGTATTAATGATTTATAAAGTTCCTTCTAGCTCTTAATTTTGTGATCTTTTTCAGTGTTAATGATGCTGATTTTTCCCTTTGCAGATCTGTGAAAACTGGATTTACTATTGTTTATTACAGACTTATCTGAACTTGATTTTGGGAAGACAAAAGAACACACTATCTCCCTTCCTTCACTCCAGAACACACACACACACGAATGGAAGAGGAAACCTGGAAATATATCTAAAGGAAATGATGTTTTCTTTAGTACTTTATATTTTAATTAGCTATTTGGTGAGTGGGATCATAGGTGGTCCTTTCTGTACTTCCCCAGGACTTGAAACCAGTCATAATCCAATGCCTACCTTTCCCTCAAACACCACCAAATAATTTAATGGGCTATCTAGGATAATGGACCTGGAAATAATCCTGAGAATTGGGCCCACAATGGTCACAGAAGAATCTGCAGGGCTGGGCTGGGGGGGAGGGGTTGATTTTGGGCAGTTGCTGGTGCTGTCTTAGAGATTTTCTGCAACTTGTCCTGTAACTGAATGTCTTTTGGTACTTGAGCCTGTAAATTTTGTGGGCCAATAAATAGCTGTTTGTATTAAATACTGTGCCTTGCCTTTGTTTTGGGCAAGAGGGATATGAGTTGAAAAAAAATCATAGGATTCTAACTTACCTTGGAACTCCAGAGGTTCCATGGAGCCTGCAAGGGTTTTTAGAACACAATTCAAAGGCCATGTCATTCTCAGCCTGGATTTTGAGAGATTTTATTCTGGTTTAGGACTGAGAGCCCTTCCTTTCCATAAAAAGAACCAGGGGCCCTGAATCCAAACAGACCAGAGAGAGTAGGAGGCTTTGAGATTATAAGTGCTCTAAACATCAGGCATGATGTTCCCACTTATTTCCAGGTCATCCAGTATGCTGGTCCTACAGAGACTGAGAACTGCATACTTAGAAAGCAAAAGGCAACCTCATTAGAAAAATGAAGGGGGAAGGCTCTGGTTATATAGCACAGGATAAGGCAGAAGCTCCATCTAAGGAAAAGGTTAATATAATGCTATTACAAATATTATCACGTTTAATCCTCATAACAACTGTGCCCAATGGGGCTATTATCTCCATTTTATGGTCAAAGAAATTGAGGCAAACCAAGGTTTGCCCAGGGTCACACAGCTAATATCTGAGGTCAGCTTTGAACTCGCGTCTCCCTAACTCCAGTCCCAGTAATCTCCACTGTAATACCAGCTGCCTGAGTTTTGTGCCAACTTAATAAAATGCTTTTCATTCATTCTAACCTCCATACTTTTTGCTGATTCTGAATACAGTATAAGTTCTAGAGATACACTCCAGTTATGGGCTTTGCCTCTCACTGCTAAAATTTAGAAGATTAGGACTTGCACACACATCCTTTGGCAGCATAGAAACAATTTGGCCTAGTACCTGGTTGGGAAGATTAATTAGTTAAAATAGGGATCGATCAGCAGGCAGGTTGTCCTGCCCCAGATAAGACACTATTCTCCCTGTTCGCTTCCTGGGGCATAACCCTCCAGAGCCATATTCTTGCCATGGATTTCATGTCATCAGTTCTTAGTCATACCTATGAGGTAAAATTTGTCTCGTGTTAAGATTTCTAGTTCTCCTTGCTTATTACACCTGTTTTATGTGTAGTCCTCTGAGACGAGGGTTTTATTACTGATTCCTTTCTTAGATTTTGTCTCCTGGGAATTCCTGGGTATCTCTGCTGCTAGTCTTCCTATATTGTATCTCCACTCTATGCCTTCTAGCCTAGTGGATATACATTTTCCCTTTTTGATTCCATTTCAGTTTGAAGCCCTCATAATTAGATGTGTGAGACTTCAGACCAATACATTCTTATCGGCCCTTGATAGGCGCATAGTCCTCCCCTGGACAAGAGCATGGCATAACCTATATTTTAAGCTTGGTCAAGGAATCCACATTCTGTTCTCAGGCACTATCTTTTTCACCGGGTATTCAATGGACATGAATAAGCAGAAAAAAGTCAAGAGAAGGGCAATCCAGATGGTGAAAGTCTGAGTCATGAACATCAGCTGAAGGATCATTTATCTTGGAGAAGTCTCAGGGAAGACATGCCAACAGTCCTCAAGTATTTGAAAGACTGATTAAACATTTATTGTTTGACTCTCACAGGCAGTAGAAGTTGCAAAAATGTAAATTTAGTTGATATGAGGAAAAATTCGTAAGAAGTAGAGCTTTCCCCTTAATAGTATTTTTTCTGGCTATGGGTAAAGAAAGTTTTCAATATAATTTTTTTATAAGACTTTCGAAAGAGTTCGAAAACCTTTTTCTTCCTCCTTCTATTTCCAAGAATTCAAGCAATCTGACATAGATTATATTCATATTATACAATCATGTTATCCATAAGAACTAGAGCTTTCCCAAGTTTAGATGAGCTGGGGGGTAAGGTAAGGAGAGGAAGGGTAGTGGACTCGTTTGCCTTATTGGAGAACTTTTAACAAAAGTCAGGTGGTGATTTGTTTAGTGTTATATAGAGGAAACATTTTCAGATGTGGATTGGACTAAATGGCTGTTGACATCCCTTGCACCTCTGAAACTCTCAGTTTCTATAATTGCCAAGTTTGCTTTTGTCTTCTGAAGCCTTTGTTTGGCCACAGTGATGAAAACACTACCAATTCCCCAAAGCTTTTGATTTCTACCTTCAATTTCTTCATAATCTGCCTTCTGGAAGTATCATTTCTACATACATGATTCACCAGAATGTAAAGTAGTCATTCAGCTCAAGTAGTCAGGAAGTTTCTCTGTCCAGTTTACAAGACCTAGGAAACTAGCTAAATTCAATTAAATTTATTAATGAATATTTTAAAATATTTATCATTGGGGCAGAACCAAGATGGCAGAAAAAAGGCAGCAACTGACCTGAGTTCTCCCTAAAGCCCTTCGAACACTTTTTAATGACATAAAATAATTCCTGGAAAAGCAGAACCCACGAAAGGACAGGATGAAATAATTTTCCAGACAAAAACAATTTAGAAAGTCAGCAGGAAAGGTCTGTCACACCTGGATAAGAGTGAATGCTGCATCAGGTCAAAAAAAGAGCCTAAACACCATCTTTCAAGAAATTATCAAGGAAAACTTCCCTGATATTCTAGAACCAAAAAATAAAATAGAAATAATCCACTGATCACTTCCCAAAAGGGATCCCAAAATGAAAACTCTCAGAGATATCATAGGTAAATTCCAGAACTGCCAGGTCAAGGAGAAAATATTGCAAGCAGCCAGAAAGAAACAATTTAAGTATCATGGAGACACAGGATCACACAAGATTTAGCGGCTTCTACGTTAAAGGATCTGAGGGCCTAGAATATGATATTGTGGGGGGCAAAGGAGCTAGCATTACAACCAAGAATTACCTACCCAGCAAAACTGAGTATAATCCTTCAGGGGGAAAAAATGTACAGCCAATGAAATGGAGGACTTTTAAGTATTCTTTTTGCATATATATGTACACATATACATATATATAATTTATGTATTTTTCGTTTTCAAGATTCACTTCCATAAAATTTTGAGTTTCAAATTTTCTCTCCCTCAACTCTCCCCAAGATGGCATGCAATCTGATATGCTTGTACCTTCATGTTAAACATATTTTCGCATTAGTCATGATGTAAAAAAGAATTAGAACTAATGGGAGGAACCACAAGAAAGAAGAAACAAAACAGAACAACAAAAGAAAAGGAGAGCAAATAGTGTGCTTCCTTCTGCAGACTAAAGTTTCAAGTATTCTTGATGAAAAGACCAGAGCTCAATAGAAAATCTGACTTTCAAATCTAAGACTCAAGAGAAGGTAAACAGGTAAACAGGTAAGAGAAATCATAAGGGACTTAATAAGGTTAAAGTGTTTATGTTTCTACAAGAGAAGATGATACTTGTAACTCATAAGACATTTTTAGGGCAGTTAGAAAGAATATATATAGACAGAGGGCACAGGTGTAAGTGGAATATGAAGGGATATCTAAAAAAAAATAAAATTAAGGGGTGAGAGAAGAATATTGGGAGAAAGGGAAAGGGAGAGGAAGAATGGGGTAAATTATCTCACATAAAAGAGGAAAGGAAAGGCTTTTACAAAGAAAGCTGGAGAAAATAAGGAAATTGAGGAATATGTCTTGGAGGAGGGCCTGGTTGACAGTTTCTTAATCCTGGGTGAGGCCTAGGAATCATAAAAAAAACTATCAGAATGTTATCAGATACAACAGTGATTGACTTAACTAATGATCCAAGATATTTCTGAAGGACTTGTGATAAAAAATGCTGTCTACCTCCTTAGAAAGAAGGGATGGAATCTGAATATAGATCAAAGCATTTTTTTTTTTTACTTTATCTTGTGGAGGGTTTTTTTGGGGGAGGAAGGGGAGAGAAGGGTCTGTGTATTCTTTTACAACATGGTTAATATGGAAATGTTTTGTATGACTGCATATTTATAATCTATTATCTAATTTCTTGCTTGTCTCAGGAAAGAGGCAGGGGATGGAGGGAGAGAATTTGGAACTCAAAATTAGAAAAAAAAAGTTAAAAATTGTTTTGATCACACTATTCATGATCTCTTCTTCTGTCTCTTACTTGGTATCTCTTCAGATAATGCCTAAGGATTATATCTAAGTTCCTGAAAGGATAAGCAGCTTCCTCTTTGCACCTGGTGTCTGTTGCCTTCCTAAAAAAGAAAAATCCTCATACCTGTTAGTTACAAATCTCCAAGGGACCTTCGGTTTCTCATGACATTCTAGCTTCCACTCTCTGATCTCCTGAGGGTTCAGGGCTCCTTGTCGTCTTGAGACTGTTTTCCTCCTCCTTGATCATCTCCATAATGGAAAAAGGATTTCTTTTTCAAACCTTTTGCCACCTAGTCCTTTCCTACACCTCCAGTCTTCTTATGTTTTGCTCCCTTTCATACAGTCTGTGATCCAGAGGCACTGACCCTCTTGCTGTTCCTTGAACAAGACTCCATCTACTGACTTCCAGCCTTTTCCCTCAAGGTTTCTCATCACTTACAATACTATCCCTTCTCTCTTCTTCCTGTTTTCCCAAGCTATTGTGCTGGTTTTCCAAGATTCCTTCAAACAACTCAAATTCTGACCTTCTGCTAGAGGCCTTTCCTCATTCTCTCTTCATGTTAGTGTGTGTGTGTGTGTGTGTGTGTGTGTGTGTGTGTGTGTGTGCCATGCACACACGTATCCTGTATGTATAGAGCTGTTTGCACGTTATCTCCTTTATTAGACTGTGATGTCCTTGAGGGCAGGGATTGTTTGCCATTCTCTGTATTCTTCTTTGCTTAGCGTAGTGCCTGGCACATAGCAGGCACTTGACAAATGCTAGTTGGCTTGACTTCTTTCTATAAAATTTTCTTATTCTGAATTTAGCAAATATTAAAGTGAGTGCTTCCATAGATGTTGCAGAATAGAAGGAAAGGATTGTACATTGAATGGCAATAATCATCATCCTAGCTAGCATTTATATAGCACCTATTGTATGCAGGTGCCTTACAAATATGATCTCTTTTGATCCTTCTCAACAATCCTGTGAGGGAGCCTGTTTTTATTATCCCAATTTTACAATGGAGGAAATTGATCGAGGCTGTGAGTTACTGAGGGTTACACAACTAGTAAGTGTATGGGATCAGATTTGAACTCAGGTCTAACTCCGGGCCTAACACTATTGACTGACCACACCACCTACCTGCCTACTTTTGACATAATAAATCCCCGTTACCTAGAACTTTATTAAGAAAGATATTTCTTGAGCCCCTCCCCCTTAGTCTTCTAGGAGAGAGAACTTCCTACCTACAGCATAGATAATGATCACTTTGCAGTTCCCAAAACCCAGCCACCCACTCTGTGAAGTCAGCTAAAAAAAAAAAAAATCTCCCTTCACTCCACAGCCTACAAGTGAGGTCCTTAGCCCATTATCATAAATTCTAGCAAGCTCCCCAGAAGAGCTGACAGGATAAGCTGCCTATGGGTGGGCCTTTAATTCTTTTTTTTTTAAGGTTTTGTTAAAACAAACTATTTATTTTTAGTTTTCAAAATTCACTTTTGTAAGATTTTGAATAATTTTCCCCCTCCTTCCTACCTCCTTCCCCAAGATGGCATGCAATCTGATATAGATTATACATATACAATCATATGAAATATATTTTGACATTAGTCATGCTGTGAAAGAAGACTCAAAACAAAAGGGAAAAACCATGAGAAAGAAAAAAGGAGAGAAAATACTTCAATCTGCATTCAGTTCTTTCTCTGGATGTGGGTAGCATTTTCCATCATGAGTATTTTGGAATTGCCTTAGGTCATTGCATTGCTGAGAAGAGCTAGATCTAACAAAGTTGGTCACCATGCAATGTTGCTGTTACTGAATACCATGTTTTCTTGGTTCTGCTCACTTCACTCAGCATCAGTTCATGCAAGTCTTCCAGGTTTTTCTGAAGTCTGCCTGCTCATCATTTCTTATAGCACAATATTATTCCATTATATTCATATACTACAACATTTTCAGCCATTCCCCAGTTGATGGACAGCCCCTCAATTTCCAAAAAGAGCTGCTATAAGTATTTTTGTACATGTGGGTCCTTTTCCCTTTTTTATGATCTCTTCAAGATACAGACCTAGTAGTGGTATTGCTGCATCAAAGGGTAGGCACGGTTTTATAGCCTTTTGGGCATAGCTCCAAACTGCTCTTCAGAATGGTTGGATCAGTTCACAACTCCACCAATAACACATTAGTATTCCAATTTTTCTACATCTCCAACATTTATCATTTTCCTTTTCTGTCATATCTGATGGGTGTGAGGTGGCACCTCAGAGTTGTTTTAATTTGCATTTCTCTAATCAATAGTGATATAGAGCATTTTTTCATATGACTATAGATAGCTTTGGTGGCACAGTGAATAGAGCACCAGCCCTGGAGTCAGAAGCCAAATCTGGCTTCAGACACTTGGCACTTACTATCTGTTTGACCCTGGTCAAATCAATTACTCCCAATTGCCTCCAAAAAAATACAAGTCGTTCCTCAATTGATAAATGATCAAAGGATATGAACAGGCAATTTTCAGGTGGGTCTTTAATTTAAGAACCTCCCCTCTTGGTGATTTTCTCATTAGCACTTCCTTACCCTGTTTGTACCTTGAAAGCCAGGCCCAACTTCCTTTCGCTATTTTTAAAGCTCTTATTCTACCAACCTCCCTTTTCTTCAGGCCTTCTCAAGTTTTTTTCTTTTCACATTTTCCCCATTTCTCCTCCCCAGCTCCTTATGCTGTACTCCACAGAACCACAGGATTTAGGGATCATAAGGGACTTCAAGAGGCATCTTGTTCAATCCATATCTAGAAAGAAATCCCCTGATAAGTGATTATCTAGCCTGGGGTGATTTGTTCTGTGAAGTTTGGATTTAGTCAAAGGTCTGAACTTGAGGACCTAGAGGGTCACATGTGGCCTGGAGGCCACACCTATGAATTTTAGTCTCTAGTAGAAGGGGGAACTCACTACCTGTAAGGTAACTCCTGTGACTTTTGGACAGCTCTAATTGTTAAGAAGTTGTTGGGTTTTTTAATGACATCAATGTTTCAACTTTAAATCTTATCCAGCTGTCCTCCCAGGCAATCTTACCATCTGACTACCCTCCCCTAACCTGTCCTTCCCCATATGAACCCACCACACTGGACAGGAGACCTGGACATTTACAACCAAGTTTTTCCCCCACTTTATATCTCCGCCCGTGTACAACTCTTTTCAGGTCATCATTCTCTTGTATATTGTCTTTATTAGAATATAAGCTCCTGGAGGGAATAGATCTTATCTCTTTAAAAAAATGAAATAAAATAATAAAAATAAAAATGCATATTTGCCTATATTTCTATCACAGCACCTGGCATATAGTGAGTAATTAATAAAATGCTTTTTTTCCATTCATTTAAGACTAAATTAGCCTGTGTAACATCTATCATTGTTCCTGGTTTTGTCCTTTGGGGTCAAACAGAACAAATCTGATTCCTACCCAGTATGACACAGCCTTTCTAACACTGGAAGACTGCTATCATGTCCTGTCTGAGTCTTTATTTCTTCAAGCTAAGCATCCTTAGTTCCTTCAACCAATTTTCCTATGACACATATGTCATCATCTTTGTTGACCTCTAGACACTCTCCAGAGTACAGATGTTCTTATCCTGGGGTCCACAGACCCCACATGATCTGTGGATAGTGTTTGGAGATCTATGCATTTGAATGGGAAATAATTACATTTTTATTTTAATATAATTGATTTCATTTGTAATCCTATACATTTTACTTTATACATTTAAAAAACATTTTGTAGTCATTCAGTCATGTCCAACTCTTCATGACCCCATTTGGAGTTTTCTTGACAAAGATACTGGAGTGGCTCATCATTTCTTTCTCCTGCTCATTTTACAGATGAGGAAACTGAGCAAAACAGGGTAAAGTGACTTGCCTAGGCTCATATAGCTAGTAAGTGTCTGAGGCTGGATTTGAACCCAAGTCTTCCTGACTCCAGGTCACCTAGTTTCCCTTTAAAAAAAATATTGTGAGTAAAGGTCCATAGGCTTTACTAGACTGCCAAAGAGGCCATGACACAAAAGTGATTAAGATCCTTTGCTCCACAATGTTGATGGTTTAATGATAATGTGGCAGAAGGACTCCAGGAAAGTACCCCCAGGGGTCTGTTCTTAGTCCTGTGCAATTCCAACATCTTTATCCATGATTTGGATGAAGGCATAGATGGTATGCTCATCACATTTGCAGATAACCCAAAACTAGGCTTCCTCCATGAAACCTTCTTTGATGGCTAAGTATAAAGTAATCATTCCTTCCATGGACTTTATGTACTTATAATGTTCTAAAACTATACCGTATACATTATATGCTTTATAGCTAACATACATACTGTATCTCCCTCCTAGTTTATAAGGAAGACTATATTACTTGCCCTTATCTCTTCCAGTGCCCAGCTCTGTGACTGTACACATTAGATAGATATTTAACTTAAATTTGGCAAAAAGGGATAATGTGTGCATGCCTACCTCACAAATCTGGGTTTGGGCAGGGGGCAAACCTGTTATTTCACCCAAGGTAAAGAATTCCTAGTAAAGAAATTCTATTTATCAATGCATATCAGTATTGATTCTATAATTTAGAGTCTTAGAGAGCTGACTACAACACTAAAATCTTATGAATGCCTTGCCTAGGGTCACAGAGACAGTATTGATCATGTAGGACTTAAACCTAGGTAGTCCTGACTTTAAGAAGGCCAGCTATCTATGGCTATCGCTCCACTATTGGTATCTATCTACTACACACTCACAAATATTCATTACCATGTTTCTTAAACTTTTTGGTCTCTCTTAAAATCTTTACAATCTTAAAAATTACTGTTTATATGATCTATATCTATCAATATTTATTACATTAGAAATTAAAATATCTTTATTATTATGAAAATAATTTTGGCCTCACTGACCCCCTGAAAAGGGGGTCCCCAAACCACACTTTGAAAACCATCACTACTCAATCACTGCCTCTCAGAGAACTGCTGTGAGGGATCAAATGAGATTTTAGATGTGAAAGAAAGCATTTTCCAATCTATAAAGCTTGTAGGATAGCATTAGATATTTTGACCTTCCTCCACTTTATTTCTCACTCCAATAAATGGAAAGTAGTCCTGTTTTCCTAAAATCTCCCTTTGAGAATCTCATACTTTCTTTTACCAATTCAGTTTGACATCTATTTAAGGACTATTGTTGGCAGATAACCATGCCAGGTGCTGGGACCATTACAAAATTTAGATAATATACAGACCCAGCCCTTGGGGAGCTTATAGTTTACCAGGAAGTTAGAAGATTAATACAAAATGAAACTTAAGAATATCAGAGAGCATAGCAAAACCCTACATCAAGGCTGAGAAAGGGAAGGTCTCTCTGCTTCTAATCCTTCATCTTGGAAAAGAAGGACTTCTCAGCCCACTGGCTATCCTGTAATGCCAGCTTCTTTAATGATAGACAAAGCATCGAGTTCTGCCTCTAGCATTTGGCCGTATCCACTCTGAGGAACACTAACAGCTAGTCTGTCAATGGATTGTAGAGATGGAAGGAGCCATAGAGATTATCTAGTCCAATTTCCTTATGTTTTAGTTGAGTCGTTTCAATCAGATCAGACTCTGTGTGACCCCCCATTTGGAGTTTTCTTTGCAAAGATACTGGAGTGGTTTGCCATTTCCTTCTTCAGATCATTTTTACAGATGAGAAACTGAAGCATACAGAGTTAAGTGACTTGCCCAGGGTCACACAGCTGGTAAATGTCTGAAGCCAGATTTGAACTCATGAAGATGAGTCTTCCTGATTCCAAACCCAGTACTCTAACAACTGTGCCAACTAGTTATCCCAATTTAATGCCTTATGTTAGAGATGGGAAAAAAAAAAAACAACCCTAGAATCAGAGAGGAAAGGTTACTTATGGTCAAGTAGCAAAGTTGGGCTTGGGATTAATACTCAACACCTCAGTTTCCAAATTCAGTGCTAGTTCTGTTGCACTATGGAGTGCATAGAAGAATTTTTTCTCTTTGGGTCACCAGTTTCCAGGTTCTCTGGAATTCTGAGTACAGCCAGAATATTAAAAAAAAGGACAGTCTCTAGGAACAATCTAGTTTGTCACTTGACCTCCCTACTCTGATTTACCTATCTAAATCCTGCCTACCCATTCTTATTCAATTTAAATCCTATTACTACTTGAAACCCTCTTCTACCCCAGCTTTCACTGATCTGATCCTCTCACCTCCTGGGGTATATGTTACCATACAATTCAGTGAAGTCTTCTAGGTCTGTTGAGGCTAAGATCAAACTCAGTCGTACACATACATCATGCTTACAGTGTTAGGGTAGCTAATTATTGCTGATGTATATGTATATGTAGCAATCCTGTATGAATGAGACTCCACTTGTAGAAATCACAATCTCACAGAATCTTAGAGCTAGAGGGGACCTGAGGCCCCCCCACCCCCACCCCAAGCTCCTCATTCTACAATCCCACCTCCAAACAGCTGCCAGTTGATATGCCTTTAGCACAGTTTTATCACGTTACTTCCTTGCTGAGGAAACTTTAGTAGCTCACAGTAACCTTTGGAATAAAATATAAACTCCTATGTTTGGCATTGAAAATCCTCAACAGTTAATCTGCAACCTACCTTTCCAGTCTTACTGAATTGCCCTTTGCTTCAAATACCCTATCTTCTAGTCAAACTGCCCCACTTAGTGCTCCCAATTTCTAAGATAGCTAGGTGGAGTGGTGGGGACCTGGAATCAGAAAGATCTCAGCTTGAATCCTACCTCAAACACTGCTTAGCTATGTGATAGTGGGAAAACCATTGCCTGCCTCAGTTTCCTCACACATGAAGTGGAAATAATAATGGTACCTACCTCACGGGATTGTTGTAAGAGTCAAGGGAGATATTGGTGGGGTTTTGGCACTTCTTGAGCACAGGGACTTACTTATCTTTTGCTTTTTTTTGTATCCTTAGAACTTAGCACAGAACCTGCTGGTACATAATGTTTATTGATTGATTGATTGGGGATGAGGAACAGATACCATTGCCCTGTTAGTTCACATCTAGTTTTAGGACAAAATGAAGCACACATAAATTATTGAATAGCTAACTAAAGGAAGTTTATTTAGTCCTAACAGAACAAGGATACCAACAGGGATACATTACATTTAGCTTCTATAGAAGCTGATATCTATATGGAAATGAATCTGGACCACAGGGTAGGACCACCCATTTGGTCAGGACTCTTTAATGTCCTTAGGTGACTTGGAAGCTGCATCAAGGAAGGCAGGGTCCATTCACATCCTGGAGATAGCTTTGTATCCTTTGAGGGAAAACAAATCCCTGTTTTGGTGAAACAGAAGTGAACCTTTGTCCTATCAGACCCACATATTACACTCTTTCTCTTGTCCAAATGTTTTTACACAGACTTATCCCCATCCCGACTGTAACACTGCTACTCCTCACTTAGAACAGTTCCTAGCACTAGTAAGCACTTAAATGATCATCGAATCAAGATCCACATCAACCTGAACAGGAATCCCTATGTAACATAACAAATGGTGGTCCAATCTATGCTTGAAGACCTGTAGTGACTGGAACACTCTGTGTTCCGAGCAGCCCATTCCAATTTGGATAGCCCTAATTGGCAGGATCCTGGTTAGCTAGTTTTCTCCTTGTATTTTTCCATTAATCTGCTTTTCTGCAATTTCCTAGTTCTTCTCTCTGAAGGAGGAAAATTTTCTATATGGCTATCCTACAATTATTTGATTGATATTTTGAATATTATCAGGTCCATCTTAAGTCTTCTCTGGGCTAGATATCCTTATCTACGTCCTTCAACCATTCCTCATATGGCATGGTCTCCTATACCATCAGCACCTTGGACATCCTTTGCACACAGTCCAGCTCACTAATACTTCATAGAATCACATAATACATGAGTTAGGTTAGAGTGGACTTCAGTGGCCTTTTAGTCCAATGGAGAATCCTCACTACAACAGCTGACAAATGGTCATTCAGCCTCAGCTCCTTCCACAATTCAAATTGTCAGGAATTTTTTCCCCTGATGCCAAGCCTAAATGTCTCTTTTCTATCCATTTTTCTTGTTGCTGTCCTCTGGGGCCAAACAATAGGTCTGCTCCCTCCTCCATATTAACTCTTTTAATACTGGAAAACAGCTCTCATGGCTTGGATGAATATTTGCTTTTTCAGACCAAAAAACTCCCAGTTCCTTGGACCAATCTTCGTCTGATATGGACTCAAAGTTCTTCATTATCCTAGTTGCCCTACTCTGGACACCCCAGTGTGTCAGTGGTTCAATGTCCACATGGCAGAAAGGCTCCAAGGGTCTATACTTGACCCTGTGCTGTTCCATACTTTTATCAATGACCTGGACAAAGGCACAAGTGACGCACTCATCATATTTGTAGATGACATAAATCTAGGAGTTAGAATCCAAAAGCATCTTAACATGCTAAAGCATTTGATTGAATCTAATAAGATCAAATTCAATAGAGATAAATGTAAAGTCTTGGGTACAAAAAATGAACTTCACAAATACAAGATAGGGGAGGCGTGGTGAGAGAACAGTAGTTCTAAAAAAGATCTGGGGTTCTTTGTGGACTGCACGCTCAATATGAGTCAGAAGTGTAATGCAGCAACAAAAAAAGTAAGTGATCTTGGCTTACATTGAGGCCATAGCTTCCAGAAATGGAGAGATAATAGTCTCACTATACTTTGTCAGCATCAGACAAGTGGAGTATTATGCTGAGTTTTAGGTACCGTAGTTTAAAAACAATGATGAGATGGAGTATTCTGAGGAAGGTAACCAGGGTGATGAGGGACCTTGGGTCTGTGTCACATGAGGATCAATACTGTAAAATTCATAGGTTTTCTTACTGTGGGAGAGAGAACTCCTACTGTAAAATCTCCCTCCACTGATGAAAATCACAGCCTATTTAAGATTTAGTGGAAATTTTTTTTTATCATCAGAAAAGATTTTGGGGCAGCTAGGTGACACAGTGCGTAGAGCACCGGCCCCGGAGTCAGGGGTACCTGAGTTCAAATCCAGCCTCAGACGCTTGACACATTTACTAGCTGTGTGACCTTGGGCAAGTCACTTAACCTCGATTGCCCTGCCTTCCCCCTAGCAAAAAAAAAGAAAAGAAAAGATTTTAATTATATAAAAAAGTGATTGTCAGGATGATTACACAAAATACAAATGTAAACGTAATTCAGGTAACAATGCTGTGCTTAGCAAATGCACTGTTTCTCATTCCACTAAAGAGCTTGGACTGAAGCGAGAGGCACTAAACATCAAACTCCAATCATAAACTAGGGATACGTAACAAAAGTACAAGTCAGGGTTGTCTTCCTTTTGAGCAAAAACAACCAATATCGGTGGCTTTAGAATGAATGGCTTGCTATTCTTACACCGCTGAGCCCCAAATGAGGACGTCATTAGATTTGTGTTTCATAATCAAACTGAGTAGGAAAAAGGTTCATTCTGGGCTATAATTGTGACATGGCAAGAGGCCTTTGCTGATTTACATTTGGGAATACACCCCATCTACAAGAGTAGAATTTCAAACTTGAGGATGAGCTCATGAAACTCTCAAATTCTAGGAGCATTAAATCTAACAAGTAACACCTTCAGATGCCATCGTGCTGCCAATGCATTTTGAAAATCCCCAAAACTGAGGTTTTAAAAAAGGGATTTGGATCTCTGATTTTCAAACTCTGACCAGGCACTATTCAACTCCATAAAGATCATTTTGTCATACTGCTCATATGGTTGCCCGGCGGCCTTGTCTGGATGAACCACCAGCACAGCCTTTCGACAGTACTTCTTCATCTGCTCAGGAGTCACCAGATCTGCCATGCCAACTGGCTTTTAGTGGATAATTCTGAGACCATAACTTGAAATGCACAGAAGTTAAGTTACTTGTTCAAGGTTACATAATTTAGTGAAAAAGATGGGATTTTGGACACAGGTCTTCTTGACCCCAAGGCCAACACTCAATCCACTATATCAGAGGTGACAAACACATGGCCCAACATGCTCAAATGGGGCCAGAACCAGATGAAAATGTAATTGGGAAATATTTAACAAAAATTATAATACAACAGAACATAGATAATGTTAGTATGTGGTTTTCTAAGCCAATATGTAGCTGGCAGATAATTATGTCCTATTTGAGTTGACATCACTATACTACATCATAGTGCCCCCATCATCTTATCAATATCCTTCCTCAAATGTGGCACCCAGAAATGGATTCAATATTCCAGATTTGGGTCAACAAGGGTAGAGTACAATGAGGTTATCACTTTCCTTCTTCTGGATACCATGCTGCTCATTGCAGCCTAAAATCACAATTTTTTGACCATTTTTGATCATTCATATTGATTTGCAGCAAGTTTCTCTGATAAGTCTCATTTCCATGATCTATAAAGAACTGATTTGAATTTATAAGAATAAGAGCCATCTCCCAATTGATAAATGGTCAAAGGATATGAACAGTTTCCTTTTTTAATATACAAGTAATTTCTTAAACATTCAAACTTCATTAAAGCACGTAATATGGCCATTTTACTGGGTTGTAGCCTTATTTAGTTTATGATTATTTGCTGGGGCTTACCAACAAGATCTAGTTCACAGTTAGAACTAATCAAAAAATTTAACACCAAATAAAACGTATTCAAATTATTATTTTTTTAAAATTAGTCCATTTGAAAAGCCTTTCCTAATCAGTCTACTAACACAACAAAGTTTAACATAATGGTTGGTTTTATACTGCACTTATATCTTTTAGTCCACAAGTGAATTACTAAATGATAGAGAACATCTAACACACCATTTCTACAGAACTAGAGAAAAATGTCTTATAGAGACAGATTTTATAGACCCTATATCTTTTACATTCAATCTTAATAGTCTAACTAAAAGAGAAAGCCTATAACTTTTGCCTAAAGAGCTGAGACCCCACATAGTATTGTTGGAACTCCAGTATAACTGTTTGCTACACAGAAGATACCGTTTTCCAAAATGGATCAAGATGTTTGTCTTGGATGAAGCAGATGAAACAGTGAATTGTGGGTTTAAAGATAAAATCTACAAGATTTTCCAGAAATGAAGTATAAATATTCAGGTTGCATTGTTTTCTGCAGCACACGACTAGAGGCCATGGTTATAGTTTCTGTGCTATCAAAAAATCCATATTTCTGATTTGTTATGAACATTGAGACAAGATTCAGTATTCCCAAAGAAAGAAGCACGAAGCATATTGTTAATCACTGATTCAATGACAGTGACCACTACATTCAAAACAAGGTCAACCCAAAGATGTCTTCTTCAGTAACAAAATTTATACCTTTCCTCCTCCAACAACCACCTCTGCTAAATTTGTGAATATGATTTTCACAATTGGCAGATATGTCATAGTTTATAACCAAAGACATTTGTTGCACATTATTCTCACGAACCAACGAGTCCATAGTGGTCAAAACTGGGCTTGACCCTGATCGGAAATCCCTCATGATAACATTTTGCTCTTTCTGGTCCATGTCACCACGCAAAGCAGAAATTAAAATCCTAGCATGCATTTTTATTTTTTATTTTTAGCCTTTCTTCTTGTGTTCAGAAAAACAACAGCTCATGTAATGGTCAGTGTCTCAGAGAGTATCCAGCTTCTATTCCTCTCTATATTCATGTAGAATAATCTGATTTCTCCCCCACTGCCCCCAAAGGTCAATTCTTCCTTCTTTACTAGAATACAAACAAGATCTCTCATGAAATTTTTGGTTACTTCTAACACATCAGTTGGCATTGTGGAAAGTAACACAACTTGAGTATTTGTACTTCATTTCTAGAAAATCTCATAGATTTGAGCCTTCAACTCACTCCTCATTATTTCATTTGCTTTATCCAAGATGAACATCTTGATCCATTCCAGAGAAAGACATCTATTGTTTAGCATATCAAACACTTACCCTGGTGTTCCAACAATATTTTGTAGTGTCTCAGCTTGCAGTTTTTGCATTTGATTTCTAACATTGGTGCCACTGAGTCAGGTGTGACATGTTGTTCCCATATAGTCTCCAAGAGCCAAATTACCTTCTGGATCTTTAATGCAGGGGATGAGAGCTTTCTGGCGAATACTGGAAAGCTTCTCAAAACCACAAGCATAGACACTGCAAAGAAGAGCTGTTTTGAGGTTCATATCATAAAAGTTATTCACAATTTCATTACAGTTACTCCCAAAGGCATAATTAGGGTTTGTTCTAGGACCTACCACCACTTCTTACTCTGAAACACTACCTGGTACAGGTCCCCTCTTTGGTGTGCCCTGGATCCATAGGTTCATAGATCCATGTCATAATATGAAATTGGGTAATGAGTCACAAAATTGCCAGTTGGCAGCTGTTCTTGCACCATGTATATAATTTAGCCTCTCTGTGGTAGATCTGAGACTCCTTCTTCCCCAGGTATACAGACTCTCCCTGTCCTGGAGTTCTCAGTGGTTCTTCTTTGCTGAACACCAAGCCCAGTATCTATACATCTCTCTGTCTCCCTACGCTGTGTTGGTCAAGAAAAAATGATTCGCTATGATTTTTTTTCCCCTTAGATTTCCCACTCAGGATTCTGCTCTTTCTAGAACTATTGGGAGAAGTTGTAGGAGTAGGAAGAAGCTTAGCGTATGTCTTTTTGCTACCCTACCATCTTGGTTGATGATGGCTCCCCTCTCTCCCACCACGCCACCAGAGTTAAGTAAACCAACATGTTACCTGCAAAAAGTGATAATTTTGTTTCTTCTTTACCAATGCTTTTTCTCTCAATCTCTTTTTCATGTCTTACTGCTATAGCTAGCATTTCTAGGACTATATTAAATAGTAAGGGTGATAATGGACATCCTTGTTTTACCCTTGTTCTTTCTGGAATAACCTCTAGCTCACTCCCATTACAGATAATGCTGGCTCTTGGATTTAGATAGATACTACTTATTGAGTTAAAGAAAGATCCACTTATTTCTCTGCTTTCTAGGTTTTCTAGCAGGAATGGACATTGTTTCATATTAAAAGCTCTCAATCTATTGACATAATCATACGCTTTTTGTTGTTCTTAGTACTAGCATGGTCAATTATGTTTCTAGTTTTCCTAATATTGAACTAGCCCTGCATTCTTGGTATAAATCCAGCTTGGTCCTACTACATAATCTTTGTGGTATTGTGTGTATCTCCCTGATATTATTTTATTTAAAATTATGTAGCAAAATTCATTAGGGATACTGGTCTATAGTTTTCTTTGCTTTGATTCTACCAATTTTAGGTAGAATCAAGGCCATATTTATATCATAGAAATAATTTTGCAAAATCCCTTCCTTTCCTATTTTCCCAAAAAGTTTATGTAGCACTAGACTTAATCCTTCTTCAAATGCATGATAGAATTTTCTTATAAATCCATTTGGTCTTGAGTTTGTCTTGTTTTGTTTTGCAGTCCCTTTTCAGCTTGTTCAATTACTTTTTCTAAAATAGGCTTGTCTTCTATTACATATTATTATATCTTATATAATTATAATGTAGTTATATATTTACAGTACATAATTTATAACATATAATAATTGTATTATTATCATATATCTTCCTGCTTTGTTAACCTGGTCATTTTATATTTTTGCAAATATTCATCCATTCCACTTATAGTCAGTTTTATTGGCATATAACGGGCCAAAATGGTTGCTGGTGATTGCTTTATTTCCTTTTTCATTGGTTGTGAATTCATCTTATTCACTTTTGATACTAGGAATTTAGTTTTTTTTCTTTTTTATATCAAGTTAGCAAATGATTTCCTATTCTATTTTATATTTTTAAAAACAGCTTCTAGTTTAATTTATTCAATGCTTTTTTTCCTTTTAATTTTGTTAGTCCCTTTGATTCTCAGAATTTTTATTCCAATGTTTAATTTTTTGGTTTTCAAGGGTTGCTTTTTTTTTTTTGCATGTCCACTACATTGACCTGAATTTTCTCTCTTTTATTGATGAAAGTATTTAGAGACACAAATTTTCCCTAAGTACTGCTTTGGCTACATCACAAAATCTAATCCTTTTAAATTTATCTTCTGTAGAGCTGGGAGGCTAATATTCCTAAAGTGCAGTCTGATCATATTACTCCTCTACTTTATTAGTTTCAATATTACTCTGTTGCCTCTTGAATCAAATGGAAATTCTTCTATTCAGCATTTATTACCCTTTAAAATCTTATCCACACTGTCTTCCAAGAGTTATTTCACATTACTTCCTCTCATTCACTGTTTCAGCCAAATTGGCCTACTTTCTGTTCCCAAAATGACAACTTCAATGCCTTTGCAAGACTCTCTAACCCCCACCCCTCATCTTTACTTCTCTGAATTCTCAGCTCCCTTCAAGCCTCAACTCTTACATGAGATCTTTTTTAGCTCAAAGTTTATGACCCCAATTGTTCATGCTCCCCTCCAAAATTATTTTTTTTACTTTATGCACTTCATTTTTATTTACTTGTATAGATGTTATATCCCCCTAGTAGCAGAAGGTAACTTTTTTTAAGATAGGAATTTTTAAAACTTCTTTTCTATCCCCAATGCCTGGATCTTTTGAAGACACTTGAGATTTCATTGTTGAAATTGAACTGAGCTGAAAATCACTTAGCCTCTCAGCCTCAATTTCTTTATATGTAAAATGAGTGTAGGAATGACTAATACTTACCTCATAGAGTTGTTGCCAGGATCAAATTAGAGAAGGTATATATCATTATGAGGTAAGTGAAATAATATTGTTATTATAACATGCATTCCAATAATCTGGCTTTCCAAGATCTCATCATCCAACAGATAACTCTGTAGCTTCAGATCATCTGCAAATTTGTTCATCATCAGTATTTCCACTAATCTCACATGTAACTTGTTTGAACATAGTTATTTGCATGTTGTCTCCTTGATTAGATTGCAAGCTCCTTGAGAGTAGGGCTTGTCCTTTGCCTAGCCCACAGCAGGAACTTAATAAATGCTTATAGGCCAAATGATTGGCTGAGTCCACCGATACCTTCAGCCAACTCACTTGATAAAAACATCGAATGTCTCAGGACCAAGAACAGATCACTGGGACACTCCACTTGAGATCCTCATTCAAACTGACGTGGATCTCTTAATAAGACTTTTCTTCTTCAGTCATCAGTCTCAAATGCCTCCTAAAACCATATCTTTTTGAAGTGGAAAAAAATAATTACAAGTCTCCAATGTTCCAATGGATATGAATCAGAGACCACACTAAATACGCTGTGGTTCTGGTGCACTGTGACATTAGCCAGGTCCCTTAACCCATTTTCCCACCTGCAAAATGAGTAAAAGGGAATAGAATGTTTTAAGGTCCCTTCCAGCTCTCATCTTACATTCATCTAAAAGGAAGAACCATTCATCACAGCAAGGATGTTAATGGGATGAATTATTCATTAGCCTATGGAGCTTCCTTTTTTAAAGACAGTGGAAAATGGTAATGCCACAGCTGGCTTTCAGGAGTCTGGGAGAACAGTGGGAGGAGCTCTGGAACTTGAGTGCAATTTAGGCATTACTTGATTTAAGAAAAAAGAAAAGTCCTTTACAAAAATCTTGTGGAAATAAAACTATAGACTCATTGCTGGGAAAAAGTACGTTAGAGATTCTAAAACAACCCTTTCATTTTACAGAGGAAGCTGAGATCAAAGAAATTAATTTGCTGTAGGTGCCACAAGAAATTATTATTAATGGCTGCACTCATATAGCAGTTTAAGGTTTACAAAGTGCTTTACCCTATTTTGTTTTCTTCAGTTCTTATAACTCTGTAGGGCAGATGCAGGATCTCTATTTTACAGATGTAGAGCCTGAGTCTAAGAGAGACTGAAGGACTTGCCTAGAACCATATAGCTAGCTAAGACACTTACACATAGTAAACGTCGGAGGTAGTATTCAAACACCAAGCCCAACGCTCCATCCACTGTGCTATGAACTGCCTCAGGTCATTGGACCAGCATGTTTTCCGAAACACTGTGACTCAATTTGCAGCTTCAGTTCTATCCTTTTTCTTGAGGCACAGTCCCATATATCCAACTGTCCTCTGGACACTTCCGTCAGCATTTTCTCTTCAAAATTAGCTCATTACATTTTTTCTGTTGAAGTCTAAGGCACCATCTCCATCACTTTGATCACTCAGACTTTGGAGTCCTTGGTTACTCCTCCCTGTCTTTCATTCTCTTCTCACTCTGTGGGACTCATGAGTTCCCATAGGTTCAATTATCATCTGTATGAAGATAACCTCCAGAACTCTAGAACTGTCTCCTAAGTTCCAGTCCCACATTGCTAATTGTCTATTGGATCTTTCAAACCAGATGTCTCATAGGCATCTCTAACTCAACATATCCAAAATAGAACTCATTATGTTTTCCCCCAAACCCACTCCTCACCTGAACTTGTCTAGACTGTAGATTATATCACAACCCTTTCAGTCATCCAGGTCCATAATATTATTGTCATCCTCAACTCCAACATTCTCACTCCAAATCACCCAATATCCAATAAATTTCTAAATCTTGCCATTCCTATCTCTGAAATAACTTTCTTATATATCCATCCCTTTCTCTGCCTTCATAGCCACCATCCTAACTCAGGACCTTAACGCCTCTCACAGAATTATTTCAATAGCCTACTCCTTGTCTCAAGTCTTTTTGCTACTCTATTTCTGTCTTTTGCAACTAGGTGGTACAGTGGATGAAGTGCTGGCTCTGGAGTCAGGAAGATTAATTTTCCTGAGTTCAAATTTGACCTCAGACTGGCTGTATGACCCTGGACAAGTCACTTAACCATATTTGAGTCAGTTCTTCACCTGTAAAATGAGCTGGAGAAAGAAATGGCAAACCATTCCAGTATCTCTGCCAAGAAAACTCCAAATGGGGTCACAAAGAGTCAGAACTGACTGAAAAATGTACTGAACGGGAAATCGAATTGGTCTCTCTGCCTTCTGCTCTTTGTTTCTTACACATGCCTATTTATACACCCCCCACCCCATTAGAATGTGAGATCATTGAGGGAACACTTTCCTAATTTTCTCTTTTGTAGCTTCAGCATTTAGCACAATGCCTGGCACATGGTAAAGGCTAAAGAAATGTTTGTTGATTTATCAATAGTCTCCACCCACTGAAGTCAAAAGTCCTTATAAAATAGTCATCCTTGGTAAAAGATAGGGGCTGATAATTCACACCTTAGTTTGCAATTAATTTAAACTGAGAAATAGACATAGCCACAGGAGAGTCTTAAGAACTAGAATCTGGACTTAGCAGCTTTGTCATCTTATGCAAGTCACTTAATCTCCCTCAGTAGAATTCTTCATTTTAAATTGGATAAATGTATACAGGACATATTTTGTAAAGTCATGATGAAATGAGATAATATATAAAAAGCATTTTCTAATCATATAGTGAGATAGAAATGTATACCAATACTCCAAGGAATCTGGGATCTTATCTATATGGTAACTCCCTCTAAGGAAACAGACAGAAATCCATGCATGCCCACCTATCTTGTAAGGAAGATACACAGAAAAATAGGTAATTATTATTTCTGCTGAGAAATTGTTGATATTAGGCCCATTCTTTTTGAGAGGAGAGCAAATATATTACTTATAATAGCTAATATGTGGTTTATAAAGCACCATATACACATTCTCATTTGATCATGGTAGAAACTCTACAAAGTAAGCACGATGTACATAATCTTCATCATCTCTTATACTACTGATGAGAAAACACGCCCAAGGTCACAAATCTAGCAAGTGGAAAATCTGGGACTCAGATTCATAGCTTTTCCCCCCATTATTCATTCTACCGTACTGTTCTTGCCAGATTTGTGTAATCATGAAGAGGGAGGAGTACCACTGAGGCAGGGGCTAGTACTTCAGAAGGTACCAATGAGGCTGGCACCAGGACTACCTAAAGTGAACAGAATGGGAAACAGCCCCCACTTAGCAAGCTTCTTCGAACTTCAATATTTCACTCAGGTCCACATAGCCCAGTTTGTCCTTTTATGTTGGCCTTTGTTGTGATTCACTCACTCTCTGGCCACTCCTAGACCCAGTGGTGGAAGAAACTGTGGACAGAACAAAATTAGTTTTTTTGGTAAAGTTTTCAGGCTTCAATGCCGACTGGCACCATGTTTGGAGGGTAAGTCCCTGAGATGATCATGGTTTCAAGTATCTAGATTTCAAGTTTCCAGGTTCATTGTCCAGTAAAGTCAGCATTCTGGGGTATGGGGAGGAAAGGGGAAGGGAAAGTGGAAGAGTATCAGAGTGAGGCTGGAGGGAATGATCTTTAAGGAGAATTACAGCCACAAGGAAGGTGGGGGATAGGCCAAGGCATTCCTTGTTGATATGTATGTATACATATGCATATATACATATATCTGTATGTGCATATATATACATATATACACATACACACACATACATACATCTCAAAGGGTACAAAAATTACTTTCAAATATAAAGCTTTTATGGGTAGCGATTCCCGGGCCCTTAATCCTCTGGATCCCAAAGTTCTCATGTCTCCTCATCACCTGTGGAGATCCAATAGCAGTTGAACAAAAAGCATCTTCTGTAGGTCACAGCTCTGTGGAGAATAAGACAACAGTAACAACACCATACCCACGAAGGGCTTAGCTTATATCACTTTGTCAAGGAACCTGAGGTTCCCTAATTGCTTAAAAGGTCTCCTGTTCAGTCTTAGAGAGGACAAGTGAATAGAGACTGTGGATGGAATTAACAAACAGGGCCCAAACAGAGAAGACAGCATTAAACTGGGCCTTAGGAGGCACAGTTTCTGTTTTCTCCGGCTATATTCCAGCTCTGAGCCAGAGCAAGTTACCGTCCCCCTCTGGGCAACAGTAACTATATGTAACCATCTGTAAAATGGCTACAGTACTACTTGCATTATCTACTTCACAGAGGTTCTTTAGAAGAAATTTTCTGTAACAATAGCAACTGATGCTTTACGGTTTACTAAGTGCTTTCCTCACAAAAATTCCATAGGAATATTATTATCTCCAATTCACTTGTAAGGAAATAGGTTCAGAGAAGAAGAAAGAATTAGTTTAAGTTCACACTTGAAGTGAATGCTAGGATTCAAACCCAGGTCTTCTGACATCAAGAACCAAAATGTCCTTATTGAGCTACATAAACAGGAATTTTGATTATTCTTAAATTCAGTGCACAACATTAGGTGAGGGGGTGTTGAGGGGACACAAAAGACCCAAATCACTGCCTTTAAGAAACTAACATGGCATGAAAAAGAACAGATGGTGGAATGAGAAGTGGGAGTGGGGGTGGTGATCCGCCTGAGTAGGTGGAGCTCTATTTGGAAGAAGCAGCTTGGCTCACTGACTAGCCTGAGGGCCAATTCCGAGACAGGAAACACCAGATTTGGGTCTCACTCCACCACTCACAAGATATGTGCTAAATCTCAACCACTCTGGGGTGATAGAAAAACAGGACCATAGATTTAGAACTAGTAGAGCCCCTGGAGGTCATCTGCTCCAATCTTTTCCTTAGGTAGGTGACAAAACTGAGGCCTGGGGAATCTAATGAGTCCAAGCCCAAGCTTTATATTCTTCACTATGAGAAACCAGCCTAAGGTAGTTTCAAAAAAAAAAAAAGCACTTTGAATAGCTTTAAGTCCTATGGGTAGGAGCACCAGAACGGCCCTGAAAAGGAAAGCACTAAGACAAAAATGTTGTTGCTCTTCAACTTCACAAGAAGGAAGAGGGCCCCGGATTGAGATTCCAGTCAGATTATTCCTACATACCTGTCTTGGAGAGCCGGGGCTCTTTCTGGGCTTGGTTGTGCCGATTTTGCTGAGTAGAAATATTGTAGGTTGGAGGCCGACCCGAACAGTCAGGAGCTGTTGCCAGAGGTGTGCCCAGATGCAATGCCATGTCCATTTGCTTCTGGACCAGATGCAGCTGTTTCTGCATTTGCTCCAGCTCCAGCTTGAGACCCTTGGAAGGGGGAGGTGGGGCAGAACTGTGTCCTCCGTTGCTCATGCCTCCCAGGCCCAGGTGCAGCAACTCAATCAGATTGAGCAGGAGGCAGAGGCCACTGACTGCATACATGACCAGCAGGAAGATGGTCTTCTCCGTGGGTCGAGATACAAAACAGTCCACGGTGTGGGGGCAAGGGCTGCGCTGGCAGATGTAGGAGGGAGGCACTTCCAGGCCATAGAGCAGGTACTGGCCTACCAGGAAGGCCACCTCTAAGGCAGACCTCACCAACAACTGCCCAACATAGGCCCCCTGGAGCCCGTCCCTGCGGATCCTCCTGCGACCATCGTGGGCTCCATCCTCAGGGAACTTCTTGGGCTTCTCTTTGATCATGGGCTCCCTCTCTTCCTCCTTTTGCTTCTGGGCAGTCTGGCGCCGGGACAGGTGGTGCACGGCATAGCCCAGGTAGAATACGGTGGGCGCAGTGACCAGGATGATCTGGAACACCCAGAAGCGTACGTGGGAGAGGGGTGCGAAGGCGTCGTAGCAGACGTTTTGGCAGCCTGGCTGCCGGGTGTTACACACGAATCCGCTCAGTTCGTCCCGGTATATGGCCTCCCCACCCACGGCCAGCAGCACCAGGCGGAACACGACAAGCACGGATAGCCAGAGTTTCCCCACCAGAGTAGAGTGCTGGGTTACAGCCTCCAGCAACCTCGTCAGAAAGGCCCAGCTCATCTTCGATCTTCCAAATTACTTTCCGAGACCTAAGGAGAGAGCGACAAGTGAAGGAGCCCGCCCTCACCGCATCCCGCCCCTCCCCCCGACTTCACCTCCGGCTGCTCCTCTGAGTACAATCCTCGCCCATCCTCCGGGGCCCGACCCTCGTGCTCCCAAGACCCCCATCACAGGCCATTCCCCCGCTCCCTCTCTTACCTGTAGATTTCTCGCCTCCAGTTGCCTCGCGTAGTCAGAAGCCGGGTTAGCAGGACTGCCTGCAGAGAAAGCTGAAGAATTAGCAGGGAATTTCAGGGTCCAAGTGGCGGGAACGGATCTCCTTCCAGCTGAGCCTTGCTTTCACCACCCTCCCCCAACTCGGGGGCGGGCACTGGGCGTGGGGGGCTCGGAGCTGGGAACAATGCTGAGGCTGAGGGGTCCAGAATAGGGGGCGTGGTGGAAGCCGAGTGGAGGGCGCGAGGCCAAGCAGAGCGGGGAAACGAGGAGAGCCAAGGAGCCCGGGCGCTCTGGTGGTCCCATTGTCCCAGCCTCGGGCGCCACTTCTGCGGCCTCAACTTTCTAATCAGCCTCGGGGACAAAAGAAGTGCAGAAAGAAGATGGATCTGGGGGCAAGGCCAGGAAAGAGTTCATCCCGCTCTGGAAGTTTAGACCTACTGACCCTCGATGCAGTCCACCGCTTCCTCCAGCACCGCCTCGGAGACCCCTTATCTCCTCCCTCTTCTCCCCGGGGCGTGCACACCTCTTCCGTGGTTTTGGTCTCAGCCTCGGCACTCACACTCACGAGGGGAGTTGCAGCAGCAGCCGAGGGTGGGTAGATTCCATCTTCAAATTCTTGGTCCCTCCCCCGGGAGGGCTCTAAAAGGTGTCCGCCCCTCCTGGGTGGGCGGCCAGATTGCGTCCTGGTGCTGCGAGGTCTGCTTTGAGTCCCTGGTCTAGATTCTGCCGAAACTTTGGATGCCACATTCATAAATCAAGTACTCCCAGGCTGCAGCAGAGGCTGTGTCCCCATCCCGGATGCTGGCTGAATCGAATACCACCCCAGATAATTACAGTTGTTGGAGCCTGGAGCGTAGGGACAGTGGAAGGAACTGGACCTTGAATCTGCACACCTGGCTTTGAGTCCTGTTCCAACCACACTTTAAACTTCTTTGTCCAACACACTTCATATTCAGCGTCATAGTTATCTCCTGTGACAGAAAGGAGGATTGGATCTATAAGGTTCCTTCCAGCTCTAAAATTTCCTAAAAAGTGGAGAGAAAAATGAAGTTAACACCTTGGCCCATGGTTATAGGAGATGTGGGGCTCCCCTTCCCCCACCCACTACCTCAAGGGATTCTAAGCAGGTAATGATTTCCAACGTTTGTATAGCACTTTAAAGTTTCCAGAATGCTTTGAGCTTCTCAATAGCCTTACAAAATAGGTCTTTACAGTTATCATTATCCCCATTTTGCAAATGAGAAAACTGAGGCTCTTGGTCATAGATAGCTCTTGGTGGGCTTTGAATGCAAGTGGAGTGGAGGGCACACTTTTAAGTCCGGCACTCAATGCACTACATCATATTGCATCTTAGAAATACCTCCAGTGGTTCTCTTTGCTTACAGAATAAAATTCCCCTAGCCTGACATTTTACAATTTCCTCTGCCCTCAACCTAACGTTCTAGTCTTTATTGCATATTATTCCCCTTTACGCAGTCTATATTTCTTTTTTCTTTTTTTTTCTTTTTTTGCAGGGGGGAAGGCAGGGCAATTGTGGTTAAGTGACTTGCCCAAGGTCACACAGCTAGTAAGTGTGTCAAGCATCTGAGGTCAAATTTGAACTCAGGGCCGGTGCTCTATTCACTGTGCCACCTAGCTGCCCCATGGTCTATATTTCTTTACACAGTTTATATATGTAAACTGGAGTACTTGAGGTTCCTCTTGATATCCTGCTCTTTCCCACCCTATAAGATGCCCCTAATACTTTTGTGTGTTTATATATTTTTTTAAAATTTCAGTTCCACATTGTCTCTTTTCCTCTCCCTTTCCCCACACATTGGAAAGGCAAGAATGCAATACTCAAACGTGCAGCCGTGCAAAACATATATCCTCATTAGCCATGTTGGGAGATGGGGGAAGCAAGAAAAATAAAATGAAAGAAATATATTTCAATCTGCACTCAGAGTCCATCAGTTCTCTCTTTGGAGGTGAATATTTTTTTTTCCCCAAACAATCTGGGGTGGCTAGGTGGGGAAGTGAGTAGAGCACCTGCCCTGGAGTCAGGAGGACCTGACTTTAAATGTGGCCTCAGATGCTTGACACACTTACCAGCTGTGTGACCTTGGGCAAGTCACTTAATCCCAATTGCCCTGCCTCTCTCCAAAAAAGAACAAAAAAAACAAAAAACAATCACAAATCCTTTTGAATGGTCATGAGTTATCATACTGTTCAGTTACTATTTCGCAACTGATCATTGTTACAATATTGCTAGTACTGAGTGCCATGTTTTCCTAATTCTGCTCATGTCACTTTGCATCAGATCATATAAATCTTCCCAGGTTTTTCTGAAACCATCTCCTTCCTCTTTTCTTACAGTACAATATCTTATACTACAATTTGTTCAGCCATTCTCCAATTGATGGGCATCTCCTCAGTTTCCAATTATTTGCCACCACAAAAAGAACTGCTATAAATAGTTTTGTACATATGGATGCTTTCTCTAATTCTTTGATTTCTTTGGTAAACAGACCTAGTATTGCTAGGTCCACTGAGACGCAGTTTCATAACACTTTGGGCATATCTCTAAATTGTTCTTCAGAATGATTGGACCTGGGGCAGCTAGGTGGTACACTGAGTAGAGCACTGGCCCTGAAGTCAGGAGGACCTGAGTTCAAATCCAGCCTCAGACACTTGATACATTTACTAGCTGTGTGACCTTAGGCAAGTCACTTAACCCCAATTGCCCTGCCTTCCCCCCTGCAAAAAAAAAAAAAAAAACCCAAAACCAGTATGATTGGACCAGTTTACAACTCCACCAACAATGCATCAATGTACTTATTTTTCTGCATCCCCTTCATCATTTGTTATTTTCCTCTTTTTGCCTTCAATCTTTTCCAACATCAGAGTCTTTTCCAATGAATCCTGTCTTCTCATTATGTGGTCAAAGTATTTAAGCTTCAGTTTCAGTATTTGCCTTTCCAGAGAATAGTCTGAATCAATTTAAGTATTGACTGATTTGATCTCTTTGCTATGTCCAAGAGACTATCAAAAACCTTCTCCAGCAGTACCATCTGAAAGCACTGATTTTGTGACACTCAGCTTTCCTTGTAGTCGAACTCTCACAGCCATATATTGCTATTGGAAAAACCATATTCTTAGCTTTGACTATTTGGACCTTTGTCAGCAGGGTGCTATGTCTGCTTTTTAGTATGTTGTCCAGATTTGCCATAGTTTTCCTTCAGTGGAGCAAGCATCTTTTAATTTCATGGCTACAGCCATCATGTGCAGTAATCTCTGAGCCCAAAAAAATATAAAATCTGACACTGCTTCCATTTCTTCTTCCTCTATTTGCCAGGAAGTAATGGGACCAGTTGCCAAGGTCTTAGTTTTGTTTTTTTCATGTTAAGCTTCATGCCAGCTTTTACAATTTTCTCTGTCACCCTCATCAAGAGGCTTCTTAATTCTTTTTCACTTTCTGCCATCAGAGCAGTATTGTCTGCATATCTGAGATTGCTGATACTTCTCTCAGCAACCTTAATTCCAGCTTTTGATTGATCAAGCCAGGATTTTGCACGCTGTACTCTGCATATGGGGCAGCTAAGTGGCACAGCGGATAGAGCACTGGGTCTGGAATCAGAATGCCTCATCTTCCTGAGTTCAAAGCTGGCCTCAGACATTTACTAGCTGCATGGGGCAGCTAAGTGGCACAGTGGCTAGAGTGCTGGGCCTGGAATCAGGAAGCCTCTTCTTGTTGAGTTCAAAGTTGACCTCAGACACACTAGCTGTATGACCCTGGGCAAGTCACTTGACCCTGTTTTCCTCATTTTCCTCATCTGTAAAATGAGCTGGAGAAGGAAATGGCAAACCATTCTAGTATCTTTGCCAAGAAAACCCCAAATGGAGTCACAAGTGAATAACAACTACAAAAACACTCTGCGTATAAGTTAAATAAGATCACAATATGTAGCTTTATTGTACTTCTCGTCTACTCTTAAACCAATCAATCGTTCCACGTTTGGTTCTAACTGTTGCTTTTTGACCAACATACGCGTTTCTCAAGAAACAAATAAGATGATATGGTACTGCTATCTCTTCGAGGATTTTGCCTATATTTTGTTGTGATCCACAGTCGAAGGTTGCAGTATAGTCAGTGAAGCAGAAGTAGATGTTTTTCTGGAATTCCCTTGCTTTCTCCATAATCCAGTGAATTTACCATTTTGGTCTCTAGTTTCTCTGCCTCTTTGGCATCATTTTAATTAGTCTATGCCTAGTTTTTGCCAAATTGCTTTCCAGTTTTCTCTGCAATTTTTGTCAAATCTTAAGTTCTTACCCCTGAAGCTTGGATTTTTGGGTTTATCAAATACTAGATTACTGTGGTTATTTACTACTATGTATTGTATACCTAATCTATTCCAGTGATATTCCATTTTATTTCTCAGCTGGTACCAGATTGTTTTAATGATTACCACTTTATAATATGGTTTGAAATCTGGTACTTGCTAGGTTACTTTCCTTCACATTTTTTTCTTTGATTCTTTTGAGTCAATGAAATCCTGCTGGGTTTTGTCGGTGATGTATATAGAAATGCTGGTGATTTATGTGGGTTTATTTTATATCCTGGAACTCTGCTAAAGTTGTTCATTGTTTCAATTGGTTTTTAGTTGATTCTCTAGCATTCTCTACATATACCAGCATATCATCTGCGAAAAAGTGATAGTTTTGTTTCCTCATTGCCTATTCTTATTCTTCAATTTCTTTTTCCTGTCTTGTTGCTACAGCTACCATTTCTAGTACAATATTGAATAAATGGTAATAATGGACATCCTTGCTTCACCCCTAATTGTATTGAAAAGATTTCTAGTTTTATCTCCATTATAGATGATGCTTGCTCTTAGTTTTATATCAATATTACTTATTATTTTAAGAAAAACTCCACTTATTCCTATGCTTTCCAGAGTTTATAAGAAAAAGTGTTGTATTTTGTCAAAAGCCTTCTCTGTATCTGTTGATGTAATTTTTTTGGTTTTGCTATTGTTTTGATCAATTATGCTTATAGTTTTCCTAATAATGAGCCATTCCAGTATTCCTGGAATAAATCCAGCCCAGTCATAGTGTATAATCTTTGTGATATATTGCTGAAACTCTCTTGCCAGTATTTTATTTAAAATTGTTGCCCCAATATTCATTAGGAAAATTGTTCTATAGTTTTCTTTCTGTGTTTTAACTCTTTCTGGTTTAGGAATCAAAATCATATTTGTATCATAGAAAGAATTTGATAAGATTCCTTTACCAATTTTTTTCAAATAGCTTATCTAATATTGGAATTGTCTTTTAAATGTTTGGTAGAATTCATTCATAAATCCATCTGGTCCTGGATTTTTTTCCCCTTAGGGAGCTCGTGTATGGCCTGTTAAACTTCTTTTTCTAAGAAAGGATTATTTAAATATTCTATTTCTCTTCCGTTAATCTAAGCAATTGGTATTTTTATAAACATTCATTCATTTCATTTAGGTTGTCAATTTTATTGGCATATGATTGGTCAAAATAGTTGCTAATAATTGCTCTAGTTTCACTTTCATGGGTTGTGTATTCGCCCTTTTTCATTTTTGATAATAGTAATTTTGTTTTCTTCTTTTTAAAAAAATCAAAGTAACCAATGTTTTACCTATTCTATTGTGGTTGGTTTTTTTTTTTTTTTAAACAGCTCCTAGTTTTATTTATTAGCTCAATGGGATTTTTTACTTTCAATTTTATTAATCTCTCCTTTGCTTTTCAGGATTTCTATTTCGATAATTGGGGATTTTTAATTTGTTTCTATTGGGTTTCTTTTGGGGGGCATTGTGTGCCCCATTCATTGGTCTTCTCTTTTTCTCTTTTATTGATATATAAGCATTTAGAAATATATATATATGTATATATGCATATACATATATATATATATATATATATATATATGTTCCCCTAAGTACTGCTTTGATATATCCTATAAACTTTGGTATGTTGTCTCATATCTCATATCTTTAATGAAATTGTTATTTCTATAATTTTTTCTTTGATCCATTCATTCTTTAGGATTTGATTATTTAGTTTCCAACTAATTTTTAATCTCTGCTTCCAAGGTCTTTTATTGGATGTAATTTTTGTTGCATTATGGTCTGAAAAGAATGCATTTAACATTTCTGCATTTGTTTGCAAGGTTTTTATGCCCTAATGCACGGTCAATTTTTGAGCAGCCATACAACTGAGAGAAAAATATACTACTTTTATGCCCCACTGTTTTCTTTCTTTTTTGGGGGGTGGGGGGAGTGGGGAAGCAGAGCAATTGGGGTTAAGTGACTTGCCCAAGGTCACACAGCTAGTGTGTCAAGTGTCTGAGACCAGATTTGAACTCAGGTCCTCCTGACTCCAGGGTAGGTGCTCTGCTCACTGCTCCCGCACTGTTTTCATAGTTATATCTGTGGGCCTGAAAGTTTTTGGCACTAACATTGTGGTGTGTTCTGGGGAGCAGTACGGTCAGTGTCTCCTGGATTGTGCTCTGATCCTTAGCCAGATAGGGCCCCTGCTCCCTTGTAAGCACAATCCCCCTCATCTCTGGAACTTCTCCCAGTACCCAGGAAAAGTCTCTGCTCCTTTGTGACTGCAAGTGCTCCTTTCCACACTGAAACCATGACCTGGAAGAGGGTAATAGGCAATAGAATTGTCAAATTGTGCCTGGTCAAGCACCCAGTGCTAGCATAGGGGTCCCTTACAGTCTTTTTCTGACCAGAAGTTCAATCACCTCACCATCTGTGGGCACTGGGCACTCCTGGTCCTACTGAGATAGCTGCCATCACCGCCACCTCCAACAATGACCCTTATACTTGGAATAATGGTTTCCTTCCTCTCGTCTCTATTTCTTGAAATCCTTCCCTTCCTTTAATATATAGCTCAGGTCTCCCTGAAGCCTTCTCTGACCCACCAGCTAAAAGTAACGGCCCCCTTCTTTAGTTTCTCATGATTCTTTTTGGATCTTTCACATACTTATAATATAGAATTATAATAATTTTATGTTAATTATATGTCATTTGAGCACTAGCCACTATCACAATAGACTTAGATATACTTTTGAGAATATTCAAATGAAACCCAAGGAAATCCTGAGAACATCAGCATCTACCATTTAGTTCTCTCAGAAAGAGCCTTCAATTTTCCTGTAAGTACATGAGTTTACAAGATATCAAATATAAGACAGGTTTTATTTAATCCGACAAACCCTGCCCTCCCCCTACACAAAGAGAGAAAAGGCTCTTGTAGTCAGGACAACTAGAGGGCATTTATCAAGCAACATTCCTCATCTGATGTGGCCCACCTTCTCTTATGACTTATCTAGACTACATAACTCTTAGCATTTTCTCCTACTTTGTGGTTACATTCTGGGCCTTTCATGACTGCTTCAACTGAGGTGTGTGTAAGAGGGGAGAGAATCTATCTCCTCCTTTACAACACCATTACTTGTTCCTTTCTGTGTTCTTCTAAGATGATGCCATAGCTAGGTGATGGGCATCCCTTAGCTCTTCTCAGTGATGTACTGATAATTAGTCTCTAAATGTTCTTCATCTTCTGAGACTCAAAAGCACATCAGTAGGGAGCCATGCCTTCTCCTCAGGTCTCAATGTGCCCATTGTTTTCAGCAGGGTAGAGTCAAATCACTCTGGCCGAGGAACTTTTTGCAGGTCATATACCATAATTCTGGATTCTTACATCTTGCCAGCTTAAGCATCACCTTTTGAGACCTCAAAATTTTGACTTTGGTCAAAAAGAATCCTGACAAAGAGGCTGAGAAATAACTCTCTATACAGATAATAATTCTCCTCTAAAGTTTGACCACTGTGAAAGCCTTCTAGTGTTGATTGGGTGAACCTATGCATACTGGGTGAAATGGTCTGTCACCGTTATGCTTTTCTTGTTTTTCCAATTCCATTCCCCTCAATGCATACCAAGTCCAAAGGCTGGCTTATGTAGGTAGGTAGCTTAAGTCTGAAACATTTTCCTTTGCACATTTTGGCAGACATCTTCTACTTCTTGCATACCTATTCCACCATTTGAGGCCAGCAGGTGTTCAGCCCCATAGTTAGAGGTTTTTCTTAGCCCAAGTGTTCAAAATCATTATTATCAACCAACTAACATTAACTAAGAGCTAAGTGCTAGGAATACACTTTTTTTTTTAAAAAAAAAAAGACAGCCCCTGCTCTCAAAGTGCTTATCTCCGAATGAGTGTTAGGATAGAAATAAATCAGAACATAGAAGATATGATAAAAACAGAGAAAAGGAAAGTTAACTTCATAGTGGATGACAATACCAACTGGGAGGGGAGAGACAAAGAAAGGCCTCTACCTCAAAGTGATACTCGAGATGAGTCTTGAAGAATCAGAAGATGGGAAGGAGAAAATTCCAAGTATGGGGAACAGCCAATGCAAAGGCACACAGATGGGAAATGGAGTAGTATCCTGTGTGAAAATGAGCAAGTAGGCCACTATATATGAGTGTGTGGAAGAAAATAGGATGTAAGAAGATTGGCAAGGTAGGAAGCAGCCAGGTTGTAAAGAACTTAATTTCTTTTTTATTCTTAACTTAATAAACACCAAATAAAACTGACATTTCCACAAACATAATAGAACTGAAAAAGAGGATTGTAAATCAAATTTCAAGTCTCTATTATATAAAGCTTTCTTTTCAAGTATTGCAAATGTTTCATGATCTGGCATTTCTTTTTGCCTTTGTATGCATATAGAACTGACTCCACCAATTTATTTGCCTCTCCAAGGAAAAATAGTTACTCAATTTTCCATGTATCTGTCCACTCCTTTTGTTTTCTGGAATGTCAAATGGATATGATTCAGATTTTCCAATAGCATGTACATTCATTGTTCCTCTGTAAGTACTGTGATAGTGGCATACTGAGATCTCACATCTAGACTATCAACAGTTAGTGATTTATTGGCAGTCTAAAACAATGTGATTTTTAGTGTGTTCTACTAAGGTGCTGATGAAATGTGCTACTCTTTCACCATCCAGAAGGGACAGAGCTATTCAGTATTTTCCTCTGTTTAATAGATTGCCATGATAAAATAATTCACCATCAAGTTGCCAGCCTACTAGTAGTAAGCCTCTCTGCATTCAGGTTGGCCCTTGGAAAGCGGAAATAGTTTTCTAAGGCTGTTAGCTGCCTCCCACAGATTTTTGTATATTGTATCATGGTTATTCTCTCTAACACTTTTTTATTTCCATGAAATAAAAATATTGAAGCTATATTTTTTATTCTCTGTTAAAGATGATTGCTTTTCTTCATACTTCATTCACTGATTACTATTTTTATTACACTATAGTCTATAAAGAATATTATTACGGTATCTGCCTTTCTGTATGTATCAGTGCCTTACCCCTGGAGCATTAGTTTTTTATGAAAGTCCTACATATCCCATACACACATATACACATATACACATATACACACAATAGATATACACATATGCATATATGCATACACTTATGTAAAGAATAGCATTTAGTACTTTCTAGAAATTTATATCACTTAAACTTTTTCCTTTTTTATCATGAACTTAAATAAGGACATTCCAATTAGTCATGATTAAGATGGTACATGAAACTGTGAACTTCCATTAGGTGGTTTAAAAAAAAAGCATATTAAACTCCACATGATAGTGACAAAACTGATCTGCTTGCAAGCATCCTTTTCTGAACTCCCTTCTGCATATTTTTCAAATGGCTCATTATTAGTCTTTCTTTTCTTGCATCACTATCACTATCCACAATTTCCTCCCATCCTCCTGCAAATAACAGTTGTCCCTTGTAAAAAACAAGTACAGTCCAGTGAAACAGATCCACATAGTGATTGTGCTTGAAATGTATATTTCATTCAGCACCATGGATCTCTTCTCTATGGAGGGCTCTCATCAGGCTTATGACGTCATTATTAGTCATTGCATTGATCAGAATTCTGAAGATTTTAAAAGTTGTTTTCCATTAAAATATTGTAGCCATTGTGTAAATTATTCTCCTAAGTATGCTCACATCCCTCTACATCAATTCATACAAGTATTCCCAAATTTCTCTGATTTATTTGAGGCATAATAAATTCTGCTCCAGTCCCTCATTTTCATTCTGCAATTATTTTCCAAGTGCGTTTCTTTTAAACAACATTTTTATTTACTTTCTATCATGAAATTAACAATCACCAACAAATGGGTTTTTTAGTATACAAAGAACCAGAAAGAGGATTTTATATGAAACTGTGAATTTCAGTTATGTGGGGTTTGGGGGGTTTATTTTTACTTCCTGTCCTACCCTGTTTGCATTCCTTTCTGAATTTCTTTCTACTCTTTTAAAAAAAATCATTAAGTACTTTTTTTCTTTTTAGTATCATTATTATTGCCACCACATTCTCCTACCTACTCCCAAAGAGAAATCTCTCCTTTATAAGAAATAGTCACATAAACAAACAATGCATACCAATACCATTATTAGTGTTAGCAACTGGCTAATTTAAGGGAAAGCACATTGGTGAGAACTCAGAATTTTACAGTGGTAGGAATAGCCACCCATAGGAGTATCCTATAACCTTTAGAATAAAAACATACATCCCCTCTGGGAAATTAATCTCTTATCTAGTTTGGGTACAAGTTGTATGCATCTGCTGGGGAGAGAGGTGCTACACGGATATTTTCTTTTTTTAATTTAATTTTTTCACCCTCTTATTAAAAATGTAATCAAACAAAATAAATTTCTGCATTGTTCATGTCTAATAGAAAACATACATACAAATATGTGTGTGCAATATGCATGTGTGCATATATGAAGTGTACATATATGTATACATACACACACAATAAATGTCTCATTCTGCACTGGGTCCTTCACTTCTTTATTAGAAGGTAGGTTGTATGTTTCATCAACAGTCCTCTGGAATCATCATTGGCATTATGCTGATCACACTTCCCAAAGTATTTCAAAGTCTTATACAATATCATTGTATAAATTGTTCTCTTGGTTCTATTCACTTCGCTGTGTCCATTCATATAAATCTTCCCAGGCCTCTCTGAAAACATCCCCTTCATTATTTCTTAGAGTACAACACAGGTTTCTTCACATTTATATTTCATAACTTGTTCAGCCATTCCCAATTAATGGACACTCTCTCAGATTTCCATTCTTTGCCACCTCAAAAGCTACATTTTCTGTATATCTTTAGAGTTTGTTATATTTAGAACTCATCTTTTCCCTAATCTACCCTCCCTTTAATTCCACCTTCTCCCTTCTCCCCTTTCCATCTTATTTCTTTGTTGGATATGGGGATACATTTCCTTAAAGTGTATCCCTCTACACAACTATGTATGCATGTTTCCCTCATTTGAACAGTTCATATGAGAGTGAGATTCACATGTCAGTTATCTTACCCCATTCCTCTTTGTATAGACTTCAACTTGAGCATCTTGATGATGTGAAATAATTTTCCCTAACCTTCCTATGTCTTACCCCCATAGTGTATTCTTCTCCTCCTCTTCCAATTCACCAGCACATAATAACTACTTCAAGGTCTTATTTTTGATTGTATAAATTGCTGTTCTGGTTCTGCTCACTCCATTCTCTATCAATCCATACTTTCCAGGATTCTCTGAAACTATCTCTTTCATAATTTCTTACAGGGCAATAGTGTCCCATTATATTCATATACCATGATTTGTTTAGCAATTCCTCAATTTTCTGAGAAGTGAACTAAGGCATCACCTTAAATTCTAATTCTTTGCTTTGGGTTTTATTTTTCCTCTTTTAATCCTAGACTTCAGGATCAAGAAGTTTGTTTTGCTTCTGCCTATTTCCTCCCAGTATTATCTTTCCTCTTAACCTTCCACCTCCCCATCCTCCCCATCCTCATTTGTTTCCTGGTTGAGTTTTGTGCATTTCTACACCAAACTTTGTGAGGGTGGGTGTGTTCAATCCTTTAACCAGGGAAGGGTGAGGCTTATTTGGTGTTCGTCGTCCCCACGCTAATCTCTTCACTTGTATCTCACACACTCCAATTAAGAAAAATAGCAAGTTCCATCCTCTTCTTCCTTGCCTTTTCTACCATGATATATTACAATGATCCTCCTCTTACTTTCCATTCTTTAAACCATGAGAACAGAACCAATCTACCTGTTTTTCTCAGTACCCTTTGAAGAAATTAAGGTATTTAAGGGTCACTTGCTTCTTTTCCCCCTTTAGAATGTTAGCATTACATCACTTTACATATATCAATTACTCAAATACACTTTGAGAAAAACTTTCCTAGGTGTCTCTGTACTCTTGTGGTTGTATTTCAACCTTCTTACTTAGCTCTTCATAAAAATAATCCAAAGTCCTCTAGTCCATTAAAGCTCCATCTTTTCCCCTCCAGGATTAGACTGCACTTTAAAGGGTAAGTTATTGATGGTAAGCCTTCTTTAATTTTTTAAATATTGTATCCCAAGATCTTTCAGTTTTCATGGAAGCTGCCAAGTTTTGTGCAATCTTGACTGTGTTCCCTTTTTGTACTTAAACTGCTTCTTTTCTGAATGCTTGAAGTTTTTTTTTTTTCCTTTAAAATGGCATTAGGTCCCTCTATGGCATTGCTGGGACTTTTTGTTTTGGGGTTCCTCTCAGGAGGTGACTGGTGGAGTCTTCTTGTCTTTATTTTGCTTTCTAGTTCTAATATATCTGGGCAGTTTTTATTATAATTTTTCAATAAATTGTGTTCAGGCTTTTATTTTGGTTTAAAAACATTTTATTATTTACTTTTAAATATTCTTTTCTTTTAATTCTCTCCCTCCCTTGTATCCCCTCTGACATCTACTGAGAAGGCAAGCAATATCAATTATACATGTGAAATCATGCAAAACACATTTCCATATTAGCCATATTTTTAAAAGCATGAAAAAGAAGCTGAAAAAGTTATACTTCAATTTGCACTCAGAGTTCATCAGTTCTTTTTTCATCATGAGTCCTTTGGAATTGTCTTGGATCATTGTATTAATCAGAGTAGCCACATCTTTCACAATTGATCATCATTATAATATTGCTGCTACTGTGCACAATCATCTTCTGGTTCTTCTCACTTCATTTTGCCTCAGTTCTGGCCATGTTTTGTTTTGTTTTGTTTTCCTGAAACCACCCCCTTGTCATTACTTATAGCACAAAAGCATTCCATCACAATCATATACTACAACTTTTCTTCCATTCCCCAATTGATGAGCATCTCCTCAATTTCCAATTCTTTACCACCACACACACAAAAATAAGCTGCTATAAACATTTTTTTTTTTTACCATATAGTCTTTTTCCTTTTTCTATGATGTCTTTGGGAAACAGATCTAGTAGCAGTATTGCTGGGTCAAAGGGTATGCATAGTTTTATAACACTTTAGGCATAGTTCCAAATTTTTTTCCAAAATGATTAGACAAGTTCACTACTCCACCAATGCATTAGTGTAACTATTTTCCCCATACCCTCCAGCATTTGTCATTTCTGATAGGTGTGGGGTGGTACTTCAGAGTTGTTTTAATTTGCATTTCTCTAATCAACAGCCATTTAGGGCACTTTTTTAAATGACTAGAGACAGCTTTGATTTCTTCTGAAAACTGCCTATGTATATCTTTTGACAATTTATCAATTGAGGAATGACTATTTTTAAAAAAGAAATTTTGACCCAGTTCTATACTCATATAGTTGAGAAATGACACCTTTATCATAGAAACTTGCTGTAAAATTTTTTGCTATTACTTCATCGTCTTTGCTACTTTTAGCACAATATAGTTTCCCTGATCTCTTTCAATTAGGTCTATTTTTGCTTTTGCTTTATCATTTGACCAATTCTGTGGGCTTTCATGATCTCAGGTGAGCCTTTTTTAACTGGGCAGAAGCATGTTGAATTCTGCTAGAGCCCTTTAACTCCATGTGTATTTTTGTTTCAAGAATGTGTCTTGTAAACAACATATTGTTGGATTCTGGTTTCTAATTCACTCTTTTACCTGCTTTTGTTTAATGGTGGAGTTCATCTCATTCACATTAACAGTTATGATTATTGGTTATTTCTTTCCACCCTAATTTCTTGTTTCTTCCTCTTTTATCCTGTCCCTCCTTGTCTATTTTACTTCTGACTGCTGCCTCCCTTAATCCATTCTTTCTTTTATTAACTCCCCCCCACCTTTTTAATCCCTTTCTCCTATTTCCCTATTGGGTAAGTTACATTTCTATAGACAACTGTGTCTTACTTGCTTAGGCTATTTCCAATGAGAGTGAGATTCAAGCACTGCTTGCCACTCCCTATTTTCCCCTCTATTGCAAAAGCTCTCCCTTGTGCACCTTCCCATATAAAAGTGAGAAAAATTTCCCCATTCTACCTCTCCTCCCTTCTCCAGGGCTCCCTCGTTCTTAACACTTCAATTTTTATGGAGATCATTCCAACATAATCAATACATTCCCTATGTAAACTCTTTGTAAGTAAACTCTTTTTAACTGCCTAATAACGATAAAGCTCTTAGGAGTTATATGCATTATTTTCTGATATAGGAATGTAAACAGTTTACTTTATTGACTCCCTTTTGACTACTCTTTCATGTTTACCTTTTTTGTGTTTTTTGTCTTGTGTTTGAATCAAATTTTCTATTCAGTTCTCTTCATTAGGAATGTTCAGAAGTCAAATTTTCTATTCAGTTCTCTTTTCATTAGGAATACTCAGAAGTTCTCTATTTCTTTAAATATGCATTTCTCCCCTGAAAGTTTATATTCAGCTTTGCTAGATAGGTTGGGTTTTTTTTTTGGGGGGGGGGAGTAATTCTAGCTCCTTTACCTTCTGGAATATCATATTCCTCTACTCATTTAATGTAAAAGCTGCTAAGTCTTGTGGGATTCTGACTGTGGCTCCACAATATTTGAATGATTTCTTTTTGGCTGCTTGGAATATTTTCTTTTTGACCTGGGAGCTCTGGAATTTGGCTAGAATATTCCTGGGAGTTTTCATTTTGGGATCTCTTTCAGGAGATCAATGGATTCTTTTAATTTCTACTTTTCCCTCTGGATCTAAGATATCAGGATGGTTTTCCTTGATAATTTCTTAAAATATGATACCTAGGCTCTTTCTTTAATCATGGTTTCAGATAGTTCAATAATTTATAAATTACCTCTTCATTCTATTTTCCACATCAATTGTTTTTCTGATTAAATATTTCACATTTTCCTTTATTTTTTTTCATTCTTTTGACTTTGTTTTATTGTTTCTTGCTGTCTCATTAGCTTCCATTTGCCCAATTCTAATTTTTAAGGAATTATTTTCTTCGGTGAGATTTTTTTACCTCTTCTTCCATTTGGCCAATTTTGCTTTTTAAGGAGTCCTTTTCTTCTGTGAACATTTTTTTTAAGGAGTTCTCTTCAGTGAATTTTTGTGTCTCTTTTACCATTTGGCCAATTCTTTTTTTAAGGTGGGTCTTTCCTTTTGTGTCTTTTTAACCAAGCTGCTAATTATCTTTTCATAATTTTCTTGCATCACTCTCATTTCTTTTCCCAACATTTCCTCTACCACTCATCAATTCTTGTTGGATTTGGGTCCAATTAGCATTTCTCTTTGAGGCTTTTTGGGTAGCTATTTTCACATTGTTGTCTTCTGAGTTTGGTCTTTTCTGCCACTATGGTAGCTTTTTATGGTCTTTTTTGTTGTTGTTTCTTGCTCATTTTTCCAATCTATTTCTTGACTTTAGATTTTATATTAAAGTTGGGCTCTGCTTACCTAGGGCTGGGGAGATACTCAAGACTTCTGGCTTTTTCATGCTTCTGTTTTCAGAGCTAGTTAGGGCGGGGCAGCGGGGGGGGGGGTAACCTCTGCTAACTCTTGGTGCTTCCAGAATAGTGTGATCCTGGAAGAGGTATGATCACTGCTCTCTTGATCTGCACTCTGGTCTTTACCCAGAAAGGACCCTTGGTCTCCTGTAGCATCTCAAACTATGGACGTATGGCCAGGAAAACTGGCCATAGTTCCAAACTATGGAACTATGACCAGGGCCCCTGCTCCATTGTGACCCACTACCAGCACTCCTCTCCACCATGTAACTGCAACCCAGAACTGTGTATGAGCAATAGAGTTGCCAGTCAGAGCCAGCTGTACCCAGTGCCAGCAAAAGGTGCCTGTAATCTCTTTCTGACCAGTTTTCTGACTCCTATACCATCTCTAGGCTGAGAACGCCTAAGCTGCTTCTATTGAGTCCCATTTATATTCCCTATATATCTTGAATATAATGTGAGATGTTGATTTATTCTTACACAAATAGTTGGAGTCTTAAAGTTTGTTAAACACAATGCTACTGTGTTTAGTTGCTTCTGGATCTTGTATACCTAATCTGTTCCACTGGTCAACTCTTCTATTTATTTTTTAATTGGCAACAAATAATTTCGAGGATCACAATTTGGCCTTGTGGTTTGAGATCTTGTCCTTCTAGACTGCAGACTGTTACTACTGCTCTATGTGTGTGGGCTCAAGATAGGACTCTACCCTGGTGCCACAGACTTCTCTTGCTCACCTCTTAAGTTTCCTTGAGCTGGAAAAAATATCTCATCCCAACTTTTTGTTGGTTCTGCCATTCCAAGATATGATTTGATTCATTATTTTAAAGTTGTTTAAAGGGTATGTTGGGAGAGTTCAACAGGATGGCTGCCTCTAATGTGCCATGTTGGCTCTGCCCCTCATGTTTAGGCTTTCTTTTTTTTTTTTTAAAGAAAAGTCATTTTCAAGGAGTCCAATGATTTTTAAATTTCCTTCTATTTTTTCCAATCTTTTGATTTTGTTCTAATATTTCTTGCTGTCTCATAGGCATTATAATATTTTGTTTGATCTATTCTAATTTTCAGGGGGTTCCTTTCTGAGATAAAACTTACCATTTTCTCTTCTAAGCTACTTATTCTTCCAGTTCTTTCCTTGGGAGTTTAAAAATTCTTGCTTTAAGAAAACCATTTTTTTCTTTTGAGAGTTTGCAGTTATAATGAAGTCACTTCAAAGGAGTCTATATTTGCAATAATTGCTTTATGATGTCAGATTTTCTTTGATTCTTTCATCTCTTAAGCTTTGGTTCTTGAACAGGGGCTCTGTGATGAGGTCGGACTCCAATTGTGGCTGTTTTTCAGTGTGGTAGTGAGCCCTGCTTAGTCTCACCCAGGGTCCCCTAGGCTTTTTCACATACTTGCTACAGGAATAGCACCTCCCCTTCCCCCCCCCAACCCCCATCTTAAAGATTTGGAATTATGGAGCTTCAGAGCTGTCTCTAGTACCTCAGAACAAAGGTAGCAAGATAAGAGCCCCAGGCCTTCCTTGTCAGTGTGTGTAGCACTGATTATTGTCACTCCCTAGGGATTCCAAGGTCCTTCACCCTGAGGCTTTCTCAGAGGAGCTATCCAAGCTAGAGGGCTACCTGTCCTGTCTTTGGTTCCATAGTGAAATATGCATACCAAAACTGGTGTTGGCTTTACTAGTGCCTCCTTTCCTAGGCAACAAATATTTATTAAGTGACAGGCACTCCATTGAATGCCAAGGAATACAAATAGAAGCAAAAAGGACAGTCCCTGCCCTCAAGGGGCTTATATTCTCATGGAGATAGGGAAAGAATGAAAGTATCCCACCCAGGGTATGTTTTAGAAGTCTAGAAAGTCAGAAACACAGATAGGAGATGAAGGTTGGCTGACCTGGGCCCCTCCCCAAAATGGAGAAACCTAGAGGAACTCACCACTGGGAGAAGGGGGCTAAATGGTAGAGGGAAGTTCCATGATGAGACATGAGTGAAGCATGGTGTTAAAGTTGCCTGGGAGGCTCTGGCTGACCTATAGGGAGGAACAGTAATTTCTCACTGAATTTCTTGATTATTAATTGGCTGTGTGAGGCTACCAGTCTTTTGCCAAAACAAATACGTGAGAGCTGGGTGGTTTGTCTCCTGTTCAGGCAGTTAACATGTAGGGAGTCCCATTTATATTCCCTAAATATTTTGAATATGATGTGGGATGTTGATATAAAATTATTCTCTGCCAAATTGCTTTTCATTTTTCTAAATTTTTTTTGAATACTTAATTTTTACCTAAATAGTTGGAGTCCTCAAGTTTATTAAACATAATACTACTGTGTTTAATTGCTTCTGGATCTTGTATACCTAATTTGTTCCACTGGTCAACTCTTCTACTTTTTAATTAGCAACAAATCATTTTGAGAATCATAACTTGGTATTGCAGTTTTAGATCTTGTCCTTCTAGGCCATCTTCTTTGCCACTTTTTTTCATTCTTCTTCCAATTCGTGACCTTTTTTCCTCCAGTGAATTAAAAAAAAAAAATTATGTCTTTTGTGGTTACATAGACTAAATTTCCTCCTATATACTTCGCTCTCTTTCCTTTGGTCATCGAATATAACAATTATTTTTAAAGTAAAAAGAAAAAAGGAAAATTAGCAAAAATGATCACTTCACTAAAAACAAACAAAAAAAAAACCTGACCATATATGCAATGCAATGGCCCTTACCTATGAAATCCTCCTCTCCCACCTCTCCAAATCTATTAGGAAAAAAGTTGTAATTCTGAAACTTTCATTTGTGATTACTTTGTAGTTCTTTCCATACACACTGTTATCACCACTGGTTATATAACTTTCTTGGCTCTGCTAACTTCACTTTGCATCAGTTCATGGAAGCCTTTGTGTGCTTCTCTACAGTTATCATATGCATCATTTCTTTCTTTTAATTTTTTTTAAATTATCAAGCATTTTTTTTTCTTCCTTCTAGCTCTTCCTCCACTGGGGGAAAAAGAAACACAAAACCATTGTGACAAATAAGCATAGTGAAGCATATCATGTCCAAAAATGTGTTTCATTCTGTGTATTAGTCTATTTCCTGTCTGTCAGGAAGTGAGCAACATTCTTCATCACTGGTTTTCTGGAATCATGGTTGATCACTGTGATCAGAATTCGTAAGGCTTTCAAAATTGCTTTTTACATTAGTGTTGCAGTAGAAATTGTTTTCCTGGTTCAGCTTACTTCATTCTGCAACAGTTCATACCATTCTTCCTAGATTTCATTCAGTTTCTTTATATCATACACCACGATTATTATATTTAATTTACATACCAAAAATTTTTCAGCCACTCTCCAACTGATGGGCCTATCCTTAATTTTCAATTCTTTGCCACTACAAAAAGAGTAGTTTTCTTTCTTTGACCTCCTTTGGGCACAAAGGCAGTTAAGCAGTGCAGTGGATAGAGTGCTGCGCCTGGAGTCAGGAAGACCTGTGTTCAAATCTGGCCTCAGATACCTACTAGCTTTGTGATCCTGGATAAGTCGCTTAACTCTGCCTCAATTCTGTCTACTGCAAACTGGGAATAATAGCACCAGACTCATAAGAATTGTCATAATAATCAAATGAGATATTTGTAAAGTGCTTAGAACAGTGCTGAATTCTTAGGTCTTCTCTTTCATAATTTACTTTATTGATGAAAGTGTTTAGATCAGAGGTGTGACACCTGCAAATTCTAAAGTGAGGCCTGAACCAGATTAAAATGTAATTGAGAAATGTTTAGCAAAACATCAAAATACAACAGAACAGAGATCATATCAATTTACACTTTAGAGATATAAAATGTCCTTAAAGTACTGCTTTGGCTATATACTAAGAATTCTGGTATATTGTACCATTATTGTCATCATCTTTTTAATAAAATTATTGTTCCTATTACTTATTTTTTGACTCACCCATACTTTAGGAATTTAAAATTCAATTAATTTTCTGTTTAAATTCCCTCCCTCCTTCCCCTCTCCTATTCCTTGAGAAGACAAGAAAAACAAGATCCATTACAAATACATATGCAAAACAAACTTCCATGTTACCCGTCCAAAAAAAAAAAAGGAAAAGGAAGAAAAAGAGAGGGAAGGGAGGGAGAGAAAAAATGGTTTGATCTGCTGAGTACATCTGCTCTCTATTTGAAGATGGACAGGTTTCATCATGAATCCTTTGGAATTGTGGTTGATCTTTATATATCTCAAAATTACTAAGTTTTTCAAAGTTGATCATTTTTACAACATTGCTGTTATAGGATAAATTGTTCTCCTAATTCTGCCCCCTTCAGTTCGCTTCAATTCTTATATAGGTCTTCCAGAATTTTTCTGAAACCATCCCCTTCATCATTTCTTACAGCACAATAGTATTCCATTGCATTCATATGCCATAACTTGTTCGGCAATTCCCCAAGTGATGGGTATACCCTCAGTTTCCAATTCTTTGCCATTACAAAAGGAACTGCTATAGATAGTTTTGTATGTATGGGCCCTTTTTCCCTTTTCCTTGATCTCTTTGGGGCATAGGCCTAGTAACAGTATGGCTGAGTCAAAGTTCAATGCCTTTTGGGGCATGATTCCAACTTTGGGGCTTTCTAGAATGGTTGAACTAGGTCACAGCTCCATCAACTGCACTAGTGTACCTGTTTTCCAACATCTCCAACATTTGTCACTTTCCATTTTTTTTGTCATCTTAAGGGTGTAAGGTGGTGCCTCAGAGTTGGATTTAGAGGACTTTTTAACATGGATATTGATAGCTTTGATTTCTTCCCCTGAAAACTGCCTAGTATTCATTTGTTGTCGTTAGAGTGGGGAAGGCAGGGCAATTGGGGTTAAATGACTTGCCCAAGGTCACACAGTTAGTGTGTCAAGTGTTTGAGGCCAGATTTGAACTCAGGTCCTCCTGACTCCAGGGCTGGTGCTTTGTTCACTGCACCACCTAGCTGCCCCAGGTATTCGCCTTTTTATGCTTCTCTTGACTCCTGTGTCTACAAGCCAAATTTTCTGCTCAGCTCTGCTCTTTTCATCAGGAACATTTGAGAATCTTCCATTTTGTTAAAGCCCCCCCCCCCCTTTTTTTTTTCCTGTGTAAGCTTATGCTGTTTTGCTGGCTAATTTATTCTTGGTCCCAAGCCTAGATCTTTTGCCTCTCTTAGAATATCATTCCAAGATCATTCTCCTTTATTGTGGTGACTGCTAAGTCATGTGTGGTTCCTTGGTACTTGAATTCTTTATTTCTGGCTACTTGTAGTGATTTTTCTTTGACCTGGGAGTTTTGAACTCTTAGCTATAATTTCTGAAAGTTTTTATCTTGGGGTTTCTTTCAGGAGGTAATACAGCATTCTTTCAATTTCTACTTCAACCCTCCAATTTTAAGAGTTCTAAGCAGTTTTATTTCTTGAAACATGGTATCTGGAGGGTGGGGGTGAGGGTTGGTTGTTGTTATGGCTTTCAGATAGTTGAATGATTATCCTAAACTATCTTAATCTATTTTTCAGGTCAGTTGTTTTTTCTATGATAACTCGCATTTTCCTCTTTTTTTTTTTTGTCTTTTGATTTTGTTTATTTCTGGATGTATCATGGAGCCATTAGCTTATATTTAGTCACTACATTCTCATTTTCAGGGAGTTATTTTCTTGGGCAAAGTTTTATACCTCTCGTTTCAAGCTATGAATTTTCTTCCCTAGTCCTTGTTTCTTTTTCAATTTTCAAATAATTTTTTTAGCTTTTTAAAATTTTTGCTTTAACTCTTCCAGGAATTATTGTTGGACTTTTTGTCCAAGCTGCATTTTTCTTGCAGCTTGTAGATGTTTTCGAGTTATTTTCTTCCTCTGAGTTTATGTCTTAAGCTTCCCTAACACCATAATAGCTCTTTTTGGTGAGATTATTTGCTTATACTTCCAGTCTATTGCTTTACTTTAGATTTTGTGTCAGTGCTGGGCTCACATACTTCTGGGGGTGGTGAATGTCTGACCTAAGTTTCTGTCCTACTATGTCCCTCTCTTGCTTTCATAGCTCAGGATGGGGATCTGCAGACCTTTAGTGTTCTCAAACTGATGTGATCTGGGGCAAAGACTATTGCCTTCCTATTTTGAGCCCTGCAAGTCTCTGAGCCAAAGGTTTGGGAATGTTAGCTTGTCTCTGGTGGGGATTTCAGTAGTGTGCTGCTGGAGTCAGTCACTATTAGCATTCTGGGAGGCTCTGAAGGTCCTGAGTTACTGAACTGAAGGCTCTCCTTTAGGCTGGTATTCCTACCCTGGTCATGCCATTGTAAGCTTCCATTATTGGCTGGAGTCTACAGCTGAGTGCCCACTTTGCTCCTGAGATTAGAGCCACATAACTGCTGTTTGCTTTCAAACTTGTTCATTGCTCCTACTACTCTCTACTGCCCCTATCTGCAATCTGACTCAGGACTGGGTACTGGGCAACAGTTTCCAAATGGCACCCATTCCTGCACTGCACTAGTTTAGGAATCCACTATTATCTCTTCCTACCTCTGTACCGAGTCTCAGCTTTCATTTTCCGTGTGCTACAATGCTCTGCATGCACCCCTCGTCAGATCCTGTTCCCAGTTTCCACTCCTAGTGTCCACAGATCTTTATCCCTTTACTATCCTGGGCTGGAAAATGACTCAATGTGACTTTTTCTTGGACTTCCCCATCAGAATTTAGTCTTGAACATTTTCTACATCATTGTGAAGTTTGGTATGGGAGGTGGGCTGTACTTCTTCCTGCTCCTCTGCTATCATGACCACATCTCTATAATATGGTATCAAAGTTTTTCATTTAGCCATGAATTTCAGGGTGTTTGATTTTTTTTCTCTACAACTTGTTCTCTTTGAGTCTTTTGACTTTGTTCTAATATTTCTGGCTTCATCGAATCATTGTCACTTGCTCCATTCTATTTTTCAGTGTTCACACTTATTTTGTCCATCTTCTAACTTGTTTCTTCTTTATGTATTCATATTTTATCTTTTTTTTAAAGCCTGAGATTTAAAACCAGATATGAATGAAGAGCTCATGGAAAATAAATTATGATCTAGATAAGGAGACCAAAGGGAATGCTTGTAAATTAACTCATTTTACTCTAATTATAAAAGCTTTAACTCTGAAAATACATGGAAGCACAACTATACATGTTTTATTCATAAATTATGCTGTTCTAGGATACCAAAAGTATCTCTGATGAAAGTGAATTAACAAAATTTTTGTATCTCATCTCAAAATGTCCACAGATTCATCTCATCAAATGGCAATAACAAATATTAAAAGAAATAAAAACAAGCATGCACACAATTGCAGTTTTCAAAAAGGTCTATTTCATTATAGGTGGGTAGTAATTTAACAGTAAAATACATTCAAATAATGTATATGTAACTGCACTACTGCAGCACTGGTAACTAGATAACCAATTTAACTAGAAACCAACTAACAAGTAACTTTCTATAAAATACAGCTTTTGTTTGGCTCATCTCTTATTTCAATCATCCATCTCTGTTGGGAAAAAAAAAAGGTTAGCAGGTCACACTGGAAATATATTTTGTAGCCAAATCTTCTGATACCCCTTCCTTAAGAGTTCCTTCAGAGGCACTAAGCTTCCAACTCCAAGGCAAGCCCAAGTTCATGACCTTCAGCATAAATGCTCTTTCCATCTATCAAGGCAGGTGGCACATTCAGGGTCCAAGTGTGGCCCTCACCAATTAAACTAGAACAGTGACTTTTGCAGAAACAGAAGCCATGGAATACCAATTGATATTAACTGCAATATCAAAATGAATGCAATAATTAAAATGAATGGTACCTGAGGTCCAAGCTAGTTTTACAGAAGTATCAAGATCACGTAGCTTCTAATAAATTGAATTTCCAAATTCTGTTCCATCACTGACAATAGTGTGCAGCTGGAAGGCTCTAGTCCTGAAACCCTTTGCAGTCATTCCACTAAGGTCATCTAGTAACCAGCAAGCTGGCCTTTTTAGCCAAAAGCAGATGACCTGAATTGTAGGTGAATTGTAGGTCCAGTAAAATCAAAGTCAATATTACAGTCAAGGTTTATATATTTCCATTTGTGAGCAGATTTTTTTTTCTTTTTACCACTTTTCTTAACCGTTTGGTATTGTCAAATGTCAGCTTCAAACCTTGGCAAATCTAATCTTCAATTGCAATTTAGCTTCCCAGGGTAATCGGTGTTCCAATTTTTTTTTTTGAAAGACCGTGCTCATACCATTTACATTTGACGTCTAATTTAACTGTAACTTTGGTCCCATTAACTTTACTAGTGTCTGTACTAGGTGAAACAGAAGATAATTCCACTCCATTACAGAACTTTTCATCACATCCAGTTTCATCAACCGGAAACCAAATCCTTAGTTGAAAATATCTCTGGCAACTTTGCCAAGGTTACAGTATAAAGGAGAAATACACATTGACAGAGGCTGACAAGACTTTTTGTAAAATGACATGGCAAGATTACAGGACGGGGTGACCTAGTGATCAGTGCACTAGTACTCTAGAAAGGTGCTGAGGCTGGAAGGCAAAGTAAAGACACCATCATTCTCTACCTGCCAGGAACCCACCCCCACCCACCAGACCTCCATGGTTGCCTCCGTGAGAATTCACCCCCAGTCACTCCTCCTCAGTAAGTCTGCCTTCTGGATACCAAGAGGGCACAGGTAAAGAAAACTGGGACAGCAATCAGGCAGTAATGAGAGCAGCCTGTGCTAAAAGGGAGTGAGGAATGGTAGGAGCCCTAAGCTGTTTCTTCCTATTTTTTTTTCTTCAATAGGTCTAATTTCACTTTTTAAAATGTCTTGTATCCTTCTGGCCACATTATTCCTTTTTCTGAGGCATTACTTTATATTTGTTGTGAACTTTTATTTTTTGTGGAGTTACTAAATTCTTCTTTGGCTTCTCTTATCCCATTATATTCCTTTTGCTTCTATAGTTTGGGTCATTTGTAAATTGAATATCTTGCTTATTTTTTTTTTTCCCTCCAGAAACTCTATAAGTGCCACCCTCTTTTGTTGGATGTCTATTTCTTTTTACTGGTAAGTTCGGGTTTGCAAAGTATATTGCTTTGCATTTGGAGCTTGAATTCCTTTCCTTTTCAGAATATGGTATTCCATTCTCTTCAGCAATTTCTTGTGCCTGTTGAATAATCCTGTGTCATCCAAATTGTCTTTTCTATATAAATAAAGATATTTCTTCTATTTGAAGGATTTGCTATTAGTAATGGAAATTAAATTTAACCGCCGTGACTTGGAGTTTAAAACACAAGTCTTTTTTCTGAGGATAAGATGATTCTTGAAATTGATGGTTTTGTTTTCTGTATTCAGAAATTCTGGGAAGTTTTCTTGCATTATTTGCTATATTACGGTGTTCATTTTTTTTTTTATGTTCTTTTGGGAGATCTTTGATACTTAAGTCATCCCTACGCATCCTTTCTTCTAGGTTAAATCACATTGGTGCATATTTTACATTGATGCCTTTTACTTCTTTTATGCCAAATTTTCTTCCACTCATTTTTTTTTGTTTTAAACTGGTTAATCTCTTTCCCTTCTTTAGACTCCTAATCCTGAATTCAACTTTTTCTAAACTGCTGAGTATTTGAATTCTGCACCTTAAGCTATAAATTCTGAACTATATTTACTCCTAATTTCTTAGGTGCTTTGCTGGCATTATCTCATTTTAACTTCACAACAACCCTGTAACATAAGTGCTACTATCATTCCTATTTTATAGTTGAGAAAAATGAAGCACAGAGTTTAAATGTTTTGCCCAGGGTCATACAGCCAGTTGAGTGTCTGAGGCAGGATCTGAACTCAGGTCTTCCTGTCTCCAGGCCCAGCACTCTACCCACTGTACTAGTTCCTTCTTGTTCCATCCTCTTATGGGAGTCCGCATGATTTTGCATTTTGACAGGCATTTGTTTACTCCTCTTTGAGTATTTAGTATTCATCCTTCCTTCTGGCTTAGGATACTCTAAGTTGATTTATTAGCTTGTGCTCTCAAGCTTTTATTGAGGAATTTTCTATATTTCATTGTTTTAGAAAGCTTCTACCTCCTCCCATCCCTCACTTTTTGGATCTTCCCCTTTTATAAGGTCACAAGGGTGCCTCAGCTCCTAGGTATCAAGGGACATAGGTTTTGCCCTGCCCTGAGTACACTTTGGCAAGGCAGGACTGACTCCCTCCCCCAATTCCTCTCTGGCTTCTCCTTTCCTTCCTCAGCTGGATTACCTATTACCTATTAATTTTTGTGGGATGGAGAAAAGGTGAAGAGGAAAGAATCCTTGCAGTCTTACAAGTTCCCTTACCTACCAATTGGGCTTCAGCCAGAAGGCTTCACATTTTCAGCCCCTTCCTGCCATCGCCACCCCCCAAGCTGGGCAGTCAGTCTGCCTCTTATTTTAGAGTGAGAGGACAGAGAAAGTGTGCCGATACTCCCTGCAATGGAGGGAGGAAAGTCTCTTAATGAGCCTCCAGTACAAATGTGCATGTTGGCCTGTGTCTCTACCACAAGTTTAGATGCTGGTAGGGAAAAAGTGTTGAGTTATTGCTTTAAATATACAAGTTCTCTAGTGTAAATTCTTAAGTATTTTTACTTGGTCAGGGTTTTCTCTTTGTTTATTCAACTATAATTGTTAGATATTTGTGCATAATTCTTTTTTGGTGAGAGTATCAGATAGTTAAAGGAAACTGGAGAAAGTGACTAATCTGCTATCTTCCTCATTCTATAGTATTTCTTCACTGTAAAGTTTTCTTCTGTTTACTCACATCTTTAGCTTCAGTTCTTAGACTGGGATTCAACATCAGGAGCAAGTTCTACCCTCACCCACATTCTTGGATGAGATGAACATGCCAAGGTACTATGATGCAGTAACAATACCACAACCATTGCCTTGCTATAGTTCTCCATGAGGTGGCTGGTTTCTGGTTTTCCTTCCTGTAACACTGCAACTTATCTTCCTTCTGCAAAACTGGCTTGGCACAAAAAGTCAAGCCCATAGAAGGGACCAAGCTCAGTCTTCAGCCTCAATCTCTGATGTCTGTTTCCTGTTGGCCCGATATGTATACTGGCCTCTATCTCATCTGTCTCCTTTCCTAGTCACCTACCAGATTCCACTTTTCATCCTAATGTGGCCGAGGCCAGTCCTAATCCAGTATCAGAAATTACTGCTTCAGACCTCAAGGGTTCTGCGATGTTAGCTGCAGAGGTGCATTTGCCCTATTTAATCTCCTTGGGCAAGCACCAAGAAGCGTCTTTACCCTCTCATGCAGATCTAACAGGTCACTGGAAATGAAGCCGTTTTCAGGCATCCTAGAGGACCCTATAGCATATGCTTCCCATGTACTTCTGCCCCCTCTCCTAGGGCAATCATCTACTGAGTGTTGCCTTTGTCCTCTGATGCAGCTCCAACAGTACTGAGATACCACCAGCTTCAAGTGACCCAACAAGAATATCCATAGGCTTCTGTGCCATCTTCTTGTGTAGTCCTGGACTGGACAGAAGAGCTTACTAGTTTTTCTCTGATCTTATCAAATCTTTGCTTTATGACATTCTCTATAATCTTCTCAGAGATATTTCCCAGGGAAGCTGGGTTTGGCTGAAACCTCTCACAATGTTATCTTTATCAGAAATTTAAATAGACTTTCCAACAAATTTCAAGTCAGTAATAAATTTCATAGTTAACTTTGTTACATTTGTCAAGTTATAAGAGGAATATTAACTCTCCCAATTTTTAGTGCATTGCTATCTTTAAAAAAATTTCAGTTAACAATCCATCAATAAGCATTTATTGAATACCTATAATGTTCCAGTGGGAGGGTTACAAAGAAAAAGGCAAAATAGTTCTTGCAGTCAAGGAGGTTTTTATTCTGTTGGAGGAGATAGCATGTACAAGATAATCTTGGAAGAGAAGGCACCAGCACTTAGGGAAATAAGGAAAGACCTTGCACAGAAAGTAACATCTGAGCTATGTCCTGAAGGAGGGAAAGTATTCTAGGTAGTAGACTCAGCCAATACCAAGACACAAAGACAGGGAACAGAGCCTTGTGAGGCAGAATATAAGAGTGAGAGGGGGAACAATTTGTAAGAAGGGAAGAAGAGGCCTGGATGTGAAAAATGATACATATCAAATAGTTTACATTTGATCCTCCAGGAAAAAAAGAGAGCCAATGGAGTTTACTGGGGGTAGGAGAGACACAGTTATACCTATGCTTTAGGACAATCACTGGCATCTGTGAAGAATGAATTGGATTAAGGCTTAAACTAGGGTTGTGGAGAGTGGAGAAAAGGGTATGGATAGTGGAGATGTTACAGATCTAGAAATGACAAGATGTGACAACTGACTGAATATGAGTTGAGACTGAGGACTTAGTTTGTGAACCTAGGTGACTGAAATATGGTGCTGCCCTTGACAGCAATAAAGAAGCTTGGAAGAGGGGAATGTTGGCTGACAGAAAGGGGGTAGATAATGAGAAGTTTTGGAAATATTAAGTTTGAGATGCCTATGGGATGTTCAGTTTGAAATGTCTGTTTGTGATACAGAATTAATGAAGGAAATAGCCTAGGTTTAGAATACATTGATCTAAGAGTAATCTGCACGGAGATAATAATGAAACCCATAGGGATTGATTAGGTCACCAGATGAAATAGGGTGTAAAGAAAACAGAAGGTCCAGGAGAGAGCTTGCAGGACACCCTGACTTAGTGGTCTTGACATAGATGAAAACCCAGCAAAGGAAACTGAGGAGTGGTCAAGAGAATCAGAGAGCTGTGCCATGAAAAATTGGAGAGAAAAAAGTATCCAGGAGGAAAAGTAGTCAAGTATCAAAACACAGAAAGATGAAGAAGAATCAGAATTGAGAAAAGGCTATTAAATTTAGCAAGTAAAAGGTCACTGGTGACTTTGGAGAGAGAAGTTTCAACTGACTGAAGAGGTTATAAGCTATATTACAAAGAAAGAAAGAAAAGCATTAAATAAAGACTGCTTTTTCAGAAAGTTTTGCTGAAAATGGAAGGATAGAGAAAGATATCTAGCAAAGATGGTGGGATGAAATGAGGCTTTTTTTTTTTTTTTACAGATGGGGGAGATGTGAATGCATCAGGGAAGTAAGACATAGACAAGGAGACTGAAGTTAAACTGGATATCATCCATGGCTGTGTCCAAGGCCCTACTTTCTTTTCTTTTATCCTCCCTTTTAACATAGTCTCATCAGGTTCCAGGGGTTCCATTAGCATTTATTCAAATGACCCAAATGAATATATCTCACTTAATTTCTTTCTTGAACTTGCGACATCAATTCCCATTTGGCCATCTCCATCTAAACTTCTCAAATTCAGGGTCCTAATCACCTCTCCCAAACTATTCTAAAAGCCTTTTATTTAGTTTCCTGGCTTCTGGTTTTCTGCACTGATCATTCACAAAGCTGCCAAAACAACATTCCTAAAAGAAGCTTGACTATGTCACTTCCCTACTCAAAACTCTTCAACGGTTTCCTAATGCCTCTTATGATACAAGTTCCTCAGTTTGGTGTTGAAATCCCTTCAGTCTGGTCCCAACTGACCTTTCCACCAAAGAAGATGACAAATGGCTCTATCTTTTCTCTCTCTGCCTTTGCACAAACTGTACCCTATGTCAGGAAAGCTCTCAGATTCCTCCTCCTTCCCTAAAACTCAGGTCAGGTGCCAAATCCTCTCTCTGCAGTCTTCCCTGATCATCCTCCAAATATAGTGTTCTCTCGCTTCTCAAATTACCTTGTTTTTATGTATTTATCTACATGCTGTAATCCCCCAACAGAATAAAGGTTCTGGGAGGGCAGACTGTTTTGTTTTTTTTTTGTCTTTATATCCCCAGTACCTAGGATAGTGTCTTGCATATAGTAGGTGCTCAATAAACTATTTACTGGATTGAATCATATATACACTTACAACTTCTCATACAAAGATAACACTAAAGACCAACCATCAGTATTCCGAGCTGTTTTCCCATTACACGTGAACTTCATTTTGTATACTGGATTGTTGTGTATCATTAATCAGCTCAATTTCCATAATGAAATACTGAGATGGGTGCTTATGGGAAAAGAAAAGACCTGTAACAGACAAAAATAAGAATGCAGAAAACTTTTTAATCACATCAGAGGAAAAATGGCATTTTTCTGATAAAACATGAATATTCAAAGTAAAGTCACAGAATACAAATATTGTACTGAAATGGTAAAAGCTATACAGGACCAGAAACTGCACTTAGGTGTAATCCAAATGGGAGTGATCCACTTTGTAGACCCCTTACATTAATCCATGGTGGTTTCTTGTCTAAAGTGAAAATTTCCTTTTAGAATTTCAAGCTTTTAGTCATTTACTTAGTTAACAAACCTAATAAGAGTTGTTGGTTCACTATATCCAAGACTCCGACAAGTATATAGCATGTGTCAGTTATATTTGATTCATTTTTATATTGCCATATTTTAATGCCGATTTTCATGGAGAGGAAAGTAGGATACAACTACATTAGTAATGGGTTCATACTGAGCCTTCACTCTAGTCACTCCTAAAAAACATCTGTAGATAGACAAAAATATAAAGGTTTTCCTTGAAAGAGAGATTTGGAGACTTTATAGTTCTCTTTGCATTGCTTTACATGGAAATTGTCCTTAGTCCTTTGTCTGAACTTAGGCTTGGCCCATTCATAGTTTTTTATCTTATACATTCTTCAAAGAGTAAATAATGCCTGAGCTGTGATGGTTGGATATTTATCTCATTTGGACTATTAACAAAATTTCACTGTGAGTTCATTGTTTCAAATAATTTTTCTTACATTCTTAGCATTTAGAGGGCCACCACAGAGAGAATCACGTCAAGGTAAACAAGGTCTGATTAACTTGACAACACTTGTTTTTGTGGTTTAGGTATGAAGTGGGCTTTTTCATGTCTAGTACAGTTTGATTGTCGACTAAATCTTCTCCCGCATCTACTACATCTATAGGGCCTCTCTTCTTCATGAGTCTCTTGATGAAGCAAGAATTCTTCATCTCCTAAGAAGCTTTTCCCACATTCTTGACACTTAAGGAGTTTTTCCTTTACATGAATTACTTCATGACGACTCCGGTGAGAGTTCTGACGAAAGTTTTTTCCACATTGAGAGCATGTATAAGGTTTCTCTCCAGTGTGGATTCGTTCATGTTTATTAAGGTTTGTTTTATGATTGAAGCTTTTCCCACAGTGAATACAATCATAAGGTTTTTCCCCAGTATGTGTTCTCTGATGGGAAATAAGGTAAGAACTTTCAGTAAAGTGTTTTCCACACTGTGGACATGTGTAGAATCTTCGTGTTCTTCGATTCTGAGAAAGTGCAAGAATACTCATGTCCACGTATTTTGAAAGGTCCTCTAATGGGGCATCATTTTCAACAGTAATTAAAAGACTTCTTAGTCTCTTTTCTTGTGAGTCTGAAGTATTTAGTCTTTTTCCTTCATGGCTGTCTGGATGCTTCTCATAGCCTTTTGCCTGCTTAAAAATCTGGGAACCACCCCTTTCACAGTAACCTGATGACATTTCATGGTGTTCTACATCCTCTGGATTTTCTGGCTGATGATCATCTTCCTTATTCTCACTGCAATCTACTGTTGAGACAAAGATAGAATTCATATAATATATCCTCTTAATTAAGCTTGGTGGAAAAAAATACAGGAAGAAATACCAAAATGTACACCCTAGGTTGTTACTGACTTTGAAGGACACAAATCAAGGACCTCTATCAGGACTTGTGGGAAATTTGAGGACTGAAAATAATAGCTAAATTTATATAGCACTTCATTAGTTACCTTGACTGAAAAACTAGAAAAAAAACTGCCCTGACCAAGATGGGAAAGGGGCTGAGAGAATTTACAGGTTTACTTTTCTTCACCTCACTTGTCACCATTAATTTATTCAACAAGCACATATTGGCACTCAGGCTGTACAGAGCATTAAAGAACAGAAAGGAAAAAATACTGATGAGCACTTAGATACAATCACTGAAAACTATCATACACACTGAAGTGAAATCAGTATTACTAATCCGGCTTAGCTGGGTGCACTGATGTTAATGGTGAAGCTTTTAATAAAACTTTTTAAAGAAAAGTTACAGAAGACAATTTCTATACTTGAGGAGCTTACAGAGTTAGTAGTCTCTGGGTTTTGAGATCTGGAATCCAGGTTTATAAGACAGGTGGGGGAAAAGTTGTTTTTTTTTTTCCCCATACTGTAGTAAACTGATGTTATCATATCCACAGGTGGTTTTTCTATTATTGTGATCGCCCCTTTACTGTTTATTCCCAATTGCCACCTGTGTCAAGAGGACAGTGACTAAGGAATCCTGTAGGAAATTTTCTAATCTATAGTTAGTAGGCTTCTGTCTGCGACTCCCTAAATTTTCCTAATATAAAACTTACCAAGACAAGATGAACAAATATGGCCAACAGGTTGTTTGCTACAGTAGTTCCCCAGGTAAATCTGTCATAGGTGCAACCAACAAGACAGAAACTTTTATTTGGAGCACAAGAGCAAAGGAAATTCTAAAGTGATCTTCAGCCTGCACGCTTTCTGCTAATGCCAAGGCATACATGTGCACAAAGTACAAGGTGGTTTCTCATTCCGTTTTCCAGGGTATTTAGATGAATTTTTAAAAGAATGAAAGAAATATTTCAAAGTAAAAGCAAAAGAATAAAAAAGATATAAAGAAAAAGAGAATATTCCTGACCTGCATCAGGAGTTCAGAAGGCAAAAAACGTAACAAAGAGAAGAGAAAGTGGACGACTGAATATCTGGAGTCAAAAGATATGGGTCTTTTCTCCTAGGGAGGAGAGCTGAACATTTTCAAAAGGAAACAGATTTTTTTGTGCTCCAAGGAATGTTTAGATGGATCCAAAAATTGCAGATGGAGCTGAGCTACCCAGGAAAGAGCAGAGGAAGAAGAAATAGTAAGCGTTTGTGACTCTCTGATTAGGCATGTACTAAGGCAGCTATTTGATTTGACTTTTTACAACAGACTAGGCAGATATCTCCTCAGAGACCATGTTCAGGATGCAGCAGAGAATTTGCTGAGACTTGTCAAACCTGGTAACCCACTATCCAACTCTGATGATTCATGTGGGGACATGAATCCCCACCAAATAAATTCTACAAACCATTATATGGGCTTATAAAATCCTGGGCAAGAAAGTGAAGACCTTAGAACACAGATGTTTTCAACCACCAAGAAAATTATTTCAGTTTATGTACCTACATCCACTGCAGAAAATAAAAAGATAGAGAAATTCTGTTAAGAATTCAATTAGGACTCTCCAAATTAAATTTGCTTGGACATTTAATACTAAGTAACTTCAAAGCAAAGGTACAGGGGAAGATAATGAAAAATACATTGGAAAAATATGGTTTAGGAGCAAAAAACAAGAAAAGTTAAAGACCAGTAGACTACACATAAGCCTCACCTCTAAATATTACAAATCCTTTACTTGAGAAAATTTAGAAGTGCTGAACTTGGCAAGCACCAAAGAAGTGTTTTGTTTTTTGTTTTTTTGCAGGGGGGAAGGCAGGGCAATTGGGGTTAAGTGACTTGCCCAAGGTCACGCGGCTAGTAAATGTGTCAAGTGTCTGAGGCCACATTTGAACTCAGGTCCTCCTGATTCCAGGGTCGATGCTCTATTCACTGCACCACCTAGCTGCCCCAGTGTTTGTTTTTTAACTGACTATATTTTAACTGTCAAGTAATGCCTGATTATAGATATGGGAAAATCATTTCTGGATTAGCTGAGTACAATCAAATAGATTACTGACTTGTTAAAGCAAAGATGAAAATTACTTCCCAATTAGAATAAAAATGAGATGTGGCATACAACTGAGGCAACTCCGGTCTGACATTCTGAACCAGGCTGTTGATCCAAAAATATTAAAATGGATAAAAGGACTGACACTGACAGACTGTCACCACTTTCCAAACAAGTTTAGCTGATGTAAATCAACTGCAACAAGAAAACATAGAAACTAACAAACTTCCTCAGCTAAGAAATACTTGATTTCTTTTTCAAGCAGAGATAGATATGGCAGACAATGGAAACAACAATTCAGAATATAAATTAGTCTGCAAAATGTACTGGAAGAATATTAATAGCACTGTCATCATTTTATAAAACGGTGAGAAGCAGCAGAGGGAAAAATCACTTTGAAGAAAGTTTGTTTTGAGATTGAACTAAGTAGCTATCACAAGGGCACTTAATGACAAAATCAGAGATAATAGACCATAAAAGAGTTCTGTAAAATCTGAAAAAAGATCTGTAAAGGACAAATTTTTATGATATATGAAAAAAGGAAGGATACCAAAGACTTGGGAGAAAAATTCAATTCTTTTATTACCCATTCTCAAAAAAGACAATATAAATCATTACACCAACTTTCTCTTAACTATAACATTTCTTATGAGAATAATCTATACACTCTGAGGACATCTTTGATGAATGTTTAAGAGATCAGGCAGGCCTCTGTAAATCATTCCCTACAGTAAATAAGACTACATCTCTAATCTTCACAAAACTGACTAAAAGGTGTAATGAATATAAGACTGTCTTGTGTTTATTGTTTGACTATTAAAAAGGCATTTATTTCAGGAGAGCAAAATATTTCCTTAAAGGATTCGCCTCTAATAAAGTACCTCCCCTAGAAATACAAAATTTATCCAAAATTTCTTTAAAATTAAGACGAAAGACACTGCTTTGTTTGATGATCCTCTGATTATTAACATCAAATGAAGATTAAACAGAAAGACATAGGCTAACCAAAGGTCAGGCACTGTTATGGAGAACATTTAGAATACAATCCAATAGGAAGACGATTTCCCTGCAAGTCATGAATTTCAGAAGTTATCTACTCTAACACCTTCTTTAGCGATTAGAGAAATCAATGGGGGGGGGGGGGGGAAATGACTTAGGTCATCCAGGGAGTAATTAGCAGAACCAGGATTTTAACTCTGGTCCTCTGACTCTAAATCTAGTGCTTTTCCACTGCACAACTTGTATAAAATATAAGTGAGATCCCAGCAGGACAAATATCTCAATTTTCAAAAAGAGGGAAGAAAATAGAATCTATGAGCAAAGAGCAACAAGCCTGACTTAATTCCTAACAAAACTCTAGAATGCATTATGAAAGGGATGGTTCTCAGTATTTCGCAAAGGAGAGCTGTGATCAAGAATGGATCATGACAGCTTGGCTTTATTTCTTTTTCTGATATGATTATTAATCTGGTAAGTTGAAGGAACACCACATAGGCACAGAATACTTCAATTTCAGTAAAGCACTTGACAAACTCTCATGCTATCCTTGTAGACAGGATGCAGAGACAGACATAAACTATCTAGTCACCAGATAATAGTATAATTGGCAGAGTTGGTACATGTTTAACAACAGAATCAAAAGAGCACTCACAATGGGTCCACATCACTTTGGAATGGAGCTCCTAAGGGAATGAACCAGAGATTTATACTCGGCTTTATATTATTCAGTATTTTTAACAACTACTTGGATGAAGGTGTGTTCTTTGAATCATGAAATCTGAAAACAATGTGAAGCTAGAAGGAATGGCCAACACACTGGAAAACAGAATGAGTATCAAATAGGAGCTCCATGGGCTATAATAATGCACTGGCCCTACTAAGATGAAATTTAGTAAAGATAAATTTAAAGTCTTAAATTTGGGTTTAAAAAGTAAGTTTAAGAAGCACTGAAGGAGTCACAAGCGGAAAAAGTTTAAGAAACCCTGGTATAGAGGAAAGAAAGCTGGACTTCTTATAAAGAAGTCCTTGGTTCAAATCTGGCCTCAGACACTTACTTACAAACAGAACGCTTCTGGGTAAGTCACTTAAGCTATCTAGCTCAGTTTCTTCCATAAAATGGGAGTAATAGAACCTATTTCCCAGAGTTGTTGGAAGGATCAAATGAGATATTCGTGAAGCACTTAGCTCAATGCCCAGCACATAGCAGGCAAGTAATAAATATAGCCTGCCTTTCTGGCTCACCCTGCAACCCATCTTCCCAATTACCAAGGTGGGGAACAGAAGTCTCACTTTAAATATAGGCTGAAAGAGGCCTTTCGATTCAAAGGCAGAAGGGAAAGAGCTGTTCTTAGACCATTTAAAATCAGTAACCACCAAAATGATTTGGTGCTAGTTAAGAAAAAGGACGATCAATGGAACAGATTAAGTTATGTAACATACAGAAGCAAATGAACACAGTGATCTAGCATTTGAATGGCAACAACTACCTGCTGAAAAATATTTGTTAAAAGTTTTTCTGACAAAGGTCTCATTTCTAAAACATATATAAGGAAATAATCTGAATTCCTATGAGCCATTGTCTTATTAAATGGTCAAAGGTTATGAACAGGGAGTTCTCAAGGGAACACATCCAAGCTATCAGCAGCCATATTTTTAAAAATGCTCCAAGAAGGGCAGAATTTAGGACTAAACGAGAAATAGAGAGCATTACAAAATGCAAAATGGATAATTTTGATTACATTAAATTGAAAAGTTTTTGTATAAACAAAGCCAACACAACCAAGATTCAGAGGGAAGCAGAAAATTGGGAAAGAATTTTTACAACCAGTGTCTCTGACCTCATCTCTAAGGCCTCATCTCTAAAATATACAGGAAAATGAGTCAAATTTATAAGAACACAAGTCATTCCCCTATTGATAAATGGTCAAAAGATATGAACAGGCAGTTTTCAGACAAAGAAATTAAAGATATTTATAGTCATATGAAAAAATGCTCTAAAGCTTTACTCATTAGAGAAATGCAAATCAAAAATACTCAACCACATCTCTCCTGTCAGATTGGCTAATACATCAAAACAGGAAAATGATAAACGCTAGAGAAGATGTAGGAAAATTAGGACACTTATTGTTGGTGGGGTTGTGAACTGATCCAACCATTTCTGGAGAGCAATTTGGAACTATGTCCAAGGGGCTATAAAAATGTGTATACCCTTTGACCCAGCAATACCACTTTTAGGGCTATATCCCCAAGAGATCATACAAGGGGGAAAAGCACCCGTATGTACAAAAATATTTATAGCAGCTCTTTTTGTGGTGGCAAAGAATTGGAAAACAAGGGGATGCCCATCAATTGGGAATGGCTAAACAAATTGTGGTATATGAATGTAACGGAATACTATTGTACTATAAGAAATGAGGAGCAGATGGACTTCGTAAGAACCTGGAGAGTCTTATATGATCTGATGATGACTAAGGGGAGCAGAACCAGGAGAACATTGTACACAACCACAAACACATTGCTTCTGTGATGACTAACTTTGATCTCAACAATGCAAGATTCTAAGACAGCTCCAAAAGACTCGTGATGGAAAAGGCGATCCACACCCAGAGACAGAATTACGGAGTCTGAAAGCAGGTTGAAGCAAACTATTTGCTCGCTCTCTCTCTCTTTTTAAAATTAAATTAAGTTGTATTTGATTCTTGGTTTTGTTTCATCTTTCTCATGGTTCATTTCGTTGGTTATGATTCTTCTTTACAACCTGATTATTGGGAAAATAAGTTTAATTGAAGGTATACGTAGAACCTATATCAGATCACATGCAGTCTTGGGGGCAGGGAGGAGAAAATTTGGAACTCAAAAACTTGTGGAACTGAGTGTCATAAACTAAAAAATACATAAAATAATTAACTGTAAAAAAGTGCTCCAAATCACTAATAATTAGGGAATTAATAATTATGGAAATGCAAATGAAAATAATTCAGATCCTTCATATCAACAAAGACAACAACGAAGGAAAATGATAAATGTTGAAGGGGGCTATAGGAAAACAGGCACACCGATGCACTACAGGGGCTGCTTTCCAGTCATTATAGAAAACAATTTGGGAACTAAGATGAAAAAGTTACTAAGCTATGCACACCTTTGATGCAGCAATACCACTACTGAGACTATACTGACAAAAGAGATCACGGAAAAAGGCCTTGTTTATGGTGCTTTTTGGTAGTGGCAAAGAACTGGAAACGGAGGAAATGACCACCAACTGCGGAGTGGCTGGACAAATTAAGTGTATGAATTAATGGAATACTGTTGTACTGTAAAGAGGAGCCTGTTTCTGTGAAATCCAGCTAGAATTAAATCTAATCAAAGCAACGTTCAGCTAGGATTCCCGAGTATCAATGATAAGTATCACGCATACTCCAGACTGAGGGGGGCTGACTGATAAGCAGAATGAAAAAAGCCATCTTTGGGCATTTGGGAATTTGTTTTATTGCCTGAATATGCTTACTCGTTAAAATGGTTTTGTTTTTATTGTTGCTTTTTCCCTAATAGAGAGGAGAAAGTGGGAAAAAATGCTTAATCCTTTTAAAAATGAAATTTAATTTTTCTTTTGGTGAGGCTGTTGGAGTTAAGTAACTTGTCCTGGGTCACAGAGCTAGTAAGTGTCAAGTATCTGGGCCATATTGGAACTCAGGTCCACCTGACTCCAGGGGCAGTGCTCTGCCCACTGCACCACCTAGTGGCCCAAAATTTAATTTTTTAAAAAGGAAGCAGGCAAATGGGAAAAAATATTTGCAAGTAAGGTCTCACTTCCAAGAAATACAAGGAACTAATAATGCTAATTTATAAGAGTCACCTTCCAATTAATAATGATCAAACCATATGAATAGGCACTTCTCATAGGAAGAAACCCAAGCTATCACAACTATATGAGAAAATGATCCAAATCATTAATGATTAGAGGAATGGAAATTAAAGCAATTCTGAGGGTTTTTCCTCATATCCATCAAATTGGCCAAATGGACAAAAAAGGAAAATGTCAAATGTTGGTGACATGGGAAGACAGGCACATTGATACACTGTTCATTGAGCCATGAATTGGTCTAGCCATTCTGGAAAGTAATTGAGAACTGTATCCCAAAAGTTACTAATCTGTCTATACTCTTTGACCTAGTAGGCCTATCCCTCAAAGAAATAAAGAAAAAAAAAAGAAAAAGGAAAAGGACCTATATGTACAAAAATATTTATAGAAACTCTTCTTGTAGTAACCACAAACATGAAACTAAGGAGTGTCTATTAACTGGGGAATGGCTAAACAAATTGTGGATGGATATGATAGAATATCATTTTGTCGCAAAAAATGAAGAAAGAGATGGTTTCAGTGAAACCTGGAAAGACGAGTGAGCAGAACAAGGAGAAAAAAATTACACAATAACAACAACACTGTATAAAACAGACAACTGCAAAAGATTTAAGAATTCTGACCAACACAATGACCAAGCAGAATTCCAAAGCACCAATGATGAACCATACTACGAATTCTGACAGAGAGGGGATGGTGTAGAATGAGACACAAGCATTTTTGGACATAACCAATGGGAAAGGGAAAATCAGTTGTTAATGAAAGAAAATTTATAAGAAAAATAAAATAGGGAAGTTGGAGGCAAAAAAAAAAAACTGTTTAGCTACACAAACTCATCTTCCCCAAGTGTTCTATACATTAAATATACCCAGTTCTCTAAATCAGTCATCATATGGTATAGTTTCTAATCCCCTTGCCATCAACAGGGTTACCCACTTCTGCATATACTACAGCTTAGGAATACTCCTAAAATATGGGAGCCAGAAATGAGCATACTACTATAGATATGGTCTGACCATGACCATTACCTCCCTCCTTCTGGACATCAGATCTCATTCATACAGCCTAAATTGCATTAGCCTTTTATGACTATCACATCATGCTGCTGACTCTCACTGAATCACTAAAATTCACAATGAATCCATGAAAATCCTTGTTTTCCCCACATAATCTTGCAAGATCTCTCTCACATATCCTCCTAGCTATCTGCCTTCTAGTCTTATGCCAGAGTTAGGCATCTTACAACCTTCTAGACGCTTTGGAATAAGAGATCAGGGAGAAAGATGTTATCAACCACTTCTTCAACTACTTGAAATACTTTAGATACAGTTCTCACCTAATGAATCATAGGGGAAAAGGGCAGGAACTTACAGTGCAAGGCTAACCAATCTAAGCAAAAAAAAAAAAAAATTAACAACACATCTTGAACTGAATGTGGCTCTTCTGCCGTTGAAGACGGAGCTCTTGGTTGAAAAAACCAACCAACAGATCCAGGATGCACCACTGGGTTAGGCATGACTATTTAATCAAATTTATTGAATGCCTAATCAAATATATTGAGTACTTCAGTGTCAAGTACTATTGTTGAAGCAGTTTTTCTGTTACTTGGGAGGTAGGCATGGGATAGAAAGAGGAATTGCTTAACAATGAGTTTTCCCAACAACGAAAAGGGATGAAGTTATAGAGGTTAACAGGCTTGATGCAAGGAAAAATTTCCTAACAATTAGAACTCTTCAAAAACAGAATGGTTTGAGAAGTAGTTGGCCTACCCTCTCTAGAGGCCTTCAAGCAGAACTACTTGTTAGATACAGTAAAGAAGATCCTTGTTTAGGAATAGTCTGGATTAGATGGCTTCTAATGTCTATTCCAATTCTGAGATTCTATGATACAGTGCAGTGGTGTTTCTAGGGATGGCAGGCTGCAAGGTGTCTGTGTAAAAATGTTGCTTAGGGGCCAGAAATCAACTTACTCCACCAGTCACTCTTCAAAAGCCAAGAGTAACTCAAGTTTATACATCACTTGTCAAACAGCAACCTGAAGAAATGAACAAAAACAAACTCTCTGCAAAGAGAAGATTTCAGAAACGCTGCCCAAAGGGAACCTGAACCTTACATAGTATTATCATTATCAACATCTAAATAGAACTTTAAGGTGTGCGAAGCACTTTACAAGCATTCTCTCATCAAATGACCCTCATTACAACTCTGTGAAGCCACTCTTCTAGACTTCCATCCCAATGATATACTGGCCTCTGCCTCTAATGTCTAGCAAGAAATTAACTCTCAACCTAAGTATGTTAGAAATATTTACTGTCAATTCATTAATTAGTATAATGACTCATCATCTAAAAATATCACTCTTATCATTCAATCTTAATCAGCTCAATTCAGCCCCCACTTATTAAAGTCTACATATGCAAGACAATGTAAAGAATACAAAGACGAAAAAAACATAGTGGTATCTTTCTTTAAGGAGCTTACAACCTTGTGGGAGAAAAGTAAGTATTACATAAAGACGACAATCGTGTTCTAAGGTCCCTTCTAGCTCTGAAATCCTATGACGGTTCATTACAAGAGGCACACAGCTCTATGAGGCTCAAATGAAGAAGGGGATCACTTTCAGAAAGTGGGTTATTGGGGAAGGTGTCATACAGGACCCTTCTTATCAAAGACAGATAAAGTATCAAAAGGTACAGATGTGCAGAAAAACACTGAAGAAGAAGAACATGGCATGAGCAAAGAGGGAGAGGTGGGAAAGTAGAAGACAGTTTAGAAGAATGGTAAATTGAATGATTTGATTAAGAGCGCACTGAGACAATGAGGAAGAATACTGTAAAAGGTCTTGAACTCCAAGTTTAGGAGCCAAGACATTATTTGACAGGCAATATTACATCAAACCTCTACTCAATTTGTCCTCAACTTACCGTTCTATCCTTTCTCCACAATACTACCCAACAAACATGCTATTGCACAACCAGATTGGTCCTCCAAACATACACTGCATCATTCATAGAATCAGACTCTCAGATTTGGAAGAGACCTTCAAGGAAATTTATTCCTACATGACCAGGAATATCCTCTAACATATTACTAACAAGCAGCCATTTAGTTTATCCCTGAAATCTCTAGCAATGGGGACTCAAAATGTCTCCTGTTGAAGTTCATATAGCTCTTAAATTTTTAACTTATACAGAACCAAAATGTGTCTCGTAGCAACTTCCACTGACTGCTTCAAATTCTGCCCTCTCGGATCAAACAAACCAAATCCCTCTTTTCCGTGACAGATACATGAAGAAAACTAGTATGTCCCCACGGAGTTCCTTTAGTCATCCTCTTAAGCATGCTTTCCAATCTCCTTATCATCTCACATATCTGTACCTCAGCTTATCAATATTCTTCCTAAAACACAGTGCTCAAAAATGAATCTGATACTCTAGATATAGTTTGATCAGAGTAGAGTAAAACAGAATACTATACTTTCATTAATATAGCCTAAGAATACATCTGGTTTTTCAATCATTATATAATATTCAACTCATGCTGAACTTAACAGTCCAACAAAAACCTGAGATCTCTTTCCCTATGAAGTTTTAGTCATGTCTTCTCCATTCTGTACTTGGATTAAAGAATTCAATTGCACTTGACCTTCCAATTTTGATAATCAGACTACTGTTCCAGCATAATCCATGCTGGAGATCCTCAAGATCCTTTCAAGGAGTGCATAAAATGAAAACTTTTTTAATAATAACACTAAGACATTTTAATTTTTAATATGGTAAATATCAACAGCTATAACCCACATAAACAAAAGATATTTGGGGAAAGATCCTCAATAGTTTTTAAGAGTGTAAAGGGATCCTGAAAACAAAAAGTTTGGGAACTGCTATTTGAGGTCTTTTAGCATCTTGACTCTCTCATTCAATGTGTTAGTTATTTCTCCCAGATTAACATATAAAATCCAACTGTTATCGAGTTCATATCTTCATCTTATCCATGGAAGGCATCATGAAAAACTTTCTCAAATTGCTTCCTGAAATGCAAGTATATTCAGTCAATGCACTGTCCTGATTTATTAGTCTAGTAATCTTGTCAAAAAGGAAATTAGAGGGGCAGCTAAGTGGTGCAGAGTAGAGCACCAGCCCTGGAGTCAAGTCAGGAAGACCTGAGTTCAAATCCGGCCTCAGATACTTGACACACTTACTAGCTGTGTGACCTTGTGCAAGTCACTTAACCCTAATTGCCCTACCTTCCCCCCTATAAAAAAAAAAGCATTAAAAAGGAAATTAAGTCAGTTTGGCATGATAGGGTTGGGTTTTTTGGGGGGTAGGTGTGGGGGGGAATACCCATGTTGACTCATCATTGCCTCCTTTACTAAATGTTCACAAAACATCCCTTCAGTAACGTGTTCCGTAACTTTTCTAGGAATTGAAATCACATCTGCAAATTAGATGAGCACCTGGTGACATGAACTCCCTGAGGTCAACTAGGTTTTAATTCCCATTCTGAGTCTTTTAGTTGACTACCACAAGTTGAGTGGGAGCCAGCAATATGTTGTGCTAATACTTTCTAAAACATTAACATAGATTACATCAGAATATAGTAAATAACACTTCTATGATATCTTGTAATAGTTAAACCAACTCTAAACACTGTGGTTCTCATGCTTAGATGCCTCAATAGAAGGATATTGACAAACGAGAAATATTAGAGGAAAAGTGATTAGGAGTTCTAGAAATCATCTCATAAAAGAAATTTGAAGAAAGCAGAGTTGTTTAGCCAGGAAAACAAGGAGAAGCAAAATATGCTGAAATAACTGAAGGGCTACTATGCAGAAGCAGAAGACCTGTTTTGTGCTGCTCCAAAGAGGACTAATACCATGGAACAGAAGTTATAAAACAGAGAGATCTGAGTTCAAGGATTCCCAATGGAATTCCCTTATGGAGTGTCAGTAAATGAATTTCATCATACATCCGGAGACCTACATTTGCTGAAACCATAGAGTTCTCAAGTTCTTGTCTTTAGGAACAGTCTGCCTAAATTTTCTACCGGTTTTTGTTACATATCAACATATCAACCCACAGTGTTAACTGTTAGTGGATGACTTGTATCTAGGGGAAAACAGACTCAATAGTTTCTCACATCTGAAAATGTCTCTTCTGAACAACAAATTAAGCTCAATGTGACCTCTAGAGGGGGTAGAGGGTGAAAGGGAATATGTGCACACATGTAAAGCAGATACTCTCCCAGAGGCTCTAGGACTAAAGAAAAATGACACTCTCACGAAACAGTACAGTTGGGTATGAACTTATTCAGGTATCTTAGGATTCAGGGAGAATGTGTTGCTATAATGAAAAGGCACTGACTTGGGAAGCCCAAATTCTAGTCTTAGGTCTAACGCTAGCAAGGGGACCTCAAGTGTAAGTCCTTTTACTTCTCTCAGTCTCAATTTCTTTACAAAAATGAGGGGGCTAGACAAAATGGTCTTTGAAGTATCTTTCAGTTATGACATTCTATGATACTCCACAATTCCCAAAATTCAAGGAATTCTTACCTTCCAAGACCATGTCACCAACATCCTCCTCTCCATGATTCCTGGAGAAGGTGGACCTCTGAGCAAGATCCAGGCCCACATACTCCTCTTGGGAGTGATACACATTTAGATCCTCAAATACCACAGGCTCCTGAAACAATGACAGACTCCTCAATTAGTACTTATTTTCTTTAAGATGGTCCTAATTTCCTTGATTTGAGATATCAAGATAAAAAATGAAAGACATAATTGATACGACACAAATGTTTGAATATTATTATCAATATAGCATAGATGGAAACATATCAGAAAAAAGATGGCAGTCAGGATGGGAGCAGCCTACAAAGAACATCTAGCATAGGACCACCTAGTTTCCCCACTGAAAGCTAAACATGAAGTTGTCTGAATCAGGTTTTCTGGGAAGGAAAGTTCTGAAGAAGGAAAGAGAAAGCTGAATTCAAAAGAAAGAAGGAGTGCAGCTTACCTGAAGTTCAGATGGAAAAGTATGGGGTCCCACCTCCCGTTTATGGACACGCCTATCCTTGGGAAAAATAGTCACCCAGGAAGCAGGATGAGCTGGGAGGAGAGAAAGTAGCAATGACAGACAATACTGAGATTCCAAATTATCAGAGTTCAGATTCTCCCTCAGTCCCTAGGGCTTCTGTATCAGACTTAGCAACATCAACGTTCTTTAGAAACCAAGGCACAAATATTAGAATCATAACGTCCTCGAAAGTCATCTAATCCAATCCTTACCTAAATCATGAATCCACTCTATAACATTCCCCCCTCCCCGCAAGTGACCATCCAGCTTTTACTGAAATATCTCCAGTAAGAGAAAATAACTGCTGCTACCTCCAAGGCTACCTCTCTTCAACTTCTACCCACTGATACTAGTTAAGAATAAATCTAATGACAGCCTCAATTCTTTCAAATCGTCTTTAAATGCATTGACTTTAAATCTCCTGCCCCTTCCAGTTACTCTCTACATTCACTACTCTAGATGTGCTCTGACCAAAGCTGAGCACAGTGGGACTGTCACCCTCACACCACGTTTTACACCGAGGACGTAATTATGCTCTCGATTACTGAGGTAGGAAAGGAAGAAAAATCATTATTTGCTATCCTAGGCAAGGAAATACCAATACCTCTCACCTTTTTGGGGGAGAGAGTAGTGGTAAGATTCTCCCTTTCTCCCCAGTGAAATTTTTGTTTCTTACCTCTGTTCTGCAGAGTTGAAGTAACATCCTTCACTAAGATTATGGTATCTTCCTTTCCAGTCTTATGATTCTGGGATTGGTTCTTCTCAGGTAGAAAAGTAAAGAAGTGCTCCAGTACTAACTGGTGGATGGTCTTGGGAGGTATAGCAGATTCTTGCAGAGCATCCTGACCCATTTTAGGGCCTGGTACCAGTTTCAGTATAAGGGACCCTGTCTGCTTTGGGGGCGTTAGGACTGCTTCGGCAGCCATTGTCAGTCTGAGATTTTCCACAATCTCAGCTATATATTAAGTATCTTGTCTGAAGGGAGGCCCTTTCAAACAGGATCTTGACTTCTGCTAGATGACTGTCACACAGGGCCCTAAAGAAACAGAAAAGACAACATTACTAGCTAAAGGAAACAAGAAAACAAGCATTTATTGAGTATCTAATATGTATCACTTCACAAATGTGATCTCATCTGATCCTCACAACCCTAGGAGACAGGTACTATGATTATCCCCATTTTACAGTTGAAGAAACTGAGGCAAACAGGGATCACACGGTTAGCAAATGTCTGGGTTTAAATTCAGGTCTTCCTGATTTGAGGCCCGGCACTGTACCACCCAGGGCCACACGGGATCTTACCCCCTTTGTCAACCTGTGAATCACTCTCCTGCATCCTCTCATGTCTCTAGAATGAAGCTGAACAAAGAACCCACTACCACCAAAAGGCAAAGCTGAATCTGGGGGAGCCATGGGAAGTTACCAAACAGCATAATTAAAAATTTCAGAGATGCGTAAAACTTCAGAAACATCAACTTAACTTCCAGAGAAAAGATGTGAGGCTTTACTAACAGAGGCCAGACTACGACTGATCAGTTCTTTATGTTGATAATATTTACGTCTGAGTTGAATTGAGAGAAAAAAACACCTCACCAGGTCTATAGGTATCACTGCTAAATGTTTATCACAGTGCTACTTGAAATTCCACAAACATTTATTAGGCCCCAGTATATTTAACACACTGTGCTAGATGAAATAGTCCTTATCCTCAAAGAACTTATAATCTTAGTGGGAGAGTCATGATACATATGTAGGTAGATAATAAAATTAGATTATTGACCATCTTAAGTGTTTCTCTAAAACATATGTACTAATGGATTGGCTCAATGCATTTCTCAACTGCATAGCTTTCAGTCTAGAGAATAAGCATTCTTTATCCACTTGGTTTCTGTTTTCCTGTTAGGTCAAACTCTTTTGAATAATTATGAATCTCATTTAGTAGGCTCTGCAATGTTCTGAGGATTGACAAAATCAAAACAATGTTGTTTGCAAACTGGAACATTTGGAAGACTTCATCATTTGCATCTTTCCATTTGGATTCTGAACTAGATGTCTTCCATGATGGTGGCAATCACCTGTAGTGAGCCTATTTCCCAGTTTTATGCCTAGATTGAAAATAATAAAGAACAAAGCTTCTTTCTATTGTCTTTCAAGGAATCTTATGATTTTTATATGTACATGGGAGACATATTGTTGGAGAGCCTTTAAGTAGCATTTAGATCAGCTGAATCAAATGCTTTTTTACAGAAAGATAACACACCAAGAGACTTCGTATTTTTTCTACCTTTCAGTCAACTGTGTAACTATAAAGATGTGGTCACTAAAGCATATAATTTACAAGAGCTTACTTGTTTCTTCTTCTTCGTATGTTCACGTAGGTTATCCTCAATATTATTTACAAATCTTTCTCAAAGCTTCTGTAGAGGATTCCATCAATGTAGGAAACTGCCAGGGAAGAAATTCCCTCCACCAATGAAGATCAGCTAACCGTTGTACAATTTATGGCCTTACAGAATTACCTAGAACACTGGATTAACTTGCCCAGAGTCACACAACCACTATGTGACATATGTAAAACCTGAATCTAGGTCTTCCTGACTCTCAAGCAGGTTCTTTTATCCATCATGCCTGGTCTATTTGTTTTCCCCTAGCATCTGTATACTCTCAAAGATTGTCATGTCCTAAATGGAAATCTGTTCTTGGTCTTCCTGTCTTCTTTAGTACTATTTTTGAATTTTCATGTAGCACATGAGATAGATATTATCATCCAAATGCAATGGTCCCAATGTTACTGAAAGAGAAAATAGTTTGTTCTAAAGAGACTGATGTTATCTTTTTCATCTATTCATCTTCCTTCTATGGCTGATCTAACTGATTCTGTACCATGCGTTCTGCACACTTATCTTCACTCCAGTACTATTTTAGATGATATTCCTCGTACCCTTCTACATTATATTTTGCAAACGAATTTAGGTTCTTAACCAGCACTTCCCTTAGCTGCCATATATCACTAAAAGCAGAACAAGTGATTTGCTGGCTGAGGTAGCTTCTTGGCTTTTTTTGGTTTCCTCATCGTGGTGACTGCTTTTTATCAAACTTCTAAAGGAAAGCGTGATAGACTAAGTTGTTATCTGTTCCTTTATCCACTTCCTATTTTACAATGTCAACAACTTGTTAGACTAAAACTCTTAGTGTTCTTCCATATGTTCACGTTTAACACTGATTTTGACCTGTTTTAACAACTCAATTATAGTACAAATACCACCAATTCAAAAATGATTCCTATATTAGTAACTACTAGTTTCCAACTTCATTTTGTTGTGATGTTACTTAGTGATCACTGTGTATAACATCTTTTCTTGAGAAAAGTACTCATGGGATAGCAGGGCTGAGGTAGTTTACAAGCCTCTGACCTCTTTTGTTTCTTGTTTCTGAGTCACATTCTCCAATACACTGAAGTATAGACTAGATAAAGTGCTATGACATTAAGTAAAGGAAATATAATATTTTCCCCCAGTCTTCAAGTGCATGATTCAGAGATAGGATATCTACATTAAGCCTTGAACGAGGGAACAATACAAGCAAAGATAAAGAGGCAGAAGGAATTCAGGAGGTAATCTGGGAGGTTGCAATTAGTTCAGCATGTATTAAGGGTAGAATATACAGCACTTAGGTAAGATTGGAATGGCAGACTGAAGCTCTACTGTGTTAGGTTTTAAATGTAAAAGTAAAGCTTTTTTGCTTACTTTACTGGGTAGGCAATAAGAAGCCATCAAAGTTTTTGAGCAGTAAAATGAAAAGATGAGGTTATCTGTACTTATTAGAAATATTTATCTGGAAGCAGATGTAGGACATACCGACACCTGAGAAACCTGTTGGAAGATCACTGCAATAGTCTAGGTTAAGGGCGAACTAGCATTACATAAATGATAAGAATTAATTCAACAGTTATTTTGGAGGAATGACAGGGCTTGGCAACTGACCAAACGTGAGGCAGAAAAGAAAGAGTCAAAGATATTCTGTAAAATGCAATGATAACTGACTGGGATGAATGGTGGCATATTGACAGATACAGGAAATCAAGAAAAGGTTAAGGAGAACAGAGTTCAGTTTGGTATTTATTGAGTTTGATGTGCCAACAAAATATTGAAAAAGAAAAATCTAGAAGGCAGATGAAAATGTAAGCATGGAACTCTGGAAAGAAGGAAGAGTTGGAGATTCCAGTGTCATCCACAGAGATGACAATTGAGGCCACAGAAGTAAATATGATTACCTAGTGAGAAGGTGGCAAAGAAAATACCCAAGAATTCAACAAGTACTATTACAGTAGTTACTATGTGCCTCAAAATCAAAAGGCTCTACTCTCAAGTGGCTTTTATTCTCTGGAGTTAGAGAAAGTAAAAGACAGAACCACCATTAACAACTACAGTAGTAAGAAAGGCAGCAAAAGATATAAAAAAGAAATGGCTGTAGAAATGAAGAAATTGAAGAATATCATGTCACAGAAATCAAGGCAACAGAAAACAGCACTAGGTGCCAAATACCTGATGAAGACTGACAAATGAGCAATGAGAAAAAAAATACGATGTTAAAGCACACTAGTCTGTAAGTCAGAAAACCAGAGTTCTAGTCTAAGGGTACTAGGAGCTAAAGGCTAGAGAAGGGTTTGTGGGTTTGTTTTCTAACCAGAGGGTCCACCCAACGAACTTGGATGGGGAAAAAAAATCACATCTTTACTTTTTTCACCATTAACCTTGGAGATTTAGTATGTCCTTCAATATTGAATTGTTAAAAAAAAAATTATTGAGTAAGCTTCACCAGATTGTGTGACACAAAAAGAGCTGGTCTAGAAATTCAAGTCCCAGCTTTGCCACAAACGCATTAAGTGTGGTCTTTGACAAGATATTCCTTGCTTTAGGATTCAATTCTCATTCCAAAAAAAACTGAAATGGCTTAATTGTATGATCTCTAAAGTCTCAACTGAACTCAATATATCTTTTTTTATATGCATTTTTTATTTTGGGTTTTTTTTTTTTGGAGGGAGGAAGGCAAGGCAATTGGGGTTAAGTTACTTGCCCAAGGTCACATAGCTAGCAAGCATTTGAACTCAGGTCCTGACTCCGGGGCTGGTGTTCTATTCACTGCGCCCCCTGGCTGCCCCTCAATAAATCTTTTAATATTAAAGAAAAGAAGGTCTGCAAGCCATGTCTTACAACACCAGGGCGCTCAAGCACATTTGGGCAAACGCAACATTACTTCAATTTTGAGAATCAGTGAGTCATGTGGCTCTGCCTGACCTATGAACCTTCCTCGAGGGGAAATTCCCATACAGTATTGTATCTCAAAGGTAGGCCCAACGTCTCCTTCCTCTGTGGACCCCAGGCGCTGCCTCCGTTTCGGCCCTTTTGTCTCCCTTCCTTTCTCGACACCCTGGGGTCCCGTGGGCTGAGGGGCGTGCGGAAGCCGAGGTCTCCGGAGCGGCCGCAGAGGGGCTGCGCCTCACGGCGCATGTCAGGGCTCGGTTTCGGCTCAGGGCGCAGGCCCGATTCCGGCGGTGCTCCCCGGTCTCCCCCCAGTTGCTTCCGATGCCCAACCGCACCAAGATTAGCCAAACCTCGCTCTCCGCTGCCCCAGCCTGGCCCTGCCCAGCCCTTCCCAGCTCAGCCCCGCCCAGCGGCTTCTCTCTCCCCGTGGATCACCCGGCCAGCAGCTTCCTCCACCCCAGCCGGACTCGCCATCTCCGGACTCCGGCCAGAGGAGACCAGATGGAATGAGGGAGGGGCCGCAGCACACACAGCCACTCACCTCTAGAGTCGGGAGAATCAGGTATTCCAGAAGAGACCAGGAAATAGAACTAGATGGGAAAAGCCCACCGCTGCTCGCCTGTGATTGGTCCAGCTTCGCGCCCGCGCGGAAGAACCCTCCCCATCTATTGGTTGAGGCAGCTGTCCTCCGGTGATGGCGGCGGTGACGCGTGTTTTCTGGAAGACGGCGAAGCCTTAGTTAGCCGTGGCGTCACTCCCGGTGCCTCGTTTCCACTTCGGATGCTTGGTCTCCCCGCTCGGAGCGGCGCTCGGAGCCAGGAACTCGAGTCACGAAGCGGTGGAGCCGGCAAGATTGTGGACGCGGGCGAACTGATCCACAGACCCAAAGCGCCGTTCGATCTACCAGCGACCTTTCGGAGGAGAACGGGGAGACAAGCGGAATCCCATGAAGGGCTGAAGCTGCTGCATGCTGGGAGTTGGAGGCTGCGGCCTCGCGTGAAGGCTTCCGGGAAATGGATTTCCGGCTCCCTCCCCACCTATGCGTGGGCGGTGTGGGGCGGAGACAGAAGAGGAAAGGAAATTGAACGTGTGACGTTAGCGCTTTGTCCCTCTGTTTCCAGAGAAGCCTGGCGTGGGGGACGCGGTGGCGGTGGAGCTTTCGCCTATGTGCATAGAGGAAGGGACGAAGGGAGTGGGCGCAGTCTCTGCGCAGTCTCCGCCTTGGATTTTAGTGATCTCCGTTCTGGGCCGCAGGGTGACCCCACCCCCCTGGTCCCTAAGAATTAGGCTCTTACTCCCCAAGGAGAGCAACCGAGAGTGCGAATGCATCCTTTAAAAACTATTCCCTCTTCTGGGGTAGCCCTCCTATCTGCATCCCCTCTCCACAATCACGGTGCGATCACGACAGCTCGCCTTTCTTATACTGTCGGAATATAGTTTACCTCATCTACACTTTTTCTCTTAAGTCTGGATTGCAGAGAACGCGAGTGCACTGGTGGTACTTTATTTCACAGTGCAACTCAATAAAAGAATGGGTGAATGAACAGATATATGTTAATATACATGATATATAGATGTATCTATATGTATAATGCACATACGATATATATATACATACATATATCTTTGTATATATATATAAATCTATACAATTACAGATACACACGTTCCTTTTCAGAAGATCTCATTTTAAAAGCGAAGTCCTACATTCACAACTATGTAAGTATACAGGCTTCCTGTGACACATGACTTGTAATTTAAAGTACTGGTTGGGCACGATTTGCCCATAACAATTGCTAGTATTTACATAGCTAGCTTCACTCTCTGCTAGCCACCGTGATTCACACCATTAGTATGCGTCAGATAAAAGGCTTGTATCCAAGTCTTTCTGGATTGAAGGCCATTCTCTACGCTACTGTCTCCCATGTAGTCAAAGCTACTCGTTGCAGATGAGGACTCAGGAAAAATGTGTTCGGAAAGAAATACTCTTAATTTATCATATCAGGGACTAAAACCTCATAGGAATTTTATACCTCCCACAGAAGTTAATCTGAAATTAGTTAAGACAAAGTCTAATTTCTTTATTTCTGGGGCAAAGGCAGGATGGCAAGAGTGTCCTTTTTTTGTTTTGTTTTTTAAGCAAAAAATCAGTGAATTCAGGGCTTTATAATTAAAAGAATTCCTCCAAACCTTGTGAATTAGGTAGTACAAGTCGTATTTTTCCCCATTTTACAAATAAAAAATGACATGCTTTCCCACCTCAGGTCAATTAGTCTGGCCTGGATCCTGTATACAGACTTAGTCTCCCAAATTCAGTTTCTGTTCCCCTAACAGTACAGCATGCTGAATTTCTTTCTAGGCTGCTACTTCTAGTTTTGCTCCCATTTTGTGGTTTCCCCTACCATCAGATAATCAGTATCTCTCTTCTTTCTCCTACCGCCATCAATCAGCATTTATTAAGCACTTAACTATGAGCCAGGTGATATGTCAGGGACTTAGAATAGAAACACAAAAGTGAGTATTTACCCTCTAGAAGTTTACAGTCTGTTGGGATTTGAGATGGAAACAACATGCACATGTATTGGTACAGATGATTTTGAGGGATGCCACTGGCTACTGGCAGCTGGGGGTGGAGAGATATAGAAAGGCTTCATGTAGAACTAAGCCTTGAAAGAAGCTAAGGATCCTAAGAAGCAGAGGTGATGAGGAAATGCATTCCGGGCATAGGGGAAATCCAGGGCAAAGACTTAATGCTGGGAGACGGAACATCATGTATAAATAATGAATGAAAAAGCAAATATCAAATACTTACTGTTATAAATGCTGGGGATAGAAACAAAAAAAACTAAGATAGTTTCTACCTCGAAGAGTTCACATCTTAATCAAGGAGACAACAAGTACATAAGGAAAGTTTCACCTGCTAGTCAGATGGAAAAGTTCCATGGTCCTTAGGGTATAGTGGTCAAGAGGCAAAATTGAGGATATTGTCTAGGTATTTATATAACAAAAGAGAAATTTCTATAAATTTTTGTTAATGGAATTCAAAATGTAAAAATTATAATTGAGTACAATTGTTTGTGATATGCATCTACTAATGAAAAGAATTGGGTTCTTTTGGGAGGATGATATTTTACTTAACTGGGGTCCAAAGGTACTGTTTCCCCATGCAATTGATCAAATGTTCATCTATTAATAATGAGATTTTATATATTTCATCTATAAAGAAGTCTTTTTACGCAGGCACTGCTAAATATTTGTAACAGTCCATGAGCATATGATTGTAATTGAGCATATTCATTACTTGGAAGGCAATTATAGAATTCTTTTGATATTTGCCTGTTAGCATGGCATTTTAATTGCAAATTAATTTCTTTCAATTGAAGATTAGGTAGAAGTTCCTCAGTTGCACAGTTACATGGATATGCAAATATAGAAATTTCTCTTCCACTTGCATAGAGGTCCAAAAAAAAAAAAACATTACTGGAATTTATTTTGAATATCTGCTGCAAATTAATGGGGGGAGATCTTGCTTCTTGTTTTATCTTTTGACAGAATGAAAAGTGTGTAAAGCAGCAAATTGACATTATTTATGATTCAAACATTACTTGTCATCAAATTGACTTTACTACAATAAAAGTTACACTTTAAGTGCAGTTTTAATTTACAGTTTTAGGTTGAATTTATTAAAAACATCAAGTCTGCAACAGAAGCTAATTTCCGAAGACTTTTGTTGTTTGACAGTAGTAATGGAGGGCAGTTCTTCATGTTCAGAAGAATTTCAATCTCGGCCCTGAGGTAAGAAATCATTAATAAAACTTTTTTCCCCTCTTTTCTGTTTTGAAAATATGGGTAATAAAAAGTCACAGTACAGCAATACATGTGGCACTCAAAATGCTGACCAATTTTAACTGCATCACTATAATTTGTAGTACAGAAGCAACAGTGATGAGAATGCCGCATATGTTCTCAGTTATAACTATTCAACTCTGCCATTGTGGCAGAAAAACAGTTGTAGACTATACATAAACAAAGGAGCAGGAACAGCTAAGTGGCACAGTGAGTAGAGCACCAGCCCTGGAGTCAGGAGGACCTGAGTTCAAATCCATCCTCAGATACTTGACACACTAGCTGTGTGACCTTGGGCAAGTCACTTAACCCCAATTGCCCTGCCTTCCCTTTCTCCCCCTCCAAAAAAACAAGACAAAGGAGCATGCCTATGTTCCAGCTTTATTTAAAAATATAAAAACCATTCTTAATTCATAGGCTGCTGGCTAGATTTGCACCAAGGGCCTTAGCTTGCCTATGTTAAAAAGCAATAGAAAATAATTGGAGTTTATTGAATGGGAAAGTGACAGGTCAGTCTCAAGTTTTAGGAAAATCACTTTGGCCACAATGTGAAAAACTGGGATACTAACTGCTGAGGATGAGAATGTGAAAAATGGAGGCAGATCCAACCCTCCATGAGCTTACATTCTAGCAGAGGAAGGTGACACTTTCAGGGAATCGTCACCAGAGAAAGGAGTAGAAATTCACAGAGATGGTGTGTTGGTAAGGCAAAATGGGCTCTTTAGGACTTGAGGAGTTTGGCTTTTGTTTACTTTGAGTGAAAGTACTTTCAGCTGTTAAGTGCTGAGCCCCAGGCCCAAAGCCTTATCAGGTGTGAAACCTGTGTGGGTGTAGATTAATGACTTAAGAGGGGCCAACTGGGGAACCAATGGTCTCTGGTCGTTGAGGCGGGGCTTGAGAACACCAGAGGCTCAGCTTCGAGGAAAGGCGGAAAGGCGAGCCAAGAGGCAGCTACAGCTGAAGCTGAAGCCAAAGCAGAAGCAGAGCCGACCCACGTGTAGACCCAGGAGTGCGAGCAAGGACTTGAGGCCAGTAAATATGATTTGGCTAAATACTATCTTGTTTTTCTGTGGCCTCCTGGTTACTCTTGTGAGGCGGGCTTACTGGGCCTGGAGTCTTTTGGTCAGGATGTCGGAATGGGGAGGCTGGTTCACAGATCTGCTGCTGTGGGCCCTAAATAAAGGTTTTGTTGTTTTCTACTTAGAGAATCCCTCATACCTTGCGATTTCGAACCATTCAAACATATACATGATTATATTTGAGATTATAAATTCAGCCTTCCTACTACAGATGGTAAATTTGATTTATGACTCAGGAAAGTCACACTCTTCAAAAGTCATAACACTATTGATTGAATTACTGTAGCCAGAGCAAAAAGTGGAAGGGATGTGAAGAGGAGGGCTGTAGCAAGGAGATGATGAGATGGTCTGAGAGAGCTCTGGAGAGGATGCAAAGGTGAAATGATCTTGTGTTTAAGTCCAGCAGGGAATATAGTGGACTACCAAACAACTGGCCTGTGCCCTAGGGCAGAACTCCACAGTGGATCAGATTCCTCTGACTCTAAGTACGTGGCTTTTGGAGGTCCAAGATGCAGAGGTTTAGGTCTGGAGGTCCAGATATGGTGTGTAGTATGTTGGATGCTGGTTCAGTGGTAGCATACTGGCAGGTGGCATCTTACCTTAATGGAGAGCTGGATACGATATAAGGGTGAAAAAACAACATCTCAGATTGTTGTGAATCCCTGGACTCACTGTGACTACAGAGTTGATGTTGCATACATCTCTATCTCATGTCCTTTTGCTTTGTCTAATGTCCAGCTCTGTTGGACCTCCAAGAGTAAATGTTGCTGTGATTTCCTTTACTAAAACTCTGAAACCCGAATGTGACTAACCTGACACATCTGGAGCTTCAAGTATGATTCAAGTAAAGCAGCTCTATAGGCAGGCATTTGACATAAGAACAAGCAGGAATAAGGGTGTCTCCCCATTCCATGTTGAAAGGCTACTAGTCTGTAGTTTGACATGACACAAAACTGGAAAATTTGCAAAACTGTTCCCTAAAATACTATAAGATGCAGAGCAGTCCTTCAGTGATGATAAAGATGTTGAAAAGATGTTTACTGCCTGGAGCAGTATAAGATAGTGAAAGATGTACAGAACTGAAGGGTAGCCTGGCTTCTTTTAACTCTCAGAAGGAAAAATGGTTTGAGGGAAAAAGGAGCAGGTGCAGGAAGGACTTTAATGGTTTCAAGCCAAAAATGAAAATAAGTTGGCTCACATCAAACCCCACTGCTACAGGAAACATTGGTGGCAGACCACAAACAGTTACCTGAGAGCCAAGTCCAGAAGTTCACTATGAGGGTGGTGGCAACGTTAAACTGGCAGGCAAACTTGACAAGTCTCAATGGTTTAGGATAGGGCTCCAGTGTGGGGTAGAATGCAATATTAAGTTCTGGATGGAGGTCTTTCTGAATTGGAGAAAGGTTAATGAAGGGGATGAATCTGTTAGCTTACTGTTTAAACCTTAAGAAATAGACCAGACTCAGTCATTATCTCTCTGGTATAATTTATTTTAAATTGTATAATTTACCTAATTCCTGTCAGCTCTGACATTCCCTGTTCTAAGGCCTCTCCCAGCTCTGACACTCCCTGTTCTAAGGCCCCTGCCAGCTCTGACATTCCCTGTTCTAAGGCCCCTCTCAGCTATGATAATGTGGGAACCTAAGTGAAAATCATTGGGACTACCCTTACCATGGCAAAAAATTAGTAAAAACAAACAAAAAACCTACCACATTCCTGGAGGAATTTATACAATAAGAACCACTATCAAGGACCTTGTTAGGAACATGGTGTACCTCATTACCAATAAATGCAAACTCCTTGTGGTCAGGCACTGTTTTTTCTGCCTTTTTGTTGCTAGTGCTGGCAATGGAGAGTACCAAATACACACACAAAAAAATGCATTTTAACAGAAAGGAAATGATTCTTGAGGATATATGAGTCATTCTCCAACCACCTAGATTTTACAATCAGACCACTATTAGAACAAAGATCAAGATGATTGAAAAACTAGAAGAAGAGAAACTAAAAATTTGGAGAAGAAAAAAAAAGATGATGTGCATTTAAAATAATGTCAACCCTCTGAAAAAAAAGGAAAATGAAGGATAGAATAATCATTGTTATTGATTATAACAACCTTGCACAGAAATCTATCCATTCAAAAATCTATAGCCATAATGAGGCAAAAGAAACCTAAAAACAGCATTGCCAAGCAGTTGATCATCTTTTCAAGAGAGCAAGAATGCCAGTTTGGAATAGAAACTCCTCTGTAATATTTTGTGGAGGGAGTTGGTAGAAGATTCTAAGCAGTGTTGCCTCAAAATATCAAGATGCAAAGGAACTAGAAAGCAGTTCAAAAAAGCTAGATGAGACTTCTAGGTCATGTGACAAACAAGATGGAGGACTAAATATTTTCTCTGATCCTCACAACCTTTCAAACCATTTCAAAATTAGAATTATTTGCAAGAAGAAAACAATTGCAGCTGCCTCTACAAGTTAAAACACTAATAGTCCTAATAGTAACAACCTAATGGATTTTTTTCATTAGATTTTTTTTAAAAGTCCTCTTCTCTGTCTTACATTAAGAAAATTAAGGAAAACAAAACCCCTGTTACATACATGTATATGCAAGCAAAACAAATTTCCACATTGGCCATGCTGCCACCATATTTCTCAATCTACACTCAGAATCCCTCACCTCTCTATCAGGAGGTGGATGATATGTTACATCATGGTTCCTCTGGAATTGTGGTTGGTCATTGTGTTGATTGGAGTTCCTGAGTCTGTCAAAGGGGGAGCAGCCAAGATGGCAGAGTAAAGGCAAGGACACACCTGAGCTCTCCCAAATTCCCCTCCAAACAACTTGAAAATAACACCTCAAAATGAATTCTGGAGCAGCAGAACCAACAAAATGACAGGGTGAAAAAATTTTCCAGCCCAAGACAACTTAGAAGGTCAACAGGGAAGGTCTGTCACATGATAAAGAAGGAAGTGCAGTAGAGCACAAGCTGAGCCCCAGCAATCCAGCAGCAGGAGAGACTATGTAAACCAGCAGCAGGCATTAGGGGTAACTGAATCTGTGACATTGACTTCTGGAGCTCTCAGCCCACAGACAAGAAGGGGATTGGACAACTGGTGTGAAGGTGATTACAAGAACCCTTTGATAGCACGGGGTGCAGGATTCTGTTTCATCGCTCATACAGGGATCTGGGACTCAGGCCTGGGTCACAGTCCCAGGTCAAGAAGGAGCACTAGCATATTAGAGCATGCAACCACAGGAAGGGAGACCCTAGTTTCCAATCTAGAGTGGAAAAGAATGCTTGAGGACCATAGCACAAACCAGGAGAGCTGTGACTACACCTCTCTTTAGATCATACCATCTTAGAAGAAATGAAAATTTACAGACTTACAGAACTAGCTCTGAAAACAGCAGCACCAAAAAAACAAAACAAAACCCTGAAGCTTAGGACACTGTCCTATCAACCCCAGGATCAGAGCCAACTTTAACATAAAGTTGGACGTTTGAGGCCAAACCAAGATGGTGAAAAAAAGACAGGAAGTTGCCTGAGCTCTCTCCAGTTTCCCTCAAAACAACTGCAAATCAAGCCTCAAAATAAATTCTGGAGTGACAGAACCCACAGAAGGATGGGGTGAAACAGTTCAAGATAACTTAGAAGGACTGCGGCAAAGGTCTGTTTCACTTGAGTTAAAGGGGAATGCAAACAAGTTCAGGTGGTGTCTGGGTAAGCCAGCGGGAAGCCCCTAGCCCCAGCACAGATAAGCAGTTGAGGCCCCCTGGTCCCAGGTGAACAGGCCAATAATACAGGGGGCCAGTGGTGAGGCTTCCAGCCCCAGTGAAGCAGGCTAGTGACTACCACTAAAACAAGTGATCCTAACACAACAGGTAAGCCACCAGCCCCAGGGGCCCTAGCACACTGCAAACCAGTGACCAGGACCCTGCCTCAGGTGCAAGAAACATGGACCAGTGCCCTCTGTGCCCCAGGAGCAGAGCTCAACTTTGAAAGTCATAAAATAGACTGGAAAAAGAGCAAAACACAAAAAGAGAAAAGAAAAAGCCCTGACCATAGGAAGTTCCTATGGTGGCAGGGAAGATCAAAACACAAACTCAGAGGAGGATAACAATGTCAGTATGCCTACATGTAAAGCCTCAAAGAGAAATATGAATTTGTCTGAAGCCCCAAAAGTCCTCCTGAGATAACTCAAAAAGTATTTAAAGAATCAAGAGAAGAAAAATTAGGAAAAGAAATGAGAGTTATACAAGAGAATTATGAAAAAAGATTGAACAGCTTGGTAAAGGAAGCACAAAAAATGGAAAAAGATGGACAAAAATTTAATGAAGAAAACAAGTCCTTAAAAGTAGAATTGGCCAAATGGAAAAACTAGCTGAAGAAAATAATTCCTTAAAAATTAGAATTGGGTAAGTGGAAGCCAATGACTCCATGAGACATCAAAAACCAATCAAACAAAATCAAAAGAATGAAAAAATAGAAGAAAATGTAAAATACCTCACTGGGGGAAAAAAAAAGCTGACCTGGAAAATAGATCCAGGAGAGAATTTAAGAATTATTGAACTACTTGTAAGCCAAGATCAAAAAAAGAGCCTAGATAGCATCTTTCAAGAAATTATCAAGGGAAATTGCCCTGATATCCTAAAACCAGAAGGTAAAATAGAAATTTAAAGAATCCACTGATCACTCCCTGAAAGAGATCCCAAAATTAAAACTCCTGGGACTATTATAGCCAAATTCCAGAACTCTCAGGTCAAGAAGAAAACAGCACAAGCAGCCAAAAAGAAACAGTTCAGATATCAAGGAGCCACAGTCAGGATGACACAGGAGTTAACAGCTTCTACATTAAAAGATTGAAGCACTTGGAGTATGATATTCCAGAGGGCAAAGGAGCTAGGATTACAATCAAGAATTGCCTTCCCAGCAAAATTGTGTATTCAGTGGAAATCATGGACATTTAATGAAATAGAAGACTTTCAAGCATTCCTGATTAAAAGACCAAAGCTAAATAGAAAATTTGGCTTTCAAATAAAAGACTGAAAATAAGCATAAAAAAAGTAAACAGGAATGAGAAATCATAAGGGATTCAATAAGGTCAAACTGTTTACAATCCTACATGAGAAGATGATACTTGTAACTCCTATGAACTTTATCATTATTAGGGCAATTAGAAAGAGTACACATAAAGAGCATGGGGGTGAGTTGACTATGGTGGGATGACATCCAAAAAAATAAAATTAGGGGGTGAGACAGAAGGATGCACTAGTGGAAGGGGGAAGGGAGAGGTAGAATGAGGTAAATTATCTCACATAAAAGATGTGCAAAAGATCTTCTACAGTGGAGGAGAAGATGGGTGGGCAGCCCTTGAACCTTACTCTTGTTGAAATTGACTGAAAAAGATAATAACATATACACTCAGTAGGGTATAGAAATCTATCTTACTCTACAGAGAAGTAGAAAGAGAGGGGAACTAGAGAAAGAGTGACCGATAGAAGTGAGAGAAGATTGGGAGAGGCGATGGTTAGAAGCAAAACACATTTAAGGGGGGACAGACTGAAGGGAGAGAGGGAAAGATAAACGGGGAAAATATGATGGAGGGAAATACACGGTTATTAATTATCACTGTGAATGTAAATATGATGAATTCACCCATAAAACAGAAGTGGATAGCAGAGAGGATTACAATCCAGAATCTGACAATATGTTTACATATTGTTGCTTACAAGAAATATGCTTGAAATAGAGAGATACATAGAATAAAGGGAACAGGCTGGAGCAGAATCTATTATGCTTCAGCAGAAGTTAAAAAAAAAGTAAAGGTAGCCATCTCAGACAAAGCAAAGGGGAAAATATTCCTAATTAAAAGAGATCAGCAAGGAAACAACATCTTGCTAAAAAGTACAATAGACAATGAAGTAATATCAATACTAAACATATATGTACCAAATGGCATAGCATCCAAATTCTTAAAGGGAAAGTTAAATGAGTTACAGGAGGTAATAGACAATAAAACTAGACTAGTAGGGGACCTCAACTTTCCCCTCTCAGTACTAGATAAATCTAACCAAAAGATAAACAAGAAAGAAATTAAGGAGATGAATAGAGTTTTAGAAAAGCTAGATATGATAGACCTTTGGAGAAAATTGAATGGGAATAGAAAGGAATATATCTTTTTCTCCATCATCTCCACTACATGGCACTTACACAAAAATTGACCATGTATTAGGGCACAAAAACCTCACAATCACAGAAAAGCAGAAATATTAAATGCATCCTTTTTGTGTCATAATGCAATAAAATTACATTCGGTCAAGGGCTATAAAGAGAAATTTCATTTAAAATAACTGTAGACAATATAAAATACCTGGGAGTCTACCTCCCAAGACAAATCTAGGAACTATATGAACACAATTACAAAACAGTTTTCACATGAATAAAGTCAGATTTGAACAATTAGAAAAATTTTAATTGCTCATGAGTAGGCTGAGCCAACATAACAAAAATGACAATTCTATCTAAACTAATTTACTTATACAGGGTCATACCAATCAAACTACCAAGAAATTTTATAGAGCTAGATAAAATAATAAAATTCATCCGGAAGAAGAAAAAGTCAAGAATATAAGAGAATTGGTGAAAAAACACGTGAAGGAAGATAGCCTGATGTCAAGCTATATTGCAAAGTGGTAACCATCAAAACAATCTGGTACTGGCTAAGAGATAGAGATGTGGATCAGTGTGACAGATTGGGTGCACAATAGACAGTAAGTAATCACTGTATTAATCTAGTATTTGATAAATGCAAAGATCCCAGCTTTTAGGATAAGAACTCACTATTTAATAAAAGCTGCTAGGAAAACTGGAAAGCAGTTTGGCAGAAACTAGGTATGGAACAACATCTTACAGCATATACCAAGATAAGATCAAAATGAATACATGATTTAGACATAAAGGATGATATATAAACAAATTAGGGGAACATGGAATATTTACCTGCCAGATTTATGGATAAGGGAAGAATTTATGATCAAATAAGGGAAAGAGAGCATCATGGGGTGTAAAATGGATCATTTCGATTTTGTTGTTATTCAGTTATATCTGACTCCTCATGACCCCATGGCCTATAACATACTAGGTCCTGCTATCCTCCACTACCTCCTGAAGTCTGTCCAAGTTCATGTTGTTTCCATAATACAGTTTGTCTCATCCCCTGCTGTCTTCTTTTCCTTTTTCATTCAGTCTTTCCAAACGTCAAGGTTTTTTCTAACGAGTCCTATGTCCTCGTTATGTGGCCAAAGTTTTTAAGCTTCGGCCCCAGTATTTCACTTTCCAATAAATAGCCTGAATTCCTTTAACTATTGACTGATTTTACTTCCTTGCTATTCAAGAGATTTTCAAAAGTTTTCTCCAGCACTGCAATTCAAAAGCAGCAATTCTGCAGCACTCAGCTTTCCTTATAGTTCAACGCTCACTGCCATATGTTGCTACTGGAAAAATCACAGCTTTGACTATATAGACCTTTGTCAGCAAGGTGATGTCTCTGCTTTGTAGTATGCTGCCCAGATTTGCCATAGCTCTCCTTCCAAGAAACAAGCATTTTTTAATGTCACAGCTGCAGTTACTATCTGCAGTGATCTTTAAGCCCGAGAATATAAAATCTGACACTGCTTCCATTTCTTCTCCATTTGCCAGGAAGTGATGGGACAAGTTGCCAAGATCCTAGGGTTTTTTATGTTAAAGCTTCAATCCAGCTGTTACAATCTTCTCCTTCACCCTCATCAAGAGACTTCTTAATTCCTCTTCACTTTCTGTCATCAGAGTAGTATCATCTGCATATCTGAGATGGCTGATATTTCTCCCAGCAACCTTAATTCCAGTGTTTGATTCATCCAGTCTGGCATTTAGCATGATGTACTCTGAATATAAATTAAACAAAGTGACAATATACAGCCTTGTAATCCTTTTCCAATCTTAAACAAATCCATTTTTCCATGTCCGATTCTAACTATTGCTTCTTCACACACATACAGGTTCCTCAGAAGACAAGTAAGATGATCTGGTACTTCCATCTCTTCGAGCACTTGCCACACAGTCAGTGACTTTACTGTAGCCAATAAAGCAAAAGTAGATGTTTTTTTTCTGGAACTCCCTTGCTTTCTCCACAATCCAGTGAATATGGTAATTCGATCTCTGGTTCCTCTGCCTCTTTGAAAATCAGCCTGCTCTTCTGGTAATTCTTGGTTCACATATTGCTAAAGCCTAGCTTACAGAATCTTAAGCATAACATTTTTGGTGTGTGAAATGAACAAAATTGTCAAGTGATTCGAACATTCCTTGGCATTGACCTTTTTTAGGACTGGGATGTAAACTGATCTTTTCCAATCCAGTGGCCACTGTTGTGTTTTCCTCATCGCCAAATGAAGTAGGAAGGCCGAATTTATAATCTCAAATATAATCATGTATATGTTTGGTTCAAAATCGCAAGGTATGAGAGATTCTCTAAGTAGAATGCAATAAAACTTTATTTAGGCTCCACAGAAACAGATTCACAAACCAGCCTCCCCATTTCAACACTTTGATTACAAGCTTCCAGGCCCAATAAGTCCGCCTCACAAGAGTAACCAGGAGGCCACAGAAAAACAAGATAGTATTTAGCCAAATCATATTTATCGGCCTCAAGTCCTTGCTCGCACTCCTGGGTCTACACACGGGTCAGCTCTACTTTCGGGTC